>CM058231.1:24548359-25748359 GCA_030180135.1 Orychophragmus violaceus
GGGAAATTAAAACATAAATATTAGGAATGGAACTAAAAGATATAATTTGGGGTTAAGCCGTCTAGGGAGTTAGTAAGCTTACTAACTCCAATCTAACGGTAAAATAATTGAATAATTAAAACTAAGGAATTAAAGATGAAAATGAATTAGGGTTTAAGCTAAAAATATTTAAGTAATTATTTGGTGATGTGATTAATTGTAAGATTGTTATCTACTCTGGTGTTGGGCCGAGTACACTGTAGTGGTAGATACTTACTCCGGTACGGGACAGGGTAAGTTTGTGTATAGATACATATTCTGGTGCGGGACCGGACATGTCAGGTTGTGTTGATGAATGGTGGTAGGACTTGCGGGATAGACTGGGTACGGGGATTGAGATAGTGTTTTTATTTTACCTTGTCGGTCTTGCGTGATATAGTCCAGTGAGTCTGCATGTTTACATTACTGTTATTAGGACTCTATAGGGTGCGTTAGATCCCGCAAGTCTAGAAATGGCGTTCCAGTACTTCTTGCCCGATTGGATCCTCGAGAGTTGAGTTCCTGGTTAGTTCACGTACTTTCGGGTAGTGGTTCTGGCAGGAGTTAACTTATGGAGTGATGTTTGTAGGTGTGTAGTCCGGAGAATACGGGGTTGCGTCCTAGGGCCGGACTGCATGGAAGCTTTGGTTACCTAGGGGTAGCCCGAGTCACCGCGTATCGATGGACAGAGAACGGTGTTTTAGTCATTGGGCTTCGTGTTTACGTCTAGTAGTCGTGGGAGGATTTAGTTACCGAGGGATAGCTAAGTGTTCCCATAGAAGTTACCGAGTTCGCGTAAGGGGCTCATGGTGTGGAGATTGCGTTAGAGATGCGTCTAGTGTAGATCGAGTTTAATCGAGGGCATGTGCCGCAGTGTTCTCGATTTCCTTCGTTGATGATATGTTTTGTTATTTGAATGCTTGTATGTTGTGGAGCTCATTACGTTTTGGTAGCACGTAATCAGCTACTTTACCGCTTGTTATTGTTTGTTATTTTGGGTTTGGGTGGGAATCATTTAGCTTGTTTAGAAGCCTTTTTAGTTGGGAGCCAACTCACTAGGTAATCTTAGATTGCTCATTAGACTCATTTTGTGTTTTTCAGGTTTAAAATAGCTCGGCGGACGCGTAGGACACTCGGAGTAGTCTCGGGTTTGCATCTGACAGCGGTTTGTTTTCAATTCGATTTCATGTTCCTATTCCAGTTTCGGATTCGGAGATCTCCATAAATTAATTTTGTAAGATACTCTTAAATTAGATTAAAGATTTAAAGATTTAAAAGAAATAAAAACGGAGTTATTCCCTGATTCTCGGTTTAGTCCGAAGCGAACACAACTCGTGGAAGCGGTACAGGTTGAAAAGCCTTATATCATGGAAACAAGGTTAACGAGGTCAAGGATGGTTTGGTTCGAGCCATTGACTCAAACCGGATCGTCTCTGGATTTCGTATTGTGACTAACACTTCTCATTTGGCCTGCACAGGTTCGATTGGTCATCTTCTTGTTTGATTGTTGGCCGGTCAGCTCGTCGGTCAGCGGATAATGGGAAGGGGGCGTTACACTCGCACTACCACAAAACCCATCGGACATTCGCAAACTCTCACCGATACGGACTCTTTATCTCTTACTCCCTCGTGGATCTTGGATACAGGTGCTACGCACCACATGAATGGGAAAATGGATATATTGCGAGATGTTCACCACATCCCACCGGTCTTGATTATCTTAGCTGATGGTAGAGAACGAATTGCGAGTAAAGAAGGAACTATGATCTGGGTTTGGGACTAGTATTGCAGTCGGTTTTCTTTGTTGAGGGAATGAAATCTGATTTAGTATCAGACGGACAGTTGATGGACGGAAATCGATGTGTGGCGCAGTCAACTGGTCGTTTTCTTGTTCTCCAGAACCGCAGTACGAGGACGGTGATTGGAATTGGTAGACGAGAAAACAGAGAGTTCTTGTTCAGAGGCATGGAGAATGTGGGAGCTCTATCCGCTAAAACAAGGGACACGGGTGATCTATATGGGGCATCCATACTTTGCGTTTTCTGCCAGATTTTGTTTCTTTGCATTGTGTCGATTTGATTCATAAGACTTGTGATATTTTTCTTCACGCAAAGCAAGCTCCCAACATTTTCCGATTTCAGATAATAAAACAAGTGGTATTTTTGAAATGGTCCATGGTGATATTTGGGGGCCGTATCGAACACCAGCCCACCCGGGCACTCGTTACTTCCTTACTCTTGTTGATGATTATTCTAAACGTGCATGGATATATCTGATGGTTGGAAAGCAGGAAACCCAAACCCAAACTCATTTGAATTTTTTTTGGCAATGGTTCATCGCCAATTTGATGCCACAATAAAGACAATTCGAAGTGAAAATGGGAGTGAGTTTTTGTGTCTCCGGGATTACTTCCTAGAGGGATACGGCATGAAACCTCCTGCGTCGGCACACCGCAACAGAATGGCTGTGTAGAAAGGAAACATCTCCATATCCTCAATGTAGCAAGGGCGTTGCGATCCCAAGCCAACCTTCCTATCAAGTTATGGGGAGAGTGTGTTCTCATGGCTGCCTATCTAATCAATCAGACACCAATAAAGGTCTTGAGTGGTCTAACTCCTCATGAACACATCAATGATAAATCTCCAAGTTACAATCATACTCACGTTTTTGGATCTCTTTGTTATGCATACAATCACTACCATGGAGGGGATAAATTCTCACCACGCACGCGTCGTTGTGTATTCGTAGGCTACCCCCACACATAACGTTTGGCGTTTATATGATCTTGGACACGAAGAATTCTTTGTCTCTCACGAAGTTGTCTTCTTAGAATCTGAGGTCCCATTCGCGCCCGTTCATGCTCTTTCTGCACCAGGAACTTCTGCTCACATCTCTGCTCCAACTGTTGGGTTAGTTGATGAGGACGAGACTCCTCTAGCTGAAAACACAGCGACTGAGACCATGGAAATGTCTCAAGAAGTCTGTGAACCATCATCACCAAATAGTATCCTCGCCACAGGAAAACCTTGCGCCTGACTCTGAACCCGCAATTTATGTCCTTGAACCTGCAATCTCTGCCCTGAACCCGCATTTTATACAGTGGACATTCCTGATAGTAACAGTACAATGGTGGCATCCATGACAGACCAATTGGGTCACGGACATCGACGGAAAAATCAGCCTCCAAAACTTCATGAATACGTTATGAATACAGTAACTACATCTTCTCCAATGTCCAACTTATTGAAAGCTCCTTATCCTTTTGATAACTATTTTTCCTGCTGCGCTTCTCACAATGTCACATTGTGTACTTGGCCCCAATTTCCATGGTTTCAGAACCACGACATTACAAACAGGCATGCCGCAATGAGAACTAGAGTAAGGCCATGAAATCGGAAGTCACAGCTCTTCAAGATAATCAGACTTGGACTCTAGCGACACTTCTACCGGGTAAACGCACCCTTGGAAACAAGTGGGTTTATAAGCTCAAGTATCATTATGATGAAACTCTTGAACAATATAAAGCGCGTCTGGTATTGCTTGGGAATCATCAGAAAGAAGGTGTGGACTATAGCGAAACTTTCACTCCACTCGCCAAAATGGGAACCATACAGTTGTTTCTTGCAACAACCGCGATTCGTGGTTATGAACTCCACCAAATTGATGTCCATAACGCCTTCTACATGGAGATTTAGCTGATGAAGTTTACATGAAACTTCCTCATGGGTTCGAGAGCGACAATCTAAATTGTTGGGAATGTCCTGAAATCTATTGTACCTATTCTAAGTGAAAGTCGTATTGTCGAGATGATACAATCATATGACACTAGGCAGTCATAATGCTTTGCTAGAAGCCACTTATGATCAATGAGTTTAGAACTCATTGCTAGTGTTATATGATCCTACAGGGTCACACACCTAAGCAAACTGGACATTAAAGATGAGGTTGATCATTAATATTAATGATCTGGTGAATGCATATTTGATATGCATTCAATACCGAATTTCTGGGGCAGTGTCGATCGACACAACTAGTGTGTCGGTCGACACAGATCGCGAATGGCCAAGATTAAATTCGGTTTAATCGTTGGTTAATTCGGTTGTGGTACAAGTCGACATATATAAGATATATGGTCGACCTTAACACTATTCTAACCTAATTCACAGCCACCAGAACGGTAAGAGAAACCTCTCGAGAGATCTGATCTCTAAAGGCACTAGCATCCCTCCTGTTCAGCTTGTGTGCGTGTGGATACCAGTAGAGGCACATCGTTTGAGGTGCTTCGAGATCTCGACTACTTGCAAAACTTCCGCTGCAAAATCACCAGGTAATCTCGAGATCCCATAGATTCGATTATATGAACCCTAGATCCTAGGCTTGAAATTCAGACTAGGGCTGCCTAATTGGATTAGGATCTGCTAGAAATTCCTTCAGTGGTATCAGAGCCTTAGGGTTCCATTGAATCTGTAGCATGTTGATTAGATTAGTTGAATCTAGATCTCTGTATAGCTGATACAAACATGCTAAAATTCGTTTTCATGAAAAATCTAGTTTTAGGTTTTTTTGCTTGAAAAACGATTAGGGTTTATCGCCCTGTGTCGATCGACACCAATCCGGTGTCGGTCGAAACGGAAGGATAACCCGAATAAATCTTAGGTTTCGCCTAGTGTCGATCGACACAAGAGTTGTGTCGGTCGACACAAACCTCGCAAAATTGATAAATCGGTTCAATTTGATTGGACCGGTTATCAAACTTGGTTAATAATGGTTAAACGCTAAGAACGGTTTATTGCGATTGGTTTGATTAGGTTGGTATCGACCGACGCTAATGTAGCGTCGATCGACACTGACCGGTATTCAAAACCGGATCAATTGGATTGATCGGTTATCGCAGATTGGTTTTGGTTAATCTGCATCGATCGACACTAAAGTAGTGTCGATCGACACAAGATTCGGTGGTTTAGGTTATTGAACCTGAAATCACAGAACCAAACCAAAATGAACCACTTTAATTGAAAGAATTAAAACATAATAAAACTGAACGTTTTAAATGGTTTCGTTCCTCAACCAAATATCAAGTGATTCTTGATGTCTTTCCAACCTTGTCAACTGTCAAGACTCATTTTATTGTGCGATAGACTTGTAGTGCGAGATGTCCACAATTACATGAGTAAGACAGGAGGTTATCGTGTTGATGGTTTTGCAGTGCAAGGCATCAACAATTACATGGCTTAAGAGATTGGTTTACTTGACTGAGCCATCAAAATCGTTTTGGGCTCAGAGATATCAGGTGGATTCGACATGAGATGTCAATCCACAATCGAGAGTTATATTGGATATAACTAGCAAAGTTGTTGCTTACCTAGATAGCTAAAATTTGGGTGATAGCCAGTGGCTCACTCAAGTTTAGTGAAGTATGGGTCTTGGATCATTATATTCATATGAGAAAACATTGTTTGAATATAATGCGAGTTTTCTTAATAGTTAAGACTTCTCATTTCTTGAACATCATAACTAAACCTTTTCCTTTCTTTGTTCTCAGCTATGACTAACACTCATAATAACTCTTTCTCCCTGCGATCCGTCCTTGAGAAGGACAAGTTAAATGGATCGAATTTTCTCGAATGGTATCGGAACTTGAGAATTGTTCTCAAGCAGGAGAAAAGGGACTATGTCCTGGAAAATGTTCTCCCTGAAAAACCGAGAGCCAATGCTCCACATGCAGAATGGAGTGCTTGGGATAAGCATTCTAATGATGTGGTCGATGTGAATTGTCTCATGTTGGCTACCATGAACTCGGATTTGCAGAAGCAATACGAGAACGTGGAGTCGCCAGTGGAGATGATCACTAGCCTGAAAAGTATGTTTCAGGAGCAGGCACGAACTGAGAGATACCAGACGGTTAAGTCTCTCATTGAATGCAAGCTACCAAAGGACGGTCCAGTCAGTCCTCATGTCATTTAGATGATGGGTTATATTGATAACTTGGGGAAACTGGATTGTCCCATTAGCCAAGAGTTGGCTACTGACATCATTTTGCAGTCACTGCCGTCAAGTTATGATCAGTTTGTTATGAACTATAACATGAACAACTTGACGAAGACGTTGACTGAACTGCATGGCATGCTCAAGACAGCTGAGCCTAATATCACGAAGGGCACTCCAAATGTACTTATGGTACAAGGGGGTAAGAAGTTTAAGAAACTTGGCAAGGGTAAGGGAAAGGGCAAGGCCGTCCAGGTTGAGAACCAGGACATGCCTGCGCCAGCCCCTAAGCCCAAGCCTGGCCCATCTGAGACTGATAAGTGCCATTCCTGTAAAGAGCTTGGGCATTGGAAGAGAAATTGCAACAAATTCTTGGAAGAGAAGAAGAAGAAGAAGAAGAAGAAGACTTTCGAGACTTCATCTTCATGTATTTATGTTATAGAAGTAAATGTTACTACTTCTGGTTCTACTTCTTGGGTATTGGATACTGGCTGTGGTGCTCATATTTGTACAAATATGCAGGGCCTAAGCAACAGTAGGACGCTGGAAAAGGGACAAGTGGACCTGCGCGTGGGGAATGGAGCAAGAGTTGCTGCATTAGCCGTAGGAACATTTAACTTGTCTTTACCTTCTGGTTTGGTTTTAGAACTTAATAATTGCTACTATGTACCTGCTATAAGCAGAAATATTATTTCTATTCCTGTTCTGGATATGGAAGGATATCAGTTTTCAATTAAGAATAAATGTTGTTCTTTTGATTACAATGATATATTTTATGGTAGCAGCCCATTAGAGAATGGGCTTTATGTTCTAAACCAAAGCACACCAATCTATAACATTACAACCAAGAGATTCAAATCAAATGACACGAATCAGACTTTTCTATGGCATTGTCGTTTGGGCCACATAAACGAGAAACGGATTCAAAAGCTCCATAGTGATGGACTTCTGGGCTCATTTGATTATGAATCATGTGAATCTTGTTTACTGGGCAAAATGACCAAGGCCCCTTTCAACAAACAAAATGAAAGGGCCAGTGACCTATTGGGCCTTATACATACTGATGTGTGCGGCCCAATGAGCACAAGTGCCAGAGGAAATTTTTGATACTTCATTACCTTCACTGATGATTTCAGCAGGTATGGCTATGTCTATTTGATGAGACACAAGTCGGAATCCTTTGAAAGGTTCAAAGAGTTCCAAAATGAAGTACATAATCAACTTGGCAAAAGTATTAAGGCTCTTCGATCAGATCGTGGAGGAGAATACTTAAGTCAAGAATTCAATGATCATTTGAGAGATTGCGGAATTGTTTCGCAACTCACTCCTCCTGGAACACCACAATGGAATGGGGTGTCCGAGAGAAGGAATCGGACTTTATTAGATATGGTTCGATCAATGATGAGTCTCTCAACTCTTCCATTATCATTTTGGGGATACGCTCTAGAAACGTCTGCGTTTACACTTAATAGGGTTCCGTCAAAATCAGTTGCAAAGACACCACATGAGATGTGGACTGGAAATGTTCCAAGTTTGTTTTTCCTGAAGATTTGGGGTTGTGAAGCTTATGTTAAGCGGTTTATTACAGATAAGCTCGAACCCAAATCTGATAAATGCTACTTCGTTGGTTATCCTAAGGAAACCAATACATATTACTTTTACAACCAATCCGAGAACAAAGTGTTTGTTGCTCGGAACTGCGTCTTTCTTGAGAGAGAGTTTCTTTCCAAGAGAAACAGTGGGAGTAAAGTACAACTCAAAGAAGTTCGAGAACCGCAGGAAAATGCTCAACCCGTTGAGGAAGAGCAACAGTTGGATCTACAAAGAGTTGTAGAAACCAAGCCTGTGGAGCCTGAAATTTGCAGATCCGAAAGGATCCGTCACGAACCCGAGAGATATGGATTTCTCGTAACTAATTGTCATGATTTATTGATCGTTGACAGTGACGAGCCCGCGAATTTTGAAGAAGCGATGATGAGCCCTGACTCCGAAAAGTGGCTGAAAGCCGCTGAATCCGAAATGGGATCCATGTCACAGAACCAAGTATGGACTTTTGTTGATTTACCCGATGGTGCAAGACCCATTGAGTGTAAATGGATTTTCAAGAAGAAAATTGATGTGGATGGAAATATTCAGATATATAAAGCAAGGCTGGTGACAAAAGGTTTCAAACAAATTCATGGTATTGACTATGAAGAAACTTATTCCCCTGTCGCCATGCTTAAATCCATTCGGATTCTCCTAGCAACAGCCGCTCATTATGATTATGAGATCTGGCAGATGGACGTGAAAACAGCTTTCCTTAATGAAATTATGGAAGAGGATGTGTACATGACACAACCCGAAGGTTTCATCGATCCTAATGATGCTAAGAAAGTATGCAAGCTTCATCGATCCATTTATGGATTGAAGCAAGCATCTCGGAGTTGGAATCTTCGTTTTGATGAAGCAGTCAAAAAGTTTGACTTCATCAGGAACGAAGAGGAACCGTGTGTTTACAAGAAGACTAGTGGGAGCGCAATTGCATTTCTCGTATTGTATGTAGATGACATACTCCTTCTCGGAAATGACGTTCCGTTGTTACAGTCTGTTAAGGCTTGGCTCGGAAGTTGTTTTTCAATGAAAGACATGGGAGAAGCCGCGTACATTCTTGGAATAAGAATCTATAGAGATAGATTAAACAAGTTAATTGGACTGTGTCAAGATACTTATATCGATAAAGTCTTACACAGGTTCAGAATGCATGATTCCAAGAAGGGCTTCATACCAATGTCTTATGGCATTAGTCTCAGCAAGAAGCAGTGTCCTGCGACACCTGCTGAGCGAGAACACATGAGTCGGATTCCTTATGCTTCGGCATTGGGATCCATCATGTATGCCATGCTCTGTACTCGTCCAGATGTTGCTTGTGCTTTAAGCATGACGAGTAGATACCAATCTGATCCGGGTGAAAGTCACTGGACAGCCGTCAAGAATATTCTAAAGTATTTGAGAAATACTAAGGATAAATTCTTGGTGTACGGAGGAAGTGATGAGCTGGTAGTAAGTTGTTACACAGACGCAAGTTTTCAGACAGACAAAGACGATTTCCGATCACAATATGGTTACGTCTTCTGTCTGAATGGCGGTGCAGTCAGCTGGAAGAGTTCCAAGCAGGACACTGTAGCAGATTCTACGACTGAAGCTGAGTACCTCGCTGATTCTGAAGCGGCAAAGGAGGCTGTTTGGATCAAGAAGTTCATCACTGAACTTGGTGTGGTTCCTAGTATTTCTGAGCCAGTGGCTTTGTATTGTGACAACAATGGAGCCATTGCGCAAGCAAAGGAACCTAGATCACACCAGAAGTCCAAACACATAGAAAGGAGATATCACCTTATCCGTGATATTATCAATAGAGGAGATGTGAAGATCAGCAGAGTCCCGACGGATGAGAATGTTGCTGATCCACTGACCAAGCCTCTCCCAAGGCCTAAGCATGAGTTACATACTGCTGCTGTAGACATTAGATTTCTTAAGATGTGATCTTGATTTCAGTGGGAGTTATATTTGTTTTTTTTAGTTATGTAATGATGTTCATAAAACATAATGGTTATGTTATTTTAATGAAATTTGTTTCAACATTATTTAATTGTGTTGTTAAATAATAGTCCCAAAGTAATTCATGACAATATTATAGGTCATCAAGTACGTGACTTGATCATGAAACCCTATAAGCAATAAATGTCATAAATTATGTTGGTCCCTGGTCAAGGTTGTTAAATTGGGACATTAACAACCGCGTGAGACTAGTATGTGAGGTGGCTGATGACTAAGTTTCATGGACTCATTAATAAGAGTATTAAAGTCAACTAGATTTTGACCCGCACTTAGAAAGTGCGGGTTTAATTTTCTTTACAAATTTTACTTTTTATTCATTTTGTTAATAATAGTTTAGATTTTTAATTATGTAATCTAATTTTGATTATAATTGTTTAACCAACATTAAAAACAGTGAGTTAGCAATTTAGTTATTTTTTAAATGAATTATGTGTTATTTGGAGGAGATATATCGTAAGGATTAAGAGATTAAAATAACGATTTCGCATTATATATTTTAATCTGTGTTGTATCGTAAGATCATAGTTTGGAAAAAAATATATATATGTGAAAACAACTATTGTAAAAGTTATGTGATATATGTTTAATTTTTATTTTATTTATCTAAAATATTATTTTATAAAATACATGTTGTAGTCGTATATATAATTTGCAAATTTGATGGAACTATCCGTTAAAAACTTCATTCAAACATAAAGCATAATTTGACGCTTCAAATATTTGAATAATATAAGTATGAAATCATTTTAATATTTTATTAATTTTAAAATATATCAGCTGAAATTATTTACTATATGCGAATTTTTGTTTATAAAATTTATAATCGAGATTGGCTAATTAATTTTTCAACCCGTTTAATTAATTAAATATTTTTCAGTTTGATGGAAAAACCTGCTAAAAAGTACAATCGTAAAAACATCAATCGTAATATGTGTATATATATATATATATATATATATATTTGAAACAAAATAAAAAGATATTAAAATATATTATAAATATATTTTGAATTAAATCATAAATTAGAGAATCTTAATTTATATATAATAGTTGATGTATAAATTATCCATTATATTTATCAATTAATTTGTTTTGATTTTAATTAATTAGAAAAGTGGGACCCATTAGATTTTGGTTGTTTGGCTACATGTTTAATAATTGTCTTGTTTGGAAACATGGATTGTAGAGATAATGTTATATTCCCTAATTACCCTTAATGAATGTTACAAATCATAATAATATCAAGGGCAAATTCCGGGAACAACATTTATGTACCATGGCAAACCTTCCTGTTTTAATAGATTAGATCACATAGATATGTGTTGGAGAACACATGATCGGACTTGACCCATTAATGAGAACTCTACAAGAAGTTATATGAGTGTCATAAGAGTTTCTCATTACGACTATAGAGTATAGTCCTTAGACCTGAGTTCATCATGATTTCTTGCATATGGATTGGACCGTCTTGACTTTGTCAAACGTCAGCCGTAACTGGTGATTATAAAGACACTGATTAGGCGTATCATGAGATATAAAAGAGGCATGGATGGAACAAGATGGGATTTGTACCTCCTATATAACATGAGTTAAATATCTCTGGGCCTATCGAAGATTTGATACTGGAAAATGCGTGGCCGCGCTCAAACGAGGTGATTGTCAGTCGTTTGTTTTATCAGTACAAATCAGAATTCGATAAACGTGATCTAGCTTAATAAGGATGACACAGTTCTTGCCTTATGCTAGATTGAGATATAGCTACAAAGGGAATAAAGGAATAGATGATTCCAATACAAGTGGGAGATTGTTGGGAATGTCCTGAAATCTATTGTACCTACTCTAAGTGAAAGTCGTATTGTCGAGATGAGACAATCATATGACACTAGGCAGTCATAATGATTTGTTTGAAGCCACTTATGATCAATGAGTTTAGAACTCATTGCTAGTGTTATATGATCCTACAGGGTCACACACCTAAGCAAACTGGACATTAAAGATGAGGTTGATCATTAATGTAATGATCTGGTGAATGCATATTTGATATGCATTCAATACCGAATTTCTGGGGTAGTGTCGATCGACACAACTAGTGTGTCGGTCGACACAGATCGCGAATGGCCAAGATTAAATTCGGTTTAATCGTTGGTTAATTCGGTTGTGGTACAAGTCGACATATATAAGATATATGGTCGACCTTAACTTTATTCTAACCTAATTCACAGCCACCAGAACGGTAAGAGAAACCTCTTGAGAGATCTGATCTCTAAAGGCACTAGCATCCCTCCTGTTCAGCTTGTGTGCATGTGGATACCAGTAGAGGCACAGCGTTTGAGGTGCTTCGAGATCTCGACTACTTGCAAACTTCCGCTGCAAAATCACTAGGTAATCTCGAGATCCCATAGATTCGATTATATGAACCCTAGATCCTAGGCTTGGAATTCAGACTAGGGCTGCCTAATTGGATTAGGATCTGCTAGAAATTCCTTCATAAATCTAGTTTGTCGTCTCCACAAATCCTTGTACGGATTAAAGAAGGCTTCTCGCTGCTGGTTTGCTAAACTCTCAAGTGCCTAAAAGCATACGGGTTCGTTCAATCTAAGTCAGACTACTCCTTGTTTACATTTGAGAAACATGGTCGGGTTGTACAAGTGTTAGTGTATGTCGACGATTTGGTGATTAGTGGCAGCAACTCGCAAGAGATCAAGACCTTCAAGAAGTTCTTTTCATATTGTTTTCATATGATAAATTTAGGATTACTCAAGTACTTCCTTGGGATCGAGGTCGCACAGAACTAGACTGGCAGATATCTATCTCAAAGAAAATATGCATTATGTTATCTCTAATGCTGGTTTACTCTGCGCGAAGCCTTCTCTTTTACCCCTTGAACAGAACCATCAACTGGCCATGTCTGAGTCTCCTTACATTACTGATCCAGAGACGTACCAGAGGATTGTCGGAAGACTGATATATCTTGCAGTAACACGTCCAGACATTTCCTATTTTGTCCACATCTTAGCTCAATTCATGAAGGCTTCCCCGCCTTGATCACTGGAATGCGGCATTAAAAGCAGTCCACTATCTCAAATCATACCCATGCCAAGGTATCTTTCTCCGCGCTGATTCTTAATTACATATCAATGGGTGGTGTGACTCAGATTGGGCTAGCTGTTCTCTAACTCGACGATCTACAACCGGGTATTTCATTCAGTTGGGCTCCTCACCTATTGCGTGGAAAACACGGAAGCAGCCTACAGTGAGCCGTTCCTCTGCCAAAGCTGAGTACAGAGCACACACCTTTTTGACACAAGAACTTTTATGGCTGAAATTGGTTCTGCGTGATCTCGGTTTTGCACATTCAAAACCAATGAATGTCTTCTCCGACAGCAAATCGGCAGTCCATTTGGGTGGTAATCCGGTCCGGCACGAACGTACAAAACATATTGAGGTCGATATTCACTTTGTCCGGGATGAGATCATTAATGGAACAATCAAGACTATTTATGTGCACACCAAAGACCAACAAACGGACATTTTCACTAAATAACTTGGCAGGAAGGAATTTGTTCAGTTTCTTGACAAGTTGGGAGCTTATGATCTGCACGCTTCAACTTGAGAGGAAGTGTTGGAATATGTGTCGCCAATTAAGGGATATGTTTCCTTTTCCTGTCTTTTGAATCTTCGTAAATATATGTTTCCTTTGATTCAGTTTGTATATATAACATTGTAATCTCAGTGAGCAACATACATAAAAACCTTTACCCTAAACGGCAGCTCTCTTCCTTTCTGCTACTATTTTGACAGTGTTTCTATTAGGACATATTGTCCCACATCGGTAGTTGGAAGGGAACTCACATAATATATAAGTGATATGGGTCACTCCACTTATCACCAATTGATTTTAGGTTGGAAGCCCATACATCTTAATATGGTATCAGAGCCCGATCCATGCAATTCTAACCCGATCCGACCCAAAGTTGGTCCAATCATCGACACCCCATGCCCAAATGGTGCCGTCGATCCAAGCCCGAGCATTCCAAAATTAATGGTCAAAGAACCATTATCTCGAGGGGGCGTATTAGGATATATTGTCCCACATCGGTAGTTGGAAGGAAACTCACATAATATATAAGTGATATGGGTCACTCCACTTATCACCAATTGGTTTTAGGTTGGAAGCCCATACATCTTAATAGTATCGTCCTCGTGCAGTCAAAGTTACAACACTGCTTGAACAACGTGACATTTGTGGACTTACACTGCACAAAGTGATGATAGATGCAAATGCGGTGTGATTCCTCCGTGGTTTAGAAAAGCTAACATTGCAAAAAATTCAAGTTCGTTTCAGATTTCTGTTAGCCATTCTAATATATCATGCGCAGCCACCATATGATGTAACTTTACCACATTATTGGTGCATAATACTCCACATTATTTGAGTAAGTCCTCTGAATTATCAGCACATTCTATTCATACCCTCTTCTTTTGTAAGCTTATACGGTCACTACATGTCCCGTTTTTGTAGATACATGGAAGACGACGTCCATTCTCTTCATATCCAAGGCTTAAAAGCGCCACGAGATTCAAAACAAAGAAGAATTATAAGTTCTGGGTGTTCTGTTTCTTCTTTTCCTTTTTTTTTGTTCTTGGTTAGTGCTGGGTCAAGGGGAGGGATAATAAGTGCAACTGCCCAAGATCTCGAATATATATATATATATATATATATATATATATATATATATATATATATATATATGGATAGTGATAAAATGAAAATATATAATAATCTTTTAGATTATATTGTTATTAAAAACATTAGTTAATAATTATTATATTTTTAAAAATTTAGATAACTTTACGAGTATTAAAAAAAATTGCCAAGAGACCTCTAATAATATTGATCGGCCTATTCATTGTTGGTATGAGTTTAGCATCCATCCATAAGCCCATTAAAAATCTTGCCACTTCATCAAAAATATTACGGCCCAACGATCGAGCCCGCTAAGGAATCAAACGGCCCAACAAGAAGTCAGACTAGGCTTGGGCGTTCGGGGCTCCCATTCGGGTTCGGGTCGGGTTTTTTGGGTTTTCGGGTTTTTGGGGTTGAAGCTATAGACTCCATTCGGATATTCCTATAAATTTGGGTGAGATCGGTTTGGGTATTTTCGGGTTCGGTTCGGGTTTAGTAAACATCTTTGGAACCGAGTACATCCGAAAACCGTTTCGGATCTACAGAGATCGGGTTTTAATAACCGAACATACACACTAAATGACCTGATCATGTAGCTAATCTTCATCTCTTCCAATGCTGCAGTTCCAGATTCTGAAAAAAATAGACAAGCATCAACCAAATTTGAACCTAGACAATGTAGGAGAAAGAATCAAAAGTGACAACGAGTTCTAACAAGATTACGACCAATGATCTATAAGAGCAAGATTTTAACTTGAACCAAAAGTGAAACTGAGGTTAAGTAGCTCAGAAGATCAATCATAACAGAATTACCTGTGGTTTGTGAACCCATATGTCAGTAGTGACTGAAACTCGTTGTTTCTTCCCTAGAAACAACGACTTCAAGGCAGCTTTCTTCTCAAGATATATTCGAACAATGTCTCTCGTTGATGTTCTTCTAAAGTGTTGCTTGTAGAGGTTGACCTAAACATTATGAATAGTGTCAGTAGCAATAAAAATAACAAACAAATGCATATATATGAATTGAACTAACCTTTTTGCAGAAATGCTTCCATGCGACACTTTCAACAAAAGACAAAGGCAACTATCCCAACACAATCAACTCATTAGTTGCTTCTTTAAAAACACCCTTAGAGACTTTTGCTATCAACGCTTTACCTTCATCATCAATAATTGGTTGTTTCGCAGCTTGACCATCCACCATGCCTTATAGTGCTTGCATATTGCGAGATGTTTGATGAGATTAGAAGTTCCTGACTTTGTTGCACACGAGAAATCCTTCTCACAGTAATGACAAAGACATCTGTCCCTGTCCTCTTTTGTCCTTGTGAAATGCCCGCACTGTTGCTAGGTTGTTCAAAGTCTTCATGGTCGTTGCTATCTTTGTTGTAGTCATCACGGTTTGGGTTAGACGTTGACTCCATCTGAAATCATGAAAACAGATTTGTAATTCAAGAATATAGTTAACAATAATGCAAGAACATGGAAACTCATAAGAGAATGATAACACAGTATAGGAATAGCAGTTAGAATACAACATCGCTTAGCTATTAAACAACATCGTTCAATATACGGTGTAGTTTATAACAAGCATACGGCCGACGTAAATAACATCGTTCAAACTATTCATTCAAATACATTGATCACCAATCCATAAAGATCATCAAATCACATTGTTTTCATATATAACAAGCACCGGAATTAGAAGAACAACCAAAATCCTAGTCTCAAACACGATTTTCTACTTCTTCAAGAACGACAAGAAAACAAGAACAAGGACAATGAAAGATCCATTCTGAGAACATAACACATTGTAAGAACAAGACATCTAAAGGATCTACTAATACAACACCAGTTGGAAAAAAGTAACAGAGAATTAACGTAGTGTAGAGGCGAGACCAGAGGCAGAGATGTAGTAACATCGGTCGATTTTTAAAAAGAAGATATAGCAGAGAATTTCAACCAGAGGCAGAGATGTAGTGATTGAGCTCCAATTTTATCAATGGCGGATTATCAGAAACAAGACTATCAATTACAGAACAACATAGACTGCGTAATTGGAAGAAGAACTCAACTTACAGCTGAATGAATCCTTGAATTCTCAGTCGACAAAGATGTTGAGGATGATCAACTAATATGTGCAGGCTTCATATATATGGACGACGATGGAGAATTAACGATGTTTCGAATTTGGATTTTCCAAATCCAAAGATCAAGAATCGCAAGATCAGGCGAAGATTTAGAAACTAGATATTTGATTTTAGATAGCGATGAAGAATATGTAAAGAAGGTGTATAATACGTATAAGACATATATGGATATACTTGGTTACATTCGGTCTAAGTTCGGGTTTCAGATTAAACCCGATCCCACCCGAACCCAATTGCACTCAACACACAAGTCCCGATCGGTTATTATTATAAGATCCGTACCCGATCCGATCTCGTCCCTTTGGGTCGGGCTCGGGTTCGGATTTCAGGTATCGGGTAAATGTCCAGCCCTAAGTCAGACTTTTCGCACTATAAATAGACCATTCACTCTTCATTTTTGGGCATCTTGTAACTTGTGAAGACTCCGAGCTACACTTATAAAACGACGAGCCCAGACAACATTTGGGGAGCACGTCAATTGACGGACTCCCACCTCGTCCATCCTGTTCATTGTTCGGCTTCGGCCTTATTATTAATAAAAGCATTTTTTGACTCCACTTAAAGTTTATTCTCATCTCGTTAGTTCGGACCCCTTTGATCATAATCTGAGCACTTTGGACTAGATCGAAATTCCGTAACAACATCCATCTCCAAGACTAAAAAGTTCCAAGAGAGAGCCTGGAGGTTGAATAGTGAGGAGAAACACAAAGGTTTAAATTCTTCCTCTTGAACGGTTTTGGTGACTTCGTATTGAAGATCTACATAATATACTATTAGGGATTGAAAAATAAATTAGTATTCTGTCGAAATCCTACGTCAATATGTGATCTCTCTGTATATATAGATGTAATATTGTTATTAAGTGAATAAGAAAATCAAAACACGTTTATGATATCTGAAAAAAGTTTTTTAAACCTACACTACAAGAAAACATGGTTAAAACCGACTAACTTATTGATGAATTTTAATCTGTCGGTAAATACTGGCGAAAAACTGATAAATTTGTCCGTTTTCCATCAGTAATTACCGATGGATTCTATTACCGACGAATTTTTTCGTTAGGCAAATTCATCGATTTTCCGTCGGTAGTCCGTCGTATTTCAGTGGCCGTTAATAGATCCGTTGTTATAAAATTATGTGACTGTTAACACAATCAAACGAACCGATGGAAAACCGACAGACGGCTATTTCCGACGGAATCCGTCAATTTTCAAATTTTATGTATATTACCTTCCTCATTCTTCACACTTCACAAATCTCTCACTAATATCTATCTCCCTCTCACTCAAAAACGTTTTCAACCGAGAAAAAATGTCTTCAAACTATTTTAGATCGTGGATGGACGGACCCATTCACGATCCGGCGACGAACTTATTGGTGCAGCCTTATGGCGAAGGTGTTTGTGAAGTCATGGAAATTGCATGTAGTCAATCATCAGCGAGAAAATCCAGTAAGTTAAAATGTCCATGTAATGTTTGCCGGAATGCTAGGAATATTATGATTGATCTAGTATGGACTCACTTGTATAAGGAAATGTTTATGCCGAAAGATAAGATTTGGTATCTTCATGGAGAAAGATGTGGTAGTACTATTACGGAACCTTATGGCAGTAGTAGAGAACCTTTTGGTAGTACTAGCGAACCATATAATCTTGAATGACTAGAAGAAAGTAGAGCGGAAGTTGATTACGGTGTAGGTACTGTTCATATGGTTAATTATGCTTATTGGGAAAATTTGAGGAAGTAAGTAAATATCAAAATACTAGTGTAAAAGAGCCTAATTCATAAGTGAGGAGATTTTTTGACATGTTAGACGCATCAATACGGCTATTGTACGAAGTTTGTAGAGATGGTCATTCGCCTTTATCATCTGCTACTAGATTAATATACATAAACACGGACTACAATTTGGCGGAAGAATGTGTGGGTGCGAGATTTTGTGAAAGCCCTTCTTCCCAAAGATAATCTTGCACATGCTTCATACTATGAGGTCCAAAAATTTGTCAACGGGCTTGGATTGCTAGATTAGATGATTGATGTGTGCATCCAACTATATGATATATTGGAGAGAAGATGAAAACCGTTAAAACCGTAGATTTTGTAAGCATCCGCGCTATCATGATACAAGCGGAAGAGTTAAATTTTCGTTCAAACGAATGTGGTATTTGTCGTTAGCCGATAAGTTGAAGCGGTTATACCAATCTCAACGAATTGTGGGCGAAATGAGATGGGATTCTGAGGAAAAGAGATTTCCCATCCTTTGGATGCATGATATATCATGGTTTCTACCTGTTTTAAGCCATGATATAAGTGTGTTTTAGAGTCTTTTGTCGTGTTTTTAGAGTCATTACAGGTGTTTATTAGGTACATGCACGTTTGGAGGATTATTGGAGATAATGGAGCATTTTGGGCATTATTTGGAGCTTAAGCCGAGAGATCTTATTTCACCAAGTCTGGACGACCCATGCATCGATCGATGCATAATTGGCATCGATCGACACACCTCTGCGCCAGCACATTAATGAAGACTTTGGAAAATTGCAGTTTTGCCCCAAGAAGTTCCAGTATTTGCAAAAAGACCCCAAGCGTGATTAAGACTTTATAATTAGGTTTTTGGTGTTTTGTTTTACATACGCATTCATACTATTAGCTTTTTAGAGAGAGAGACCGAGAGGCTGATCGTTCTTGTACTCCAGAGAGAAGATTTCGAACCTCTTTTACTCTTTACTCTGTTATTTTATGATATCTATTTATTCATTGATTTGTGTTTGATTGATCATGTCTGAGTAGATTTAGCGATTTTCGTTAGGGTTTTCATGACTTGTTAGATTAATTTATCAGTTTAGGATTCATATCTTATTTGTTCTTCAACCTGAATTGTGCTTAATACTAGTTTCTAACCTAATCACTTAGAATCTAGACTTTAGGTTATTAAATTGACACGAAAGTGTAATTTAGAATCTGAACTATTTAGGTTGAGCAATTTAATTATCCGCAAAGAAATTTTGTTTAATTGAATTGTGAACAAATCAAACTTGCACTTAAGGCTAGTTTAATCTGTTAGGAATTGCAAAGAAATTTGGGTTTCTGCTAATTAGACTTAGAAAATTCTCGCAACGAAAGTTGGTTAGTTCTATATCTGTGTTTGAGTTCTAGAAATAAACTTAATCTGATCCTGACTGATAGTTTATCCGCTTGTCTGATTTCCTGAGTCCCTAGACTTGACGCTTTTAGTACTTGCTTACAAAACCACTCTTGCTACTGATTTACTTTATGTTTAGTTATTTATTTTGATTAGTCTCACCTAGCTTAATTTGACATTCTACAATCTATCGTAAGAATCTAAAGTCTATGTGGATTCGATACCCTATATACTACTGGTTCACGTCTGTGCACTTGCAGTGTAGATCTACGGATTAAAACCTGATCGTATCAAGTTTTTGGCATCATTGCCGGGGACTCTTTTGAGTCTTTGATAGATTTGAATTTAAAGTTTAGACTAGGATTTTTGTTTTTTGTTTTTGTTACTAATTTCTCTGTTTTTCTCTGTTTCGGGTCTGATTTCGCTTAGCATCGATCGATCCATCTTCTGAATCGATCGACACAAGGCGAATCTCGAGTTGAATCGATCGTTGCATACTAATCATCGATCGTTGCACTGCGATTACCGACGGTTTATGCAGACGCATGAGACCAGGAGTAATCCGAACTCGAATTTCGTGAATCTCAAGATTGAGGAACTTGCTAGACTAGAGAGAACAAACAGAAAAGTTCAACGAGCAAGGATGAACAACAATCCTGTGATTTTGAGACCTGATGCTCAAGGTGTTCTGAGAGACCAACAGAACAACCCGTACAATGATGATGGGCTAAGGATTGATGCTGAGGGACGTGTGATCTCTAATCCTGAACCGCCCCAAGGTCAAGGGCAGATGGTTAATCATCCTGCTAATGATAGGACTCTTGCTGACTACAACCGACCGGATGAGTTCTATGCTAACCGGTCAGTAATTGTACCTCCTGGCTTTGAGAGGAATGACTTTGAGATCAAGACTGTCTACTATTCTCTGCTGAGGCAGAATCCTTTCAATGGTCTCCCACACGAGCAACCCATGGATCATATTGATGATTTTGAGGACTTCATCACTGGAATAAAGTATAATGGGGTGATCTATGATTATATGTATCTCAAGCTTTTCTCCTATTCTCTCGCTGGAGAGGATGCAGCTTGGCTGAAACAACTTCCAACTGGGAAGTTTACTACTTGGGATGCTGTGAAGAGAGAGTTCTTGAGGCACTTTTATGATGATGCTTGCTCTGATCAGTCAAGACAGGATATTCTCACCTTCACCTAAGGTCATATAGAGCCTCTTAAGTCTGCTTGGATGAGATTTAAGAAGTACCAACGTGACTGTCCTCACCATGGATTCTCTGAAGTGACGCTGCTGGGCATATTCTTCAGAGGCATTGATCTACATTATCAGTCTGCACTGGATAATGCCAGCAATGGCAATTTCAATACAAGGACTCCTGAACAGGCTAGGACACTGATTTGATAACTTGGTGAGCAGTAATAGCACCAAGACTGCTGCTGGGAGAAGGAAAGAGTCTGGTGGAAAGATTGATAGTCTGGAGATAGCTAATATTAGGAACAAGCTGGACACTGTTCACAGTTTGTTGACTGCAAAGAAAGCTGTCCACTTTGTTCAGGATGTTGAGGTGTTTGGAGCTGAAGAAGATCACCAGGAAGAGGATGTGAACTACATTAATGGCTCTGGATTCCAAGGAAACATGTTTGGAAAAGCAAGGTAATAAGTTCTTTAATAGTGGATGGAAGAGTGCTTTCACAAGCAACCAGAACTCTTCTGGATATGGACAGACTGCTGGTTATCAGAAACCTTTTCAACAAGGTAATTCTTATCAGAGGACTTATGGATCATCCTCCTATCAGACACCTACTGCTGCTAGTTCTCATGAGAGAAAGATGGAAGCTATGATGGAACAGTTGCTGAAGGGTCAGACTAAGACTGCTGTAGACTTCAACAAGAAGTTGGATGCTGTGTATGAAGATCTGAATGGGAAATTTGAGTACTTGAGCACACATGTGAAGAAGCTTGATGTTCAGGTTGCGCAGACTGCTGGATATGCTAAGAGGCCAGATGGATCTTTTCCGGGACGAACTGATGCTAATCCTAAGTACCAGTGCAATGCAGTGACGTTGAGAAGTGGTAAGGAGTTGTTTCCTGCTCAGAAAAGGCAGTTGAGTTTGGAAGAAATCGTGGAAATTGAAGAGATGGAAGAAGGGATCCACGAATTTCGCAATGCATTGACCGACACACCTGTGCAACGATCGACGCAAGGCGAAAATGGAGATACTGAACCTAAGCTCGATGCAGAGGTCGTAACAGAATCGCCTAGAAACGATCGATGCACAACCTGCAACGATCGACGCAAGATGACTGCCGAGAGTTCAAACGCAGAAAAGCTGAAGAAGTCGAATGAAAGGGTCTACAAGCTTAAGGTACCTTTTCCTAAGGACCCCTGAAAGGCTAAGAACGATAGGCAGTATGCTAAATGCAAAGAAATCATTAAAAAGGTGAAGATTGAAGTGCCTTTGATTGACTCTATGCAGACTACTCCTGTGATGAAGAGATGTCTTAAGGACTTACTGGCTGGTAACTGGTCTGATGAGGAGAGTGTAATGATGATCAAAGAGGTATGTAGTGCAGTGATTCAGAGAATAATTCCTGAGAAGTTGAAAAATCCAGGAAGCTTTGTGTTGGATTGTGATATCTACAGGGACAAATTTGAGAGATCTCTATGTGATCTTGGTTCTAGTGTGAACCTTATGCCTTTATCTGTTGCTAAGAGGCTTGGGATGACTGACTTTATGCCTACTAGGATCTCATTGGTCCTAGCTGACAGAATAGTCAGGATTCCTGAAGGAGTGCTGGAAGATGTGCCAATAAAAATTGGTGACTGTTTGATTCCTACTGACTTTGTGGTTCTACAGTATGGAGAGGAACCAAGGGATCCACTGATTTTGGGTAGACCATTCTTAGCCACTGTTGGTGCTATGATCGACTGCAGAAAGGGGACTATAATTCTGAATGTGTGTGATCTGAAGATGAGGTTTGATATGGACAAGTTGGTGAAGAGACCAACCATCGACGGACAGACCTTCTATGTTGATACTCTCAGTGATTTAGCTGCGGATTACTTCCACAAGACACATGCTGAGGATCCACTGGAGAGAGCTTTACTGAGCTCTATAATGGAGCTGGAGCATCTGCAAGATGAGCCCGCAATCTGCTATGCGAGGTTAATGGATTCTGCTAAGCAAGTGATGCAGTTAGGTGTGTCTGATGCGACTTTGCATCGATCGACACCTCTAGTGCATCGATCGTTGCAGGTCGACAGTAACTGGGCAGAGGAAAAAGCCCCGAAAATTGAACTGAAACAACTTCTGTCCGGGCTAAGGTACGCATTTCTTGGACCTAATTCGACATATCCAGTGATTGTTAATGCTAGTTTGAACAACGCAGAGCTCACTTTACTGCTAAGCAAGCTGCGCAAGCATCACAAAGCTCTTGGCTTTTCTCTTGATGACATTTCAGGTATCTCTCCGGAGCTGTGTATGCATCGGATACATCTTGAGGACGAGTCAAAGACATCTGTTGAGCATCAGAGGAGGCTGAATCCTAATCTTAAGGATGTGGTAAAGAAGGAGATCATGAAGCTCCTAGATGCTGGGATCATCTATCCGATTTCAGACAGCGATTGGGTTAGTCCAGTCCATGTAGTGCCTAAGAAAGGTGGAGTTACAGTAGTGAAGAGTGAGAAGAACGAGCTGATTCCTACAAGGAATGTGACTTGACACCGGATGTGCATAGATTACAGGAAGCTCAATGCTGCGACAAGGAAGGATCATTTCCCTTTACCTTTCATTGATCAGATGCTGGAGAGGTTAGCAAATCACCCTTACTCTTGCAGATTCCCATCCACCCATAGGATCAGGGAAAGACTACTTTTACTTGTCCATATGTTACATTTGCATACCGCAGGATGCCTTTTGGACTTTGTAATGCACCAGCCACCTTCCAGAGATGCATGTAACGCCCCTTTCCCATTCTCCTCTGACCGTCGAGCTGACCGGTCAACAATCAAACAAGAACATGACCGATCGAACCCGAGCAAGTCGAACGGGAAAAGTTTGCCACTGGACGAAGCCAAAGATAGTTCGGTTTGAGACAAAAGGCTCGCACCAATCTATCTTCGACTCCGCTATCCTCATATCCATACTACAAGCAGTACTACTTGCACTACTTCAATGAGTTGTGTCGGTTTGGACTAAAACCTCATATCAGGGAAACAATTTCATTTTTAAGTAATCAAACGTTGAATACAACGTTTAACGGGTTTTACAACAAACATCGATATAAACACATAATCAATCAAAAACACAAAATAGCGCAGCTGCCGAACCGAAATAAAACACCCAAAACCCTGAATCAAATCCCGTCACAAGCAACCCGAAACCACACCGAGGACCTCCCGCGTCCGTCGCTGCTAAACCTGAAAAACACAAAAGAGTCTAATGAGCGATCTAAGATCACCCAGTGAATCGGCTCCCCACTAATGGCTTCTAGTCTATCTAGAAATACAGATTCCCGCCCCAAAACCCAAAATAACAATCAGCAGGAATAAATGGTCGATCACGCACAACCATGGCATGATAAACCCACACACACAATCAATGCCGAAGATAAAGATAAATAAGGGAAATCGAAGGCACTGCGGCACATGTCCTCGATTGGACTCGATCCCTATGATCTCGGTAACTTCCACGGGTTTATATCGTCACCTATATGGTAACTAACCCACGACTCCTAAACGTGTACACAAGGTTCCACGAATAGGACACCGTTCTCCGTCCATCGATACACAGTGACTCGGACTACCTCTAGATAGCCAGAGTTTCCATGTGATTCGGCCCTAGGAAATGACCCCGTATTCTCCGAATCACACACCTACCGGCGTCACCCAGTAGGTTTACACCATAACCAGAATCACCGTGATCCGAGTAGGTAAAACCCGAGGATCCAATCGGGTCGGAAGTACCGGAACGTAAACAAAACCTAGGCTTGCGGAATCTAACGCACCCTAGAATCCTAGTGCAGAAATATAAACACGCAGACTCGCTGGGACTCTAGCACAGATCACGCAGTCAACATTATAATAAAAGAATCCCAACCATTCCGCAAGCCGCTACACTACCAATACCACCGCTCTGACTAGGTAAGATACCTAGTCAGCACCAACTAACTTACCCGGTCCCGTGACCGGAGTAAGTGTCCACAGCGATTGTTCGGCCCAACACCGAGCAGTCTAATAAGCCTGCACACAAAGCTCACAACATCAACATAATAAACAAGCAATTACAATCAATCACACAATCACCACAAGCAGGCCTATTAGGGTTTCTAAGACTTTTAATTCATTCAGATCCGCTACCTGGGATTAGCGGATTGCTAACCCGTAGACGGCTTACAAACACACCACTTCCTTTATTAATCCATTCTAGGTATCATTTAATAACTCCTCGATCTGTCGGTTTAGAGTTAGTAAACTTACTAACTCCCCGACGTCTCATTATTAACTAACTTTATTCATTACCCAATCCCGCTATTAAAACTAAACCCCGATCCCGATACAATATTCTATACGCCCGTTTAGGTTTAACTCATATTTTAATGTCGTCTTAATTCCCGTATATAGATTCATTAATTATCGTTCTTATAGATATATAGATGCATATACGATCCTATTCAAACGGTCTATATGAATGCATCACCCAAACATTACTAACAACTTAGCGGCACACAATTGATTAACCTTTTAATTCTAAAACCCTAACATGCTTATTAAATCCTATCCGGTTTATTGTTAAACGTCCAATTATTTATTATTAAACAGTCATCTTAATTAACGGGTATACAATCCTACAACTACGGTTTCTCGGTTCCCGGTCTAAATGTAACTAAGGGTTTGTGAGCCGACTCACAGTGAGATAGACGCGGAATGACGGCTCGATGCAGATGTGAATCCCGAGATGCCCGACACGAATTCCGAACTCCCAAATCTCGAACTCCAAACCCCGAACACTCCTGAAACCTCGGAATGGCCGTGAACCAAGCGTTGACCGGCTTGGTCTCCGGCGTTGACCGATGGTTGACCGCGTTGACCAACGGTTGACCGCATTGACCGTTGACCCGTGCGTTGACCGACGGTTGACTTGGACCGGTTGACTTCCCCAAACCCAACCGGTTGAACGACTGACCAGCTGAACCGACCAAATCACTCCAATTGGACCGGTTTGATTAAACCGGTTTGAGATTGAACCGTTGACCGGTTTAACTCAACTTTGACCCCAGTTTAATCTTCTCCAACCTAACTCTAATTCCAGATAAAATTCTTCCAAACCGATCCTTGAAGAACCGGCTTCCAACTGACGGCGGCGAGGCTTCTCTGGTGGACTTCTCCGGCGTTGACCGGCGGCGGAGGAGAGTTGACCGCGGCGGAGGAGGATTTTCCGGCGGATTCTTCTTCTGATCCACACACCAAACTGTTCAGGGAGATGAGATCTAGCTTCCCATGGCTTCAAATGTCCAAGAACCGGCGAGGAGAGAGAGAGAGAGAGGCGGATCTAGCCGGCGACCTTCTTCTCACGGCGGCTCCGGCGGAACTCTGGCGACGGCGACGGTAAGAGAGGGGTGGTGGTTGTAGCTGAGGAGGAGAGGGATCTACTGAACTTGAAAGAGAGTGATTTGGGTTTAGGAATCAAAAGATATTGACTTTCTTGCTCTCCAAGCTATGAAGAACATGAAGAATGTTCTTGGTGTTCTTGGGAGTTCTTTGGAGATTCAAAGAGAGAGGATGATTTTTCTGGAAATGTGCTTGCATGTGCTTGAGAGAGAGAGGAGAGATCGAGAGAGGCTTAGGGAGTTGAGTGTTTGGTTAAGTTAATTGAATGTGATAAGATGGTTCTTGCATGCACAAGATTCATTGCATTTCTCATGCAATGCATGCAAGAGGGGAGAGGTGGCGCCATTAGAGGGGTAACACCTGTTCATATGGGTGTTTTTTTGTCCCAAAAACCCTTCTTAATAAGCCCTAAACATCCCTTAATCCTCCTTTCCTCCAAAGCTCGGTTTAGACGGTTTTCGGGTTTAATATTTTAGAACGTCTCCGGATGATCCCATAAATCTCCAAACCTCCAATATTATATTCTACATGCCATTTGATGAATTTAGCATTTCGAACCGTTCCATTCGGACTTACGCAGCCCCGGATATGAATTTTGTGATGTTTCTTCGGGTTTGTCGGTTTCCATTCCCGACAAGCCGTAAAACACATTTCTGCTCCGATTATTCCAATTCTGATCTTCTTAACATTCTTTATGTTGAAACATAAGAATATTTGGCCCATCTCAGCTTCCGTCTTGAACTTTGGCAAAATTACCATTTTACCCCCGACTTTGGTAAAATGACAATTTTGCCCCTGGTTGACTTTCTGCTGCCGTTGACCGTATTTTTGATACGGGGTATCACATTCTTCCTCACTTACAGGAATTCGGTCCCCGAATTCTCCGTCACTAACAGACTTCAAATCGGTTCCGAACCCCGCAAGTTGCTTCATCACTTCACTCCGACGCTTCTATACTCGATCGCTGCTGCATTCTGCTGACACTCATCATTACTGCGATCCTTCTATCTCGTTCCTTTCTACCCAACTGATCTTCACAACAATTCCGCTCTGGTTCTCAGTCTTGTCCTCCTTGCTTCACTTAACCCTTAACTGTTTCCATCGGTCTCGATCTTCGAACTTAACCCCGGTTGGTTTCTCTGCTCTGATTCTCACTTCGGCTTCCCCACTTCGCTTCGACCTCCACGTCCTCCGGGTTGTAACTTCTTCCTTCCTTTCTGGGACACTCTTCAAGAATCTAATTACTTGCTCCTTTCTGAGTGCTTCCCACAACAACACTGATCCTTCTTTCCCAAATCTCTTTGCTAACTCATCATACTTCTCGGCTTCCTTCTGTCGGTCACTCGATAAGCTGATACATTTTTCACTGACGATGTCTACCACTACTTCACGGTCTGGTCTACTGTCTCGCGGTGTCTTGACACTTCATCTCGCTTTCGGGTTCGGGTTCGGTCTCGGATTCACATCGCGTCGCCATTCCGTCCTACATTCAACTCAACAACTCACTGAAACAGTTAGTTTCATCTCGATCTATCCCCGATATCACTTCCCCATAGAAATATGGTTACTTAATCACGTACCCGACGGTTAATCGTGATTAACTAACAATACACTATAAGTCCGTTCCCTCGTGAATTGACGGTTGAACACAATCGTTCTCAGTCGGCTCAAAACTTGAAATAAAATTAAAATAAAATTAACTCCTTACCTTTCTAACGAATCGGAGAAAAGCTACCAACCACTATCAAATTTCCGAACAACTAGCAACACAACGGTCTCTAAAACCTCATATCGGGGAAACAATTTCATTTTTAAGTAATCAAACGTTGAATATAACGTTTAACGGGTTTTACAACAAACATCGATATAAACACATAATCAATCAAAAACACAAAATAGCGCAGCTGCCAAACCGAAATAAAACACCCAAAACCCCTAATCAAATCCCGTCAGAAGCAACCCGAAAGCACACCGAGGACCTCCCGCGTCCGTCGCTGCTAAACCTGAAAAACACAAAAAGAGTCTAATGAGCGATCTAAGATCACCCAGTGAATCGGCTCCCCACAAATGGCTTCTAGTCTATCTAGAACTACAGATTCCCGCCCCAAAACCCAAAATAACAATCAGCAGGAATAAATGGTCGATCACGCACAACCACGGCGTGATAAACCCACAGACACAATCAATTCCGAAGATAAAGATAAATAAGGGAAATCGAAGGCACTGCGGCACATGTCCTCCATTGGACTCGATCTATCTATCGCGCAATAAAAGAGATAGCAAAACAACAGTGGGCCCTACGATCTCGGTAACTTCCACGGGTTTATATCGTCACCTATATGGTAACTAACCCACGACTCCTAAACGTGTACACAAGGTTCCACGAATAGGACACCGTTCTCCGTCCATCGATACGCGGTGACTCGGACTACCCCTAGATAGCCAGAGTTTCTATGTGATTCGGCCCTAGGACATGACCCCGTATTCTCCGAATCACACACCTACCGGCGTCACCCAGTAGGTTAACCCCATAACCATAATCACCGTGATCCGGTTAGGTAAAACTTGAGGACCCAATAGGGTCGGAAGTACCGGAACGTAAACAAAACCTAGGCTTGCGGAATCTAACGCACCCTAGAGTCCTAGTGCAGAAATATAAAAATGCAGACTCGCTGGGACTCTAGCACAGATCAAGCAGACAACATTATAATAAAAGAATCCCAACCATTCCGCAAGCCGTTACACTACCAATACCACTGCTCTGACTAGGTAAGAAACCTAGTCAGCACCAACTAACTTACCCGGTCCCGTGACCGGAGTAAGTGTCCACAGCGACTGCTCGGCCCAACACCGAGCAGTCTAATAAGCCTGCACACAAAGCTCACAACAACAACATAATAAACACGCAATCACAATCAATCACACAATCACCACAAGCAGGCCTATTAGGGTTTCTTAGACTTTTAATTCATTCAGATCCGCTACCTTGGATTAGCGGATTGCTAACCCGTAGACGGCTTATAAACACACCACTTCCTTTATTAATCCATTCTAGGTATCTTTTAATAACTCCTCGATCTGTCGGTTTAGAGTTAGTAAACTTACTAACTCCCCGACGTCTCATTATTAACTAACTTTATTCATTACCTAATCCCGCCATTAAAACTAAACCCCGATCCCGATACAATATTCTATACGCCCGTTTAGGTTTAACTCGTATTTTAATGTCGTCTTAATTCCCGTACATAGATTCATTAATTATCGTTCTTATAGATATATAGATGCATATACGGTCCTATTCAAACGGTCTATATGAATGCATCACCCAAACGTTACTAACAACTTAGCGGCACACAATTGATTAACCTTTTAATTCTAAAACCCTAACATGCTTATTCAATCCTATCCGGTTTATTGTTAAATGTCCAATTATTTATTATTAAACAGTCATCTTAATTAACGGGTATGCAATCCTACAACTACGGTTTCTCGGTTCCCGGTCTAAATGTAACTAAGGGTTTGTGAGCCAACTCACAGTGAGATAGACGCGGAATGACGGCTCGATGCAGATGTGAATCCCGAGACGCCCGAACGAATCCCGAACTCCCGAATCTCGAACTCCGAACCCCGAACACTCCTGAAACCTCGGAATGGCCGTGAACCAAGCGTTGACCGGCTTGGTCTCCGGCGTTGACCGACGGTTGACCGCGTTGACCGGCGGTTGACCGTTGACCCGTGCGTTGACCAACGGTTGACTTGGACCGGTTGACTTCCCCAAACCCAACCGGTTGAACCACTGACCAGCTGAACCGACCATGTAATGACCCTACCAAGAGCTAAGTATGACCAAAAAGTCAACCATCAAGAAAACGTTGGAGGAACTATGGTAAATGTTCTTGGGAAGAATGGGCATAATTTTGGTCGAGACAAAAATCAGAACGGACGAGCATTTTTGGAGACGGTTCACAAGCACCTTCGAGAGATCGATGTGGACAGCCAACGAAGCTAAAAATTCCAAAACGACCAAGGCCTAATTCAAGACTCAAGATAGACCATATTACGGTATTTTGTTGCAAGGAAATTCAGTTGTTCCGAGAAGAAACGAAGACTGATCAAAACGGCCTTAAAACAGTCTGTACGGCCAAATTACGGGAATCGGTAAGGACCGATGTGCGGAATAATGCTCCAGATGATCAGCCACGTGAGTCTCATTATTTTTGGAAGAAAAACCAGCTCATTTATGACATATCTTCATCAGGAAGAATGTTCAGTTATTCTCCACAAAAACGCCCGTTATTTTCCTACAAAAACGAAGCAGCTGAAGATGTCTCGCTCTTATTGGACCAAACTTCTTATGACCTGACCAGCAGCTGAATGCCCACTTCTGATTGGCCAAACTCTTCAGATCTGTTGGAGAATTGTCAAGCTCCTATTGGATCACGAAACACCTGGCCAGACCTTGGATGAAGCACACCTTTCTCATTGGTCTAATTTGTTTTTATCAGTTTAAGAGAAGAAAAATGGCGCCTTCCCATTGGACCAACCAAACCACGAACCAAAGCTGTAGGAGAGTGTCTCAATACCAATGGATGAGCTTACCAAAGACCAAGGATGGTGAGGGAATGTCCAAATCCCATTGGTTAACACCAAAAGGACGAATATCGGGTCGAAACGGGGATTATCGACAAAGTTTGGTACGCTCGGGATTAGACACCAGTACGGACGCAAGCGGGATGGATTTTATAAATCCAATTACAAGTCAAGAATGGTCTAGCAAAACGTTCTTGGATGGTATAATTACCGGAAAATAAGATTTGACGACGCAACGGCCGAAACGGTACAATTACCCGATTAACCGAGATGCAACTATTCTTGCTGGCCACGAATGTTGTTGCCACGACTTCATTGGAAACCTGAGAGGATAAGGAGATAATAATTAAGGCTCAGTAGACCTACAGACCTAAGGCTAGGTTTCGTACTCATTACCCTTCATTCCGGCGAATCGCGCAGCGACCAGCAGCGAACGGATAAGATCAATCACCAAAAAATAATCAGGACTCATGACTCACGACCTAAACTACAGGCCTAGAGCCTATATTTCAGAGGATAAGTTGAAGGGATAAGCTCCAGCAAACCCCCAATGGTTCGGTGACATCTCGTGCTTACCCTATCCGCTTGAACCGAGAAGATAACGACGAAAGCTTCGGGACCAATCAAATGAAACCACCAAGACCTACGACCTAAATGGATAATATAAGGCTTCTGAGCACACCTGGGAAGATAGAACGCAGGTGTAGAGTGCTAGGCCTGGTGCACCTCTCATTCCGACGAATCAGACGGAAACATGCAAAACCGATGACATCATACGACATAAGAGAGAAGCTGGCTCATGTTGCCTATAAATACCACGACCCTGGCTTCATTTCTACTCATCCACCACTCTTAGATTCACAGTAAACACTAGGAAAAGAAAGGGTAAGAAAAAGGAGGAAGAGAAAGAAAGTAGGTCGGTAATAGTGGCGAATACTCGATAAGCAAGAAAGGTCGGTAAGCTTAAGTTTTGTAGTTTCCTTTCAAACTTAATTTCTTTTATGACCTAGACTAAACTAGGTTCTGTCCTTAGTCTCTCAGTACAGATCGTGCAAGAAGACACTAAGACGGACCTAGCCCGAGTAGAGAAAAGTGAGTTCCCGGTAGCATAGGTGCTAACGATTTTCTTGCAGGCCGTGGTCAAGGATTGAAACACATGAAGTGTTTATCCTTGCCTAACTTTTATTATCATGCATTCATGTGATTGAGGTTGTGATAAGTACGAGGTCGGATTGTGATCCACTCGGAAATGCATACTGTGATAAGTACGGGAACGGATCAGGGGATCGTCCCGGAAATTGTGTTGTGTGATCCGGAGGTGTGGGAGTTCCGGAATATGTCTGGAGGTGTGGGAGTTCCATAAACGTGGCGGTTCGACACTTCCTTTCGCCACCTCACACTAGCGAATGACCGTCTAGGTTGGAAGACTCGGAGGAACGGGATTGCAGCCTAGGGCCAAGTTCTATCCGACGGGATAGTAAGGGTAACCGTGCGATGGTATCCGCCTAGAAGAAAAAAAAACTTGGTTCTCGGTTGATTGGTGATGTTCTAGGCTCATGTGCCTTGGTGGCTATGTCCTAGGTATTCCCTGAGAAAGGAAGATCGAATGCGTCGGGCGTGCGAGGCCCAGGGGCGTGCGAGGCCCGTGTGTGTGTTTGTGTGGTTATCATTGCATCATCTTTTATTTTCCTGCATGCTATGTTTTGATTGATTTATGAGTGTTGCGTTCATGCATTTTTGGGTTTTGGGGTGGGAAAATAAATTGTTGTATAGAGGGCCTGGAATTCACTGGGTAATGCTAGATTACTGACCCCTTCCCTATTTTGCAGGTAACCCTAGTAAGAGTGAAGTAGGCCGTGACGGACGAGAAGTTCCAGAGTAGTGTGTGGTATGCCTTTTGTAAGCGCTTTACTTTTGTAAAATACCATGTAGTGTTTTGGGTATGTACGGTTTGACTCGTAAGGAATTCCGCATGTAATATTTTAAGATGCAAGGACTTTGTAAGATTTTACATATATGTAATAAAAGGCTTTTGTGTGTGTAAAACTCTTGTATTCCCTCTTTGATATTAGCTAGTCCAAGCTAACACAACTCTTGCTTAGAGTACGGGTCGGCAAGCCTTAGGCTCTTGGCGAGAGGGTCGAATATCGAAAATGGACCGGCCAAGACTATGGGCACGGCTGGACCGTTGACGGTATTTGACATACTGTGGCATCTTTGGTTCACCTGGTTATGGATCGAACCGGGGGTGTTACAGATGGTGGTATTAGAGCATGGTTCCTGATCATGCTAACGGGACAAGAATTTTATTCGGTTTTATTGAGTCAAAAGGAGTCACAAAAGCATACTTAGGAATCTGGAATGTCCGTTACATAGTCATGTGAGGGAATAGGAATACCTTTTGAGTGTGATTTGGTATAACAAGTGTGATATGGTGTCGCAGACACGACCGATGGGGAGAACAATTTGGGAATGGTTGATTGAGAATGGGCCAGATGCAGGGTTGTATGATGATGATGGCAGTGGATTAAACTCGTCAGGAGACTCCGATGAATCTAGAAACTGGTTCGCTATCACCGACTTGGACTCATCTCTGGAATCAAACCCTCATTAAGATGACAATGGGATGGTCAGAGATCTGGATCTATCATTAAGAATAGGAATGCTAGCCCACTACAATGCCGAAGGAGGAGAAAACACTAATCACGAAAACCCCGTGGAAGCCACCGTGGAATCTATGTTCAGACGCTTCGACGAGATGACCAACATACAGTCGACCCAGAGCGAAGAGAGAAACGGAGTTGATAGGTTCATCGAAGAAAGGACCAGACCAATTCAAAGAGGAAGACCACCCCGAAGGACCGCAAGAATGAGAGTTCCAGCACCTGAAACTGTCACACCGCCTTGCCAAGAGTGTGGTGGGACCGAACATTACAGTTGTGCATGTCCTAACATGCGAGTAGCGCTAAGGCGCAATGTGTGCGATACATGTGGACGGAGAGGCATTATCCGGACAATTGCCCGACCCATCATCCAGCATCCTCATCTAGCACCAGTCACCAACCAGCAGCCCGCTCCGCAGCAAGACCAGCAGCCCGAGGAAGAAGAGTAGTTGATATTAGTAGGACTAGGCAGTTTAGAAACTTCTAGCCGAAAAACAGGAATCAGCCATAATGCTAAGGTACGCATGGGTTATAACTTATCTCTTTGCATGCATGATACCTTGTTACGGGAACTAGGGAAAGAATTCTAGAAAGGATTATAGGGGAATTAAATAGGAAAATCGTCCTATAGCCTATAAATTGTTAGGAAAGGAATTAGGATGAGTGGTATGAGATGAAACGTGGTAAGGAAGTGGTATTCCGGAAGGTATAAGACTCGACGACAAGGTTACGGGACAATATTCTTAGAAGACCAGGAGGAAACCAAGGATTGATTCTACAGTAGAATTCGGGGACGAATTCTTAGAAGTTGGGGAGAATGTAATGACCCTACCAAGAGCTAAGTATGACCAAAAAGTCAACCATCAAGAAAACGCGGGAGGAACTAGGGTAAATGTTCTTGGGAAGAATGGGCATAATTTTGGTCGAGACAAAAATCAGAACGGACGAGCATTTTTGGAGACGGTTCACAAGCACCTTCGAGAGATCGATGTGGACGGCCAACGAAGCTAAAAATTCCAAAACGACCAAGGGCTAATTCAAGACTCAAGATAGACCATATTACGGTATTTTGTTGCCAGGAAATTCAGTTGTTCCGAGAAGAAACGAAGATTGATCAAAACGGCCTTAAAACAGTCTGTACGACCAAATTACGGGAATCGGTAAGGACCGATGTGCGGAATAATGCTATAGCTGATCAGTCACGTGAGTCTCATTATTTTTGGAAGAAAAACCAGCTCATTTATGACATATCTTCATCAGGAAGAATGTTCAGTTATTCTCCACAAAAACGCCCGTTATTTTCCTACAAAAACGAAGCAGCTGAAGATGTCTCGCTCTTATTGGACCAAACTTCTTATGATCTGACAAGCATCTGAATGCCCACTTCTGATTGGCCAAACTCTTCAGATCTGTTGGAGAATTGTCAAGCTCCTATTGGATCACGAAACACCTGGCCATACCTTGGATGAAGCACACCTTTCTCATTGGTCGAATTTGTTTTTATCGGTTTAAGAGAAGAAAAATGGCGCATTCCCATTGGACCAACCAAACCACGAACCAAATCTGTAGGAGAGTGTCTCAATACCATTTGATGAGCTTACCAAAGACCAAGGATGGTGAGGGAATGTTCAACTCCCATTGGTTAACAGCAAAAGGACGAATATCGGGTCGGAACGGGGATTATCGACAAAGTTTGGTACGCTCAGGACTAGACACCAGTACGGACGCAAGCGGGATGGATTTTATAAATTCAATTAAAAGTCAAGACTGGTCTAGCAAAAAGTTCTTGGATGGTATAATTACCGGAAAATAAGATTTGACGACGCAACGGCCGAAACGGTACAATTACCCGATTAACCGAGATGCGACTATTCTTGCTGGCCACTAATGTTGTTGCCACGAATTCATTGGACACCTGAGAGGATAAGGAGATAAGAATTAAGGCTCAGTAGACCTACAGACCTAAGGCTAGGTTTCGTACTCATTACCCTTCATTCCGGCGAATCGCGCAACGACCAACAGCGAACGGATAAGATCAATCACCAAAAAATAATCAGGCCTCATGACTCACGACCTAAACTGCAGGCCTAGAGTCTAGATTCAAGAGGATAAGGTGAAGGGATAAGCTCCAGCAAACCCCCAATGGTTCGGTGACATCTCGTGCTTACCCTATCCGCTTGAACCGAGAAGATAACAACGAAAGCTTCGGGACCAATCAAATGAAACCACCAAGACCTACGACCTAAATGGATAAGATAAGGCTTCTGAGAACACCTAGGAAGCTAGAACGAAGGTCTAGAGTGCTAAGCCTGGTGCACCTCGCATTCCGACGAATCAGATGGAAACATGCAAAACCGATGACATCGTATGACATAAGTGTTGGGATAGTGTCCTGAAATCACACTTGTACTCACTCCTGATGATAGTTGTGTGTCGAGATCAGACATTCGTATAATACTGGGCGGTTGCAATGTTTTGCTAGAAGCCTCTTGCAATCTGTAAGTTGTAGAATTACTACCAGTATTATATGATCTTATAGGGTCACACACCTAAGTAAACTGGAAGCATTAAATATGGGCATGATCATTATAGTAATGATCGTATGGATGTGTATTGGATACACATCAATAATGAGTTTCGGGTGGTGTGTCGATCGACACAGTATGTGTGTCGATCGACACAGGGTCGATTCCGAAACTGAGTTTCGGTTTTCTGACTTAAACGAATCTGATTAATTATGGTTCGGTTTAAGTCATTCCAGGTCTTTATATAGTTATATAGTTTCGATCTGGAACCCTAGCCGTCAAGTTTTTCTCTGACAGAAAAGCAGAAACACCAGAACTCAGAGATCCCAAAGATCCGGCACTAGCATCCCGGTTTCCAGCTTGTGTGCGTGTGTATCTGGTAGAGGCGAAGCATCTGAGTCGCTAGATCTCGTTCACCAATCATTCCGCTCCCAGATCAAGGTAAGAACGAGGTTGGTAAATTCAATATAACGAACCCTAGATCCTAGGAGATCCAACAGTGGTATCAGAGCGTGTTAGGGTTTAGTCTATTGAATCTGAAGCACTTAATTCGAATACTGATGTTATTGAATAGATTGATGCTTGACAAATCGCGTTTTCATGATGTTAATCTCGGATTAAAAGCCTCTGATGAAAAATCGATGTCTGTGCTTTCGCAGAGTGTCGATCGACACAAAGCGTGTGTCGGTCGACACAGGGCGAAAACGCGTAAATAATTTTAGGGTTTCTCGCATGGTGTCGATCGACACTAATATTGTGTCGGTCGACACACCGCGAAAACTCGTAAAATATTTTGAGGTTTATCGCATAGTGTCGATCGACACTAATCTTGTGTCGGCCGACACACCGCGAAAACGCTCACTCGGTCCTGGAGATCGCCATGTGTCGTTCGATACACTGGGTGTGTCGGTCGACACAGACTATGCGAATGGATAGATCGGTTCAATTGGATTGAACCGGTTATCTCGCTCGGTTAATTTTAATTAACCAATTTGGTTCTGGTTTGGTAATGTCGATCGACACAGAGTTGTGTGACGATCGATATGGACCGTTAAACCGGACCGGTTTAATTAGATTTAATCGGTTAAGGAAATTCGATCCGGTTTGACCGGTTATCGAAAACGGGTTTAAATTGGGCTGTGTCGACCGATGCAAATGGTTGGCGTCGATTGACACGCCAATCGCAAAATTGCTGGTTGGACCTCAAATTTGTATATACCAGACCAAATTTAATCCTAAAGTTCTAATTGAACCTAAACTTGATAAAACTGAATGTTTTAATTAAATTAATAACTTCTTGGATGTATATTGGATATACATCAAGATTAAATAGTTCCTTTCCTCAATTAAATATCAAGTGATCTTGATGTCTTGCCCGATCTTGTCTACTATCAAATCTCGTTTCGTTGTTGGATAGCCTTGGAGTCCTTGGTATCCACAGCAACATGAATGAGGCAGGTGGTCATTGATAGACTTGCAGTGCGACTGTCAGTGATCACAAGACAGAAAAGATTGGTTTTACTTGACTGGGCTATCAGAAGTTCTGGACCCAGAGACATCAGAGTGGATTAGACATAGTTTGTCTCATCTACGACCAAGAGTTGTACTGGGTACAATTAGAAATGATTTGCTTACCTAGATAACTAAAGTTTGGATGATGGCGAGTCGCCCACTCAGATTTTGGTGAAGTATGGATCTTGGTTCATTGTATTCATCTGAGGAAACATAGTTTTTGAATACAATGCGAGTTTTCTTATTAGATAAGAATTCTCATTTCTTGAGCATTATAACTAAATCCTCTTACTCTTTTAATTACAGCTATGTCTGTCTCAACTCACATCAACACTTTCTCACTAAGATCCGTCCTTGAAAAGGACAAGTTAAATGGATCTAATTTCTTGGAATGGTATCGGAACCTGAGAATAGTTCTCAGGCAGGAGAACAAGGAATATGTCCTTGAAAGAGTTCTCCCCGAGAGGCCACGTTCCAATGCCCCGCAGACAGAAAAGAATGCTTGGGATAAGCATTCAGCTGATGTCAAAGACGTTAATTGTCTAATGCTGGTGACTATGAACTCTGAGCTGCAGAAGCAATATGAGAACGTGATGTCACCCATTGAGATGATTAACAGCCTGAAAGCTTTGTTTCAGGAGCAAGCTCGCACAGAGAGATACCAGACGGTTAAATCTCTCATGGATTGCAAGCTGGCTAAAGACAATCCAGTAAGTCCTCATGTCCTTAAAATGATGGGTTACATTGATAACCTGGGGAAACTGGACTGTGCCATTAGCCAGGAGCTAGCCACTGACATGATTCTGCAGCCTTTGCCATCATGTTTTGATCAGTTCATCATGAACTACAACATGCAAAACATGACTAAGACATTGACTGAGTTGCACGGCATGCTGAAGACAGCAGAGCCGAACCTCAAGAAGGCAACTCCCAGTGTACTGATGGTACAAGGGGATAAGGGAAAGGCCCAAGTTGTCCAGACTGAGAGTCAGGACAAACCCAAGCCGAAGCCTAAATTCGGGCCTTCTCCTGAGGACAAATGCAACTACTGCAAGCAGTTAGGGCATTGGAAGAGAGACTGCAAGAAGTTCATGGAAGATTACAAGAAGCTGTAGAAGAAGTATGATGCGTCTGACTCAAGTATTTATATTATCGAACTTAATGTTATGTCTTCTAGTTCTACTTCGTGGGTATTGGATACCGGCTGCGGTGCTCATATTTGTACTGATGTGCAGGCACTAAGAAACAGTAGAACGCTGAAGAAAGGACAAGTGGAGCTACGGGTCGGGAATGGAGCTAAGGTTGTTGCACGGGCCGTAGGCACCTACGATTTGTATTTACCTTCGGGCATGGTTTTAGCTTTGAATAATTGCTATTTTGTACCTGCGATTAGCAGAAACATAATTTCAGTTTCCGTTTTGGATTTGGAAGGTTTTGATTTTGCTGTTAAGAATAAAGTTTGTTCTTTTAATCGTGATGGTACATTTTATGGTAGCGCCCCATTAGATAATGGGTTATATGTCTTAAACCAAGAAATGCCTGTCTTTAACATAAATTCAAAGCGGTTTAAGTCAAATGACGAAAACCCGACTTTCTTATGGCATTGTCGTTTGGGCCATATCAATGAGAAACACATTAAGAGGCTACATCGAAATGGGCTTCTGGGCTCATTTGATTTTGAAGCATGTGAGAAATGCGAATCTTGTTTGATGGGCAAAATGGCTAGAGCCCCTTTCAACAAACCGAATTAAAGGGGCAGTGATCTATTGGGCCTTGTTCATACTGATGTATGTGGGCCAATGAGCACCGTTGCCAGAGAAAATTACAAATACTTCATTACCTTCACTGATGATTTCAGTAGGTATGGCTATGTCTATTTGATGAGACACAAGTCAGAATCCTTTGATAGATTCAAGGAATTCAAGAATGAAGTACAGAACAAACTTGGCAAAAGTATCAAAGTTCTGCGATCGGATCGCGGAGGAGAATACTTGAGTCAAGATTTCAGCGACTATCTGAGCGAGTGTGGAATTGTTTCACAACTCACTCCTCCTGGAACACCCCAATGGAATGGAGTGTCAGAGAGGAGGAATCGAACCTTATTGAATATGGTTCGGTCTATGATGAGTCATTCAAATCTTCCATTATCCTTTTGGGGATACGCTCTAGAAACGTCTGCGTTTACACTAAATAGGGTGCCATCTAAATCATTGGAAAAGACACCACATGAATTGTGGACTGGGAACATTCCTAGTCTGTCTTTCCTGAAGATTTGGGGTTGTGAGGCTTATGTCAAACGATTAATCTCTGACAAGCTCGCACCCAAATCAGATAAATGCTACTTCGTTGGTTATCCTAGGGAAACCAAGGCATACTACTTTTACAACCAATCTGAGAACAAAGTATTTGTTGCTCGGGACTGTTCTTTTCTTGAGAGGGAGTTTCTTTCTAAGAAAAACAGTGGGAGTAAAGTACATCTCGAAGAAATTCAAGATTCACAGGAAGCTGCTCAACCTGCTGAGGAAGAGCAGCAGTTGGATCCACAAAGTTCTGTGGAACCGGCGCCTGTGGAGCCTCAAGTTCGCAGATCCGGAAGGATCCGTCACGAACCCGAGAGACACTATGGATTTCTCGTGACCAATTCCAATGATCTGATGATCATTGAAAATGACGAACCTGCGACCTTCGCGGAAGCAATGATGGGCCCGGACTCCGAAAAGTGGCTTGGAGCCTCTAAATCCGAAATGGGATCCATGTCAGAAAACCAAGTATGGTCCTTGGTCGATTTACCTAATGGTGCAAAAGCCATTGAGTGTAAATGGATTTTCAAGAAGAAGATTGACGTGGATGGCAATGTGAAAATTTACAAAGCGAGGTTGGTGGCTAAAGGTTTCAAGCAAATTCATGGTATTGACTATGATGAAACCTATTCCCCAGTCGCTATGCTTAAATCCATTCGGATTCTTCTAGCAACTGCCGCTCATTATGACTATGAGATTTGGCAGATGGATGTCAAAACCGCATTCCTGAATGGTATTCTGGAAGAGGATGTGTATATGACACAGCCTGAAGGTTTTGTAGATTCTAAGAATGCTAGGAAGGTATGCAAGCTTCATAAATCCATTTATAGATTGAAGCAAGCATCACGGAGTTGGAATCTTCGTTTTGATGAAACAGTAAAACAATTTGGTTTCATCAAGAACGAAGAAGAACCATGTGTATACAAGAAGACTAGTGGGAGCGGAATTGCGTTTCTTGTATTGTATGTCGATGACATACTCCTTCTCGGTAATGACGTTCCGTTGCTTCAGTCTATTAAGACTTGGCTCGGAAGTTGTTTTTCCATGAAATACATGGGAGAAGCAGCGTACATTCTTGGAATCGGAATCTACAGAGATAGAGCGAACATGCTGATTGGATTGTGCCAGGACACTTATATTGATAAGGTGTTGCACAGATTCAAGATGCATGATTCCAAGAAAGGCTTCATACCGATGTCTCATGGCATTAGTCTCAGCAAGAAGCAGTGTCCGGCGACACATGCTGAGCGGGAGCGCATGAATAGGATTCCTTATGCTTCTGCAATAGGATCTATCATGTATGCCATGCTCTGCACTTGTCCAGATGTAGCTTACGCGTTAAGCATGGCGAGTAGATACCAATCTGATCCAGGTGAAGTTCACTGGACAGCAGTCAAGAATATTCTCAAGTATTTGAGACATACCAAGGATAAGTTCCTGGTGTATGGAGGAAGTGAAGAGCTTGTAGTGAATGGATTCACTGATGCGAGTTTTCAGACGGACAGAGACGATTTCCGATCACAGTCTGGATATGTCTTCTGTCTAAATGGCGGTGCAGTGAGCTGGAAGAGCTCTAAGCAGAATACCGTAGCTGATTCCACGACGGAAGCTGAATATGTTGCTGCTTCAGAAGCGGCAAAGGAAGCTGTTTGGATCAAGAAGTTCATGACTGAACTTGGTGTGGTTCCGAGTATCTTGGAGCCAGTGGCTTTGTTTTGTGACAACAATGGAGCCATTGCTCAGGCGAAAGAACCCAGATCACACCAGAAGTCCAAAACGTAGAGAGGAGGTATCACCTGATTCGTGATATCGTCAATAGAGGTGATGTGAAGATCAGCCGAGTTCCGACGGACGAGAATGTCGCTGATCCTATGACTAAGCCACTCCCAAGGCCTAAGCATTAAAGTCATATGACTGCTGTAGGCATTAGAGATCTTAAGATGTAATCTTGATTCTAGTGGGAGTTTTAGTTTTATTTAGTTATAAATGCTCTTGTAAACATACTTTTGGATATGTTTAATAAAATTTGATTTCAGCATTATTTATTGTGATCTAAATAATGGTCCCAAAATAAGTTTATGTCATATTATAGGTCATCAAGTTGAGGACTTGATCATGAAACCCTATAAGTTATAGATGACGTAAATTATGTTTTGTCCCTAGTCGAGGTTGTCAAAATGGGACACTGACAATTGCGAGAGACTAGCTTGTGAGGTGACTGTTGACTAAGTTTCATGGAGTCAATGATATGAGTATCACAGTCAGTCACATAGATATATGTTGGTGAACATATGATCGGACATGACCCGCTAATGAGAAGTCTACAAGATAGTTATATCTGTGTCATGAGAGGTTCTCATTACGACTATAGAGTATAGTCCTTAGACCTGAGTTCATCATGCTTTCTTTCATATGAATTGGTACACTTTGACCTTGTCAAACGTCGATCCGTAACTGGCGACTATAACGGCACTGTCAGGTATACCATGAAGTGTGCGTTGAAATAGGGATGGAACAAGATGGGATTTGTCCCTCCTGATTAACGGGAGATAAATATCTCAAGGCCTATCAAAGATTTAATACTGAGAGAATGTGTGGCCGCACTCAAACGAACTGTAGTTCAGTTGTTTGTATTGTTCAGTATAAGATCATGAGTTCGATAAACACGATGTTGGCTTAATAAGGATGACACCAATCTTGCCTTATGCCAAATCGAGATATAGAGACAAAAGGATTATAGGAATTGATGATTCCAGTACAAGTGGGAGATTGTTGGGATAGTGTCCTGAAATCACACTTGTACTCACTCTTGATGATAGTTGTATGTCGAGATCAGACATTCGTATAATACTGGGCGGTTGCAATATTTTGCTAGAAGCCTCTTGCAATCTGTAAGTTGTAGACTTACTACCAGTATTATATGATCCTATAGGGTCACACACCTAAGCAAACTGGAAGCGTTAAATATGGGCATGATCATTATAGTAATGATCGTATGGATGTGTATTGGATACACATCAATAATGAGTTTCGGGTGGTGTGTCGATCGACACAGGGTCGATTCCAAAACTGAGTTTCGGTTTTATGACTTAAACGAATCTGATTAATTATGGTTCGGTTTAAGTCATTCCAGGTCTTTATATAGTTATATAGTTTCGACCTGGAACCCTAGCCGTCAAGTTTTTCTCTGACAGAAAAGCAGAAACACCAGAACTCAGAGATCCCAAAGATCCGGCACTAGCATCCCGGTTTCCAGCTTGTGTGCGTGTGTATCTGGTAGAGGCGAAGCATCTGAGTCGCTAGATCTCGTTCACCAATCATTACGCTGCCAGATCAAGGTAAGAACGAGGTTGGTAAATTCAATATAACGAACCCTAGATCCTAGGAGATCCAACAATAAGAGAGAAGTTGGCTCATGTTGCCTATAAATACTACGACCCTGGCTTAATTTCTACTCATCCACCACTCTTAGATTCACAGTAAACACTAGGAAAAGAAAGGTTAAGAAAAAGGAGGAAGAGAAAGAAAGTAGGTCGGTAATAGGGGCGAATACCCGATAAACAAGAAAGGTCGGTAAGCTTAAGTTTTGTAGTTTCCTTTCAAGCTTAATTTATTTTATGACCTAGACTAAACTAGGTTATGTCCTTAGTCTCTCAGTGCAGATCGTGCAAGAAGACACTAAGACGGACCTAGCCCGAGTAGAGAAAAGTGAGTTCCCGGTAGCATAGGTGCTAACGATTTTCTTGCAGACCGTGGTCAAGGATTGAAACACATGAAATGTTTATCCTTGCCTAACTTTTATTATCATGCATTCATGTGATTGAGGTTGTGATAAGTACGAGGTCGGATTGTGATCTACTCGGAAATGCATACTGTGATAAGTACGAGAACGGATCAGGGGATCGTCCTGGAAATTGTGTTGTGTGATCCGGAGGTGTGGGAGTTCCGGAATATGTCTGGAGGTGTGGGAGTTCCAGAAACGTGGCGGTTCGACACTTCCTTTCGCCACTTCACACTAGCGAAGGACCGTCTAGGTGGGAAGACTCGGAGGAATGGGATTGCAGCCTAGGGCCGAGTTCTATCCGACGGGATAGTAAGGGTAACCGTGCGATGGTACCCGCCGAGAAAAAAAAACATGGTTCTCGGTTGATTGGTGATGTTCTAGGCTCATGTGCCTTGGTGGCTATGTCCTAGGTATTCCCTGAGAAAGGAAGATCGAATGCGTCGGGCGTGCGAGGCCCAGGGGCGTGCGAGGCCCGTGTGTGTGTTTGTGTGGTTATCATTGCATCATCTTTTATTTTCCTGCATGCTATGTTTTGATTGATTTATGAGTGTTGCATTCATTCATTTTTGGGTTTTGGGGTGGGAAAATAAATTGTTGTATAGATGGCCTGGAATTCACTGGGTAATGCTAGATTACTCACCCCTTCCCTATTTTGCAGGTAACCCTAGTAAGAGTCAAGTAGGCCGTGACGGACGAGAAGTTCCAGAGTAGTGTGTGGTATACCTTTTGTAAGCGCTTTACTTTTGTAAAATACCATGTAGTGTTTTGAGTTAGGTTTGACTCGTAAGGAATTCCGCATGTAATATTTTAAGATGCAAGGACTTTGTAAGTTTTTACATATATGTATTAAATGGCTTTTGTGTGTGTAAAACTCTTGTATTCCCTCACTGATATTAGCTAGTCCAAGCTAACACAACTCTTGCTTAGAGTACGGGTTGGCAAGCCTTAGGCTCTTGGCGAGAGGGTCGAATATCGAAAATGGACCGGCCAAGACTATGGGCACGGCTGGACCGTTGACGGTATTTGACATACTGTGGCATCTTTGGTTCACCTGGTTATGGATCGAACCGGGGGTGTTACAGACCAAATCACTCCAATTGGACCGGTTTGAGATTGAGCCATTGACCGGTTTAACTCAACTTTGACCTCGGTTTAATCTTCTCCAACCCAACTCTAATTCCAGATCCAATTCTTCCAAACCGATCCTTGAAGAACCGGCTTCCAACTGACGGCAGCGAGGCTTCTCTGGTGGACTTCTCCGGCGTTGACCGGCGGCAGAGGAGAGTTGACCGCGGCGGAGGAGGCTTTTCCGGCGGCTTTTTCTTCTGATCCACACACGAAACTGTTCAGGGAGATGAGATCTAGCTTCCCATGGCTTCAAATGTCCAAGAACCGGCGAGGAGAGAGAGAGAGGCGGATCTAGCCGACGACCTTCTTCTCACGGCGGCTCCGGCGGAACTCTGGCGATGGCGACGGAAAGAGATGGGTGGCGGTTGTAGCTGAGGAGGAGAGGGATCTACTGAACTTGACAGACAGTGATTTGGGTTTAGGAATCAAATGATATTGACTTTCTTGCTCTCCAAGCTATGAAGAACATGAAGAATGTTCTTGGTGTTCTTGGGAGTTCTTTGGAGATTCAAAGAGAGATGATGATTTTTCTGGAAATGTGCTTGCATGTGCTTGAGAGAGAGAGGAGAGATCGAGAGAGGCTTAGGGAGAGGTTGAGTGTTTGGTTAAGTTAATTGAATGTGATAAGATGGTTCTTGCATGCACAAGATTCATTTCATTTCTCATGCAATGCATGCAAGAGGGGAGAGGTGGCGCCATTACAGGGGTAACACCTGTCCATCTGGGTGTTTTGTTGTCCCAAAAACCCTTCTTAATCAGCCCTAAACATCCCTTAATCCTCCTTTCCTCCAAAGCTCGGTTTAGACGGTTTTCGGGTTTAATATTTTAGAACATCTCCGGATGATCCCATAAATCTCCAAACCTCCACTATTAGATTCTCCATGCCATTTTATGAATTTAACATTTCGAACCGTTCCGTTCGGACTTACGCAGCCCCGGATATGAATTTTTGAAGTTTCTTCGGGTTTGTCGGTTTCCATTCCCGACAAGCCGTAAAACACATTTCCGCTCTGATTCTTCCAATTCTGATCTTCTAAACATTCTTTATGTTGAAACATAAGAATATTTGGCCCGTCTCGGCTTTCCTCTCGAACTTTGGCAAACTTACCATTTTACCCCCGACTTTGGTAAAATGACAATTTTGCCCCCGGTTGACTTTCTGCTGCCCGTTGACCGTATTTTTGATACGTGGTATCACATTCTTCCTCACTTACAGGAATTCGGTCCCCGAATTCTCCGTCACTAACAGACTTCAAATCGTTTCCGAACCCCGCAAGTTGCTTCATCACCTCACTTCGACGCTTCTATACTCGATCACTGCTGCATTCTGCTGACACCCATCATTACTGCGATCCTTCTGTCTCGTTCCTTTCTACCCAACCGATCTTCACAACAGTTCCGCTATGGTTCTCAGTCTTGTCCTCCTTGCTTCACTTAACCCTTAACTGTTTCCATCGGTCTCGATCTTCGAACTTAACCCCGGTTGGTTTCTCTGCTCTGATTCTAACTTCGGCTTCCCCACTTCGCTTCGACCTCCACGTCCTCCGGGTTGTAACTTCTTCCTTCCTTTCTGGGATACTCTTCAAGAATCTGATTACTTGCTCCTTTCTGACAGCTTCACACAACAACACTGATCCTTCTTTCCCAAATCTCTTTGCTAACTCATCATACTTCTCGGCTTCCTTCTGTCGGTCACTCGATAAGCTGATACATTTTCCACTGACGATGTCTACCACTGCTTCACGGTCTGGTCTACTGTCTCGCGGGGTCTTGACACTTCATCTCGCTTTTGGGTTCGGGTTCGGTCTCGGATTCACATCGCGTCGCCATTCCGTCTTACATTCAACTCAACAACTCACTGAAACAGTTAGTTTCATCCCGATCTATCCCCGATATCAATTCCCCATAGAAATATGGTTACTTAATCACGTACCCGACGATTAATCGTGATTAACTAAAAATACACTATAAGTCCGTTCCCTCGTGAATTGACGGTTGAACACAGTCGTTCTCAGTCGGCTCAAAACTTGAAATAAAATTAAAATAAAATTAACTCCTTACCTTTCTAACGAATCGGAGAAAAGCTACCAACCACTATCAAATTTCCGAACAACTAGCAACCCAACGGCCTCTAAGACCCAAAATGATCAATCTACCAAAACCACGCACGCCAACTCTAAGCAAACTACCGCACAAACAAATCAATCAATTAATCAATCAACAGGAAATGAAAACAAGCCATTACCACACATATAATCACGCAATCTAATGATCGGTCGGATGCGTCGTCAGTCCGGGTTCAGGTCATGATGAACGGTCGTCAGTTCCGCTCATCATTTGATTTCACACAGTAATCCATTTGCTTTCAGAACTATCTCAATCATGCAAATAGTTACTATGCTACTCAAAACGATCAGCTGAACACTCTGCATCCACCACATACATAAAACGATATATCATACATCATAAGGTTTTCAGTACATGGTTACGATCAGAGTCTGTAAATAAGCCATCATCATATCCAAAAACCCATACGACGCCGCTATACATCAGAAAAGTAAAAGACGACACGCAAAGCCGCCTATCCGCCGCTCTATCTACAAGACAAAAATAGAGTTAGTGCCCCCACTTACCTGGCCTAACTACTCATATCCTAACCTAACGCCTCCAGCAAGACCGAAATGCCCAACACCCCTGGCAAAACGGCTCGCTGAAGTATCCGCTGGCAGGTGCGCCGGGAGGGTGTGGTGGGTGTGCCTCTCGAGACGGTGCTCCCACGTGCTGTGGCTCGGCGATCGGACAAAGGTAAGAATCATGAACTGCGCGGCCACATACCTGACAAACTGGGGCAGATACTGAGTGCGGTCCACGGTAACAAGCAGATGCCTGATGATCATAACCTCCACACAACTGACAAGGAGTAGTCGGCTCTAACGGCGCGGACGGGGGATCCAGAAAACAATCGGGTGCAAGATGACCCTGACCTCTGCACAACTGGCAAGTCCTCACTGGCTCGGGTCTAGTCGGCTGAACGACCGGCAACTGAACAACGGGTGGCTAACTGGGCTCGGGGTCTCTGCGCCTGGGTCCCGCTCGATATTCCTTTGGTACTGGTACTCGGTACGGCTCTCCACCGGAATTATACTCACCTGATCTGATGGTAGGGCAAGTCAGTGCTCCGTGACCCTCGTGACCACAAAGCGGATAGCCGTCCGGTCTGGGCAATGGATGGTACGGCTCTCGTAGATGCGGGTCTACTTCACGGGGACACCAATACAAATGAAACTCATATACTCCACATCCGCTGCATGGTCTCCTCTCTGGTACTGCTGGCGGTGCCTCTATCGCCTCAGCTGGCGGCAAAACTGACTCGAACTCTGACTCTGTAGATGCTGGCGACGTAACCATATCGAACAGCGTACGAGGCGATCCAGGTCGTGGGTCTAACTGATGATGGGGTCCAACATGCTGCTCTAACACATCCTGCAGTATCGCTACCTTCTCATATACCTGCTGCTCCCACTGCTGACGTTGCTCCGGGTCTACAGGCTCCATATCCAAGTCGAAACCAAATGGTAGCGGGCTCATCAGATAATCCTCCACACGAAGCGGTGGGGGAACTCGGGTGCCTCCAGAAGCGGTGCCTGATACATCGGTGGTGCGTCTGATGCTGCGAGTATCTGCGGTACATTCGGCTCTGGCCACTGTGGCGGCAACTGTTGTTGGAATTGTGTCCAGCAATCTCTGTACTGTCTCTATAACGTAAGAGTATGTCAGTGATCAGACATAAGTCATACAATACTGGGGGTCATGATGGCTTGCTAGAGTCCGCTCATGATCTATAAGTCTTGGACTTATTGCCTTTATTGTATGATCCCATATGGGTCACACGCTTAAGCTAGCAGGAAATAATGTTGGAACGGCATAGCAGAAGTACGACAAAAGTGCTAGGCATTTGTCGTACTAAGAGAGAAAGATTAATGGGTCTGATTAAATGGGATTTAATCAGATTGGGCCCAAAAGCCCAAAAGGGAAAGAGAAGGCTTTTAATGACTAAAAGCCAAGTCTCTTCCTCCCAACCCTAAGCCACCCAGCCGCGAAAACTCTCTCTCTCTGGCGCCTCCCTCAGCTCGGTCTAGCAACCAGTTTCCTGTGATTGCGTGTGTGAGCCTTTGGAGGATTCATCCCTTGGTGTATCTCCCTGATCTCTGACCTGTTCATCAATTCCGCTGCAACAAACAGGTAAAAGGTGAGATCATATTGTTTCTAAATAAGAACACCTAGATCTGATGCATGTTTAGGTTGATATCAATATGAGAATTGAATCAGGATCAACCAAACAATCCAACAGTGGTATCAGAGCCATTGGTTCTTAGGTTTCTTGTTTTAGATTCATGTTTAGGTTGTTTAATCTGTTTAGAATTGTTTTTGAATCAATTACTGATAAGATAAAACAGTTAAGAAACAATTTTTTGAACCCTAAACACACTAATTCAGATCGCAAACTGAGCTATATGACTCAGGTTTGTGATCGGCCGAGTGAAATCCGATCGGCTTGGCCGGTTGGATCGTATGGCCGAGATGTTGGCCGGCCGGATGGATCGATCCCGATCGCTTGGCGATCGTTGGAAGTGATCGACCCGAGCATCCCGATCACGGTTGCAGCTTGCACGATCGTCCCGATCGTGAAGCTTGGCATGAACGATCGCGGCTTGCTCGTCCCGGCTGTCCCGCGTGATCGAGGCCGAGTATCGACCACGACCGTCCCGAACGTCAAGTCCACGGCCATACCGATCATGGATCGAGTTGGCTAGGGTTGGCGGCTAGGGTTTGATTGCGTGAAGATCACGACTAGGTCGTGATCGGTTCACGTGATTAAATCGTTTCGGTTCGGTTCAAAAACTTGATTAAAATCATCATTCTGGTTTAATAAACAGATTTTAATAATTTTATTAAATCTGGTTAAACCGGAATAAGAAATCCAATGTCGAAAGAAATATTGGATTTAGTGCCTAAACCAGGAATTTCTAATTTGATTTGGTTAAACCAAATAAATTGAGAAATTCCGGTTTAGTAAATAACCGGTTGACAATTGTGGTCATCGTAGTAATTAAAACTTGGTTAGACCAGTTTTAATGAAACAGACCGGTTATGTCAATTAATTGGACAATTGGGTCATGTCTTGGACATGGACCAATTCTTGGGCCTCGGGCCAAGAAGTTAAAACAATTGGGCCAGTTAATTGAGTCTTTCTTCAGATAAATTTAAAATTTATTTTATAATATTATAAAGTCGATTTTAAATTAAAGTTTCCGAAATTTTATAATTAGAAAGTTTCTTAAAATAGAATTTTCTGGATTTGCGGGTTTTGGATTTTAAAGAAGTTTCTAAAGTTAGAAAGTTTCCGGTTTTAGAAAGTTTCCAATTTTAGAAAGTTTCCAAAAATAGTAGGTTTCCATAAATAGAAAGTTTCCCGAAATAGTAATCTTCTATTTTGGGAATGATTTTAATAAACCTACGAACCTCAAGTAATATCAAGCGTTGGATGTCTTGTCCAGGCTATGTCAGCTGTCAAAGCCCATTCAATTGCATTCATGGCCTTACAGTGTGAGGATGTCTGCTTTTGCGTGGGTAAGACGGTTTGTGATTCATAAATGTCATTGGGAGTCCCAGACATTAATGATTACATGACTGTATAGTCCGGTTTTCTTGACTAGGCCATCGGGAGTCCCGGGCCTTGAGACATCAGAGTGGATTGGGCCTCGGGCCCAGATTCACAACCAAGAGTTATATCACGGATATAATTAGCCGATATAGGGCTTACCGATATAAGCTAAGGTTGGGTGATGGCCAGTGGCCCACTTTAATCTTAGTTATATGTGGATCTTGGAATCATTATATTCTATTGAGGGTAACTTATGTTATTGAATATAATGCATGATTAATCATATTATACTTTAATACGAGATTAATCATTTTGAACATATAACTAATAACCTTTTTATTTATATATTTCAGATATGACTACTACAAGCACTCAAAACACATTCTCGATCCGGTCTGTTCTCGAGAAGGAGAAGCTGACTGGAACGAACTTCCTGACATGGTCAAGGAACTTGAGGCTGGTCCTCAAGCAGGAGAAGAAGGATTACGTCCTTCGAGATCCCCTCCCCGAGAGGCCTCTTGCCAATGCTGCCAGGACTCTGCACAATGCTTGGGAAAAGCATTCGTCAGATGAAAATGATGTTTATTGCCTGATGTTGGTGACAATGACTCCTGAGCTGCAAAAACAGTTCGAAAGTGTATTGTCTCCAATCGAGATCATGGCAAGCCTGAAATCGCTTTTTCAGGAGCAGGCTAGGACCGAGAGGTTCCAGACAGTTAAGAACCTCTTGGACTGTAAGTTGGCTGCGAATGCGGCAGTGAGTCCTCATGTGTTGAAGATGATGGGTTATCTCGATCATCTTCACAAACTCGACTGCCCAATCAGCCAGGAACTTGCCTGCGACATCATTCTGCAGTCTTTACCTGCAAGCTATGATCAGTTCATTCTGAACTTTAACATGCATGGCTTGAGTAAGACACTACCTGAGCTTCACGGAATGCTCAAGACTGCAGAGCCCAACTTGAGGAAAACCGCCAAGGACCCTAATGTGCTTATGGTGCAAAAGGGCAAGGGGTTTAAGAAATCCTCTGCTAAGGATAAGGGAGCGGCCAAGGCTGTCCAAGTCGCGGACAAGGACACGCCAAAGCCCAAGCCCAAGTCCAAGGCTGGGCCTACTGACATGTGCAGGTTCTGCAAAGAACTGGGGCATTGGAGAAGAGATTGCAAGAAATTCCAGGAAGGTCTAAAGGAATTAAAGAAGAAGACTTTCGAGACTTCTTCATCAGGTATTTTTGTTATAGAAGTTAATACAACTACTTCTGCTAATACCTCATGGGTCATGGATACTGGTTGTGGGGCTCATATTTGTACTAATATGCAGGCACTCAGCAACAGTAGAAGGCTGAAGCAAGGACAAGTAGAGCTACGAGTTGGGAATGGAGCGAAAGTTTCAGCACTAGCTGTAGGAACTTACTTGTTGTCTTTACCTTCGGGATTGATTTTAGAACTTAATAATTGTTATTTTGTACCTGCTATAAGCAGAAATATTATTTCAATTTCTTTGTTGGATTTGGAAGGTTATGATTTTTCAGTTAAGAATAAATTATGTTCCTTCAATCGCAACAATTTGTTCTATGGTTCTGCCCCTCTTACGAATGGGCTTTACATACTCGATCAATCCGCGCCAATATATAACATTAATACAAAACGGTTTAAACCTAATGAGGAAAACCGAACGTTTCTATGGCATTGTCGTTTAGGGCACATCAGCGAGAAACGCATCAAGAGGCTCCATTTGAATGGACTTCTTGGCTCATTTGACTTTGAGTCATGTGAGAAATGCGAATCATGCATGATGGGCAAAATGACACGGGCCCCCCTTTAATAAACCTAACGAGAGGGCCAGTGACTTATTGGGCCTGATACACACTGATGTGTGTGGCCCAATGTCCACAAATGCAAGAGGAAACTATCAGTACTTCATTACCTTCACTGATGATTTCAGTAGGTATGGATATGTTTATTTGATGAAACATAAGTCTGAATCTTTTGAGAAGTTCAGAGAATTCCAAAAATGAAGTACAGAACCAACTTGGCAAAAGCATTAAGGCTCTTCGGTCCGACCGAGGAGGAGAATACTTAATCCAAGAATTCAGTGATCATCTGAGAGAGTGTGGGATCGTATCCCAACTCACTCCTCCTGGAACACCTCAATGGAATGGTGTATCTGAGAGGAGAAATCGGACCTTATTAGATATGGTTCGATCTATGATGAGTCACACAGACCTTCCAATATCCCTTTGGGGATATGCTCTGCTAACAGCAGTGTTCACTCTAAACAGAGCGCCATCAAAAGCAGTAGCAAAGACACCATATGAATTATGGACTTGAGAAGCTCCAGTGCTGTCTTATCTCAGAATTTGGGGTTGTGAAGCCTATGTCAAGAGATTAATCTCAGACAAGCTTACACCAAAATCTGACAAATGCTACTTCATTGGTTATCCACGGGAAACCAAGGCTTATTACTTCTATCTGCGTTCCGAGAACAAGATTTTTGTTGCCCGGGATTGTAACTTTCTTGAGAGGGAGTTTCTCTCTAAGAAAGACAGTGGGAGTAAGGTACTGCTTGAAGAAATTCAAGATGAACGGGATACTGCTCAACCTAATGAGGAAGAGCAGGAGGAGGCCCTACAAGAAATTGTAGAGCCTGAACCTGTGGTACCTGAAGTTCGAAGATCCGGGAGGATCCGTCACGAACCCGAGAGATATCAAGGATTCCTCGTGACTGACTGTCATGATCTTCTGATCATTGATGGTGATGAACCATCGAACTTCAATCAAGCCATGATGGGCCCAGATTCCTCTAAGTGGCGCAAGGCCACTGATTCCGAAATGGACTCCATGTCGGTCAACCAAGTGTTTTCGTTGGTTGACTTACCCGCTGGTGTAAAAGCCATCGAGTGCAAATGGATCTTCAAGAAGAAGATTGACGTGGATGGAAATGTCCAGATTTATAAAGCCAGGTTGGTGGCAAAAGGTTTCAGACAAGTTCACGGTGTGGACTACGATGAAACCTATTCACCAGTGGCTATGATGAAATCTATTCGGATTCTACTAGCAACTGCAGCTTTTCATGATTATGAAATTTGGCAGATGGACGTGAAAACCGCCTTCCTGAATGGTATTCTGGAAGAGGATGTGTATATGACACAACCTGACGGTTACATAGATCCAAAGAATGCTGGAAAGGTATGCAAGCTTCATAAATCCATTTATGGATTGAAGCAAGCATGGAGGAGCTGGAATCTTCGTTTTGATGAAGCGATCAAGCAATTTGACTTCATCAGAAACGAAGAAGAACAATGCGTGTATAAGAAATCTAGTGGGAGCAAGATTGTATTTCTTATTCTGTATGTCGATGACATACTGCTTCTCGGAAACGACGTTCCAATGCTGAAGTCTGTAAAGGACTGGCTTGGAAGTTGTTTTTCCATGAAAGACATGGGTGAAGCCGCATACGTTCTTGGAATTAGGATCTATCGGAATAGACCTAAGAGGCTGATAGGCTTGTGTCAAGACTCATACATTGACAAAGTCCTACAAAGATTCAGCATGAAAGATTCCATGAAGGGCTTCACGCCAATGGTGCATGGCACAACGCTAAGCAAGAAGCAGAGCCCTACGTCGGCTGCTGAGCTTGAGCGCATGAAGAATATTCCTTATGCATCTGCAATAGGATCTGTCATGTATGCCATGATCTGTACTCGTCCTGATGTTGCTTATGCATTGAGCATGACGAGTAGATACCAGTCAAATCCAGGTGAAAACCATTGGATTGCCGTAAAGAATATCTTGAAGTATCTAAGACATACTAAGGATAAGTTCTTAGTGTACGGTGGAAGTGATGTGCTTAAAGTCAGTGGATTCACGGACGCAAGTTTCCAGACAGACACTGATGATTTCCGGTCACAGTCCGGTTATGTCTTTTGTCTGAATGGCGGTGCAGTGAGTTGGAGAAGCTCCAAGCAGGACACCGTTGCTGATTCCACTACAGAAGCTGAATATATCGCCGCCTCGGAAGCAGCGAAGGAAGCTGTTTGGATACGAAAGTTCATTATGGAACTAGGTGTGATACCAGATGCGGCTGAGCCTCTGGCACTGTTTTGTGACAACAATGGTGCTATAGCTCAGGCAAAGGAACCAAGATCACACCAGAAATCCAAGCATGTTCAAAGAAGATATCACTTGATACGTGACATCATTAATAGAAAGGAAGTCAAGATCAGCCGAGTTCCGACAGATGATAATGTCGCTGATCCGTTGACAAAGCCACTCCCAAGGCCTAAGCTCGAGTTCCTGACTGAAGCTGTAGGCATTAGAAACATTGAAATGTAATCTAAATTTGAGTGGGAGTTTTGTGAGCTTTATTTTAGTTATTTGATATGTTCTTGTAAGACATTATTTTATGTTTAATGAAATTATTATTTCAAGATTATTTTAACTGTGATGAAATAATCGTTCCAAAATGATTTGAACCATTTTATAGGTCATCGAAGTAAATGATTTGATCTTGAGTCATCAAAGTCATTTAGCTTGATCATGAGACCCTATATTTGATAGATGTTTTATATCATCCTGTCCCTAGTCGAAGGTTGTTGAAATTGGAACAACAACAACCGTGAGAGACTAGATTGGTACGTGACTTATGACAAAGTCTTAATGTGTCATAGATGCACGGCATCAAAGTCAGTACATAGGTGTATGTTGGGAACATACGACCGGACAAGACCCGACTATAAGAACTCTTCAGGATATTTATATCTGTGTCATAAGAGATTCTTACTACGACTATAGAGTATAGTCCTTAGACCTGAGTTCACATGCATGTGACTGCACATGGACTGATGTACTTTGATCATTGTCTAACGCTATCGTTCAGTGATAGCTATAAGGACCTTGTTTGGGTACATCATGAAATGAATAGTTTACAGTGATGGAACAAGATGGGATTTGTCCCTCCAATATAAATGGAGTGAATATCTCTAGGCCAATCGGAGATTTGAATACTGGAAAACGCATGGCCATGCTCAAACGGACTTTCCCGAGTCGTTTGGATTGTCAGTATCAAATCAGAGTCCGATGAACAAGATTAGGCTTTATAAGGATGACACTAATCTTGCCTTATGACTAATCGAGATATTGAGACGAAAGGGATTATGAATACAGAGATTCCAGTTCAAGTGGGAGATTGTTGGAATTGTGTCCAGCAATCTCTGTACTGTCTCTATAACGTAAGAGTATGTCAGTGATCAGACATAAGTCATACAATACTGGGGGTCATGATGGCTTGCTAGAGTCCGCTCATGATCTATAAGTCTTGGACTTATTGCCTTTATTGTATGATCCCATATGGGTCACACGCTTAAGCTAGCAGGAAATAATGTTGGAACGGCATAGCAGAAGTACGACAAAAGTGCTAGGCATTTGTCGTACTAAGAGAGAAAGATTAATGGGTCTGATTAAATGGGATTTAATCAGATTGGGCCCAAAAGCCCAAAAGGGAAAGAGAAGGCTTTTAATGACTAAAAGCCAAGTCTCTTCCTCCCAACCCTAAGCCACCCAGCCGCGAAAACTCTCTCTCTCTGGCGCCTCCCTCAGCTCGGTCTAGCAACCAGTTTCCTGTGATTGCGTGTGTGAGCCTTTGGAGGATTCATCCCTTGGTGTATCTCCCTGATCTCTGACCTGTTCATCAATTCCGCTGCAACAAACAGGTAAAAGGTGAGATCATATTGTTTCTAAATAAGAACACCTAGATCTGATGCATGTTTAGGTTGATATCAATATGAGAATTGAATCAGGATCAACCGAACAATCCAACAACTGTAACTCCACATCTGCCCCTCCTAAGAATCCCATCACTCCTGCGTAAGGGTCTCGGCTCCCCGCATCATCCTCCATATAAGCGGGTAAAGGATCCGGGAAGGGTGACCAATCCACCTGTGCTACTCTGGCACCCTGCATTTGTCGCAATGGAACTGGCGGATGATCTGTCGTACGAGATCCCCGCGAATGACCTGGCGAAGCTGGGTATGCCTGGAACTGAACCAACTGACCCTGCTCTGAATCGGCTGATCCCTCATGACTCATACTGCCCAACTGAACTACTCAACGCGCACACACACACCCCTCCACTCTGCCCGGGACACACTGCTGTAAGACTACAATCAAAAACACAAAAGCAAGTTAGTACGAATAATACGAAATTCTACTATCCCATCCCAACCCCGAGTTTAACGGACGCGGCTCGGTTTCCTCATGGATGCTTGTGTGACACATTTGACTCGATAAAACACGGAAAACACTCAAAAATGAAACGTTTCGAAACCCATGCAGAACCATGCTCTGATACCACCTTTCTGTAACGCCCCTTTCCCATTCTCCCCCGATCGTCGAGCTGACCGGTCAACAATCAAACAAGAACATGACAGATCGAACCCGAGCAAGTCGAACGGGAAAAGTTCGCCACAGGACGAAGCCAAAGATAGTTCAGTTTGAGACAAAAGGCTCGCACCAATCTATCTTCGACTCCGCTATCCTCATATCCACAGTACAAGCAGTACTACTTGCACTACTTCAATGAGTTGTGTCGGTTCGGACTAAAACCTCATACCAGGGTAACAATTTCATTTTTAAGTAATCAAACGTTGAATACAACGTTTAACGGGTTTTACAACAAACATCGATATAAACACATAATCAATCAAAAACACAAAATAGCGCAGCTGCCGAACCGAAATAAAACACCCAAAACCCCGAATCAAATCCTGTCACAAGCAATCCAAAACCACACCGAGGACCTCCCGCGTCTGTCACTGCTAAACCTGAAAACACAAAAAGAGTCTAATGAGCGATCTAAGATCTCCCAGTGAATCGGCTCCCCACTAATGGCTTCTAGTCTATCTAGAACTACAGATTCCTGCCCCAAAACCCAAAATAACAATCAGCAGGAATAAATCGTCGATCACGCACAACCACGTCGTGATAAACCCACACACACAATCAATGCCGAAGATAAAGATAAATAAGGGAAATCCAAGGCACAGCGGCACATGTCCTCGATTGGACTCGATCTATCTATCGCGCAATAAAAGAGATAGCAAAACAACACTGGGCCCTACGATCTCGGTAACTTCCACGGGTTTATATCGTCACCTATATGGTAACTAACCCACGACTCCTAAACGTGTACACAAGGTTCCACGAATAGGACACCGTTCTCCGTCCATCGATACGCGGTAACTCGGACTACCCCTAGATAGCCATAGTTTCCTTGTGATTCGGCCCTAGGACATGACCCCGTATTCTCCGAATCACACACCTACCGGCGTCACCTAGTAGGTTAACACCCTAACCAGAATCACCGTGATCCGGTTAGGTAAAACCCGAGGATCCAATCGGGTCAGAAGTACCGGAACGTAAACAAAACCTAGGCTTGCGGAATCTAATGCACCCTATAGTCCTAGTGCAGAAATATAAACACGCAGACTCGCTGGGACTCTAGAACAGATCACGCAGTCAACATTATAATAAAAGAATCCCAACCATTCCGCAAGCCGCTACACTACCAATACCACCGCTCTGACTAGGTAAGATACCTAGTCAGCACCAACTAACTTACCCGGTCCCATGACCGGAGTAAGTGTCCACAGCGACTGCTCGGCCCAACACCGAGCAGTCTAATAAGCCTGCACACAAAGCTCACAACAGCAACATAATAAACACACAATAACAATCAATCACACAATCACCACAAGCAGGCCTATTAGGGTTTCTAAGACTTTTAATTCATTCAGATCCGCTACCTTGGATTAGCGGATTGCTAACCCGTAGACGGCTTACAAACACACCACTTCCTTTATTAATCCATTCTAGGTATCTTTTAATAACTCCTCGATCTGTCAGTTTAGAGTTAGTAAACTTACTAACTCCCCGACGTCTCATTATTAACTAACTATATTCATTACCCAATCCCGCTATTAAAACTAAACCCCGATCCCGATACAATATTCTATACGCCCGTTTAAGTTTAACTCGTATTTTAATGTCATCTTAATTCCCGTACATAGATTCATTAATTATCGTTCTTATAGATATATAGATGCATATACGGTCCTATTCAAACGGTCTATATGAATGCATCACCCAAACGTTACTAACAACTTAGCGGCACACAATTGATTAACCTTTTAATTCTAAAACCCTAACATGCTTATTCAATCCTATTCGGTTTATTGTTAAACGTCCAATTATTTATTATTAAACAGTCATCTTAATTAACGGGTATGCAATCCTACAACTACGGTTTCTCGGTTCCCGGTGTAAATGTAACTAAGGGTTTGTGAGCCGACTCACAGTGAGATAGATGCGGAATGACGGCTCGATGCAGATGTGAATCCCGAGACACCCGACACGAATCCCGAACTCCCGAATCTCGAACTCCAAACCCCGAACACTCCTGAAACTTCGAAATGGCGGTTAACCAAGCGTTGACCGGATTGGTATCCGGCGTTGACTGACGGTTGACCGCGTTGACCGGCGGTTGACCGTTGACCCGTGCATTGACCGACGGTTGACTTAGACCGGTTGATTTCCCCAAACCCAACCGGTTGAACCACTGACTAGCTGAACCGACCAAATCACTCCAATTGGACCGGTTTGAGATTGAACCGTTGACCGGTTTACCTCAACTTTGACCCCGGTTTAATCTCCTCCCACCCAACTCTAATTCCAGATCCAATTCTTCCAAACCGATCCTTGAAGAACCGGCTTCCAACTGACGGCAGCGAGGCTTCTCCGGTGGACTTCTCCAGCGTTGACCGGCGGAGGAGGAGAGTTGACCGCGGCGGAGGAGGCTTTTCCGGCGGCTTCTTATTCAGATCCACACACCAAACTGTTCAGGGAGATGAGATCTAGCTTCCCATGGCTTCAAATGTCCAAGAACCGGCGAGGAGAGAGAGAGAGAGAGGCGGATCTAGCCGGCGGCCATCTTCTTACGGCGGCTCCGGCGGAACTCCGGCGACGGCGACGGCAAGAGAGGGGTGGCGGTAGTAGCTGAGGAGGAGAGTGATCTACTGAACTTGACAGAGAGTGATTTGGGTTTAGGAATCAAAAGATATTGACTTTCTTGCTCTCCAAGCTATGAAGAACATGAAGAATGTTCTTGGTGTTCTAGGGAGTTCTTTGGAGATTCAAAGAGAGAGGATGATTTTTCTAGAAATGTGCTTGCATGTTCTTGAGAGAGAGAGGAGAGATCGAGAGAGTCTTAGGGAGAGGATGAGTGTTTGGTTAAGTTAATTGAATGTGATAAGATGGTTCTTGCATGCACAAGATTCATTGCATTTCTCATGCAATGCATGCAAGAGGGGAGAGGTGGCGCCATTACAGGGGTAACACCTGTCCATCTGGGTGTTTTGTTGTCCCAAAAACCCTTCTTAATCAGCCCTAAACATCCCTTAATCCTCCTTTCCTCCAAAGCTCGGTTTAGACGGTTTTCAGGTTTAATATTTTAGAACGTCTTCGTATAATCCCATAAATCTCCAAACCTCCACTATTAGATTCTCCATGCCATTTGATGAATTTAGCATTTCGAACCGTTCCGTTCGGACTTACGCAGCCCCGGATATGAATTTTTGAAGTTTCTTCGGGTTTGTCGGTTTCTATTCCCGACAAGCCGTAAAACACATTTCCGCTCCGATTCTTCCAATTCTGATCTTCTAAAAATTCTTTATGTTGAAACATAAGAATATTTGGCCCGTCTTGGATTCCGTCTCGAACTTTGGCAAATTTACAATTTTACCCCCGACTTTGGTAAAATGACAATTTTGCCCCCGGTTGACTTTCTGCTGCCCGTTGACCGTATTTTTGATACGGGGTATCACAATGCATGATGTCCATATTTACTTATATGATTGAGGACTTTATGGAGGTGTTTATGGATGACTTTTCAGTCTACGGGTCATCTTATAATGAGTGCTTGGATAATCTGTGTAAAGTGCTAACTAGATGTGAGGAGAAGCACTTGGTTCTTAATTGGGAGAAGTGTCATTTCATGGTCATAGATGGCATTGTTCTTGGACATAGAGTGTCTGAAGCAGGGCTCGAAGTAGACCGCGCTAAGATCGAGGTCATGACCAGCCTTCACGCGCCTGATTCTGTGAAGTCTGTGAGGAGCTTTCTTGGACATGCTGGTTTCTATAGACGGTTCATCAAGGATTTCAGTAAGATTGCTAGACCACTAACTGCTTTGCTGTGTAAGGATACTAAGTTTGAGTTCACTGCAGATTGTCAGACTGCATTTGAACAGATCAAGCAAGCATTAGTGAGTGCTCCTATAGTTCAGCCACCAGATTGGGATTTACCTTTTGAGGTTATGTGCGATGCGAGCGATTATGCTGTAGGAGCTGTTCTGGGGCATAAGAAGGACAGAAAGCTTCATGCTATTTACTATACGAGCAGGACACTAGATGATGCGCAAAGAAACTATGCCACTACAGAGAAGGAGTTGTTGGCTGTTGTCTTTGCATTTGAGAAGTTTCGCCCCTATCTTGTTGGTTCCAAAGTGGTTGTGAACACTGATCATTCAGCTCTGAAGTATCTGATGCAGAAGAAGGATGCTAAGCCAAGATTGTTGAGATGGATTCTGTTGTTTCAGGAGTTTGACATTGAAGTGAGAGACAAGAAGGGAGTCGAGAATGGAGTTGCTGACCATCTGTCAAGGATTCTGGTTGAAGAAGACGTCCCCATTAACGATTTTTTGCCTGAGGAGAACGTCAATATCATAGGGACAGTTTTTCAGATGGATTTGGACAGGAATTTGCAGAACTGTCGGATTAATCGCATTGCGTCGATCGATGTAACATTCTGTGACGATCGATGCATGTGACGAGGACGCAACGATCGATGCTGACTTGTGCGACGATCGTTGCAGTGCGAATACGAACCCAGAACCTTTTAAGGTTCAAATTGGACATTACGACTTCGAAGTTCATGTTGTTGCGACGACCACTCGACCCTGGTTTGCAGATATTGCTAATTACCTGGCTGCAGAGACTGAACCAGATGAGTTGAAGGGGTATGCCAGGAAGAAGTTCTTCAGAGAGCTCAGACGATACTATTGGGATGAGCCTTATCTCTACAAGCACTATTCGGATGCTCTTTACAGGAGATGCATTGCTGAATCAGAGGTTCCAGATATCTTATTCCACTGTCATGGATCAGATTATGCTTGACATTTTGCTACTTTCAAGACTGTGTCTAAGGTTCTGCAAGCAGGGTTCTGTGAAGCAGATGAACTTTGATCTTAAGTCTGTTGTAGAAAGGATATTGGTGCAGCTTAATGAGTTGGATGAGATTAGGCATTTTGCTTATGAGAACTCAAAGTTGTACAAGGAGAGGACTAAAGCTTATCATGATAAGAAGATTGTCTCTAGACAATTTGAGCCTAATGATCAGGTACTTTTTTATAAATCTCGTTTGCAATTGTTTCCAGGTAAGCTGAGATCGAGGTGGTCTGGTCCTTTCACGATCAAGGAGGTACGCCCTTATGGAGTTGTCGGTTTAATCAGCCAGGAAGGTAAGGAGTTCATTGTCAATGGACAGAGAGTGAAGCATTATTGGGCTAAGGCCGAGATTCCGAGAGGTCAGATTCTGCCTCTGGATGATGCACCCTCTGCCTAAGTCAACTGAAACGTCAAGCTACTGACGTTAAAAGAGCGCTGAGTGGGAGACAACCCACTGTTAGGTTCGTTTTTGTTTTTATTTTTCGTTTTGAGTTGGTGTTTTTGATCTTCTATTTGTGTGTGTTCAAAGGCGTGAGAAACAGGCAGAATCGCACTGCATCGATCGACACACATAGTGCATCGGTCGACACACTTGCGATTTACGGTTTACCGATTCAATTGCGGCTCACACACCGGTTATCTACTTAACCGTGGGCATAATCACCTTGCATCAATCGACACCCTAGTAGCATCGATCGACACAGGCCGACGACAGGTAAGTGTTCTGACCATTTTCGGCTTGTTTTCATTTCGATTTCTTTTCTCACCGAGCCTAGGCTTGACACCACTTGGGACAATGTGTTTCAAGTGTGGGGGAGGTAGCTACTAACGCACGCTTTCTATTTTCTTAGAGTCAGTCCAAATTGGTTTTATCAAGTCAAAACAGTTTAAGTAAGAAACAATGAATTTTTGAGAAGCCAACAACACTTGCAGGAACTTAAGTAGTCATTGGGACGAGCTCGCAGGATCAATCTATGACTATTAGAAAACCCAATGCAGATCAGCCTACTGAGGACACCCATATCAATTCAGGTATTCAGAGAATCCTTTACTGACTTCACCCCTAATTTTGACTTAATTTTCTCACCTAAGGGCTTGGTATACCTTGATTCGGATTCCTCTGTTAGTTCTGACACAGCTTGTAAACCTGTCCAAGTAAGGTTCCCTTCTCCCCTTCCTTAAAGTAAAAAAAAAGAGAATAATAAACTGAGGATGAGCTAGTAGCTCCAAAGTGGTCGCGGGAGTGGTAGAGACCCCTATTACCTCCTGTGCATCCATGAAATGTGTCCAAAGTACACCCCATAACGGGAAAAGCACTGATAAAAAAAATGATACCCAATGGAAAAAATCAGTTGCTAAGGAAGGGAAAAGAGAAGAAATGAACCAGAAAAGATAGTATGGTGGTCTGGAGCTAACAGAGTAAGAATCCATGTGCCCTTTGATCGATAATCCTTAGGTGAGACCGCACTTAATAGCTAATAGAAGTCAGTAGGGTGATTTGAATGCTTTGGATTGATTGTGGAGTTTACTCAGGACAGTTGCTAAGTGTGGGGGAAGTATATGTTGGTCTTGATGTCTTGCAGGTAAATCTTTCATGTGGCTTACTAAGGGGAATCTGAGTGTTGTGCTTCTAAGATGAAAAGAGTTTCTTAAAGTTTTCAAACCTCTTCACCACATTCTAGTTCTCTGTTTTGCATGAGGGCAAGCAAAGGCTAAGTGTGGGGGAGTTGATATATCATGGTTTTTACCTGTTTTAAGCCATGATATAAGTGTGTTTTAGAGTCTTTTATCGTGTCTTTAGAGTCATTACAGGTGTTTATTAGGTACATGCACGTTTGGAGGATTATTGGAGATAATGGAGCATTTTGGGCATTATTTGGAGCTTAAGCTGAGAGATCTTATTTCACCAAGTCTGGACGACCCATGCATCGATCGATGCATCATTGACATCGATCGACACACCTCTGCGCCAGCACATTAATGAAGACTTTGGAGAATTACAGTTTTGCCCCAAAAAGTTCCAGTATTTGCAAAAAGACCCCAAGCGTGATTAAGACTTTATAATTAGGTTTTTGGTGTTTTGTTTTAGATACGCATTCATACTATTAGCTTTTAGAGAGAGAGAGAGAGACCGAGAGGCTGATCGTTCTTGTACTCCAGAGAGAAGATTTCGAACCTCTTTTACTCTTTACTCTGTTATTTTATGATATCTATTTATTCATTGATTTGTGTTTCATTGATCATGTCTGAGTAGATTCATAGTTATGTTTAGGGATTCTCGTTAGGGTTTTCATGACTTGTTAGATTAATTTATCAGTTTAGGATTCATATCTTATTTGTTCTTCAACCTGAATTGTGCTTAATACTAGTTTCTAACCTGATCACTTAGAATCTAGACTTTAGGTTATTAAATTGACACGAAAGTGCAATTTAGAATCTGAACTATTTAGGTTGAGCAGTTTAATTATCCGCAAAGAAATTTGGTTTAATTGAATTATGAACAAATCAAACTTGCACTTAAGGCTAGTTTAATCTGTTAGGAATTGCAAAGAAATTTGGGTTTCTGCTAATTAGACTTAGAGAATTCTCGCAACGAAAGTTGGTTAGTTCTATATCTGTGTTTGAGTTTTAGAACTGAACTTAATTTGATCCTAACTGATAGTTTATCTGCTTGTCTGATTTCCTGAGAACTCCCTAGACTTTACGCTTTTAGTACTTGCTTACAAAACCACTCTTGCTACTGATTTACTTTCTGTTTAGTTATTTATTTTCTGATTAGTCTCACCTAGCTTAATTTGACATTCTACAATCTATCGTAAGAATCTAGAGTCTCGGTGGATTCGATACCCTATACACTATTGGTTCACGTCTGTGCACTTGCAGTGTAGATCTAGGGATTAAAACCTGATCGTATCAATGCAGAGACGTGGCGACATTTTCAGAGAGTATATCCGGATTTTGCTTATGAACCACTTAATGCATACCTCAGATTATGTACCGATGGTTTCAACCCATTTGGAAGGCATGAAAGGCAAATTCATTGTGGCATGTGATTTTGACTCCTTATAGCTTACCGCAATCTTTGTGCATGCATCGAGAGATCGCTATCTTTGTGCATGCATCGAGAGATTCTTTTCCTCTCCGTACTCGTTCTCGGGCCAGAGCATCCAAGAAGATCACTTGATGTATTCTTTCAACCATTGATATATGAGCTGCAAATGTCATGGGAGCATGATGTTGAAGCATATGATGTCTCGTGCAAGCAAAATTTTCAAATGTGTGATATACTAATGTGGACCATTAGCGATTTTCTTGCTTATGGTATGTTATCTGGCTGGACAACGCATGGGAGGTAAGCATGTCCATATTTTCAAGAAAATACTGATGCATTCCAGTTGAAGAACGGACGCAAATCATGTTGGTTTGATTGTCACAGAGGATTTCTACCACATGATCACCCATATAGTAGAAACATCAAAAAATTTACGAAGAAGAGAAATGTGTTTGATGATCCACCTCCAGACGATAGCGGGTCGGTTAGTTGGGGCTACTGACAAACTATGGTGCGCAAAGAAATTCTGATTGTGGTGGAAATGGGTACGAAAATGTTTGCAGCGCTTGTTTATCCCTCAACTGGCACAAGCAAAGAATTTTCTGGGATTTGCCATATTGGAAGGACCAAATACTAAGGAAAAATCTAAATGTCATGCATATTGAGAAGAACTTTTTTTATAACATCATGAACATGGTTCTAAATGTGCAAGGGAAAACGAAAGACAATTTGTAGTCAAGACTTGATTTGCCGGAAATCTGTTCTCGTCCTGAGCTTCATGTAATGAAGAACGGAAAATTCCCAATTACATCGTATTGGTTAGACGTGGTTTAGAAGGAAACGTTATTTTATTTTCTGACGGTAATGTTTCGAACTTGCGTAATTGTGTTGACACTAGAGAAGGGAAGTTTATCAAAAAGAAGAGTCATGATTGTCATGTTGTGATGCAGCGACTTATACCATTTGCAGTTGCTCATCTCCTTCCAAAAAATGTTCATAAAGCAATCACAGCGGTTTGTGTTTTTTCCAGAATTTATGCACGAGGTCACTTACAGTTGACGGTATAATAAGTTTGGAGGAAAATGTTCCTCAGATCTTATGCAATTCATAGAAGATATTTCCACTGTCATTCTTTGAGGTTATAAAACATCTGCCCGTTCATCTCCCTCGATAGGCTACACTTGGTTGTCCGGTACAATATATGTGGATGTGTTTTTTTGAATGCTATATGTTTCACCTTAAAAAGAAGGTGAAGAAATCCACTAAAGTGGAGTGTTCTGTCGTCGCTCAGTATAACAATAAAGAAGCCTCTACCTTTACAAGTTATTACTTTCCCTCCCAAGTACAAACGAAGAGTCTCCGCCCACCTTGACACGATGATAGAGGCGAGAAAAGAATTTATACCCTCGGTGTACCTAATATTTTTGAAAAACTTGGACGCTTAAGCGGAAAAGCACATGAAATGAAATATCTGAACGGGAGCTTACTCACCTACATACGTATATTCTCACCAACTATGATCCTCGAATACGAAAGGTAATTCATTTTTTTCATAAAGTCATGTCTATGAAAATATTTTATATATTTACTAACAAATGTTTGTCTTAAATATAGGATGTACATAGATATTTTGGAACACTATTATCCAGATTTGACCGAGGACGAGCGTGAAATTCGTAAACAAAATGACTTCTCGAATTGGTTATTATTTTAGGTAAGTGTTTCTATAAATAAGTTTTGGAAGACAAAGTTATTGTGAATTTTTATGTAAGTTTCTCCAATGTAACTTCAGGTTAAAGATCAAAAGGAACTCATCGAGCGTAAGTTTTCACCGTGGTTGTAATACATAATCATCCGGCCGAGCTACCTGGCAAAGTTATACCCAAGATATTGCACAAGGGGTTTTGCTTTTAATTTCCAAGAGAGTTCTACAAGGACAACTGTAGACTACATAGTATCTTCTACATTTGGAGATTTTGTGTACTATGATGTACTTAAGAGATATTGGAAGTCAGATATACGGGAAAGATTGGCATGAGGTGTGTCATATTTTTATGCGATTGGTATAATCCTATTCTCGGCCAAGGTGTATGCATTGACGAGTTTGCAGTAACCTTGATACATCCGCGGAAGATGCTTCAAAATATGATCCATTTATTCTTGGTTCACAAGCAGATCAGGTATGTCCTTTACATAACGGGTACATATATTATTCAAATATAATCCATTTTTCTTAGTTAATTATTTCCTTCATTTTATGCAGGTTTGTTATATCAAATATCCTCGAGTGACATACATGACCGACCCGTGGATCACTGTTACTAAAATCAATCCCATAGAAAGAATCTAGGAGTTTCTGATCAAGATCCATTACATCCAAGCGGAAGTAACGGTATAGGTCATGTCGAAGAATCACTAGAAGTTAATCTTGTCGTTGACTTCACTCAATTTGGTTTCTCAACGCTTTATTCAGACTCACAAGAATCAATTGCAGAATTCGACGATGACAATGACACAATTCCATCGGATTATTCTAAATCGGATTCTGAGTAACTTTAAAAAAATATCAAATATTTTAATATATTTAAACAAATTTCCTATTATTTATAAAAAATCAATTTAAAATTTTTTAGAAAAAAGAAGATTTTCAATGTCATGTATTAAAACGATGAGGATTTCTTTTAACATTTTTATGGTTAACTTGGGCATAACCCAAAAGACTCGTATTTCCAAGACTTTGGGCTGATTCAAGAAACTTACACTCAAACGGACTCGGATCGTCCCTTTTCGGTCCATTCGCCAGATCAAGTTAAACCGCCGAAGGATAATTATAAAAATTGAAAGATAAACGCGAAGAATAAAAGGAGAAGATAATTCTGAGCATGAAGGGGAAAATCCGAGCAGAAAAATAAATCCCAACAGCAATGGAATATGCAATAAAAGGAAGATATATGGAAATCTTGCAGGCGAATATCCTCGAATCCGACTTGCCGCGACTATATAAGACGAAGGACTTCCTACGATCAAGCCATCTCGAAAAACCCTAGTAACTAGACTTCAGATTTTCTTAAGCTTTTTCTCTTTGTACTTTGTTTTCGATCAACTTATCAATAAAATATCCTCTGTATCTCAGCTCGTGTTGTTTACTCTTGATTGTTATGTTCCCTAAAAGTTTTGCTCTACAAAATTCGACAATGTGAGTTTCGACTCTCACAGACTGTCAGAAAGAAAATATCGTCATATTGTTAAGACAGGTCTCACCTTTCTGTCAACATCATTGATGCCAAATATATACTAGCCCTTTGATTTTTCTACAGCCACTTATCTCATCAATAGACTTCCCACACCGGTACTAGACATGGAATCACCATTTCATAAGTTGTTTAGTGCTATCTCGAACTATCACAAGCTCAACTTTTGGGTGCTTGTGCTTTTCCTGGATTCGTCCTTATACTTGCCATAAATTCGAAGATTGCCTCAATGATGTGGGTTCATGGGGTATTCCACAACACAAAGTGCCTACTACTATCTCGATGTCTCTACTTCCCGGTTTAAATATCAAGACATGTTTAATTTGTTAAAAATGATATTCTACTTGCTTATGAAAAATAAAGAGAAGTCCATGAACTCATTGAAGAAGTGAAACAGATACATACCTCCGGTTTGCCATCATTTCTGGTGAAGTCGTCACCTCCCACTATATGATATGCTCAGAGTTTAATTCCCTAAGTTACACAACAAGTGCAAATGCAAATGTTGTATATAGGGGTCGAACCACAGAGACTCAATAATCTTACGATAAACTATAGAGTGTCAAGTAGAGATAGGTGATGTAAATCAAGAATAATAAACTAAAAGGCAGTAAATAAATCAGTAGCAAGCGAGTTTGTTTTCAAATACTAAAAGCGCTAATTCAAGGGCGTTCTCCGGAAATCATGCCATGCAGATCAAATATGACTTCAGTCATGATCGAATTAAGAACTGTTCTAGAACTCAAACATTGATGTAAAACTAACTAACTTTCGTTGCGAGTATTTACTAAGTCTAAACCCTAGAAATCCAAATTTGTTTGCAATTCCTAACAGATTAAACTAGCATTAAGTGCAGGTTCAATTAGTTCACAATTTAATTAAACCAAATTTCTTTGCAGATGTTGTTACGAAAATTCGATCTAGTAATAAAAGCCGGGCTACGATCTGAAATGTCTGAACTACGAGGTGAGATATAAACTTAAAGTGAGGTTGAAACTGTTCTTTATTTATCATAAGGCCGAAGCCGAGCTATGAACAAGATGGTACGAGGTGGGATTCCGTCTGATGACGTGCCCCCTAAATATTGCTTGAGGTCGGAGCTTTATAGAAGTAGCTTGACACTCTCGTAAGTTACAATGTGTCTAAAATGAAGAGTGACGGGTCCTATTTATAGTGCTTGGATGCTGACTTCCCTTTGGGCCGTTGACTCCTTAACGGGCTTGTCTTCTTTGGCCGAGGTAGATGTGGCTATTAAACAAGATTTCCAATGGGCTTATGGATGGGTGCTAAACCCATATTCAACAGTTAGTCCCCCCCCCCAATTCATCGAGCCGAGGTGTTTAGTCGAGGTCGTCGAATTTCTTTGGGTGCTTAAGTCAAGCGGAAATTTTTTTGACTCGTTTCTCATCAGTACTGATATTCTTAATTGTTGACTTCTTCTGCGGTTCTTGAGAAAGCGAAGGGTCGCGAATTACTCGTGATGCGATTTTGCGTGTTTTGTAAAACCGTTCCTCTCTACGAGGCTTCATTTTTTCAAATTTCATCGTCTTTCACCAGGTAATTGTTTTCTTCTGGTTATTGTGCTCTTGTTGCTCCGTCATTGGATTTGTTATTATGCGGGTCGATTCTAGTGAGCATTATTCTACGGGTTGCGGCGATTCTGGTTTTTCCGAGTCGTCGGGAGATAGTCCTGTTGAATATAGGGAGATGGAGGGTGATGAGGGATTTTTGATGTCTCGGGCTGGACGAAAACCTCGTCGATTTCGCGGTGGTCCCGTCGCGACGGATTTCCTTGACAGCCTAACTTTTGCCATTGTGGGGGAGCAGAACCCTAGCGATAGTGATGGACCCGGTCGTCAGAGAGGTGGCGTTCGGATGACTGACTCGGGAAGTCGCCCGGAAGCCAGTGTGGCCGTTTCTGATTCTCGTTCTCGAGCAACTTCCTCGAAGGGAGGGAAAAGGAAATTAAAGGAAGAGACGGAGGCGAAGACTGTCGTCCCTAGGGTAGTGCGCTCGTTGGTTTCTGAACAGCCTGTCCTCGATGACATTCGTCGGCGGTGCTCCCATGTTTCTAGTCTCGAGCTTTAATTGCCGGCTTTGTGCGAGCGACCTTGGGATACTCCTCCTGGTTGGGTTTGTCTGTACGAGTGTTGGTTCACTGAATGTCACTTGCTTTTTCCCCTTCCTAGAGTTTTGATTGAGTATTTCGAGGCTAGGGAGGTGGCCCTTTCTCAGCTTTGTCCGTCCGTTGTTAGCAACGTGTTAGGTATTTTGGTCATGGCGGCTGATAGCGGGGTCGAGATGTCTACTCGTCTTTTTGAGTAGCTGACCTCGATTTCTGTTAACCAAGGGACGTACGGGACCTTTTATGTGCGATTTAGGCCTGGTCTTCGTTTGAAGGTTGTGTCTGATCCCCGGATAAGACTTCCGACTGGCAGGACAATTATTTCTTTACACGTGTTAACAACGTGTTGACGTTTGATTTGAGCAGGGTTTTCAGATTGGCCTAGAACTATAACCCTGGTAGCTTTCTCTGTTTTGCGCTCGTTTTTTGGTCTTATATGTATCATGGTGATAGGTCTAGTTTTATCCCTATTCTAACTGCAAGTGCACAGTGATGTAGTTGTAGTACTTAGGGTATCGAATCCACAAGGACTCTGGTCAAACGATAGATTATAGTAATTCAGATTTAAGCTAAGCGTAGCACTATTGGAAAACGGTAAACAAAATAGCAAGTAAAGAAATCAAACGAGGGGGTTGTAAGCAATTAACGAAGGTGTCAGTTTTCGGGAGTTCTCAGGACATCAGAAATTAAGATAACAAACAATCAAGATTCAATCTATAGTGTTCTTGAACTAGAATCACGACGGTAAAACTAACCAGCTGTCACTGCGATAGTTATCTATGTCTAACAACCTAGCAGACCAAATTCCTTTGCGAATCCTAGAGTTCTAAACATGCATTAATTCCAAGTTCGTTCGTTCACGATTTCTCTAAACCAAATTCCTTTGCGGATAGATAAATTGCTCACCTAATCAGATCTAGTTAAATAAACCAACTTTCGTTGCGTAAATCAACCTAGAATCAGTAATCTAAATGGCCAGTTCAGATCAAGCATTAAGAACAGATTATATGAAGAACTAGATGATGAATCTAATAAATTAGTTATTCTAACATTCCTTCAAATCCCTAATGAGAATCCCTAACCTAACGAGAGATCTACTCAGACATAGCAATCATAACAGATAACATAGTCAAAATAGATATCATAGAATAGTCAAAGGAATAAGAACAGGGGTTCGAAATCAAGTCTCTTTCGAGAACAAAACCAGCCCCTAAAACTCTCTCTAAAAATAAAATTTAGTTCTGAAAGCGTTTTTTTTTTTGCCTAACAAGTGGCTGTAAAACCTAATTATATTCCTAAAACACGTTTTGGGGCTTCTTTGTAAATATCAGGAACTTCTGGGCACAACCGCAATTTCATCATTCTTCATTAAACCGCCGAGTTTGGCCCATCTCGCATATGCAACGATCGACACCAAATGTGTGTCGATCGATGCATTCCTCAAATGTCCACAGAGAACTCTATCTCTCAGCCAAACACTCCAAAAAGCTCTAGAAAGTGCCATAATCACCAAATCTGCTCCAAATGTGCTTGTACCTAATAAATACCTGAAAAGACTCTAAAACATAGTAAAGGACTCGATAAATAAGATATATACCATGGTTAAAAGCCCTAAAATCCATGGTATATCAACTCTCCCACACTTAGTCTTTGCTTGTCCTCAAACAAAAGAAAGAACTAAAATGTAGTCAAGGGGTTCGAAAACTTTCAGAAACTATTTTCATCCTAGAAGTAACAACACTCAGATTCCCCTTAGTAATCCACTGAAAGAATCACCTGCAAGATATCAAGACCAACATATACTTCCCCCACACTTAGCAACTATCCTAAGTAAACTCCACAATCACATTCACGCATTCAAATTCACCCTACTGACTTCTGCAAGTATTTAAGTGCGGTCTCACCTAAGGAGTATCGATCAAAGGGCACATGGACTCTTACCTTGTCAGCTCTAGACCACCATACTATCTTTCTTTGGTCCCTTTCTTCTCTTTTCCCTTCCTTAGCATTCTGATTTTTCCCCATTGGGTATCATTTTTTTTTATCAGTGCTCTTCCCGTTAAGGGGTGTACTTGGGACACATTCCATGGATGCACAGGATATGATAGTTGTAGCTACCACTCCCAGAGACCACTTCGGAGTTACTAACTCATCCTCAGTTTATTATCTTTTTTTTTCTTACTTTATGGAAGGGGAGAAGGGAACCAAATAGGACATGTTTACAGGATGTGTCAGAACTAACAACGGAATCCGACACAAGGTATACCAAGCCCTTAGGTGAGAAAATTAAGTCAGTATTAAGGTGAAGTCAGTAAAAGGATCCTCTGATACCTGAAGTGATGTGGGTGTCCTCAGTAGGTTAATCTGTGTCTGGGTTTTCTAATAGTCATAGTTCATCTGCAAACTAGCCCCAATGGTTATTTAAGTTCCTGCAAGTGCTATTAAAACTTCTCAAAAATTCATTGTTTCTTACTTAAACACTTTTGACTCAATAAAACAAAATTTTTTGAAAACAGGACTGACTCTAAGAAAACAGAAAGATAGATGTCAGTAGCACCTCCCCCACACTTAAGACACACTGTCCCCAGCAGTGTCAAGCGAAGGATTGGTAAAAAGAAAGAAAAAGTTAAATGTTAATGGACGTGTTGAGTTCTGTCTGATTTTTACCTCTATCGCACAGGCATCGACCGTTGCACTAGGTGCATCGACCGTTGCTAGGCGATTTTTCGTCGTGTGTCGATCGTTGCTCAGGACCGCAACGATCGCTGCAGTGCGATTTCCTTCTGGTTGTGACGATCGATACATATTGTGTCGATCGACGCACTGCGATTTTTCGGATCAGTCAGCAGGTTAGCAAGTAAGTCCGTGAGAAAATCCAAATTTTCTAACCTGCAAGCTGTAAAACACTGAAAACAGGCTAAATCAAAGCAACTGATAATCCTCAAGCAAACAAATCATCCAAACATAATCATCCTAAGAAAATCAAAAGAAAATGCAAAGAGAAAAAGAAACACAAAAGAATAGAGAACCGAATGTCTGAAAATGGAGACTACGCTCACTCGCTATCATCATCTATCCCAGCATAGGGATCAGTACCGCCGGAATCCTCAGGAGAACGCTGTCTGCGTCGACTGGCAGGGACGGGCTGAGGAACCTGTGGCTGTCTCCTGCAAGTGCAGCCACGCATCCACTCTCAAATGGTCTTCAGTATCCCATCTTTACGCTCTCTCCACTCAGCCTCGGACATCTCTCCAAGAGGAACTGAAGGGACAGGAAAAGGGCCAATGTCATCAGTAGGGGCAGTAGGTGCAGGCGCAGAGGAAGTAGAAGCTCGAGTAGAAGGCTCTCCCAGCGGATGAGCCAAAGAAGGGACTGTGCGTTGAGCTCTAACAGGAGGCTGAAATCTCAAGGCATCCAGCGTATCTATCCGTGTCAAATCAGCAACAGGAAGATCCACTCCATGCCTCGCAGTGGCATACACGTCCCTCCTTGAGCCATGTAGCGCTCTGCAGGTGACTGAAATCGAGGAACTCCCTGTCATCATCGCACTCCGTACCCTCTAAGGGAATCCTGAAATGCCTGAAAATGGGAGTAAGCAGACTCCTTACTGTCTCTGTGCCCACGCCATCAAATGGCTTCTTCTGCAGGTCGCATAGATGATGAGCAAAAGCAGCTCCCAAGTTGAGTCCTCTAGCGGGGTTTTCTCAGATCAGTATCCCTGAAGTGCTCCCTCAGCCCAATAAACAGCATCTCCATCTCATTCTTCCGCATCTTGTTGGCTTCAAACTTGCACAACAGAGTAGATCCCAAGATGCGCAAGACGTATCTAAGGACCGGATGCCTAACTTGAATCACTGGGGAGGTCCGCGAGTTGTACCGCCCGTTGACGATGTAATCCCAGAACTTCTGAGCCTCTGATGGTTCCCACGGAAGGGACTTATCTATACGTGTCGGCTCAGTGCGGAACCCATAGATCCTGCAGATATCAAGAAGGGGAACTCGATACCTGGCTCATAGACACATGAAGGTAAAGGTACCTCCTGAAGCTTTCCTGCTATCTGGGTTTGGATAGACAACCCTGCAAGTGGCAAGCAGCTGCCTAACCAACTCCGGGTACAAGTCATAAGGTTGCATTGGCATTGTCCCCAGACCAATGCCTTTGCACAATGCAAGAACCTACTCATCAAAGCCAAGACTCTTGCAAGTCGAGTAGTCTGCAAACTTAGTTGGCTTAAGAGTCATGCGACACCAACCATTATACAGCAGTGTATCATACTCATCCCAATACCCATGCAGTGGTCTCTCTGTGAAATCATCGGACTTGAGCAGGTCAGCAATATTATCTGGCCACTCTCTATCTGACTGGATCTCTGTCATATCTGCTCGGGGCCAAGGTGGTGCTATTGCCGGACCAACCCTCACATAATCCTCAGGGTGCGGTGATTCTCGATGGAACCACTCTGGTGGTGGAATGTACTGACGTGTGGCGGTTGCTGCGGTGGCTCTGCGTTTGCGGGATTGTCGAGGAGGCATCTGCATTTAAGAAATTAAAACAAATTAGTCTCGGCAATTTCTCTGTGAAATCTTTGAGCAACGATCGTTGCACGAGTGGCGACGATCGTTGCAAAGCAATTTCACAGTCGCAAAGCAACGATTTAAATCGTGCCAAAATCAACCTAAAATCTCACAATCAGCAATAATCAATCTCCAATCACCCTAAATCAAGTCTATAATAACATGCAATCATCATTTTCAACCCAAAATTTCCTAATCCTAAAACCCTAAAATCAAATCCGAAAATGAAGAAATTGAGACACATTACCTTGGATTTGCTTCGAATGGATTAGAGATATAGATAAATCGTGTAAAAACAAGGGGAATAGGACTTTGAATCAACAAAAATGATGAAGAAATGAGTGATTTAGAGAGATGGAGTTTCGTGATGTACGGTCGGCGAAATGAACAAGAAGAGAAAAGAGAAAGGTTTAAGGTACTTACCTCGATCGTGGGTGCAACGACCGTTGCTAATGCGCAACGAGCGTTGCTAGTGAACAGAGTCGATTCCGGTTTAGCTCAACGTACCTTAATTTTTCAATTTAAACCAATTGCAACGACCGTTGCAAATGAAGTAATGATCGTCACACATCTCCAGACTCGTGTTCTGTATCTAAAAACTCAGCAAAAACAATTAAAAACGTGAAATCCTAAGAAAAACTCCAAAAATAAGAAATAGAAATACTAGAACCTAATAGTGGATTGCCTCCCACTCAACGCTTGTTTTTGTAGGATTGTTCGGTTGATCCTGATTCAATTCTCATATTGATATCAACCTAAACATGCATTAGATCTAGGTGTTCTTATTTAGAAACATTATGATCTCACCTTTTACCTGTTTGTTGCAGCGGAAGAAGTAGAACAGGTCAGAGATCAGAGAGATGCATCAAGGGATGAATCCTCCAAAGGTTCACACACGCACGCTCGGGAATTGGCTGCTAGACCAGACGACAGGGAGGCGCAGAGAGAGGCTGTGGGTGGCGCAAAAAGGCTGAGAAAAATTAGAGACCTAGGTCTGATTTTATTCATTAAAATCTCTCCTAGTTCTCATGGGCTTTTGGGCCCAATTCTCAGTTCTGATTAAATCCCATGGATTTAATCAGGCCCTTTAGACTCTCTTGATACAGTAAATGCCTAGCACTTTTACCGTACTTCTGCTAAGCCATTCCTTCGTATTTTCCCGTTAGCTTAGGCGTGTGACCCATATGGGATCATATAATAAAGGCAATAAGTCCAAGACTTATAGATCATGAGCGGACTCTAGCAAGTCATCATGACCCCCAGCATTATATGACTTATGTCTGATCATTGACATACTCTTACTTTCTAGAGACGGTACCGAGATTACTGGACACAATTCCAACAATCTCCCACTTGTACTGGAATCTTTGTATTCATAATCCTTTTGTCTCAATATCTCGATTAGTCATAAGGCAAGATTAGTGTCATCCTTATAAAGCCTAATCTTGTTCATCGGACTCTGATTTGATACTGACAATCCAAACGACTCGGGACAGTCCGTTTGAGCATGGCCATGCATTTTCCAGTATTCAAATCTCCGATTGGCCTAGAGATATTCACTCCATTTATATTGGAGGGACAAATCCCATCTTGTTCCATCACTGTAAACTACTCATTTCATGATGTACCCAAACAAGGTCCTTATAACTATCGCAGAACGATAGCGTTAGACAATGATCAAAGTGCATCAGTCCATGTGCAGTCACATGCATGCGAACTCAGGTCTAAGGACTATACTCTATAGTCGTAGTAAGAATCTCTTATGACACAGATATAAATATCCTGAAGAGTTCTTATAATCGGGTCTTGTCCGGTCGTATGTTCCCCAACATACACCTATGTACTGACTTTGATGCCGCGCATCTATGACACACTAAGACTTTGTCATAAGTCACGTACCAATCCAGTCTCACACGGTTGTTGGTGTTCCAATTTCAACAACCTTCGACTAGGGACAAGATGATATAAACCATCTATCAAATATAGGGTCTTATGATCAAGCTAAATGACTTTGATGACTCAAGATCAAGTCATTTACTTCGATGACCTATAAAATGGTTCATATCATTTTGGAACGATTATTTCATCACAGTTAAAATAATCTTGAAATAACAATTTCATTAAACATCATAAATGTTTTACAAGAACATATCAAATAACTAAATAAAGCCCTTTAATAACTCCCACTGAAATCAAGACTACATCTTAATTTCACTTATCCTACAGCTACAGTCCGAGACTCGTGCTTAGGCTAAGGAGTGGCTTCGTTAATAGATTAGCAACGTTCTCATTTGTTGAAACTTGCTGATCTACTTAACATCTCTGTCATTTATCTCAAGGTGTTTGGACCTCTGATGTGCAGCTAGTCTCATCTATGCTGGGAATCACATCAAGTTCAGTGACGAACTCTTCTTTCCAAACAACCTCTTTCGCCGCTTTCCAAGCTGCAAAATGTTCAGTTTAAGTCATGGAGTCAGCAACAGTGCCTTGCACCGCCAGACAGACACAAGATATAACCGGACTGTGACCGGAAATCATCTTTGTCTGTTGGAAACTTGCCTTTCAGACTCTTTTGACTTGTAGCACATCACTTTCTCCGTAAATCAAGAACTTATCCTTGGTATTCCTCAAATACTTTAGGACATACTTTAGGAAACTTGATTCTTTGCTGGATCTGACTGGTCTTTACTTGTCTTGCTTAGCATTAAAGCAACATCAAACAAGTACGTTTCATGGCATACATGATAGATCCAATTACCGAAGCATATGGAATCCTATCCATGCATTTAAGCTCATCAGTTATCGTAGGATGCTGTATCTTGCTTAACTTAATGCCATGTGACATTGGCATAAAACCCTTCTTGGATTGCTCAAAACGTGTAGGACTTTGTCAATTTAAGAATTCTGACTTTGTCCTACCAGCTCTTTTGGATCTCTATCTTTAGATCCAAAATCCAAGAACTACGTGGCTTTACCCATGTCATTCATTAAACCAACTCCCAAGCTAGTCCTTTACCGACTACAGCATTGGGACGTTATATCCGAGAATCAGTATGTCATCGACATACACTTTGAGAAATGCAATATTGCTTCCACTAATCTATTAGTAAACACACAGTTCCGCTTCGTTTCTGTTCAAGTCAAAACTTTGACTACTTCAACAGAACGAAGATTCCAACTCCGATATGTTTGCTTCCATCCATGAATGGATCGATGAAGCCAACTTACACAAAATGTAATTCTTCGGAGTCTGGGCTCACTTTCGCTTCCTAGGATTTCGCAGATTTGTCGTTTCCTATGATCATCAGATCATGCGAACATTCAATGATCATCAGGCTAAACTAATGACGAGAAATCACTCTCGGATTAGTGACTGATTCTTTCATATCTGCGAACTTCAGGCTCCACAGGTGTAGATTCTACAGAAATCTGTAAATCCTTCCGCTGCTCTCCCTCAATAGGTTAAGCAGCCTCCTGTATTTCTCGAATTTCTTCGAGTTGTACTTTTACTCCCACTGTTCTTCTTGGAAAGTAACTTCCCTTCTTAGAAAACAGAATGGTCGTAAAAATACTTTTAACTCCCACTGTTCTTCTTGGAAAGTAATTTCCTTCTTAGAAAACAGAATGGTCGTAAAAGTACCGAGCCTTGGTTTCCTTGAGAAAACTTCGAGTTATGCTTTTACTCCCACTGTTCTTCTTGAAAAATAACTTCCCTTCTTAGAAAACAGATTGGACGTAAAAGTAACAAGCCTTAGTTTCTCTAGGACAACCAGCGAAGTAGCACAACTACAAATACTCAGTAAAGACAAATTTGGATCGATTCCAATCCACATTAACGTGGTGTCTTTCAACTGATATTTGTGGAACTATTTTAGCGTAAACTTTAGATATTTCTAGAGCGTTATTCTTAAAATATCATGGAAGATTCGTGTGATTCATCTTTAATCATTTCTTATAAGATTTGATTCTTTCTCACAGAAACACCTTCAGGTTTTCAGGAGAAATGAGCTGTGAAACGATTTCACACTCATTCAGATGATCACATAATCAATGACTTAAGTATTCTCACTCGTGATTTAATCCAGAGTCTTAATACTTTTGTCATTCAGATCCTATACTTCATTCTGGAACTCTTTCGACCATGTCAAAGAATTCCGACTTGTGTCTCATCAAATGAACACAGTCTTACTCACTGAATTAATCAGTCGAGACAATGAAGTACAAGAAAATTTTTCTCTGGCATTGTTGCTTATCGGACCACATACATGAGTATGTTCAATCTCCAATAAGCCTTTGAGCCTTTCTCTAGCTCGGCTAAGATGGGCCCATTGTCTTTTGGTCCAGTAAACAGAATTCAAGTCTCATAAGATATCGTATCAAATGAGCCCAACAGTCCATAACTATGGGATTTCTGAATCCGTCTTACTCTATGTGACCAAGACTTTGTACCAAGAAAATTCAGGTTTAATTCATCAGATTTAAACCAATTCGGTATTTATGTTATATTTAGGCACTCTTTGGTTTAAGATACAAAACCCATTCCTTGAATAGGGTGCTACAATAAATATTTCATTAAGATCAAAAGAACAAAACTTGTCTTTTATCAAAATGAAAACATTCAAATTCTTACAAGAAAATGAAAAACAACTCTGCTTAAAGCAGGTACATTGTAGCAATTACTTAATACAAAACCAAGCCTCGAAGGCATCTACAAGTGAAAACCCTACGGCTGAGGCAGCTTCCAAAGCTCCTTCCAGACATGCAGTTCCACTTGTCCTTCCTTCAACGTTCTACTGTTGTTTAGGCTCTGCATATTTTCACAAATATCAGTGTCACAACCAGTATCCAATACCTATAAGGTAGAACTTGAAGTAATAACATGAATACCTGAGGAAGTAGTCTCATACATTAACTTCAACTCCTCATCGTCTTCCATGAATTTTATGCAATTTCTCTTCCAATGCCCTATCTCTTTACAGTAGCAGCACTTACCAACGTAAGAGGTATCTGACTTGGGCTCAGAAGACACACGCTTGCCTTGATTCAAAATCTGGACAACTTTGTCTTCACCCTTGTCAGTACTAGGTTTCATAAACCTACCCTTCACGTTTGGCTCAACCGTCTTGAGCATATTATGCAGTTCAGTCAGCGTCTTCGTTAAGCCTTTCTTGATATAGTTCTTCCTGAACTTATCATAGCTTGACGGCAGTGACTGCAGAATGATCTCAGTTGCCAATTCTTGGCTAACTGGATAATCCAGTTTCCTCAGGTTATCGATATAACCTATCATTTTACTGACATGAGGACTCACCGGATTATCATTTGGTAGCTTGCAGCTAGTGAGAGACTTAACCAACTGGTATCTCTCCACTCTTATCTGCTCCTGAAATTTCAATTTCAGACTGCTAATCATCTCTATTGGCGACTCCATGTTCTCATATTGCTCCCGCAAGTCAGAGTCCATGGTAGCCAATATCAGACCACGCACATCTACCGCATCATTATAATGCTTATTCCAAGCATCATATACTGCATGGGAGGCATTGGACCCGATCCTTACGGGGAGAGCTCTCTCAAGAACATAGTCCTTTCTCTCCTGCCTGAGGACTAACCTCAGGTTCCGCGACCAAGTCAAGAAATTTGATCCGTTCAGCTTGTCCATCCCAAGGATAGACCGGATCGAGAAAGTGTTTTGATTGTTTGTGCTAGTCATAACTGAAATATAAGATAAAAGGATTTTAGTTAATATGTTCAATATGATTAATCTCGTATCAAATTTAATATGATTAATCACGCATTATATTCAATAACTTAAGTTACCCTCAATAGAATATAATGATTCCAAGATCCACATATAACTAAGATTAAAGTGGGCCACTGGCCGTCACCCAACCTTAGCTTATATCGGTAAGCCCTATTTCGGCTAATTATATCCGTGATATAACTCTTGGTTGTGAATCTGGGCCCGAGGCCCAATCCACCCTGATGTCTCAAGGCCCGGGACTCCCGATGGCCTAGTCAAGAAAACCGGACTATACAGTCATGTAATCATTAATGTCTGGGACTCCCAATGACATTTATGAATCACAAACCGTCTTACCCACGCAAAAGCAGACATCCTCACACTGTAAGGCCATGAATGCAATTGAATGGGCTTTGACAGCTGACATAGCCTGGACAAGACATCCAACGCTTGATATTGTTTGAGGTCCGTAGGTTTATTAAAATCATTCCCAAAATAGAAGATTACTATTTCGGGAAACTTTCTATTTATGGAAACCTACTATTTTTGGAAACTTTCTAAAATTGGAAACTTTCTAAAACCGGAAACTTTCTAACTTTAGAAACTTCTTTAAAATCCAAAACCCGCAAATTCAGAAACTTCTAATTTTGGAAACTTTCTAATTTCGAAATTTCGGAACTTTATAAAATTTAAAATCGAATTTCATAATTTTATTTTATAAAATAAGTTTTAAATTTAAATCTGAAGAATGACTCAATTAATGGCCCAATTGTTTTAACTTCTTGGCCCGAGGCCCAAGAATTGGTCCATGTCCAAGACATGACCCAATTGTCCAATTAATTGACATAACCGGTCTGGTTCATTAAAACTGGTCTAACCAAGTTTCAATTACTACGATGACCACAATTGTCAACCGGTTATTTACTAAACCGGAATTTCTCAATTTATTTGGTCCAACCAAATCAAATTAGAAATTCCTGGTTTAGGCACAAATCCAATTTTCGACTTTGGATTTCTTATCCTGGTTTAACCAGACTTAATAAAATTATTAATCTGTTTATTAAACCAGAACGTTGATTTTTAATCAAATTTTAAACCGAACCAGCTAACCGATCGAACCGGTTGAACCGTGAACACTCTCAACCCTAGCTTTCGGATCAAGCAATGATCGTCCAGCCGCAAGCCGTGCGCCATGATCCGAGATCGATGCGCTTGGGATGCTCGGGACGGTTCACCGGGACGTTCGGGACGGCAGCTCGGGACGGGATGGTCGGGACGCACGGTCGCTCCACGATCGCCGAGCGATCGGGACGTGCTACGCGCGACAGCCGGGAGCGATCGGGACGACGCGATCGACTCGACGCGACGATCGACCGCGATCGGTAAACCGATCCGATCCGATCTATCCGTCCAGCCGCGTCCGTCCGTCCGATCCGTCCTCCTTCTCGGCCGATCACCAAAGCATGAATCATATAGCTCATGTTTTTGTGATTTTTCATGTGTGTTTAGAGTTCAATTCTGATTCTTAATCGTTTTATCTTATCAGTAATTGATTCAAAAACAATTCTAATCAGATTTAACAACCTAAACAATGAATCTAAAACAAGAAACCTAAGAACCAATGGCTCTGATACCACTGTAGGATTGTTCGGTTGATCCTGATTCAATTCTCATATTGATATCAACCTAAACATGCATTAGATCTAGGTGTTCTTATTTAGAAACATTATGATCTCACCTTTTACCTGTTTGTTGCAGCGGAAGAAGTAGAACAGGTCAGAGATCAGAGAGATGCATCAAGGGGTGAATCCTCCAAAGGTTCACACACGCACGCTCGGGAATTGGCTGCTAGACCAGACGACAGGGAGGCGCAGAGAGAGGCTGTGGGTGGCGCAAAAAGGCTGAGAAAAATTAGAGACCTAGGTCTGATTTTATTCATTAAAATCTCCCCTAGTTCTCATGGGCTTTTGGGCCCAATTCTCAGTTCTGATTAAATCCCATGGATTTAATCAGGCCCTTTAGACTCTCTTGATACAGTAAATGCCTAGCACTTTTACCGTACTTCTGCTAAGCCATTCCTTCGTATTTTCCCGTTAGCTTAGGCGTGTGACCCATATGGGATCATATAATAAAGGCAATAAGTCCAAGACTTATAGATCATGAGCGGACTCTAGCAAGTCATCATGACCCCCAGCATTATATGACTTATGTCTGATCATTGACATACTCTTACTTTCTAGAGACGGTACCGAGATTACTGGACACAATTCCAACAGTTTTAAGTCATTAGCTTGACTTTTTGGAAGAAGGTCAGACTCATGGGGGTTTCAACAGAGACTTTGAGTGTCTCTGTGAATGTCCTATCATCCATGGTGGAGTGTAAGCAGTAGCAGCATGAGATCGTCCAAGGAACGTAGGAAGGAATGGGATTGACACTTGGGTGGTGTAGAGCGTTTTCCTGCATTCACAGCATTGGAGTCAGGAGGTTTGAGTTTAGAAGGTGTATACCTTTGCTTTGGTGGAGATCTGATGTTCGGAGCTTTCCGCTTCTGAGTAACTTTAGGTTCTGTTGATGTTAGAGTACATTCCTGAGGAACTACCATCTCCTTATCCACCACTACCATGCACTGAATTACATCTTTAGACCTTACTGGAGCTTTTGGGAATGGTATTGGAGGTTTATAGATCTTTTCCTTAACAACTCCGCAAGGTCTAAGTGAGACTGGTTCTTCACGGTGTGCAACGATCGACGCACTTGGTGCAACGATCGATACAGGTGTTTCAGCTCGAGTTTCAACTTCTGTCTCGGGTTTCTCAGCTTCCTGGTCTAATTCAACAGTCCTAAACTCAAATTTCTCCTCTTGACTTGGTCCATTATCAGTCTGAACTATCCTGGCCAAAAGATCAATGTCAATCTCTGTTGAGTCTGGTCCGTCGAAACTCTCAAACTCAGGGAATTCAATCTCAGATTCTTCTCTGTTTTCCACAATTTCCATAGCCTTAACTTCAAGATATGATCCCTGATTCATCCTATGGTCAATCTGAACTGAGGTGGCGTTGACATGAGCTTTCTGAGCATTCTTCTTTTTGGCATTATTTGAGATTTGATCTATCTGTGTATCCAGCAGCCTCATATGAGTGTTCAAGGACTCAAGCTTACTATTCAAATCAGTGTACAAGGTATTAATCCTCGAGTTGAAAGACACAGTGGTTTGTTGTTGTCCTTCAAGACATTGCTCCATCATGACTTCAAATCTTCTCTTATGTGTAGGTGCAGGAGATGTTGGGTGAGATGAATAACCATAATCTCTCGATCTCTGAGCATAATTAGAATCTTGTCTCTGCTGATTCCCATACATCTGTCCGTAGTAATCAGTTCCAGTTATATAATTCATCTCCGCAAACTTTTCAGTTATTGCATCGGCTCGGATTTGTCTCTTTCCAAGTAGAATGCTGTGGATGGAATCAATCTTGTCTCTCATCTCAGCTACCTGCCCAACTAATGCATGATACTCTGGTAGGATGGGGTTTCCTTCCCCATCTAGTTTCTGACCTTTTGCGTTGCATATATGACCCTCTTGGTCTCGTAAAACGCCGTCTTCACCGCGAATCAGAATCACAGGCTCCATTAATAATAACCTGCTAAGTGTTCAAGCTCTCGGTATCACTGGTTTTGCCTTGTGTCGATGCAAAGTATGCGTCGATCGATGCAATGTGATTCCTTCAACACCAAAGAAACGAAAACGTAAGTAAATAAAAGTAAAATAAAATAAAGAAAATGCTTAGTCTAAATCCTAATATTGAATCTATCGGCGAACTCAAAGAGTCCCCGGCAACGGCGCCAAAAACTTGATAGGTCTAGTTTTATCCCTATTCTAACTGCAAGTGCACAGTGATGTAGTAGTAGTACTTAGGGTATCAAATCCACAAGGACTCTGGTCACACAATAGATTATAGTAATTCAGATTTAAGCTAAGCGAAGCAATATTGGAAAACGGTAAACAAAATAGCAAGTAAAGAAATCAAACGAGGGGGTTGTAAGCAATTAACGAAGGTGTCAGGTTTCGGGAGTTCTCAGGACATCATGAATTAAGATAACAAACAATCAAGATTCAATCTATAGTGTTCTTGAACTAGAATCACGACGGTAAAACTAACCAGCTGTCGCTGCGATAATTATCTATGTCTAACAACCTAGCAGACCAAATTCCTTTGCGAATCCTAGAGTTCTAAACATGCATTAATTCCAAGTTCGTTCGTTCACGATTTCTCTAAACCAAATTCCTTTGCGGATAGATAAATTGCTCACCTAATCAGATCTAGTTAAATAAACCAACTGTCGTTGCGTAAATTAACCTAGAATCAGTAATCTAAATGGCCAGTTCAGATCAAGCATTAAGAACAGATTAGATGAAGAACTAGATAATGAATCTAATAAATTAGTTAATCTAACATTCCTTCAAATCCCTAATGAGAATCCCTAACCTAACGAGAGATCTACTCAGACATAGCAATCATAACAGATAACATAGTCAAAATAGATATCATAGAATAGTCAAAAGAATAAGAACATGGGTTCGAAATCAAGTCTCTTTCGAGAACAAAACCAGCCCCTAAAACTCTCTCTGAAAATAAAAATTAGTTCTGAAAGCGTTTTTTTTTTTGCCTAACAAGTGGCTGTAAAACCTAATTATATTCCTAAAACACGTTTTGGGGCTTCTTTGTAAATATCAGGAACTTCTGGGCACAACTGCAATTTCATCATTCTTCATTAAACCGCCGAGTTTGGCCCATCTCGCATATGCAACGATCGACACCAAAGGTGTGTCGATCGATGCATTCCTCAAATGTCCACAGAGAACTCTATCTCTCGGCCAAACACTCCAAAAAGCTCCAGAAAGTGCCATAATCACCAAATCTGCTCCAAATGTGCTTGTACCTAATAAATAACTGAAAAGACTCTAAAACATAGTAAAGGACTCGATAAATAAGATATATACCATGGTTAAAAGTCCTAAAATCCATGGTATATCACATGGCTTTTTCCTTTTCGTTGTTTTGTTGTTCGCTCTACTTCAGGTTATTGGACCGCAGAATTTTCTAGCGACTTGGACAAGTTAAGGGCTCATGGTGGTGTAGATTGGCCTCCATCGAAGGACGAGGGGGTCAAGAGCCTGTTTGATCAGAGAGTACGAAGTTGTTTGCGAAAGGTTGATTCGGGTATGAGCCCTCTTCTCCCCCCCCCCTTTTGTTTTTTTTGTTGATAGATGGGGAGGTTTTTGCTACTGATATTGGCATTCTTTTGCTTCAGCGTTTCTGGAGCTGGATCCTTCTGTTGAGAGTAAACCGTCGTCCCCTCGGTTGTTCAAGAAAAGGAGAAAGATATCTGAGGGGCCCCTAGCGGCGACAAATTCTCCGGTGATCGTTCCTGACGATGTCCCTGCTGCTTCTGAAGATGGAACTAATCGATATCAGGGGACACCGAAAGGTGTCGCGAACCAGGTCGGTGTTCCTTCTAAGGCTTCTGGTGGCATATGTCACCAGTCGGGCGTTGAGAGGCGGAGACCAGATTTTGAGGGCGAGGGTGAGCGTCCTGGGGGCCTGACTCCTGCCTCTCTTCCTATTCGTGTTGTCGGCCCGACGGGTGGGTCGGGTGATGCTGAATCAAATTCGAATGATTCGTCATGGTCGTATGTTCACAAAGGGAAGGCTCCTTTGGTGAATGACAAGCTGTCATGTGCCAATATTGTTCAGAAGCTCACGGTTGGTCCGACCAAAGATCCAATTCCTGTTTCGGCTATGCACAAGCCCCATCTTCAGGAGGAGTTAAGTCACCACTTTGTCATGGTGTGCGCTATCCTGAACTAGCTCAGGGATTCGTATGAGTCTGATAGAAGACAGGCCAAGTCGACAGAGAGCATTCTTAGAGAGCAGATTGATGCGCTGCGTCGCGCCTCCACTGAGCTAAAGCGAGTTCGTAAGGAGCTTGACGAGGCGAAGGGGGCTTCTGCTACTCTTGCCTTGGAGAAGCAAAATGCTGCGGATCTTGGGAGGCGGCTGGCCGAGCTCGAGGATGAGAAGTGAGATCTTCTTTCTGAGGTTGGCTCTCTTAGATCGGAGGTTGATCTCCTTGTTGTGAACGTGAGGAGCTTCGGGGATCTTTTGATGAGCGCCTTCGTTCTGAGCGAGCGGCTTTGTACAAGAAAGCTTATGATCATCTGGACAAGCTGAAGTATGAGAGGGATCAGGGGAATCGCTATACTACCAAACTTTTGGAGCTTAACTAGGTGGCTAGTATACTTGGCTCATATCGTCTGCTCGCGGATAGTGGTGTGCCGGTTCCTCCTGTACTAATTGCTCAGCTTGAGAAGGATAAGCCTCTCTTGGAGCGGGAAGTTAATGACCTGCGACCCGATGCTTTGGATCCTAACATTTTTTGTATGTCACCGCTGCGAGGTTCGCCGAGTGGCGCTGCTATCCCCGCGGGTCGTTGGAGGGAGGAGGGGCAGATGTGACGTCTTTGGTTGTGGAAGACGGGGTCACTTCTGGTGTGTCCGAGCTCCCGACATAGTCTTCTTGTCGTGATAATTAGCATGTGGCTTCTCTTTTCTTTTTTTCTTTTTTGAACCGTTGTATGAACAGCATCTGCGTTTGCAGATATTGTATATATGTTTTGTTCTCTTCCCCTCTTCTTTCTTTTGTTTGTTATTTGTTATTTTTTATTTGGACGAATTTGGCGTCTGGCTTCTGATCACTGGTGTGAACTTGCTTTTCTTTGCTTTGTTTGTGCTCGTAAGAAGTTGTTTTGACGTGTTTTGGCAGACGTGTCGTTTTGATTTTTGAGGCGTGGTCCACGCGTCATTATTGCTCTTTAAGGATTTACTTTGCGTGTTTATGGGAAAGTGTACCGACGTTTTCGAATTGAAGGCGTGCATTGGTAACTGACGCATCGCTTTTAATGTGTTGCTTTGGCACTCGTTGCCCATTGTGGCTATAAATATTTTTCCTTCCTCTCTTATTTCTCATATTTCATCGTCCTTTGTTTTTCTTCTTTCTCTTTCTGAGTGCGGTTGGCTTTTCTCTTTTGGTTTGTCGGAGTGTTGAATACCAATTGGTTGTGGCATCAAGGCCGCTCTGCCAATGGGTTTCTTGCCTGTCGTTGTTGCTCGTCGGCTACGGCCTCCGGAGTTTCTGTATTTCTTATTGTCGAGCGGGCTCGTGTTTCTTTCGCGAAATGGGGCTGTATGGAAATATACCGATAGCTGCCCTTGTTTGTCGCTTTTGCGAACTTAAGGGCGACGGACGGTTCCTCCGGTCGGGTGGATCTAATGCGTCACTGATTTTAGTAACGTGCCGAGGGCTGTCCTGTCTTGAACTTGTCTCTTTTGACGTGAGGGTGCTATTCGCTTGTTAAGCTTTTTACTTTTTTTTTGTCTGCCCGTTTTCTGAACTTCCCTTGTTTTTTCTTTTGCAAGGCAGCGGGCTGGATATCGAGATGGCTCTTCCTCCTCCATATAAGGGGATGATTCCTTTGGAGAGAGCGGTCGATGTCAGAGTGGCCTGGGGAACCATGGGATCGTGCTGCGGGGACCGGCTCTCGTTTTTGGTGTGCTGAGGTTGGCTTACCCGAGCTCTCTTACCCCATGATGATCCTCCCCGGTTCGGTTTTGTCGTTGTTCACTGTTGGGCCTCTACCTTTCGAGGCCGTGTCGGGAAAAGACGTCGAAATCGTCATTTAAGAAAGGAGCTCGGCTCCTTGTTAGGTGAAATCAGGCTCAGCACACGAGCTCCGATTCGGAAGAAATCGTCTTTCAAGAAATTAGATTTGTTTTGTTTTTGTTGTGTTCTCTTTTTTTTTTGTACGTTTCCTTGTAATTTTAACAAGAATGGAATAAAAGAAAGAAGAGATTTTGATTTATTATCGTCTCCTTCCTTGTCGTTTTTTGTATTGTTGTTTGTGAGTCGTTTCTCTACTTTGGGCGAGATCAAATTTTAAGTGCGAGTACGTGCCCGGCTTACCCTAACTTTGATTTTCTCGGATCAAAATAATGCTCGCCCATTTATATACAGATATTTGTGAGCGCGAGCTTTGGCTCGGCTTATCTCGTCATCCGTCTGGTTATCTATGTGCGAGTACGTGCTCGGCTTATCCTGTGGAGCCCTCGAACATAGTTATGCGGAGGAGGTCCGGCTTACAACACTTTTTTTAAGGACTCGTGCAGGTCAGGCTCCGACTTAAATGTCGTTAAAAACGACGACGTGACGCAATATGTCACTGTGCATGGGACACGTGTTTATTGGATCGATCATTTGGCCAGAATGTCGATAGTTAGTTGTTAAGGGTCTAAGTTATATGAAAGTGCATAAGGACTTTTAAATTTAAAACATGGAGGTGGCTGCACCTTGTATAGGCTGCCTACGTACTCTCCGAGGAGAGATCAAGCCAAGCGTAGTTCTTTCTTTTACATACTTTCAGCCGCAGCTCGATTACTTGTATATATATATGATTGGGTGGGGCTTAAGAGTTTACTTGTGGGTGTGATGCTTGCTGTAGGGTCTCTCTCTTTAACCAAGGTGCGGGTCTTGCTCGTTTTCTTCCGGATCCAGAGTGGTGATTGTCTGCTCGGATACAAGGCACGATGTTTGTCTTATTTTTTGCTCCACTGTGAAGCAGTATCTCGAGACTTTCTGGCTGCCGCGGAGCGTGAAGATCCCTCTCGGGGTTGGGAATTTTATGCATTGGTGGTACGTTGAGGGTACTGCTTTCATGGCATGAATCCAGGAGGTTCCCAAGATCACGTTGTAGATTGCTGGACGGTCTATGACGACGAACTTGATGAATTTGGTCACGCATCCGACATGCACTGGTAGCTTGATCGTCCCAATCGTCGTGGTCGTGTCTCCGACGAATCCGGTGAGAGGTTTTTCCGAACGCTTCATTATGTAGTTGCGCAGCTCCATCTTTACAGTGTTTCTTCGAATATGAGGTCGACTGAGCTTCATGTATCGATCAAGACTTTGGTGACCTCACAATCACCGATCTGGAGTTCGACGACGAGCGGGTCATTGTGTGGTCTGTCGAGGCCCTCATCGTCTTCCGAGGTGAAGGTAATCTCGGTGCCTGGTTTCAGCTCTTCGAGAAGGTTCTTGTTCCACTCCTGGCGTACGTCAGCTTTCTGAATGTAGGTGTTATCGATCTTACCGAATCGTTATAAGTGGGAAGCCCTCCCATGATCAAGTTGATCCGTTTTCTAGGTGCGGGCGCGTCCTCCTCCTCGTCATCGCGGATTCGCTTTGGTAGTTCTGTGTCGATATCGCTATGTTCTGTCCTCAGTTGACCTGCTTGCCTTGCTTTTTCCACCTTGGCGAGCTTGAACCGTTCCCTAGTTTTTGGGTTGTCGTGGCGTCTCTCGATTCCCAAGGGATGCTACTGGGGCATTGCGGTTTGTTATGTTTGTCACTCCTTTCTGATATTCGCCGAACTGGAGGCTTTGGAGATGCCGACATTCTGCGGTGCTATGCCCACAGCGCTGGTGGAAACTGCAAAAGGCCTTTTCTTGATCGTCAGTTCGCAGGTACTTGTTCCCTGGCCGACCCTGCTGGTTGTTTGTTTGCTTGTACCCTGGCTGCTGGGATGCTTGTTGGCTTCCTTGCTGCTCGCCGACGTAGCACGTTGTGGCTTTCTTCACTTTGTCGTCGGGATTTTCGGACATCGCGTCTTTGTCCTTCTTAGCTGAGGCGAACTTCTTGCCGAGTAAGTCCTTCTCCTCTTCTATCTCGACGAAGATGGACGCTCTGTGGAGGGCGTCCTCAAGAGTTTGCGGTTTGTTTATGGCCAGTTCATCGCGGAACGGTGATTCATACGAGAGCCCGTTTTGGAGCCCCTCGTTGTCGGTTACTGTGATTTTTGAGACGATGACTTTGAATATGTCGATGTAGGATCTGAGTGGTTCTTTTGGCCCTTGACTTACGGCCCAGAGGTCGGCGCTTGAGGCTCCCTCCTGGATGAACATTGAGTAGTGCTTCAGAAAGGTGGTCGTCAATTGGTGGTAGTTGTCCATGGAGTGTGCCTCTTGGCGAGAAAACCAGTTGAGGGCGGCGCCACTCAGGTTTTCAACGATTAATTGGCAGAAGCCAGCGTCGCGTTCTTCTGGCGAGAATTGAGCTCGTCCCATTGCGATACTGAAAGCCGCCAAGTACTGTCGCGGATCTGAACTACCGTCGTAAGTAGGTAGTTTGATCTTTCTTGGGTGTCTGACCGGCGTTCCCGTTATTTTGCTCGTGAACGGTGTGTTCTGGGTCTCCTTTAGGACCCGGTCTATTTCGGGGGCTGAGCTGGTCGCTTTATGAACTTTCGATGTCAAGTGATCCAACTGAATCTTGAGCGATTCAAGCTCGTTGTTCCTGCTGGCTCCTGCCTAACTTTGGATGAATCCGGTTGGTGTCGGTCCCGAGTGAATGGGTGGCTGTCTACTCGACTCGGTATTTAAGGGCAGCGTTTCCCCGAACAGGACCCTTTGAAGCCGCGAAGTAGGGTTGTCGGTTACTTGGGATGCTTGAAGCCCGACAGTCTGCAGGTAGTTAATTTTTTCCCTGCATGTGTCTTGGTTGCTCGTCAGCACGTCGAAGTTGGTGTTGTTTGCCCTAGTAAGCTCGTCGACTTGTGCCATTAGGGTTCTTATGAGAGAGGGGACGTCCTGGTCCTGGTTGTCCAAATGCGCTCCGTCTTGGCGGGTGCTGACTACCCTAGCTTGGTTAGTCCGAGTGTTGGCTGGTGAAATTGGGTTGTTATTTAACGGTCTTGGTGATTCTGAGCTCGAAGCGAGCGGGCTCCAGGTTTGCTCGGGTGACTTTGGGTTGTTATTTGTTGGAAGGGGTCCTGTCATCTCGGCTTCGTCTTAGAGTGTAGAAAATTTTCTCGGTCCTCACAGACGGCGCCAATTGTTGTTACGGAAATTAGATCTAGTAATAAAAGCCGGGCTACGATCTGAAATGTCCGAACTACGAGGTGATATATAAACTTAAAGTGAGGTCGAAACTGTTCTTTATTGATCGTAAGGCCGAAGCCGAGCTATGAACAGGATGGTACGAGGTGGGAGTCCGTCTGATGACGTGTCCCCTAAATATTTCTTGAGGTCGGAGCTTTATAAAAGTAGCTCGGCACTCTCGCAAGTTACAATTTGTCTAAAATGAAGAGTGAAAGGTCCTATTTATAATGCTTGGATGCTGACTTCCCTTTGGGCCGTTGACTCCTTAGCGGGCTTGTCTTCTTGGGCCGAGGTAGATGTGGCTATTAAACAAGATTTCCAATGGGCTTGTGGATGGGTGTTAAACCCATATCAAGCAGCAGATAATTAAATTGTTCAAGCTAAACATATCAGATTATAAACTACACTTTCGTGTCAATTTATAAACCCTAGATCTAGATTCGAATTGATCAGGTTAGAAACTAGCCTTAAGCACAATTCAGGTTGAGGAACTAACAAGTTATGAATCCTTAACTGATTAAATTCAATCTAGCAAGTCATGAAATCCCTATGAGAAACCCTAAGCCTAGAAATGAATCTACTCAGACATATTGATTGAAGCAAACAACATAGTATGAATAGATTGCATTAAAGAAAGAGTAGAGATTAAAAAGGGGTTCGAAATCTTCTCCAAAAACCAGTACAAGGAATGATCAGCCCCAAAGCTCCTAAACTCTCTCTAGCTATAAGTATGAAAGTGTGTGTAAAACAAAACACCAAAAACCCAATATAAAGTGCTAAACACATTTTGGGTCTCCTTTGTAAATAACAAAACTTCTGGGGTAATTCTGCAATTTCTTCAAGTCTTCATTAATGTGCTGGAATTTGCGATCTGGGAGTTGTGTCGATCGATGCAAGTGTGCATCGGTCGATGCTCAGTTCAAACTCAGATGGTGATTTCTTCTCATCACGGCTTCAGCTCCAAATCTTGTCCAAAAAGCTCCAATATCTTCCAAAGTCCTCCAAACGTGTGCAATCCTAATAAACACCTAAAAATACTCGAAAGACACGACAAAAGACTTGAATATATACTTATAGCATGGCTTAAAACATGTAAAAACCATGATATATCAACTCCCCCACACTTAACCTTTGCTTGCCCTCAAGCAAAACAGAAAACCAAGATGAGGTGAAAAAGTTTGAAAACTTCAGAAACTCGTTTCATCGTAGAAGTACCACACTCAGATTCCCCTTAGTGAACCACATGAAAAATGCACCTGCAGACATCAAGACCAACATATACTTCCCCCACACTTAGCAACTGTCCTAAGTAAACTCCACAATCACATTCAGAGCATTCAAAGTCACCATAAATGACCTCTAAAATATAATAAGTGCGGTCTCACCTAGAGAGTATCGATCAAAGAACACATGGACTCTTACTCTAATAGCATCTAACCACCATACTGTTATTTTCTGGTTCCTTTCCTCTCTTTTTCCTTCCTTAGAAACTGATTTTTCCCCACTGGGTATGATTTTATTTTTTTATAAGTGCTCTTCCCGCATTGGGATGTAATAGGGGTCTCTACCACTCCCGTGATCACTTCGAAGCTACTAGATTATCCGCAGTTTATCTATCTTTTTTTTTTTACTTAAGGAGGGGGAGAAGGGAACCATACTTAGAAAGGTTTACAAGCTATGTCAGAACTAACAGAGGAATCCGACTCAAAGTATACCAAGCCCCTAGGTGAGAAAAATTAAGTCAAGTTAAAGGTGAAGTCAGTAATGGATTCTCTGAATACCTGAAGTGATATGGGTGTTCTCAGTAGGCTGATCTGTGTAGGGTTTTCTAATAGTCAGAGATTGTCAGCAAGTCATTCCAATTGTCACTTAGGTTCCTGTGTGTGTAGTGATCTCCACAAAAAGTCATAGTTTCCTACTAAACTGTTTTGACTCTATAAAACAGACACAACTGACTCTAAGAAAAGAAAAAGATTATGTCAGTACAACCTCCCCCACACTTGAAACACACTGTCCCCAGTGAAATCAAGCTTAGGATCGGTAAAAGAGGAAAAAGGCTGAATGTACTTGTGTTCTGGCGATTTTTTTACCTATCTCGTAACCGCGTCGATCGCTGCACAGGACCGCAACGACCGGCGCATGTCGTGAAAGGGTGAATCGATCGACACACAGGACCGTGTCGATCGAGGCACTGCATCTGTTCTGATCATTTTCGCAGACATCATATTTTCCGTGATAAATTAAAAAAAAACGCAACATGTATGCTACAATACCAAAGACAACGCAAAATCAAAGCAACAGATAGTCATAAATAGCAAAGTACATCAGTTCCAAAGTGGACAGACTGACATAAACTCAATAAAACATCAAAATGGCTCAAGGGAAAAGATAAAAGAAAGAGTGAAAAGGTACAGAACCAAAGTCAAGGAACCAAAATCAAATCTCATCGCTCTCAGACTCATCAATATCAGCATATCGAGGATCAGAGTTGCTAGAAGTCGCAAGAGTAGGTAAACATTTGCGTCGTGGAGCAGGTACAGGCACATGAACTCTCTGCTGACGTCTTCAAGAACAACTAGCAAGCATCTCCCATAAACCCTTCACTCTATCATTAAGCATGTACTGGAAGCACATAAGATGTAGAAGCTCGAGATGTGGAAGCTCCAAGAGGGTTCGCAACTGTAGGGACCTTGCGCAGAAGGTTCATGTCAGGCTCAAAAGCCAGAGCTAGCAATGAATCAACCTTCATGACTTCCTCCAAAGGAAGCTGCACACACCACTCACCCAAACGTGCATCATGGAAAACCCACAGGTTCCCATCCTTCATTCAGGTTGCAATCCTCATGTGTGCATCATCCATCCAGAACCTCTTGGTATCACACTCTCTTCCCTGTGTAGGGATCCCAAAATGCTGGAAGATAGGAGTGAGTAAGCTGCCCACTGTTTCAACCTTCTTCCCGTCAAATGCCGTAAACTTCGGATCACAGAGATGGTGTGCAAAAACTGATCCCATGTTGAGCTCAGACGTAGGATCACGCAGAGGAGTCTCCTCGAACATGCCCTTAACTCCAGTGTACAATAGCATCATCTCTTGTTTCCTCATCTTGTTCGCCTCATACTTACACAGTGATATATCATGGTTTTTCTAGGTTTTCAACCATTATATAGTTGTATATATTGAGTCTTTAACCTGGTTTTTCGAATCTATTGAGTCTTCTATAGGTAGGCTTGCGTTTGGAGCAAAGAGTGGGATTATAAGACGTTTCTGGCAATCTGTGCAATGAGCTGAAGTTGGAGTCTCGACCATGATTGGATGTCGACCGACATCACCTTAGTGTCGGTCGAGACTGAGGGCGATAGCACTTATACGCTTGAGTTGAAGACATCTTTTGCAGAATTGCAAATTTGCCCAGAAGTTTTCCCTAATTTTAATCTAGCCCCAAAACGTGTTTAGTGTTTTAATTAGATTTTCAGACTCAGTTGTTCTTACTTTTGTTCTAGCTTTGGAGATTGAGAGATTTGGTGCCAAGGGGCTGTTCTTGCTACTTGTAACCTTTGAGAGAAGGATTTCGAACCCCTTTTTATCTATCTATTCAGTCTTTGGTTTTCTATTCAATGATGTGTTGTTTATCTTATAATATGTCTGAGTAGTAACCTAGTTAGATTTAGGAATTCTCATAGGATTTTTATGCATGTTTAGACAACTGATTAACTAGGATTCTAAATCTATTCGTTCATCGCCTAAGTTTCACTTAACACTGAATTCTGGACTAATCACCTAGGATTTAGATCTGAGACAATGAACTTAGCACGAGAGTGTGAGTTATAATCTGAATAAACTTAGTGTGAGCAATTTGACTAGATACAAAGAGATTTGGTTTAGGAGAATTGTGAACCGAAGAACCTGTTCCTAATGCTTGTTTAGAACTCTAGGATCACAAAGAGATTTGGATCGCTAGGTTATTAGATATAGAAATAATCTCAGCAAGAGTTGGATTGTTTATTGATAAGCAATTAATCAGTTCGTCTTCACTTACTTCAGTTGCAAGTATACAACCTAGTCGTTACAGTTTTGAGGTGTCAATCCACTCGGGTGATTTAAACGCACTAAGAATGCAGGTGTTCTCTTAATCTAAGTGCAACCAAATAAGTTTGTGGGTTTTATATCTAAAAACTAACAATAGAGCCAAATTCCAAACATGATTTAACCTGATAATGGTAACAATTGTGAGATTAAAACAGGGCAAGAACAGAGCATAAACAGAGCAATAAGTTGATTGAAAACAATTGATTAAAAGCCAAGTTCCTTGGGTTGAGTTTCGGTTCGGGTGATCATTTAGCAAACAATGGGTGATTTCTTAGGCTAAGAACAACGACTTCCAGTTAATCCACTCTTGTGATAATAACCCTATACCTATCAAGCATTAACATCAACTCTCGTTGGCAATTTCAAGATAGCTATGCAATAAGATCAAGTTCTTACTACCACTAAACACCTTAAACATTAACTCTCGTTGGCTAAGAATGTAAAGCACTTGATAGAGATTCAAACATAAACTACACCTCTCGGTGCTAGCAACATTTAGGATCTAGGAGATGATTGGCCATTTCAATCCTAGCATTAAGAACTTCTAGCAAGTAAGAAACCAATATTCCCAAGTTATTAAACAACCTAAACCATTCCTAGATCACCCTTACCTCAGCTCAAACCCAGAAACCTAAAGGAAACTACTCACTAGCCATAGCAACAATAAAACAAGACATGATTTAGATGAACATAAATGAAATAAGTATGAAGAACTCCAAAGAAGAACTTAAGAACACAACTCAAATTGCATAAAAGATCAAGAAAACTAAATTTTTTGAAGTAATTGTTTACAAGATGTGATATGGCTCTTCATACACACCAATAGATCTAAAAAACGTGCACAGGTCGACCACAAACACATGGGGTGGTCTACAAGCCAAAAGCAAAAAGGAAAAGTGGCATGTGGGAAAAAGTAGGTTCACAGCGGCCTGGGTAGGCCGCTGCGGAACCTCGCTATGCAGTCACAGCGGCCTGGGTGAGTCGCTACGCAGGCCGCTGGAGAAAATGGTCTTCCGTTGGTTCTTCATAGCGGCATGGGGATGCCGCTGTGCTACCCCGCTGTGAGGTCCCAGCGGCCTGGGGATGCCGCTGTGCTAGCCGTTTGAGAAATCGTGCTTCCGCTGTTCCTTCATAGCGGCCTGGGGAGGCCGCTGTGGTAGCCCGCTGTGAGTTCCTCCTTCGATTCTTAGCTGTTTTTCCACCTTGTTTAGGTGCTCCTTTGGTCCCTACCTCCTCCATTGTCCTTTGGTGCTCCTTTTGGTCATCCACCACCTACAAAAAGAAGAAACAAAGCAAACCTAACCTAATGATGCCTAAATGCACTAATCTAAAGCTAAGACACAATAATGTTGTCTAAATGCTTTTCCTAAAGCTAAATAACACTCTTAATCATGCCTAAAAACACTCAAAAACACAACACATCAACTCCCCCAAACTTGTTTCCTTGCTTGTCCTCAAGCAAACAACAATAAGAACAAAGGGGAGAGGTTTGAAGTTGGAAACTCATAACCAAAGAAATCTACTTTAGCCTTCAATATGATGTCCTTAGAAAATAATAACATGTTGCACAAACAAATTCCTTAACCCACTTTAATTTCTCTAGGCTTATCAACACACCAAATTTTATTCTCTTAAGCACATTGCCAAGATTCAACCACTCAACATTCCACCAACTCTTACATTCATTTTTCTTATCAAAGTGAAGTCTCACAAATGGGGATTAGATATCAATCAATTGGCTTGGCAATAAAAGGCTTCAAATGGTGTTTAGAGGAGGGCTTTTATCTTTTATTTTGGTGGCTAACTCTCAAGAAAAGGAATGCTAAACATTATGCAAAATGTGGCAAGATAAGAACAATTGATGCATACAATTTTCAGCTCTCAAAGTCTTACCCAAAGTGTTTCCCAATCCTAGTCAATATCCCTTCATTCCCAAACTTAACCATTAAACCTTTTTCATTTTTGGGTCTTGAGAAGCAACTCTTTTAATTTCCAAAACTCTTTTTTTTTTTTTTTTTTTGATTTCATTTTCATTTTACACTTAAGAGTTTTCCCATTACATTTTCTTTTCCCAAGTGTTTCCCCTTTCTTTTTACAAGCCTTTGGTCTTTTGTTTCTTTTACTCCCATCTCACTCTTTTCTTTTTCTCATTCACAATCCCAATTCAAGTGCTTATACCCCAAATGCTAAACCAATATGTGAACTCCTAGACTAGCCTATGAGAGCTAATCATTGTCGTTCTCATACTTTTAACCTTTTGCACATGTTAGCATTATCAAAAAGAGGCCTCACTCAATCAATTCAATGAAGGCTTGAAGGAAAAGGGTAGGGTATTAAGGTTTGGAAACCATTCTAAGAGTGAGAATGGCCACTTGGATTAACAAAGAGTGGTAAAATGAGGTAAAGATAATCCAAGTGTGTATGTGGTGACCATGATCAAGCATTTAAAACCCATAAGCGAGAAGGTTAAATTCATTTAAGTCCAATAAGTGAGTTGGTTTCAAAGTTGAGGGTATCCTACTTGACAAACAGATTGGAGTGGTGTGATCAAAGCTCGAAATTTACAAGTGTTTTAAGGGTTGTTTAAGCAACATGGTATGATTAGCAAGGGCATCATATTGAGTTCTAAAATCTAGATTTCTTGCAAGGCATTTATATCATTGTCTCCTATGCAAATGTTTCCTAGAATGCTACTAGACTCGGTCCTAAGAAGGCGACAAATATGAAACTAAATGCTCTTTTTTTTTTCAAATTTTTCAAATTTTTTTGGATTTTTTTTTTTTCAAAAACATAGTTATTCACAATGCATCACACAAAATAAAAGACTCAAGAAAAATAAAATGTGGTTAAGTGATCACCCTCCCCCCCCCCCCCCCCCAAACTTACTTCACACCGTCTCGGTATGAAAGCAAGTCTAGGAGAGCTAAAGATGGTAAAAGAAAAGAAAATGAAAACTATATACAAAGTGGTGGTGGTTACCTCAGTAGTAAGGAGGTGCGGTGTCGTCCTCGTCCTCTCCTAAGGATAGGGACTCGTTGCTGGAGCCGGGTGATGGTGGTGGGATGTGGCGTCTGGCTCTGCGGCGTCGCTCATCAAGGGTAAGGCGACCAGGTGCTCTGCTAGACGAGCTGGTACCTTCTCCTTGGTACTGCTGCCTCGGGAAATCCTCTGAGCTTGCTTCTTCCTCGCTTGACGAGTATCCTTCGGGCTTTTGCACCTTCCCCTTCTTTCCTGTTAGCATATAAGCCATGTACTTAACCTGACGCTTCAGTGCCTTCGTCTTCTCCTTGTATACCTTCTTTGTCTTGCGTCCCAACTCCACCAGCTTCCCAATGGTCCTATCCTGAAGCTTGTTCCGGCGTTCCAATTTCCGGATGTGGCTATGAGCCCTCCTCAACTGTGCTCCCTGAATTACTTCATCGGAAGCATGGAGACAATAACGGGCAGTCCCGTAGACCGGACTCGGTGGCCTAATCTGCTCTGCATCCTCTGTCGGCTCAGTAGCTTGACCTGCTCCGCTGCTTGCACCTGCTTCCATACCCTGTGAAGAGGTCTCAGCTGCTTTCCTTTTCTTCCTTTTGTTCAGTGACTCAAGCGGTTCTACAACCGTGCTGTGGAAGTAGCGTGGGTCAGGTGAGAACATGATGTTGTTATTGTCCTGTAGAGAAGTAATGGCCAGGTTTGGGAGAAGCACATTTGCGGCGGACCGGCCCTGAAGGTGTAAGCGATTCTGTCCTGTATCTTCCCAGCAAGGAAGTAAGTCATGTTGAGGTGGCTCTCGTCCAACCTCGATGATGCTTTCCCATTGACCAGCGGGATTCCCAATGCCCTGAAGATCGGTGTCAATAGTCCTCCAAATCTGAACACTGGTGTACTGTCATGTGACCTCAATGCTTTCTTCCTCATAACCGATAATTGTCTCATGAAATACCCTACCATACCCAGCTCATGGTAGTTCCCGTAGTTGATCTCCGGGACATCAAACTCTGTCATTACCGGTTGTAGACCCACTGCCAAAAACCTCAGCCCTTCTTCTAACACCTCGTTGTTCTCCCTCCTTGCAAACAAGGTGTAAGCCAGCAGCTTCTCCACATATCGGATGGCTGGGTGTGCAATATCCGAATTCTTCATGTTTCCGGTCCCGTAGGGAGTCCGGGAGATCGTGCTCCACATCACGGTGGGGAGAAGTCCAATCTCTGGCAGCTGGTTGTTCCACATGTCTCGGAATCCAAGAAGTTGGGATATCTGCTTGAAACTTATCTGGTGCCTTTTCCCATTGCAGATGAAGGTTACGTGTCCAAATCCATTCTCCCTGAAAGGTCCATCCGTGTATTCCACTACCTTAAAGGTACACATAAACTTATAGCATTGTTTTCCATACACCGGATAGACTTCTCCCAGCATCAAGCTCTCCAAGCTCATGGCTCGCAACATAGTCATCACGTTGTCATAGATTCCCAGCTTCTTACAGACTTCTGGATCTCCGAACTTTGTCTCAGTCCACGTGTACGGTTCCAGCTTGGTCCGTATCTGCCCAAAAGTGTAGCTCTTAGGGACCTTTTTCTTTTTCTTTGCTGGTTTCTTGGCTGGTTTCTTTGCAGGTTTCTTTGCCACTTTCCTCTTTTTCTGTTTCCCTATCTCTTCGTCACTACTGGTTCAGACTTCAAGCATTTCCTCTTCCTCCTCATGCTCGACAACGGGTGCCTTACCCGAGCGATGAGTTTGTGTGCTTTCCTCCTATTGGCCAGCTCGCCTTGTGGTTTTTGTCATCTGCATAGATGCAAATTCAAAGTGATCAATCCACATAAACATCAACACAAAAGTAATGCCTAAAGTCTGAGCATTTTAGTTTTCAACCAATAATTCCTCAAACAATCCACATATAGGCAATTACCAACTCCAAACATCATCTAGAAATCATTTTCACTCAAATTCCAGCATTATTTCAAGTTTTTCATCAGGTTCTTCATTAGGTTCTTTCTTTTTCCACACAAATCTCAATGTGTTATGAATTTGGCATGGTTCCTTTTGCAAAGTATGATCAAGACATCCAAACAAAGCTTTAGGAACAATCAAATCACATTTTCCCCAAATTTCAACTTTTTCACCAAGAACCCAGAATCTGAAAAATTCGAATTTCAAGCAATTTAACCGATAGTTTTTCGAATTGACAGCATGGGTGTGTCTAGAATCATTCAGTGAGCAAGTTCAGAGCGTCAAACACCATAAAAATCGAAACCAAAATTTTGTCATGAAGAACAATGGATCCGAAATTTCATACCTTGGTTCGATTTGACGATGGATTATGATACTAGACAGGAAGATGATGAAAAATCGTGAGTTAAAGCACAAGAAATCACTGAATTTGGTCTAAAACCGAGAGAGAAATCGAGTTTTTAAGGTTCTAAACGAAAATGGAGTTTTGAGAAGAAGAGTGAGAGAGAGTGGCTGGGCCGCGATGGATATGCGCGAGAAACAACCTCGCAGCGGCCCGGGTACCTCGCTGCCGGATGCCGCTGTGAGGTTCTTTTACTTGTAGCGGCCTGGCTCCCTCGCTGTATGGGCCGCTGTGTAAAAACACGTTCCGCAAAATTTCTCCATAGCGGCCTGGGTACCCCGCTGCGCCTGGCCGCTATGGATTTTTCTTACCTGTAGCGGCTGGATGACCCCGCTGTCCATGCCGCTGCTAAAATCCGTCTTTCGCATGAATTTCCCACAGCGGCCTAGGAACCCCGCTGCGCCTGGCCGCTGTGAGTGTTTTTAGACCGTAGCGGCTAGCCGTCCTCGCTGTGCATGCCGCTACGGAAATTGGTGTTCCGCATGTACCTCACAGCGGCTTAGGTACCCCGCTGTGGGTAGCCACTGTGGGAGTTCTTTTCCTTGATCCGGCTTTTCTTTAAGGTCATCCTTGTCTCTGTTTATTTCCACATGCCTGAAAACTTAAACACAAAACTAAAACACACATAAAAATCACACAAGAATACACCAATCAAAGAAAATTCACACAGTATATACAAAGGATAACATGGGAATGTCTCCCAAGCGCGCTTGTTTTAAGTCTCGAGCTTGACTGTCTTACTCTCTCAGGTTGGGATTGGTTCCGTTAGAAGAATCGTTACCTCCTCTTCCACGGGGTTTGATGCTGAGTAGATCTTGAGCCTTTGTCCGTTTACAGTGAACTCACTTCCATTCTTGTTGAGAAGAACAATGGCACCGTAGGGTCTTACCTCCTTGATGGAGAATGGGCCTGACCATCTTGATCTGAGCTTCCCAGGGAATAGTCTCAGCCGGGAGTTGTACAGCAGAACTTGGTCTCCTGCTTTGAACTCTTTCTTGACTATCTTCTTGTCATGAAATGCCTTAGTTCTCTCTTTATAAATCTTTGAGCTCTCGTAGGCATCAAGTCGGATTTCGTCAAGCTCATGGAGTTGAATGAGGCATTTTTCTGCTGCAGTCTTTATGTCGAAATTCAGAAGCTTAATAGCCCACATTGCCTTGTATTCCAACTCAACTGGTAGATGACATGACTTCCCATACAAAAGATTGAAAGGTGTTGTGCCAATAGGTGTCTTGAAGGCAGTCATGTATGCCCAAAGAGCATCATCAAGTTTCTTTGCCCAGTCTTTTCTTGAGTTCCCAACAGTCTTCTCCAGTATAGCCTTAATTTGCCGGTTTGAGACTTCTACTTGTCCGCTGGTCTGAGGATGGTAAGGTGTTGCTACCTTGTGTTTCACTTCAGACTTCCTAAGAAGACTTTCAAACACCTTATTGATGAAGTGAGTTCCTCCATCACTGATCACAACTCTTGGGACGCCAAACCTGGGAAATATGATTGATTTAAATAGTTTGATAACTACCTTTGCATCATTTGTAGGACTTGCAATGGCCTCTACCCATTTCGATACATAGTCCACTGCTACCAGAATGTATTGATTCCCATAAGAGGATGGGAAAGGTCCCATGAAGTCAATCCCCCACACATCAAATACTTCAACTTCTAGTATCGGGTTCTGTGGCATCTCGTTCCTTCTTCCAATGTTGCCCTTCCTTTGGCAGACATCACATTTCGTCACATATCCGTGAGCATCCTTGAACAGGCTGAGCCACCAAAAACCTGAGTGTAGCACTTTCGTAGCGTTTTTGAATGAAGCGTTGTGTCCCCCATACTCTGAGCCGTGGCAGTGATACAAGATCCCTTCCATCTCCTCCTCTGGAACGCATTTCCTGTAGAGTCCATCTGAACATCTTTTGAACAAGTATGGTTCATCCCAATAGTACCGAGTAACATCCCTGTAGAAATTCTTTCTGTGGTAGCTGTTGAGGTTGGGTGGCTCTCTTCCACATGCTAGGTAGTTGACAAGATCTGCATACCATGGTAACTGCTCGTCTTTTAAGCTTTTCACTTCCTCCATCTTCAAGACTGTGTTGTACCCATCTCTCAAACTCCCAATCATTAGAAGTTGTTCTTCCGGTAAAGAATCATCTATTGGTACTTGCTCGTCAATCCTCAGCCCTGACAAATGATAAGCCACTCCATTCTCAATGCCTTTCTTGTCTTGTATCTAAAGGTCAAATTCCTGAAGTAGAAGTATCCATCTCAACAACCTTGGTTTAGCATCCTTCTTAGCCAACAAGTGCCTCAAAGCTGCATGGTCTGTGTATACAACCACTTTTGATCCCACCAGGTACGATCTGAATTTGTCGAATGCAAACACTACCGCCAAGAGCTCATTCTCTGTTGTTGCATATCTGACATGAGCGTCATCCAAAGTTATGCTTGCATAATAGATCACATGGAGCTTCTTGTCTTTCCTCTGGCCCAAGACTGCCCCAACTGCATAGTCACTAGCGTCGCACATGATCTCAAAAGGGAGTTCCCAGTCTGGAGCTTGTACTATTGGTGCACTCACAAGTGCATTCTTGATCTTGTTGAAAGCTTCTAGGCACTCTCCATCGAAAATGAACTTTGTTTCCTTGCACAGCAGCCTTGTTAAAGGCCTTGCGATCTTTGAAAAATCCTTGATAAACCGTCGGTAGAAACCAGCGTGGCCCAAGAAGCTTCTGATCCCCTTGACTGAGTTTGGTGGTTGTAACCCCATCATTACATCTATCTTGGCCTTGTCCACTTCAATTCCTTTCTCTGAGATTTTGTGCCCAAGAACTATTCCTTCCTTCACCATAAAGTGACACTTCTTCCAATTCAGCACTAAGTTTGTCTCCTCGGAACGTTGAAGTACCCTGCACAAGTTAGACAAACAAGCAGCAAACGAAGAACCATATACAGAGAAATCATCCATAAAAACTTCTACCATTTCTTCAATCAGGTCGGAAAAAATCGACATCATGCATCTTTGGAAGGTTGATGGAGCATTACATAAACCGAATGGCATCCTTCGATATGCAAAGGTTCCATAGGGACATGTAAATGTCGTCTTTTCCTGGTCATTAGGATGAATGGGTATCTGGAAAAATCCACTGTACCCATCAAGGAAGCAATAGAATGGATGGTTTGCATGTCTTTCAAGCATTTGGTCAATGAATAGGAGAGGAAAATGGTCCTTTCTGGTGGCTGAGTTCAACTTCCTATAGTCAATGCACATTCTATGCCCAGTTATAGTTCTTGTAGGGATTAGTTCGTTTTTCTCGTTTTTAACAACAGTTATCCCACCCTTCTTAGGAACTACATGAACAGGTGATACCCATGTGCTATCTGAAATAGGAAAGATTATGCCAGCATTCAAGAGTTTCAGAATTTCTTTTTTAACCACTTCTTTCAGATTCGGGTTTAGTCTTCTTTGGTGTTCAATTGAGGTCATAGTTTCATCTTCTAAGTGGATTCGATGGGTGCAAAGTGTAGGTGACAGTCCTTTTATATCATCTAGTGAGTAACCTATGGCTCTCCTATATTTTCTCAGTTCGTTTAGGAGCAAATTCAGTTCATTTTCATCAAGGTTCTCACTCACAATGACAGGGAAGTTTGGGTTCATAATCTGGTGGCACAAAGACTTTCTCCTTGGATGTAGAGGCTGAACCGGTTTTTGCTTTCTCCTTTGTTTCCTCATACATTTTGCCTTTCCCTTTGATATCTTTCACCTCTTCTGTAACATGCCTTTCATTCCCAATGGTTTCCTTATCTTCTTCAAGTTCAAAATCCATCCCCCCAGCTTGATTCTCATTGTCCTCAATGACCTCTTTTGATGGTAACTCTTTTCCACTTCTTAGCGTTATGGCATTGATATACTCTTTTGGGTTTGGCTCAGGATTTCAAGGGAGAAAACCTGGTGGTCTGTTGGATGAAGGTCCGACTTTGTTAGATTGCTCGATGGTTCCAACTTTTGATGCTAGGCTTTCAACTTGTGCTTTGATTTCCACGATGGCTTTGTTGGTACTCTCTATAAACTGCTTCAGCATTTGTGTTTGATCATCTGCCTTTTGGTAGTTGTTTGAACTTCCTTGTCCCTGAAATTGTTGGTTACCTTGATAGTTCCCTTGGTTGTTGTTGTACTGTTGGCGTTGTTGGAAGTTGCCTTGGTTGTTGTAAGGTTGCATTTGCTGGAAGTTTCCATTGTTGTTGAAAGCTGGTTTTGTTTGGAAGTTTCCTTGAAGTGTGTTTTGGTTCTGGTTCTTGAATGGAGGGTAAGACTGATCTTGTGGGTTCTCCACATTGTTATTTCGGTATGAGAAGTTGGGATGGTTCCTGTAGTTCTGGTTGAATCCTTTGTTGTACCCTTGTCCTCCAATATAATTCATCTCAGCATGTCCATCAAAACATATCTCAGCATCATCTTCCATGTACCCTTGTTGCTGATCAAAGTCTCCCAGAAAGCTAACATTTCTTTGGTTTGCTTTAAGCAACTTGTCCAGTTTCTCATTGAGGGCTTTGATCTCTCTCCTTGGATCATCTCTGTCTCCTCCTTCTCTGTATGTCCTGTCATAGTCCTCCCCATAGTTGGTGTCACTAATTGCCAAGTTCTCCACCAGCTGCATGGCATCTCTTTCATCTTTTTGCAGGAAGTTGCAGTTGCTAGCAGTGTCTAGCATCATCCTGTACTTTGGCAGTATGCCCCTATATAAGGTGGTGAGAAGACTCTCTTTAGTGAAACCGTGGTGAGGGCATTGGTTGGTGTAGCTCTTGAATCTTTCCCAAGCTTCTCCAAAGTTTTCTGTTGTTTTTTGTTTGAAGCTTGAAATGTCATTCCTCAACTTTGCTGTTCTTGATTTGGAGAAGAATTTGGATAGAAAGATTCTCTTGCATTCATCCCAAGAAGTGATTGAGTTTGGTGGGAGGTTCTTCTCCCATAGATGGGCTTTGTCTCCAAGTGAGAAAGGGAACAGTATGAGCTTCATTGCATCTTCAGAAATACCGTTGAAGCGGACAGTTCTACAAGCTCTGTCGAAGTTGTGAAGGTGTCTAGTGGATCCTCCATAGGTAGGCCATGGAATTTGTTTCTTTCCACCAAGTCGATGATGCTGGCTTTAATTTCATAGTTGTTGTTTTCCACTGTCGGTGGGATGATTCCAGAATTGTAGTCGTTGATGCTAGGTTTGTCATAGGCTCCAATGGCTCTAGTCGCTCTTGGTTGATGTTGTGGTCTTCGTCCTTCGTTGTTTGTTTCACCTTCATGTTGTTGGTGTCCCTGGTCAGCCATATTGAATCGTTCTCCTGTCAACCTTTGTTCTTCTCTTCTTTTTCTTGAAATCTCTCTTTCCAATGCTTTGATATCTTCAACTCGTGGCACAAGGTTTTTTGGTCCCCTGCTCCTCAAGTTCATTCACCTGCAAAACAAAGGGAAAGAAGGCAGAGAAGATTAGTATCTTTGTAACCAAAAGACTTAGTCTCAAGCAAACAACAAATCCTAATGGCTTAATTAACACCCAAGATGGCAACGGCGCCAAACTTGATAAGCAATTAATCAGTTCCTCTTCACTTACTTCAGTTGCAAGTATACAACCTAGTCGTTACAGTTTTGAGGTGTCAATCCACTCGGGTGATTTAAACGCACTAAGAATGCAGGTGTTCTCTTAATCTAAGTGCAACCAAATAAGTTTGTGGGTTTTATATCTAAAAACTAACAATAGAGCCAAATTCCAAACATGATTAAACCTGATAATGGTAACAATTGTGAGATTAAAACAGGGCAAGAACAGAGCATAAACAGAGCAATAATTTGATTGAAAACAATTGATTAAAAGCTAAGTTCCTTGGGTTGAGTTTCGGTTCGGGTGATCATTATTCAGTTCAGAAGCATTTAGCAAACAATGGGTGATTTCTTAGGCTAAGAACAACGACTTCCAGTTAATCCACTCTCGTGATAATAACCCTATACCTATCAAGCATTAACATCAACTCTCGCTGGCAATTTCAAGATAGCTATGCAATAAGATCAAGTTCTTACTACCACTAAACACCTTAAACATCAACTCTCGTTGGCTAAGAATGTAAAGCACTTGATAGAGATTCAAACATAAACTACACCTCTCGGTGCTAGCAACATTTAGGATCTAGGAGATGATTGGCCATTTCAATCCTAGCATTAAGAACTTCTAGCAAGTAAGAAACCAATATTCCCAAGTTATTAAACAACCTAAACCATTCCTAGATCACCCTTACCTCAGCTCAAACCCAGAAACCTAAAGGAAACTACTCACTAGCCATAGCAACAATAAAACAAGACATGATTTAGATGAACAAAAATGAAATAAGTATGAAGAACTCCAAAGAAGAACTTAAGAACACAACTCAAATTGCATATAAGATCAAGAAAACTAAATTGTTTGAAGTAATTGTTTACAAGATGTGATCTGGCTCTTCATACACACCAAGAGCCCTTAAATAGATCTAAAAACGTGCACAGGTCGACCACAAACACATGGGGTGGTCTACAAGCCAAAAGCAAAAAGGAAAAGTGGCATGTGGGAAAAAGTAGGTTCACAGCGGCCTGGGTAGGCCACTGCGGAACCTCGCTATGCAGTCACAGCGGCCTGGGTGAGTCGCTACGCAGGCCGCTGGAGAAAATGGTCTTCCGCTGGTTCTTCATAGCGGCCTGGGGATGCCGCTGTGCTACCCCGCTGTGAGGTCCCAGCGGCCTGGGGATGCCGCTGTGCTAGCCGCTGGAGAAATCGTGCTTCCGTTGTTCCTTCATAGCGGCCTGGGGAGGCCGCTGTGGTAGCCCGCTGTGAGTTCCTCCTTCGATCCTAAGCTGTTTTCCACCTTGTTTAGGTGCTCCTTTGGTCCCTACCTCCTCCATTGTCCTTTGGTGCTCCTTTTGGTCATCCACCACCTACAGAAAGAAGAAACAAAGCAAACCTAACCTAATGATGCCTAAATGCACTAATCTAAAGCTAAGACACAATAATGTTGTCTAAATGCTTTTCCTAAAGCTAAATAACACTCTTAATCATGCCTAAAAACACTCAAAAACACAACACATGATTTATCATTGTGTTTCTAGTTCTTGAACTTGAGCTTAATCTGAATCCGGTTAGTTAAGTGTCTTGCATTGTATAATTCCCGAGAACTTCCTAAGTCTGACGCCTTTCTCCCATTGAAAACACTCTTTAATTTACATGCATTCGTTTACTGCTTTCTCTTGTTTGGCTTAGCTTAACTGAAGGACATATAACATGTCGTGTGAAACTTGAGTCCTTGTGGATACGATACCATGAATACTACATTCGCATAACTGTGCACTTGAAGTAGAATAGGGATATAACTTTGACTCTATCAAGTTTTTGGCGCCGTTGCCGGGGACTCAACTGAGTTCGCTGATAGATTTTGTTTTAAGGTTTAGTCTAAGTCTTTTATTTCTTTTGTTACTCACGTTCTCTTGTTTGGCTTGTTTTTGTTGCTGCAGGAATCGACTGAAGCATTCAGTGTCGACCAACATTACTCTAGTGTCGCCTGACACCAAGCGAGGATTTTACCTCTGAAATCAGCGTATACCAAGTCAACACACTCGAAGAAACCCGAGCGAAGAACTTGTTAACCTCAGACTTGAGGAGCTTGCTAGACTTGAGAGAACGAACAGAAAGGTTAGAGAACTTCAAGGATGATGAACAATCGTTTGATCTTGATACCAGATGCTGAAGGAGTTTTGAGAGACCAACAGAACAACCCATACAATGCTCAGGGGCAAAGAACTGATGCTCAAGGGAATGTGATCCCTGAACCTGAGCAGCCTCAAGGTGAGAGGCAGGTTTCTCATCCTGGATCTACTGGACAGCCACCTAATCCTCCTGCTGCTGAGAGGACTCTTGTTGACTACAACCGACCCGATGAATTTTATTCCAACCGGTCAGCAATTGTACCTCCTCCTTTTGAGAGGAATGACTTTGAGCTCAAGACTGCCTACTATGCACTTCTTGTTGGGAATGTCCTGAAATCTACTGTGCTATCTCTAGAAAGTATGATAAGTGTCGAGATCAGACATAAGTCATAAATACTGGGAGGTCATGATGACTTGCTAGAGCCCGCTCTTGATCTATAATTTGAGTACTTATTACCAGTATTGTATGATCCCAAAGGGTCACACACCATAGCTAACGGGAAAGTTAAAAAGGAATTAATACAGTAAGATGCAAGACATTTACTGTATTTGTACAGAGAATTGGGCCAGACAAAATACAGTCTTTTTGTCTGATTTGGGTCTTGGGCCCAAAAGCCTGATAAGCCATTAGTTTAATTACTTGGGCCCATATAAGGAAAGAGTGGCGCCAGTTAGCCTAAGCTTCTGCGATTTTAGGTCTGGCCGTCCTCCTCTCTCTCTGTTGTTCCAGCTTGGTCTAGCAGCCTGATCCAGTAGCTTGTAAGCGTGTGGATACCTAGGAGGAGCCGGTAATCATCAGCTCTTGCAGATCTCGATATTCCCTTGATCAATCCGCTGCAATCATAAGGTAATGATCCTGATCTGTTTATGATTCAACTGCAAATCACCTAGATCCTAGTTGATTATGTGATAGGTTGTAATCTGATAATTAAACCTATGAACCAACATAATCCTACAGTGGTATCAGAGCCTAGGTCGTTAGGTTTTTGCTGTTTGGATCATATTTAGGTTGTTTTAAAATGTTTAGAATCGAATTTGTGTTAAGAAATTTGATTAGAAAACTTGAAAACCTAATATGCAAATCGCATAAACCGATTGAAACCCATCGGTATGCAAAGCGGATGCGAGTATCGATCGACGAGGGAGCGTGATATCGATCGATATCAATCGGATCGATTGCTTCTCGCTGTCCCGATGACCCGATCGCAACGAGCTGATGCACGCGAGTATCGATCGACGAGGGAGCGTGATATCGATCGATATCGATCGGATCGATTGCTTCTCGCTGTCCCGATGACCCGATCGCAACGAGCTGATGCGCCTGTCCCGATCGTATCGCGCGAGGTCCCGAAAGCGAGCTTGGCTCGTCTTCTCGATCCGGCGATGCGTGATCCGACTGGCGATACATACGTTCCGCGAGTAGCCATTCGGTTAAGCCGAGCCTCGCGGTTCGTCCCACCTAACCCGAGACGCGAACCAATCGTGCCATTGGGCCATTGCGGTTCGTCGTTGGTTTTGCCTTATCCCGCAAGTTAGGTCAAAATCAGCTAAAATTGATTGGTTAGACCAATCTATTTCTTCCTGATTTTGGACTTAACCGAACCGATCCAATTTAATTGGTGGTTCAAGCGGTTAACCAAATCGCGGTTTGCTGGAAATTATTTAATACAATTGGTATTATTTAATTTCTGGTTAAACCGGATTTAAATTCAAAAATTGAATTTTAACCTAAACCGAAAGCTGGTCTAAGTTTGATTTGGTTGGACCAAATAATTTAGAGCTGGTCTGGTTTAGTAAATAACCAGTTGGATTTAGTAGTTAATTTGGTCTTGGACCAGAATTAATGAACCGACTCGGTTATGTCAAATTATTGGGCCAATTGGAATTCTGTGGTCTTGGGCCAAGAATTGGGCCTATAATTTGTGACCCAACCGAAAACTTTAATAAAATATTAAATTAGAAATTTCTATTTTTAGCATGTTTCTAGATTTAGAAAGTTTCTAAAATAAGTAAGTTTCCCAAAATAGTAATCTTCTATTTTTGGAAAGAAAACCTAAAATCCTCAAAACCAATATCAAGCTTGGATGTCTTGCCCAATCTTGTCAGCTACTTAACGCTTATTCAATTACAGATATGGCTTACAGTGTGAGGTGTCTGTTTTTGCGTAAGTAAAGTAGTATATAGTCACTAATTTCATTGGGAGTCCCAGACTTTAGTGATTATTTGGCTGTAAGAGATTGGTTTCCTTGACTGGGCCATCGGGAGTCCCGGGCCTTGAGACATCTGGTGAATTGGGCCTTGGGCCCAATCCACAACCGAGAGTTATATAGATATAACTAGCTGTATGCATGCTTACCAAGTAAAGCTAATTCTGGGTGACGGCCAGTGGCCCACTTTGGTTTTGGTTGAACATGGGTCTCGGAATCATTGCATTCTTATGAGGTTAAACAAAGAAATTTTGAATGCAATGCGAGTTTTCTTATAAGTTATTAAGATTACTCTTTTATGAACTAAATAACTAAAACTCTATTGTCTCATAATTTCAGCTATGTCAAGCACAACAACTCAAAACACTTTCTCGATCCGGTCTGCCCTTGAGAAGGACAAACTGAACGGATCAAACTTCCTGAACTGGTCCAGGAACCTGAGACTTGTGCTCAGGCAGGAGAAGAAGGCTTATGTCCTTGAAAGAGTTCTCCCCCCTAGACCTGCGAATAATGCCACACAAGCTGTGAAGAATGCTTGGGATACTCATTCTTCAGATGCTAATGGAACTGATGGCAAACCTGAAAGCGTTGTCCCATGGAACTGATGGCAAACCTGAAAGCGTTGTTTCAGGAGCAGGCTCGTACAGAGAGATTCCAAACTGTAAAGAATCTCTTGGACTGTAAAATGGCTAAGGATGCAGCAGTGAGTCCACATGTTCTGAAAATGATGGGTTATCTCGATCATTTGACTAGACTCGACTGTCCTATAAGCCAAGAGCTTGCTTGTGATATCGTTCTGCAGTCTTTTACTCCTGCATATGACCAGTTCACCTTGAACTATAATATGCATGGGTTGACAAAGACTTTGCCTGAGCTACATGGTATGCTCAAGACTGCAGAACCTAATCTGAAGAAGGCCAAGGACCCGTCTGTACTCATGGTGCAGAAGGGCAAGGGTTTCAAGAAATCCGCTGCAGACAAAGGAAAGGGCAAGGCAGTCCACAAAGAAAAGGCCAAGCCCAAGCCCGTGTCTAAAGCTGGGCCTTCTGATATCTTCCACTTTTGCAAAGAGGCAGGGCATTATCGCAGGGACTGTAAGAAATACCAGGAAAGTCTGAAGGAGAAGAAGAAGTCCTTCGCGACTACTGCTTCAGGTATTTTTGTTATTGAAGTAAATACTACTACTTCAGATAATACCACTTGGGTATTAGATACTGGATGTGGGGCTCATATTTGTACTAATGTGCAGGCACTCAGCAACAGTAGAAGGTTGAAGCAAGAGCAAGTAGAGTTGCGGCTTGGCAATGGAGCGAAGGTTCCAGCACTGGCCGTTGGCACTTACTTGTTATCTTTACCTTCTGGATTGATTTTAGAACTTGAGAATTGTTATTTTGTACCTGCTATAAGCAGAAATATCATTTCAGTTTCATTATTGGATTTACAAGGATTTGATTTTTCTATTAAGAATAAATTGTGTTCCTTTAATCTCAATGATATGTTCTATGGCTGTGCCCCTCTTATTAATGGGCTGTACATGCTGGATCAATCTACTCCAGTATATAACATTAATACAAAACGGTTCAAATCTAAAGAAGAAAATGAAACGTTTCTCTGGCATTGTCGTTTGGGGCACATTAATGAGAAACGCGTCAAGAGGCTCCATTCAAATGGACTCTTGGGCTCATTTGACTTTGAGTCTTGTGAGCAATGCGAATCTTGCCTAATGGGCAAAATGACACGGGCCCCTTTTAATAAACCCACAGAAAGGGCCAGTGAACTATTGGGCCTGATACATACTGACGTGTGTGGCCCAATGTCCACAAATGCTAGAGGAAACTATCAGTACTTCATTACATTCACTGATGATTTCAGTAGATATGGATATGTCTACTTGATGAAACATAAGTCGGAAACCTTTGAGAAGTTCAAAGAATTCCAGAATGAAGTACAGAACCAGCTTGGTAAAAGTATTAAGGCTCTTCGGTCGGACCGAGGAGGAGAATACTTGAGCCAGGAATTCCGTGATCATCTGAGTGAGTGTGGGATCATCTCCCAACTCACACCTCCTGGAACACCTCAGTGGAATGGTGTGTCTGAGAGAAAGAATCGGACATTGTTAGATATGGTCCGATCCATGATGAGTCACACAGACCTTCCTATATCCCTTTGGGGATATGCTTTGCTGACCGCAACGTTCACACTGAACAGAGTGCCATCAAAAGCAGTAGCAAAGACACCATATGAATTATGGACTGGAAAGGCTCCAGTAATGTCTTTTCTCAGAATTTGGGGTTGTGAAGCCTATGTCAAAAGATTAATCTCAGACAAGCTTACACCAAAATCTGACAAGTGCTACTTCATTGGTTATCCTAGGGATACCAAAGCTTATTACTTCTATCTGCGATCCGAGAACAAGATCTTTGTTGCTCGGGATTGTACTTTTCTTGAGAGGGAATTTCTCTCTAAGAAAGATAGTGGGAGTAAGGTACAACTTGATGAAATTCAAGAAGGACAGGAACCTGTTCAACCTAATGAGGAAGAACAGCAGGATGAATTACATGAAGTTGTAATAGAACCTGAACCTGAAGTACCTGAAGTTCGAAGATCCGGAAGGATCCGTCACGAACCCGATAGATATCGGGGATTCCTCGTGACTAATTGCCATGATCTTTTGATCATTGACGGTGATGAACCCTCGAACTTTGCAGAAGCCATGATAGGCCCTGACTCCTTAAAGTGGCGTGAAGCCACTGAATCCGAGATGGACTCCATGTCTGTCAACCGAGTGTTTTCACTGGTTGACTTACCCGCTGGTGCTAAAGCCATCGAGTGTAAATGGATCTTCAAGAAGAAGATTGACATGGATGGAAATGTCCAGATTTACAAGGCCAGGTTGGTGGCAAAAGGTTTCAAACAAATTCATGGTATAGACTATGATGAAACCTATTCACCAGTGGCCATGATGAAATCAATTCGGATTCTCCTAGCAACTGCCGCTTATTATGATTATGAGATTTGGCAGATGGATGTGAAAACCGCCTTCCTGAATGGAATCTTGGAGGAGGATGTGTATATGACACAGCCTGACGGTTACATTGATCCTAAGAATGCTGGGAAAGTATGCAAACTTCATAAATCCATTTATGGATTGAAGCAAGCATCCAGGAGTTGGAATCTTCGTTTTGATGAGGCAATAAATAATTTTGACTTCATCAGAAACAAGGAAGAACAATGTGTGTATAAGAAAACTAGTGGGAGCAAAGTGGCGTTTCTTATCCTATATGTCGATGACATATTGCTTCTTGGAAATGATATTCCAATGCTGAAGTCTGTTAAAGACTGGCTGGGAAGTTGTTTTTCCATGAAGGACATGGGTGAAGCCGCGTATGTTCTTGGAATCCGAATCTTTAGAGACAGATCTAAAAGGCTGATTGGACTTTGTCAAGATTCTTATATAGACAAAATCCTGCATCGATTCGGAATGGATAAATCCAAGAAGGGATTCACGCCAATGATACATGGTGCTACACTAAGCAAGACTCAGTGTCCTAAAACACCTGATGAGCTTAAGCGCATGAGTAGGATACCTTATGCTTCGGCTATAGGATCTATCATGTATGCCATGATCTGTACTCGTCCTGATGTTGCTTATGCACTAAGCATGACGAGTAGGTACCAGTCTAATCCAGGTGAGAATCACTGGATTGCCGTAAAGAATATCCTGAAGTATTTGAGGAATACTAAGGATAAGTTCTTGGTTTACGGAGGAAGTGAAGTGCTTGAAATGAGTGGATTCACGGATGCAAGTTTTCAGACAGATAAAGATGATTTCCGGTCACAGTCTGGTTACATCTTCTGTCTGAATGGCGGTGCAGTAAGTTGGAAGAGCTCCAAGCAGAGCACCGTGGCAGATTCCACAACTGAAGCTGAATACATCGCTGCTTCAGAAGCTGCGAAGGAAGGAGTTTGGATAAGGAACTTCATGATTGAACTCGGTGTATTCCCAAATGCCACTGAGCCTCTAACACTGTATTGTGACAACAATGGTGCAATTGCTCAAGCTAAGGAACCGAGACATCATCAGAAATCAAAACATATTATGAGAAGGTATCACCTGATTCGTGATATAGTGAATAGAGGTGAAGTGATGGTCAGCAGAGTTCCCACTGATGAGAACGTGGCTGACCCGTTGACAAAGCCACTCCCGAAACCTAAGCACGAGTTGCATACTGCTGCTGTAGGAATTAGAGATATTCAAATGTAATCTCTTTTTGAGTGGGAGTTATGAGGGCTTTATTTTAGTTATTTTGATTGGTTCATGTAAACATTTTAATGTTAATGAAATTTTATTTCTGGATTATTTTTAACTGTGATATAAAATAATCGTTCCAAAATGATTCATGTCGTAATATATGGGCCATCGAAGTACATGAGAAAGACTTGATCATGAAACCCCATATTTAACGAAATGACATAAATCATAGTGTCCATAGTCGAAGGTTGTTGAAATTGGAACACCAACAACCACTTGAGACTAGAGTGTGTTGAGACTTATGACCAAGTTTCATGGGTCATGGATGCGCGGCATCAAAGTCAACACATAGGTATATGTAGGGAGCATATGACCGGACATGGCCCGCTGATGAGAACTCTACAAGATATTGATATCTGTGTCATAAAAGGTTCTCATTTACGACTATAGAGTATAGTCCTTAGACCTGAGTTCGCATGCATGTGGCTGCACATGGATTGATGCGCTTTGATCATTGTCTAACGCTGTTTCGTAACTGGGAGCTATAAGGACCTTGGTTGGGTGTATTATAAAGTGTGTAGTTCATAGTGATGGAACAAGATGGGATTTGTCCCTGCCGTTTAACGGAGGTAATATCTCTAGGCCAATCGGAGACTTGATAGCTGGTAAGAGAGTGGCCACTCCCAAACGGACTTGCCCAAGTCGTTTGCATTGTCAGTATTAAATCTGGTCCGATGAACATGGTCTGGCTATATAAGGATGACACACATCTTTCCTTATGCCAGATCGAGATATTGAGACAAAAGGATTAGGGAATGTAGAATTCCAGTACAAGTGGGAGATTGTTGGGAATGTCCTGAAATCTACTGTGCTATCTCTAGAAAGTATGATAAGTGTCGAGATCAGACATAAGTCATAAATACTGGGAGGTCATGATGACTTGCTAGAGCCCGCTCTTGATCTATAAGTTGAGTACTTATTACCAGTATTGTATGATCCCAAAGGGTCACACACCATAGCTAACGGGAAAGTTAAAAAGGAATTAATACAGTAAGATGCAAGACATTTACTGTATTTGTACAGAGAATTGGGCCAGACAAAATACAGTCTTTTTGTCTGATTTGGGTCTTGGGCCCAAAAGCCTGATAAGCCATTAGTTTAATTACTTGGGCCCATATAAGGAAAGAGTGGCGCCAGTTAGCCTAAGCTTCTGCGATTTTAGGTCTGGCCGTCCTCCTCTCTCTCTGTTGTTCCAGCTTGGTCTAGCAGCCTGATCCAGTAGCTTGTAAGCGTGTGGATACCTAGGAGGAGCCGGTAATCATCAGCTCTTGCAGATCTCGATATTCCCTTGATCAATCCGCTGCAATCATAAGGTAATGATCCTGATCTGTTTATGATTCAACTGCAAATCACCTAGATCCTAGTTGATTATGTGATAGGTTGTAATCTGATAATTAAACCTATGAACCAACATAATCCTACACTTCTGAGGCAGAATCCTTTCCATGGTCTCCCGCATGAGCAACCCATGGACCACATTGAGGATTTTGAAGCTTTCGTCACTGGGATGAAGCACAATGGAGTGGATTATGACTTCCTTTTCCTCAAGATTTTCCCATACTCTCTTGCTGGAGAGGCTGCAGCTTGGCTTAAGCAACTTCCACCTGGGAAGTTAACCACTTGGGATGCAGTGAAGAGAGGATTCCTGCGACATTTATATGATCATGCTCGCTCCGATCAGCTCAGACAGGATCTTCTGACATTCACTCAAGGACCTACAGAGCCTCTTAAGTCTGCTTGGGTAAGGTTTAAAATGTACCAACGAGACTGTCTCCATCATGGATTCTCTAAAGTTCAGCTGCTGGGCATTTTCTTCAGAGGTGTGGATCTCTGGTACCAGTCTGCGTTAGATGCTGCCAGCAATGGTAACTTCAAAACAAAGACTCCTGAACAAGCCAGGATATTGATTGAGAACTTGGTAAGCAGCAACAGTACTAAGACTGCAGATCAGAGAAGGAAAGAGTCTGGTGGAAAAGTTGATCATCTTCAGATTGCTGAGATGAAGAACAAGCTGGATACTGTTCACATCTTGTTGACTGGCAAGAAGCATGTCTATTTTTCTCAAGAGGTTGAAGAGTTTGGACCTGAAGAAGGCTGCACAAAAGAAGATGTGAACTACATTGGTGGTTCTGGATTTCAAGGAAACAAGTTTGGGAATCAGCAAAGCAACAAGTTCTTTACTGGTGGACAGAAGAGTGCTTTCACAAGCAATCAAAACTCTTCTGGATATGGTCAGAATGCTGGTTACCAGAAGCCTTTTCAGCAGAACAACTCTTATCAGAGGACCTATGGATCATCTTCCTATCAGATACCTCCTGCTACTAGTGCTCATGAGAGTAAATTGGAAGCTATGATGGAGCAGTTGCTAGAGGGTCAGACGAAGACTGATGTGGATTTCAACAAGAAGATAAATGATGTCTACACTGATCTGAATGAGAAGTTTGAATCCTTGAGCAAACATATGAAGCAATTGGAGTCTCAAGTTGCTCTAACTGCTGGAGCTGTTAAGAGGCAAGCCGGATTTCTTCCTGGAAGCACAGATACCAATCCCAAGCATCACTGCAATGTAATATCACTGAGGAGTGGGAAAGAGCTGCAAACTATCCCCATCATGCAGATCAGTGATGAAGAAATCGAGGAGATAGAGAAATTTGAGGAAGAGTTCGAAGCCGAAAGACGAGTGTCGGCCGACACCACTACTAAATGTCGGGCGACACCCACTTCTTCGAATTCTCGTGACAAACGGAAATCGACCGAGGTCGATTGTGAGGTCGATGACAGAGTGAAATCAAGCGATGTCGACCGACACCAGTCAGATGTCGCTCGACACCAGCAACAAATAGATTCTGATGCTGCAAAGAAAGCTCTTGTAGCTGCTGGGAAGGTGTATAGACCCAAGGTACCTTTCCCTAGAAACCCGAAACAGTCCAAGTTTGAACGGTTCAAAGCTAAGTACATGGCTATGCTGAGAAAACTCACTCTCCCAATGCCATTTATGGATGCTATCAACAATAATCCAGTGTTGAAGAGGTGTTTGAAGCAGATGTTGACTTCTGACATGGGAGATGAAGAGTGTGTGATGATGATCACCGAGGTCTATAGTGCTGTCATTTTAAACAGAGTTCCCGAGAAGCAAAAAGATCCAGGGAGCTTTGTCTTGGACTGTACCATCTTCAGCGACAGATTTGAGAGGTCACTACGTGATTTAGGGTCAAGTGTCAATCTGATGCCATATTCAGTTGCTAAGCAAATGGGATGACAGATTTCACACCTACTAGGATCTCCTTGATTTTAGCTGATCGCTTCATAAGGATTTCTAAAAGTCTCTTGGAGGATGTACCGGTAAAGATTGGTGAATGCGTTATACCAACTGACTTTGTAGTCTTGCAGTACAATGATGAGTCTAAGGACCCTCTTATCCTAGGCAGACCATTCTTAGCTACAGCTGGTGCCATCATTGATATGAAAAGAGGGAAGATTGGACTCAATGTGGGTGATCTGGTGATGAATTTTGACATGGATAAGCTGATGAGACACCCCACCATTGATGGGCATACCTTCTATGTTGATACAATTGAGAATCTAGCTGCAGATTTCTTCAATCAGATGCATCATGCTGACCCTTTGGAGAGAGCTTTGATGAGTTCTGAGCATGATTTGGAGCTGGCGGATGATGTTGCGGCTGGGTACTCGAGACAACTGGATTTTACTGAGCAGGTAATAAACTTGGAAGTGACCGATGAAACACTGTGTTGACCGACACTACATGCTAATCGGTCGACATCAGTCGCTAGTGACTGGAGCGAGGAGAAAGCTCCAAAGATCGAGCTGAAGCAGCTGCCCGCAGGCCTCAAATATGCGTTCTTAGGTTAAAAATACACTTATCATGTTTTTGTCAATGCTGATTTGAATGACGCAGAACTCACTTTACTGCTAAGCAAGCTGCGCAAGCATCGCAAAGCTCTTGGCTATTCTCTTGATGATGTTTCAGGTATCTCTGCAGACTTGTGCATGCATAGGATACACCTTGAAGATGAGAGCATGTCATCAATTGAGAACCAGAGGCGTTTGAATCCTAACCTGAAAGAGGTTGTGAAGAAGGAGATCATGAAGCTGCTGCAAGCTGGGATCATCTATCCTATCTCAGACAGTGATTGGGTCAGCCCAGTTCATGTGGTTCCTAAGAAGGGAGGAGTCACAGTGGTGAAGAATGACAAGAATGAGTTGATTCCTACGAGAACAATCACTGGTCACCGGATGTGCATAGACTACAGGAAGTTGAATGCAGCCACCAGAAAGGACCACTTTCCACTCCATTTCATTGATCAGATGTTGGAAAGGTTGGCAAATCATCCTTACTACTGCTTTCAGGATGGCTATTCTGGTTGACCAAGAGAAGACCACATTTACATGTCCTTATGGCACCTTTGCATACCGCAGAATGCCATTCGGACTGTGTAATGCTCTTGCGACGTTTCAGAGGTGCATGATGTCTATCTTCACAGACATGATAGAGGATTTTATGGAGGTCTTCATGGATGATTTTTCTGTCTACGGACCATCTTACCATGCTTGTCTGGATAATCTATGCAAGGTGCTAGCTCGTTGTGAGGAAAAGCACCTGGTTTTGAACTGGGAGAAATGTCATTGTATGGTCAAAAATGGCATTGTACTTGGGCATAGAGTTTCTGAGGCAGGAATTGAAGTGGACAGAGCTAAGATTGAGGTGATGACAGGGCTGCAGGCGCCGGATTCAGTTAAAGGAATCAAGAGTTTTCTTGGGCATGCTGGATTTTATAGGAGATTTATTAAAGACTTCAGCAAGATAGCTAGACCACTCACTGCGCTTCTCTGTAAGGATGTGAAGTTTGAGTTCACAAATGAGTGTCATGCTGCATTCAAGGATCTAAAACAGGCCTTGATCTCGGCTCCAATTGGGCAACCACCAGAATGGAGTCTGCCTTTTGAGGTGATGTGTGATGCTAGTGATTATGCGGTAGGAGCTGTGCTTGGGCAGAAGAAGGACAAGAAGCTCCATGCTATCTATTATGCCAGCAGAACTCTTGATGATGCTCAAAGAAATTACACAACAACTGAGAAGGAGTTGTTGGCAGTTGTGTTTGCATTCGAGAAGTTATGTCCATATCTGATTGGATCAAAAGTAGTTGTGCATACTGACCATTCTGCGCTTAAGTATCTGATGCAGAAGAAAGATGCTAAGCCGAGGCTGCTGAGATGGATTTTGTTGCTCCAAGTGTTTTATATAGAGGTGAGAGACAAGAAAGGAGTAGAGAATGGTGTTGCTGATCATTTATCACGGATTAGGATCGATGAGGATGTTCCTATAGATGGTTTTTTACCGGAAGAGAATATCTATAAGGTTGAGACAGGATTTCAAGCAGTTTCTGTGAGTTCACTGCTTTCTACACGGGTTGCAGGGCAAGTGTTGGTCGACACTCAATTCATGTCGGTCGACACTCGACTCGAAACAGCGGACGATAATCGATCAAACCCGACACCAGTCGCGGATGCAGGCAGCTATTCCGGATGATGAAGCTGACATGTTCATAGATTCAGTCGCCCAAGGTTCTCTCACTACTAGACCTTGGTATGCCGATATAGCCAATTACCTTGCTGCAGAGGATGAGCCTGAAGTGTTTAAAGGCTATGCTAAGACTATCACCTTCCCCAGATTTGGAGTTCCTAGGATTGTGATAAGTGATGGCGGTTCTCACTTCATCAACAAGGTCTTTGAGAAGTTTCTTCAGAAGCATGGTATTAATCATCGTGTGGCTACTCCATATCACCCTCAGACTAGTGGACAAGTAGAGGTCTCCAACAGAAAATCAAGGAAATTCTGGAAAAGACAGTAGGAAAGACTAGGAAGGACAGGTCTGCTAAGTTGGATGACGCGTTGTGGGCTTACAGGACTGCGTTCAAGACGCCACTGGGAACTACACCATTCCATCTACTCTATGGGAAAGCTTGTCACCTTCCAGTTGAGCTCGAGCACAAGGCTAGATGGGCTGTCAAACAAATGAACTATGACCTGAAACCTGCAGTTGAGAGACGTTTGATACAGCTTAACGAGTTAGATGAAATTCACCACCATGCTTATGAGAACTCAAGGTTGTACAAAGAGCGTACAAAAGCGTATCGTGATAAGAAGATCATCTCACGCAACTTTGAAACCAATGATCATGTACTCCTCCATAACTCTCGCTTAACACTGTTTCCTGGCAAGTTGCGTTCTCGTTGGTGAGGACCATTCACCGTCAAGGAAGCTAGACCGCACGGAGATGTTATCTTGATGAATTCCAAAGGCGAGGAATTCACAGTCAATGGGAAAAGGGTGAAACATTACTGGGCGAAAGCTGAAATTCCAGAAGGCAACATTGTCCATCTGGATAATCCACCCAATGCCTGATCGCGATACAGTCAAGCTATTGACGTTAAACGAGCGCTGAGTGGGAGGCAACCCACTGTAGGTTAGTTTTCGTTTCTTTTTGGTTTTTGTCCTTGTGTCTTTTGATTTTTCTGGTTTTTGTGTGTCAGAGCCGTATAGAACAGGTTTGCAGACAGCAGTGTCGGTCGACGCTCCAAAGTGTCGGTCGACGCCAAACTCAAAAACACGGATGGAAATCGATCATGCTCGATTGGGAGCAAATCGATGTCAACCAGAGCCTGATGTCGCCCGACACTGGTTGTGTGTCGGTCGACATTGACCGCGACCACAGGTAAGGCTTCTATTTTCCAAGTTCTCGGTTACTTATACCGATTTCTTCCGAACCCAAGCTGCGATTGCATTGGAGACAGTGCAGTCTAAGTGTGGGGGAGATGGTTACTGACATTGTGTTTTGTTTTCTTAGAGTCAGTCCCTTGTTTTCCTTTGTTTTCAAAATGGTTTTATTGAGTTAAAATGTGTATGAAACTATGATTTTTCGAGGAAATTTTTCGCTGGAACAAGAACTAAGTGACCATTGGACAGACTTGCAGTAGCTCTATGACTATTAGAAAACCCCAAACGGATCAACTTACCAAGGACACCCATATCTAACCAGGTATTCAGAGGATCCATCACTAACTTCACCTCTAATCATGAATTAATTTCTCACTTAGGGACTTGGTATCTCTGGATCTGATTCCTCTGATGTGTTGACACAGCCTATGATCCTGTCTAAATATGGTTCCTGATTTTTCCCTCCTTTGAAAGTAAAAAAAAAAGAGAGATTAAAACTGAGGATAAGCTAGTACCTTCTAAGTGGTCGCGGGAGTGGTAGAGACCCCTATTACCTCCTGTGCATTCATGGAAACATGTCCAAAGTTACACCCCGGATAAAAAGGGAAGAGTACTGATAAAAAAAATAAAATGATACCCAGTGGGGAAAAATCAGTTGCTAAGGGAGAAAGGGAAAAGAAAGGAACCAGAAACCAACAGTTTGGTGGTCAAGTACTGACTGAGTTGAGTCCATGTGTCCTTTGATCGATACTCCCTCTGTGAGACTGCACCTAATTGTATACAGAGGTTAGTGTGGTGAACTTGAATATCCTAATCTGATTGTGGAGTTTACTTGGGACAGTTCCTTAGTGTGGGGGAAGTATATTGTGGTCTTGATCTCTGTAGGAAAGTTTTCAGTTTCTTACTAAGTGCATGTAAATGCGAAAGTTCCTAGGACGAAACGAGTTTATGTGTTTTCAAACCACTTTCTTATGCTTTAGTTCTTTACTTGCTTGAGGGCAAGCAAGAGCTAAATGTGGGGGAGTTGATATATCATGGTTTTTCTAGGTTTTCAACCATGATATAGTTGTATATATTGAGTCTTTAACCTGGTTTTGCGAGTCTATTGAGTCTTCTATAGTTAGGCTTGCGTTTGGAGAAAGAGTGGGATTATAGGACGTTTCTTGCAATTTGTGCAATGAGCTGAAGTTGGAGTCTCGACCACGATTGGATGTCGACCGACATCACCTTAGTGTCGGTCGACACTGAGGGAGACAGGACTTATACGCTTGAGTTGAAGACATCTTTTGAAGAATTGCAAAGTTGCCCAGAAGTATTCCCTAATTCTAATCTAGCCCCAAAACATGTTTAGTGTTTTAATTAGGTTTTTCAGACTCAGTTTCATAATCTTGTTCTTACTTTTGTTCTTGCTTTGGAGATTGAGAGATTTGGTGCCAAGGAGCTGTTCTTGCTACTTGTAACCTTTGAGAGAAGGATTTCGAACCCCTTTTATCTATCTATTCAATCTTTGGTTTTCTATTCAATGATGTGTTGTTTATCTGATCTCTTGGAATCTCGGCTTTAGCCCAATAGTGCTTCATCCTTTGTCCATTGACAGTGAACTAATTTCCTTCTGAGCTAATCAGAACAATAGCACCATATGGACGCACTTCCTTGATCGTGAAAAGACTTGACCATCTAGAATGCAGCTTAACTGGAAACAATTGCAAACAATAGTTATACAAAAATACTTGATCTTAGGATCAAACTATCTGGAGTCAATCTTATTGTCATGATATGCATTAGTCCTCTCCTTGTACAGCTTCGAATTCTCATAGGCATGGTGCATAATTTCATCCAACTCATTCAGCTGCACCAATCTCCTCTCTGCTGCAGGCTTCAGATCAAAGTTCATCCGCTTCACAGCCCATGCTGCCTTATGCTCAAACTCAACTCGAAGATGACAGGATTTCCCATAGAGAAGATGAAACAGTGTCATCCCAAGTGGCGTCTTAAACGCAGTCCTATAAGCTCATAACGCATCATCAAGCTTCGTTGACCAATCCTTCCTTGTCTTCCCAACTGTCTTCTCCAGAATCTCCTCAATCTGTCTGTTAGAGACCTCAACTTGCCCACTAGTATAAGGATGATAAGGAGTAGCCACACGATGATGAACACCATGCTTCTGTAGCAGCTTCTCGAAGACCTTGTTGATAAAGTGGGATCCTCCATCACTTATCACAATCTGAAGCACTCCAAATCTAGGGAATATGATGGTCCTAAACAGCTTAAGAACCACCGAAGAATCATTGGTTGGACTAGCTATTGCTTCAACCCACTTACATACATAGTCCACAGCAACCAATATGAACTTATTCCCATGAGATGAGGGAAAATGACCCATGAAATTAATGCCCCAGCAATCGAAAATCTCAACCTTAAGGATGAAATTCTGAGTCATCTCATTCTTCTTACTGATTTTCCCTCTCCTCTGACAGGCATCGCACTTAGAGACAAACGAATGAGTGTCTCTGAACATAGTAGGCCACCAGAAACCTGCTTGCAGAACCTTAGACACAGTCTTGAAAGTAGCAAAGTGTCCAGAATAATCTGATCCATGGCAGTGGAATAGAACGTCTGGAACCTCTGATTCTGTAATGCATCTCCTGTAAATCCCATCCGAACAGTGCTTATACAGATAAGGCTCATCCCAATATACCTTCTGATTTCTCTGAAGAACTTCTTATTTGCATACCTCTTGAGATCATCTGGTTCAGTCTCTGCAGCCAGGTAATTCTCAATATCAGCAAACCATGGTTGATCGGGCGTCGAAATAGCGTAAAGATCCATGTTGTAGTGACCAATATTAACCTTTAGAAGTTATGGGTTCATAATCGCCTTTTGTTGATCGACGCAAAGGGATGCATCGATCGACTCAGACCTGAGACGTGCATCGATCGTTACCATGGAGGCGTCGATCGTTGCATGCTCTGTAATACGACAGTTCTGTTAATTTATGTCCAAGTCCGTTCTGAACATTGTCTCAATTGAATTGACGTTTTCCTGTGGTAGAAAATCATCAATAGGGACATTTTCTTCAACCCTGATCCTTGAGAAATGATCAGCAACTCCATTTTCAACTCCTTTCTTGTCTTTGACCTCAATATCAAACACTTGAATAAGGAGAATCCATCTCAAAAGCCGTGGCTTTGCATCCTTCTTTTGCATCAAGTACTTCAGAGCTGATTGGTTTGTATGTACTATCACCATAGATCCAACCAGATAGGGGCAAGTTTTCTCAAAGGCAAAGACAACGGCCAACAACTCCTTCTTTGTAGTGGCATAATTTCTCTGCGCATTATCTAGTGTTTTGCTGGCAAAATAAATAGCATGAAGTTTCTTGTCCTTCTGCCCCAGAACAGCTCCTACAGCAAAATCACTTGCATCACACATAACCTCAAAAGGTAACTCCCAATCTGGTGGCTGCATTATAGGAGCACTCACTAATGCTTGCTTGCTCTGTTCGAATGCAATTTGGCAATCTGCGGTGAACTCAAATTTAACATCCTTACATAGCAAAGCAGTTAGTGGTCTAGAAATCTTACTGAAATCCTTGATGAACCTTTTATAGAACCCAGCATGTCCAAGAAAGATCCTCACAGACTTCACAGAATCTGGCGCCTGCAGGCTGGTCATAACCTCAATCTTGGCGCGATCCACTTCAATTCCAACTTCTGATACTCTGTTCCCAAGAACAATGCCATCTCTGACTATGAAATGGCACTTCTCCCAATTCAGAACCAAGTGCTTATCCTCACATCTAGCTAGCACTTTGCACAAATTATCCAAACACTCATGATAAGATGACCCATAGATAGAAAAGTCATCCATAAACACCTCCATAAAATCCTCAATCATGTCAGTAAAGATAGACATCATACATCTCTGGAAGGTGGCTGGTGCATTACAAAGTCCAAAAGGTATTCTGCGGTATGCAAAAGTGCCATAGGGATAAGTAAAAGTAGTCTTCCCCTGATCCTCTAGATGGATGGGAATATGAAAGAAGCCAGAGTACCCATCAAAGAAGCAATAATAAGGGTGATTAGCTAACCTCTCCAGCATCTGATCAATAAAAGGCAAGAGGAAGTTATCTTTCCTAGTCGCAGCATTCAGCTTCCTGTAGTCAATGCACATCCGGTGTCCAGTCACAATCTTTGTAGGAATCATCTCGTTCTTCTAATTCTTAACCACTGTGAAACCTCCTTTCTTAGGCGCAACATTTATTGGACTGACCCAGTCACTGTCAGAGATAGGATAGATGATTCTAGCATCCATCAATTTCATGATCTCCTTCTTCACCACTTCCTTCAGATTTGGATTCAGCCTCCTCTGATGAACAACAGATGACTTTGACTCATCCTCAAGATGTATCCTATGCATTCACAACTCCAGAGAGATACCTGAAATTTCATCAAGAGAATAGCCAAGAGCTTTGCGATACTTGCGCAGCAGTAAGGAAGTCTCTGCGTTGTTCAAAGCAGCATTAATAATCACTGGATATGTCGAATTAGGTCCAATAAATGCGTACCTTAGCCCAAATGGAAGTTGTTTCAGTTCGATTTTCGGAGCCTTTTCTTCTGCACAGGATGTGTCGATCGACACAGCGGCTCGTTCTGCGCTTCCAGTTGCATCACCTTCTCTGTCGAATCCATCAGTCTAGCATAACAGATAGCAGGCTCGTCTTCCTGATGCTTCAATTCCTGAACTTAGCTTAGCAGAGCTCTCTCCAACGGATCCTCAGCTTGTGTTCTATGGAAGAACTCCTCTGCCAAATCACTGAGTGTATCCACATAAAAGGTATGTCCGTCGATGGTTGGTCTTTTCACCAGCTTATCCATATCAAAACTCATCTTCAGATCACCCACATTCAGAATGATAGTCCCTTTCTTGCAGTCAATCATCGCACCAGCAGTAGCTAAGAATGTTCTACCCAAGATAAGTGGATCCTTTGGTTCTTCTCCATACTACAGAACCACAAAGGCTGTAGGGATCACACAATTACCAATCCTGATTGGCACATCCTCCAATACTCCTTCAGGGATCCAGACAGTCATGTCAGCTAGAACCAATGAGATTCTAGTGGGCATGAAATATGTCATCCCAAGCTTTTTAGAAACAGAGAAGGGCATAAGGTTCACACTATAACCAAGATCACACAATGACCTCTCAAATCTATCTCTGTAGATATAACAATCCAAAACAAAGCTCCCTGGATCTTTTAGCTTCTCAGGAATCTTGCCTTGAATCACATCACTACATACCTCTGAGATCATTAGTACACTCTCGTCATTAGTCATGTTACCAGCAAGCATGTCCTTGAGACATCTCTTCATCACATGAGTAGTCTTCAGAGCATCAATCAAAGGCACTTCAATCAATACCTTATTCATGATTTCCTTGCATTTAGCCAACTGCAGCTCGTACTTAGACTTCCTTGGGTTCTTAGGTAAAGGAACCTTAGGCTTGTAGACTCTTTTATCAGCTTTCTTCAGCTTCTCTGTGTCTGGTTTCTGTGCAGTGGTCGTGCGTCGATGACACTAGGATTGCGTCAATCGACGCTTGTTTTGGGTGCAAGGACCAACGACCTATGTGTCTAGATTAGGTTGAGATTCTTCATATACGATCTGCATTGATCGACGTTGGGGTGCGTCGATCGGTGCAGTCTGCAATCCGTGAATGTCATCTTCCATATCCTCTATCTCAACGATTTCTTCCAAACTTAGACCCTTTTTCTTAGCAGGAATGACCTCTTTACCACTTCTCAACGTAATTGCATTACATTGGTACTTCAGATTAGCATAAGTTCGTCTAGGGAGAGATCCATCATGTCTCTTTGCAGATCCAGCCGTATGTGCAACTTGAACATCCAATTTCTTCACATGAGTGCTTAAGGCGTCAATCTTTCCATTGATCCAAGTACAGAGCATCTATCTTTCCATTGAAGTCTACTATACTTTTCTGCTGTCATTCCAGAATCTGTTCCAATATACCCATCATCTTATCAGACTGCTCATTTTGAGGAGGAACATGTTGATATGATGAAGATCCATAGCTCCTGGTGAAGCTATTAGTGTTGTTTCCAGGGCTGTTGTTACTCTGATAAGGCTTCTTGTACTGAGGCTTAAGAGTGAATCAAGAGAGGTTTTGATTCCCTGTGAAGGTACTTCTCTGACACATTCCATTGTAGCCACCTCTGCCTTGTTGATTCTCAAATTTGTTCCCCTGAAAACCAGTTCCACCAACATAATTCACATCCTCTTACTTGCAGCCTTCATCAGTATCAAATACCTCAACATCCTGAGAAAAAGGGACATTCTTCTTTTCAAGCAAAAGACTATGAACAGAATCAATCTTGTTCTTCATCTCTGCCATCTGCGAGCTATCAACCTTTGCACCAGAATTCTTCCTCTCCAAATCTGCGTTCTTGGTGCTATTGTTATGCACCAAGTTCTCAACCAACTCTTTAGCCTGCTCTGGAGATTTGGTATTGAAGTTGTCATTGCTAGCAGCATCCAAAGCCATATGGTACCACAAATCAACACCTCTGAAGAAAATGACCAGCAGCTGAACTACAGAGAAACCATGAAGAGGGCAGTCTCTCTGGTACATCTTAAACCTCACCCAAGCGGTTTTAAGAGGCTCTGTAGGTCCCTGTTTGAATGTTAAAATCTCCTCTCTAAGTTGATCAGATCGAGCATCATCATAGAAGTGTCTCAGGAACTTCCTCTTAACTACATCCCAAGTAGTCTGAGTCCCAGGTGGAATCTGCTTCAGACAATTTGCATCTTGTCCTCCAAGAGAGTGTGGAAAAAGCTTATAGTGCAGGAAGTCATATCTCACTCCATTATGATTCATTCCAGTAACCAAAGACTCAAAGTTTTCTATATGATCCATAGGCTGCTCATGTGGGAGTCCATGGAAGAGATGTTGTCCCACAAGTGTATATTAAGAAGTCTTCAGCTCAAAGTCCCTCCTTGCGATGGGAGTAGGTACAATAGCAGACCTTTTAGCATAGAACTCATCAGGCGTGTTGTAATCAGCAAGTGTCCTCCCAACCAGTGGATTAGGTGGTGGAGGTGTGATAGGTCAGGTTTTATCCCTATTCTAACTGCAAGTGCACGGTGATGTGAATGTAGTACTTTAGGGTATCGAATCCACAAGGACTCTAGGCAACGATAGATTAAGAACAGTCAAGTTAAAACTAGGAGAAAGAAATGTAATGAGAAACTAAAAGCAATGCAAGAAAGTAAATCAGTAGCAAGATTGGTTGTAGGCAATTAACTAAAAGCGCTAAGTCTAGGGAGTTCTCAGGAAATCAGACAAGCAGACAAATTATTCAGTCATGATCAAATTAAGCACGGTTCTAGAACTCAAACACAGATGTAGAATTAACCAACTTTCGTCGTGAGAATTCTCTAAGCCTAATTGTAGAAATCCAAATTTCTTTGTAATTCCTAACAGATTAAACTAGCTTTAAGATTAAGTTCGAAATGTTCACAATTCAATTAAACCAAATTTCTTTGCGAGTAATTCAATTGCTCAACCTAAATAGTTCAGATTCTAAATCACACTTTCGTGTCAATTTAACAACCTAAGATCTAGATTCTAAGTGATCAGGTTAGAAACTAGTGTTAAGCACAATTTAGATCGAAGAACAATTATTGATATGAATCCTTAACTGAAATAAATAAATCTAACAAGTCTTGAAATCCTTAATGAGAATCCCTAAACCTAACTATGAATCTACTCAGACATGGAATATGAAAACATATTAATAGATTGCTTAAAAGAGAATAAAGAAGTAAAGGGGTTCGAAATCTTCTCCAAAAAGCAAAAAGCAGTACAGGATTAGATCCGCCCCAAGCTCTAAAAACTCTCAGCTCTAAGTATGACAGCGTCTCTAAAAACTGATGTAAAAAACCTAATTATATAAGCTAATTACGTCTTGGGGCTTCTTTGTAATTATCAGGAACTTCTGGGCAAAACTGTGATTTCTTCATTCTTCATTAAAACCGCCGAGGAAGGCCCATCTCGCTAGTGTGTCGATCGATGCACGATGTGTGTCGATCGATGCATTACTCTGTTTTGGACAGTGAACTCTATTAAGCTCCATTAACTCCAATTCTGCTCCAAACGTGCTAATACCTAATAACACCTGTAAAAGACTCTAAAGAAACACTAAAACACTCTAAAACACACTTATATCATGGTCTAAAACCGGTAAAAACCATGATATATCAACTCCCCCACACTTAGCCTTTGCTTGCCCTCAAGCAAAACAGAGAACTAAAACATGGTGAAGAGGTTTGAAAACTTTCAGAAACTCTTTTCATCCTAGAAGCAACAACACTCAGATTCCCCTTAGTAAGCCACTGAAAGAATCACGTGCAAGACATCAAGACCAACATGTACTTCCCCCACACTTAGAAACTGTCCTAAGTAAACTCCACAATCAATCCAAGCAATACAAATTCACCCTACTGACTTTTATAAGCTATTAAGTGCGGTCTCACCTCAGGATTATCGATCTAAGGGCACATGGATTCTTACTTTGTCAGCTCTAGACCACCATACTATCTTTTCTGGTTCCTTTTCTTCTCTTTTCCCTTCCTTAGCATTCTGATTTTTTCCCCATTGGGTATAATTTTATTTTTTTTATCAGTGCTCTTCCCGTTAAGGGGTGTACTTTGGACACATTCCATGAATGCACAGGAGGTAATAGTGTTTGCTACTACTCTCGTGACCACTTCGGAGCTACTAGCTCATCCTCAGTTTATTACTTTTTTTTTACTTTATGGAAGGGGAGAAGGGAACCATACTCGGACAGGTTTACAAGCTGTGTCAGAACTAACAAAGGAATCCGACTCAAGGTATACGAAGCCCTTAGGTGAGAAAATTAAGTCAAATTAAGGGTGAAGTCAGTAAAGGATCCTCTGAATACCTAAATTGATATGGGTATCCTCAGTAGGTTGATCCGTGTTGAGTTTTCTAATAGTCATAGATAGTTCATGCAACTTCATCCCAATGGTTACTTAAGTTCCTGCAAGATGTTGTTAACTTCTCAAAAATTCATTGTTTCCTACTTAAACCATTTTGACTCAATAAAACAATTTTTTTTGAAAAACTGACTGACTTTAAGAAAACAAAAAGATAATAGTCAGTACCACCTCCCCCACACTTGAAACACACTGTCCCCAGTAGTGTCAAGCTAAGGATTGGTAAAAGAAAGAAAATTTTAATGGATGAGTTAAGTTCTGTCTGATTTTTACCTTTGTCGCTCATGCATCGATCGTTACATAAATGTAACGACCGTTGCAAGGTGATTTGCATCATGAGTCAATCGTTGCTCAGGACCGCAACGATCGCTGCAATGCGATTTTCGTGTTGTGACGATCGACACACAGGACCGTGTCGATCGTTGCATTGCGATTTTGTCGAAACCTACAGACAAAACTCACCAAAACCAAAAACAAACGTAAAATCCTAACAAAAACACCAAAAATGAATAGAAAAAACAAAATAGTGGGTTGTCTCCCACTCAGCGCTCTTTTAGCGTCAATAGCTTGACGTTTTAGCTCAATCAGACAGAGGGTGCAACATCCAGAGGCAAAATCTGACCTCCTGGAATCTTGGCCTTAGCCCAATAATGCTTTACTCTCTGTCCATTTACGGTAAATTCCTTACCTTCCTGGCTGATTAGAACGACAGCTCCATAAGGATGTACCTCCTTGATTGAGAAAGTACCAGACCATCTTGATCTCAGCTTACCTGGAAACAATTGCAAACGAGAGTTATACAAAAGTACCTGATCATTAGGCTCAAATTGTCTAGATACAATCTTCTTATCATGATAAGCCTTAGTCCTCTCCTTGTACAGCTTTGAGTTCTCATGAGAAAAATGTCTAATCTCATCCAACTCATTAAGCTGCACCAATCTCCTCTCTGCAGCAGTCTTAAGATCGAAGTTCATCTGCTTTACAGCCCATGCTGCTTTGTGTTCAAGCTCTACTGGCAGAGGACATACTTTTCCATATAGCAGATGAAATGGAGTAGTTCCAAGTGGTGTCTTGAATGCAGTCCGGTAAGCCCATAGTGCATCATCTAGCTTTGCTGCCCAATCCTTCTTTGTCTTCCCAACTGTCTTCTCTAAAATCTCTTTGATCTGTCTGTTAGAAACCTCAACTTTTCCACTAGTCTGAGGGTGATAAGGAGTAGCAACTAGGTGATGAACTCCATGCTTCTGCAGCAACTTCTCGAAGACCTTATTAATGAAATGAGATCCTCCATCACTAATCACTATCCGAGGTACTCCAAATCTAGGGAATATGATGGTCTTAAACAGCTTAATAACCATCGAAGAATCATTGGTTGGACTAGCTATTGCTTCTACCTACTTAGATACATAGTCCACTGCAACCAAGATAAACTTATTCCCATAGGATGAGGGAAAAGGACCCATGAAATTTATGCCCCAGCAATCGAAAACCTCAACCTCAAGAATGAAATTCTGAGGCATCTCATGCTTCTTGCTGATTTTCCCTCTCCTTTGACAGGCGTCACACTGAGAAACAAAAGAATGAGCATCCGCAAACATTGTAGGCCAGCAGAAACCTACTTGCAGAATCTTAGACACAGTCTTGAAAGTAGCAAAATGTCCAGCATAATCTGATCCATGACAGTGGAATAAGATATCTGGAACCTCTGATTCAGCAACGCATCTCCTGTAAAGACCATCCGAACAATGCTTGTAGAGATAATGCTCATCCCAGTAGTATCGTCTGAGCTCCCTGAATAACTTCTTCTTTGCATACCCCTTCAAATCATCTGGTTCAGTCTCTGCAGCCAGGTAATTAGCGATATCTGCGTACCAGGGTCGATCGGTGGTTGCGACAGCATCTACTTCGAAAACATAGTCTCCAATTTGAACCGTGAAAGGTTCTGGGTTCATATCCGCACTGCAACGATCGTCGCATAGAGTAGCTTCGATCATCGCAGTCTCGACACATGCATCGATCGTCACAGATGTGGCATCGATCAACGCAGTGCGATTAATCCGACAGTTTTGCAAGTTTATGTCCAAATCCATCTGAAACACTGTCCCAATCATATTGACGTTCTCCTCAGGTAAGAAATCATTAATGGGCACGTCTTCCTCAACCAGCATCCTTGAAAGATGGTCAGCAACTCCATTCTCAACTCCCTTCTTTTCCCTCACTTCAATGTCAAACTTCTGAAGCAACAGAATCCATCTCAACAATCTTGGCTTAGCATCTTTATTCTGCATCAGATACTTCATGGCTGAATGATCAGTGTGTACAATCACCTTGGAACCAACAAGATAAGGGCGAAACTTGTCAAATGCAAAGACAACAGCCAACAACTCCTTCTCTGTAGTGGCATAGTTTCTTTGCGCATCATCTAGTGTCCTGCTGGCATAGTAAATAGCATGAAGCTTTCTGTCCTTATTCTGCCCCAGAACATCTCCTACAGCATAGTCACTCGCATCACACATAACCTCGAAAGGTAGATCCCAATCTGGTGGTTGAACTATAGGAGCACTCACTAATGCTTGCTTTATCTGTTCAAATGCAGTCTGACAATCTGCATTGAACTCAAATTTGGTATCCTTACACAGCAAAGCAGTTAGTGGTCTAGCAATCTTACTGAAGTCCTTGATGAACCGTCTATAGAAACCAGCATGTCCAAGAAATCTCCTCACAGACTTCACAGAATCAGGCGCCTGAAGGCTGGTCATTACCTCAATCATAGCGCGGTCGACTTCAATCCCTGCCTCAGACACTTTATGTCCAAGTACAATGCCATCTCTGACCATGAAATGGCACTTCTCCCAATTAAGAACCAAGTGCTTCTCCTCGTATCTAGTCAGTACCTTGTACAGATTATCTAAGCACTCATTATAAGATGACCCGTAGACTGAAAAGTCATACATAAACACCTCCATAAAGTCCTCAATCATATCAGTGAATATGGACATCATGCATCTCTAGAAGGTGGCAAATGCATTGCAGAGTCCAAAAGGCATCCGACGGTACGCAAATGTGCCATATGGACAAGTAAAGGTGGTATTTCCCTGATCCTCTAGATGGATTGGAATTTGGAAGAAACTTGAATATCCATCGAGGAAGCAATAGTAAGGGTGATTTGCTAACCTCTCCAGCATCTGGTCAATAAAGGTAAAGGGAAATAATCCTTCCTTGTCTCAGCATTGAACTTCCTGTAATCTATGCACATCCGGTGTCCAGTCACAGTCCTTGTAGGAATCAGCTTGTTCTTCTCGTTCTTGACTGCATCGGTGTCATATTGAGAGAGTACTGCCCCCCCCCCCCCCCCCCCCCTCGCACTTGTAGCTGAAGTAGGCCCGCTAGTCTTCGTTCACATAGTAGAAGAGGTAGAGGGATTGCTGAAGTAGACGTAATAACGGATCCTTTCTATTGCTCAGGGACTCATCAAACATCGCTTTCTAGATTTCTTCGGGATTTAGCCCGAACTGTCAAATTCCAATCCACCGGAAAGGATCCTGTTCACGTATCTGCCGCACTTGGCCAGGATCAAGTCAGCACTTTAGAATGAAGAAGACAATACACACATAGAATAGAAAGCTGCTTTTTGCAAGCTCTTTCGGGACGACAATAGACCCGCTTTCAGAGTTTAGGTACAGGCCAGCCAATTTATTAAGATTAAAGGGAATATCTTTCCTTCGGCAAAAAAAGGTTTATGAAGCCATCCTCGCCTCGGGGATAAGAGATCTTTCTGCAGCTCCTGAAACAGCCGAAGAACCTGGAGTTTATGATTCCTTATTACTGTGTGATAGCAACAGAGCAGCTAGCAGAGGAATTCCATTTCGGTAGCAGGCTTCTAAATACGCTGCTTTCCCCGATCGAATACAGAACCTGCTGTTGTAGTCGTAGGTTCAGTTAGTCAAGCCTACCTGGTGCAGGAACTTGAGTAGGTCCATTTCCCACTCGACTGATAAGGAGAGGAGTGAAAGGCAGGCGATAGGGAAACTCGGGATCGTAAATGGATTCGAGTACCATTCTGATCGCGCTTCTTGCTTTACAGAGATTGTTATGAATTGACAAAATAACTAGATTCTCCCGGAACGTCGAGCTGGCTTGGCTGGTACATCAAGCATATCGGCATATTTCATACTTACTGCACGCAGGATAATGTATGATTATAGGTTTGTTCAAGGTTTAATTCCCAAATTACAACCTAACACATAATCTTAAACAGATCTAGGTTCTTGCAGAACGAATCATAAATCAAACCTGTAACATTACCTTTTGCAGCGGATTGATGGTAATGACAAGATCAGTTAGAGCAGATCAGAAACCGGCTCCTCCTTTGGTATCCACACTCTTACAAGCAACGTCAGGCTGCTAGACCAGATGGAAGATCAGAGAGAGAGAGTTCACGGCCACCTGAAACAAATCGCAAAGATGGGTTTACAAACCCTAGGGTTGGCGATTTTTAGCTCTCTCATTAATGGGCCCAAGTCATTAGACTAATGGCTCATTAATCTTTTGGGCCCAAGACACAAATCAGACAAAAGCCTGTATTTTGTCTGGCCCAATTCTCTGATCTAATACAGTAAATGCCATTGCATCTTACCGTATTAATTCCATTTAACTTTCCCGTTAGCTATGGTGTGTGACCCTTTGGGATCATACAATACTGGTAATAAGTCCTAAACTTATAGATCATAAGCGGGCTCTAGCAAGTCATCATGATCACCCAGTATTTATGACTTATGTCTGATCTCGACATTTATCATACTTTCTAGAGATAGTACAGTAGATTTCAGGACATTCCCAACAATCTCCCACTTGTACTGGAATCCTACATTCCCTAGTCCTTTTGTCTCAATATCTCGATCTGGCATAAGGCAAGATGCGTGTCATCCTTATATAGCCAGACCATGTTCATCGGACCAGATTTGATACTGACAATGCAAACGACTTGGGCAAGTCCGTTTGGGAATGGCCATTCTCTTACCAGCTATCAAGTCTCCGATTGGCCTAGAGATATTACCTCCGTTAAACGGCAGGGACAAATCCCATCTTGTTCCATCACTATGAACTACACAATTCATAATACACCCAACCAAGGTCCGTATAGCTCCCATTTACGAAACAGCGTTAGACAATGATCAAAGCGCATCACTCCATGTGCAGCCACATGCATGCGAACTCAGGTCTAAGGACTATACTCTATAGTCGTATATGAGAACCTCTCATGACACATATATTAATATCTTGTAGAGTTCTCATCAGCGGGCCATGTCCGGTCATATGCTCCCCTACATATACCTATGTGTCGACTTTGATGCCGCGCATCTATGACCCCTCGAAACTTGGTCATAAGTCTCAACACAATCTAGTCTCAACAGGTTGTTGGTGTTCCAATTTCAACAACCTTCGACTATGCACACTATGATTTATGTCACTTCGTTAAGTATGGGGTTTCAGGATCAAGTCTACTCATGTACTTCGATGGCCCATATATAATGACATGAATCATTTTGGAACGATTATTTTATATCACAGTTAAAAATAATCCAGAAATAAAATTTCATTAACATTTAAAATGTTTACATGAACCAATCAAAATAACTAAAATAAAGCCCTCACAACTCCCACTCAAAAAGAGATTACATATGAATATCTCTAATTCCTACAGCAGCAGTATGCAACTCGTGCTTAGGTCTCGGGAGTGGCTTTGTCAACGGGTCAGCCACGTTCTCATCAGTGGGAACTCTGCTGACCATCACTTCACCTCTATTCACTATATCACGAATCAGGTGATACCTTCTCATAATATGTTTGGATTTCTGATGATGTCTCGGCTCCTTGGCTTGAGCAATTGCACCATTGTTGTCACAATACAGTGCTAGAGGCTCAGTTGTTGGAATTGTGTCCAGTAATCTCGGTACTGTCTCTAGAAAGTAAGAGTATGTCAATGATCAGACATAAGTCATATAATAATGGGGGTCATGATGGCTTGCTAGAGTCCGCTCATGATCTATAAGTCTTGGACTTATTGCCTTTATTATATGATCTCATATGGGTCACACGCCTAAGCTAACGGGAAAATACGAAGGAACGGTTTAGCAGAAGTACGGTAAAAGTGCTAGGCATTTACTGTACTTAGAGAGACTAAAGGGCCTGATTAAATCCAAGGGATTTAATCAGAACTGAGAATTGGGCCCAAAAGCCCATGAGAACTAGAAGGGATTTTAATGACTAAAATCAGACCTAGCTCTCTAATTTTTCTGAGCACTCTGCGCCTCCCTCCTCTCTCTCTGCGCCTCCTCTCTCAGCTGGTCTAGCAGCCAAATTTCCCGGTGTGCGTGTGTGAGCCTTTGGAGGATCCATCTCTTGGTGGTTCTGCTGATCTCTGACCCTTACCTCCCATTCCGCTGCAAAACAAGGTAACAGGTGAGATCTATTATGTTTCTATTCAAGAGAACCTAGATCTGCATGTTTAGTAGGATGAATCAATCTGAGAATTGAATCAGGAGACACTAAACGATTCAACAGTGGTATCAGAGCTTTTGGTTCTGTGGTTTTTCTTGTTTAGAATCATGTTTAGGATTGTTTAAGAAGTGTTTTTGAATCAATCTACTGATAAGGAAAAACACTTAAGAAACAAAGAATTAAAACCTAAACAAATAAGAAATCGCATGATCCAATCTATATTGAATTGGTTGCGTCGGAGTGTGGTCGAACCGCACGTCCGGATCGTGAGACGCACGGACCGATCGTTGGATCGCGTCGCGTGGTCGAGCCGATCACAAGGGTTGGACCGGACGACCGAGCGGATCGGATCGATCGATCGCGATCGCTTCCTGCCTCGTCCCGGCGTGTCCAGCCTGCTGTCCCGCGTGACCGAGCTTCGTCCCGGTAGCGTCTCGGCCAGCATCGTCCCGTCCGATCGCGAGAGATGGCCCGGCTGTCTCGTCCCGATCATACGGCCCGACCGTCCCATCCCGTCCCGACCATCGACCCGCCGCGGAAGCATGATGGCTTGCGGCTGGACGATCGTTTCTCGATCGCGAAGCTAGGTCACGACCGTGATCGGTTCGTGACCAATCGGTTCGGTTCGGTTAATGGTTCGGTTTAAAACTGATTAAAAAAATTAATCGTCACGGTTTAATAAACAGACTTAATAAATTTATTAAGTTCTGGTTAAACCGGGATAAGAAATCCAAAGTCGAAAAATTGGATTTTGTGCCTAAACCAGTGATTTTCTAATTTGATTTGGTTGGACCAAATAAATTGAGAAAATCCGGTTTAGTAAATAACCGGTTGACAATTGTGGTCATCGTAGTAATTAATTTTGGTTAAGACCAATTTTAATGAACCAGACCGGTTATGTCATTTAATTGGGCAATTGGGTTATGTCTTGGACATGAACCAATTCTTGGGCCTCGGGCCAAGAAGTTAAAACAATTGGGCCAATTATTTGAGTCTTTTCTTCAGAATTAATTTAAAATTTATTTTTATAAAATTATAAAATCGATTTTAAATTAATAAGTTTCCAAAATTTTGAAATTAGAAAGTTTCTTAAATTAGAAGTTTCTAGATTTGCATGTTTTGGATTTTAGGAAATTTCCAATTTTAGAAAGTTTCCTATTTAGGAAGTTTCCAATTTTAGAAAGTTTCCAAAATTAGTAGGTTTCCCTAAAAGGAAAGTTTCCCAAAATAGTAATCTTCTATTTTGGGATAAAATTTTAATAAACCTACAAACCTCAAATAATATCAAGCGTTGGATGTCTTGTCAAGTCTATGTCAGCTGTCGAAGCCCATTCAATTGTACTCATGGCCTTACAGTGTGAGGGTGTCTACTTTTGCGTGGATAAGACGGTTTGTGATTCATAAATGTCATTGGGAGTCCCAGACATTAGTGATTACATGACTGTATAGTCTGGTTTTCTTGACTAGGCCATCGGGAGTCCCGGGCCTTGAGACATCAGAGTGGATTGGGCCTCGGTCCCAGATTCACAACCAAGAGTTATATCACGGATATAATTAGCCGAGATAGGGCTTACCGATATAAGCTAAGGTTGGGTGACGGCCAGTGGCCCACTTTAATCTTAGTTATATGTGGATCTTGGAATCATTATATTCTATTGAGGGTAACTTATGTTATTGAATATAATGCGTGATTAATCATATTAATAATAATACAAGATTAATCATATTGAACATATTAACTAATAACCTTTTTATCTTATATTTCAGCTATGACTACTACAAGCACACAAAACACATTCTCAATCCGGTCTGTTCTCGAAAAGGAGAAGCTGACTGGAACGAACTTCCTGACGTGGTCAAGGAACTTGAGGCTGGTCCTCAAGCAGGAGAAGAAGGATTATGTCCTTCGTGATCCCCTCCCCGAGAGGCCTCCTGCCAATGCCGCCAGGACTCTGCATAATGCTTGGGAAAAGCATTCGTCAGATGAAAATGATGTCTATTGCCTGATGTTGGCGACAATGACTGCTGAGCTGCAAATGCAGTTCGAGAGTGTGTTGTCACCCATCGAGATAATGGCAAGCCTGAAATCACTTTTTCAGGAGCAAGCAAGGACTGAGAGGTTTCAGACAGTTAAGAACCTCTTAGACTGTAAGTTGGCTGCAAATGCGGCAGTGAGTCCTCATGTCTTGAAGATGATGGGTTATCTCGATCATCTTCAGAAACTCAACTGCCCTATCAGCCAGGAACTTGCCTGCGACATCGTTCTGCAGTCTTTACCTGCAAGCTATGATCAGTTCATCCTGAACTTCAATATGCATGGCTTGAGTAAGACATTGCCTGAGCTTCACGGAATGCTCAAGACTGCAGAGCCCAACTTGAGGAAAACTGCCAAGGACCCTAATGTGCTTATGGTGCAAAAGGGCAAGGGCTTTAAGAAATCCTCTGCCAAGGACAAGGGAAAGGCTAAGGCTGTCCAAGTCTCGGACAAGGACACGCCAAAGCCCAAGCCCAAATCCAAGGCTGGGCCTACTGACATCTGCAGGTTCTGTAAAGAACCAGGGCATTGGAGGAGAGAATGTAAGAAATTCCAAGAATGTCTAAAGGAATTGAAGAAGAAGACTCTCGAGACTTCTTCATCAGGTATTTTTGTTATAGAAGTTAATACAACTACTTCTGATAATACCTCATGGGTTATGGATACTGGTTGTGGGGCTCATATTTGTACTAATATGCAGGCACTCAGCAACAGTAGGAGGCTGAAGCAAGGACAAGTGGAGCTACGAGTTGGGAATGGAGCGAAAGTTCCTGCACTAGCTGTAGGCACATACTTGTTGTCTTTACCTTCGGGATTGGTTTTAGAACTCAATAATTGTTATTTTGTACCTGCTATAAGCAGAAATATTATTTCAATTTCTTTGTTGGATTTGGAAGGTTATGATTTTTCAGTTAAGAATAAATTATGTTCCTTCAATCGCAACAATTTGTTCTATGGTTGTGCCCCTCTTACGAATGGGCTTTACATACTTGATCAATCCGCGCCAATTTATAACATTGATACCAAACGGTTCAAACCTAATGAGGAGAACCGAACGTTTCTATGGCATTGTCGTTTAGGGCACATCAGCGAGAAACGCATCAAGAGGCTCCATTCGAATGGACTTCTTGGCTCATTTGACTTTGAGTCATGTGAGAAATGCGAATCCTGCATGATGGGCAAAATGACACGGGCCCCCTTTAATAAACCTAACGAGAGGGCCAGTGACTTATTGGGTCTGATACACACTGACGTGTGTGGCCCAATGTCCACAAATGCAAGAGGAAACTATCAGTACTTCATTACCTTCACTGATGATTTCAGTAGGTATGGATATGTTTATTTAATGAAACATAAGTCTGAATCTTTTGAGAAGTTCAGAGAATTCCAAAATGAAGTACAGAACCAACTTGGCAAAAGCATTAAGGCTCTTCGGTCCGACCGAGGAGGAGAATACTTAAGCCAAGAATTCAGTGATCATCTAAGAGAGTGTGGGATCGTGTCCCAACTCACTCCTCCTGGAACACCTCAATGGAATGGTGTGTCTGAGAGGAGAAATCGGACCTTATTGGATATGGTTCGATCTATGATGAGTCACACAGACCTTCCAATATCCCTTTGGGGATATGCTCTGCTAACAGCAGTGTTCACTCTAAATAGAGCGCCATCGAAAGCAGTAGCAAAGACACCATATGAATTATGGACTGGAGTGGCTCCAGTGCTGTCTTATCTTAGAATTTGGGGTTGTGAAGCCTATGTCAAGAGATTAATCTCAGACAAGCTTACACCAAAGTCTGATAAATGCTACTTCATTGGTTATCCGAAGGAAACCAAGGCTTATTACTTCTATCTACGTTCCGAGAACAAGATCTTTGTTGCCCGGGATTGTAACTTTCTTGAGAGGGAGTTTCTCTCTAAGAAAGAAAGTGGGAGTAAGGTACTGCTTGAAGAAATACAAGATGAACAGGATACTGCTCAACCTAATGAGGAAGAGCAGCAGGAGGACCTACAAGAAATTGTAGAGCCTGAACCTGTAGTACCTGAAGTTCGAAGATCCGGGAGGATCTGTCACGAACCCGAGAGATATCAAGGATTCCTCGTGACTAACTGTCATGATCTTCTGATCATTGATGGTGATGAACCATCGAACTTCAATCAAGCCATGATGGGCCCAGATTCCTCTAAGTGGCGTAAGGCCACTGATTCCGAAATGGACTCCATGTCGGTCAACCAAGTGTTTTCGTTGGTTGACTTACCCGCTGGTGTAAAAGCCATCGAGTGCAAATAGATCTTCAAGAAGAAGATTGACGTGGATGGAAATGTCCAGATTTATAAAGCCAGGTTGGTGACAAAAGGTTTCAGACAAGTTCACGGTGTGGATTACGATGAAACCTATTCACCAGTGGCTATGATGAAATCTATTCGGATTCTACTAGCAACTGCAGCTTTTCATGATTATGAAATTTGGCAGATGGACGTAAAAACCGCCTTCCTGAATGGCATTCTGGAAGAGGATGTGTATATGACACAACCTGACGGTTACATAGATCCAAAGAATGCTGGGAAAGTATGCAAGCTTCATAAATCCATTTATGGATTGAAGCAAGCATCGAGGAGCTGGAATCTTCGTTTTGATGAAGCGATCAAGCAATTTGACTTCATCAGAAACGAAGAAGAACAATGCGTGTATAAGAAAACTAGTGGGAGCAAGATAGTATTTCTTATTCTGTATGTCGATGACATACTGCTTCTCGGAAACGACATTCCAATGCTGAAGTCGGTAAAGGACTGGCTTGGAAGTTGTTTTTCCATGAAAGACATGGGTGAAGCCGCATACGTTCTTGGAATAAGGATCTACCGGGATAGATCTAAAAGGCTGATAGGCTTGTGTCAAGATTCATACATTGACAAAGTCCTACAAAGATTCAGCATGAAAGATTCGAAGAAGGGCTTCACGCCAATGGTACATGGCACAACGCTAAGCAAGAAGCAGAGCCCTACGACGGCTGCTGAGCTTGAGCGCATGAAGAATATTCCTTATGCATCTGCAATAGGATCTATCATGTATGCCATGATCTATACTCGTCCTGATGTTGCTTATGCATTGAGCATGACGAGTAGATACTAGTCAAATCCAGGTGAAAACCATTGGATTGCCGTCAAGAATATCCTGAAGTATCTAAGACATACTAAGGATAAGTTCTTGGTGTAAGGTGGAAGTGATGTGCTTAAAGTCAGTGGATTCACGGACGCAAGTTTCCAGACAGACCAAGATGATTTCCGGTCACAGTCTGGTTATATCTTTTGTCTGAATGGCGGTGCAATCAGTTGGAGAAGCTCCAAGCAAGACACCGTTGCTGATTCCACTACTGAAGCTGAATATATCGCCGCTTCAGAAGCTGCGAAGGAAGTTGTTTGGATACGAAAGTTCATTATTGAACTAGGTGTGATACCAAATGCGGCTGAGCCTCTGGCACTGTTTTGTGATAACAATGGTGCTATTGCTCAGGCAAAGGAACCAAGATCACACCAGAAATCCAAGCATGTTCTAAGAAGATTTCACTTGATACGTGACATCATTAATAGAAAGGAAGTCAAGATCAGCCGAGTTCAGACAGATGATAACGTCGCTGATCCATTGACAAAGCCACTCCCAAGACCTAAGCTCGAGTTCCTAACTGAAGCTGTAGGCATTAGAGACATTGAAATGTAATCTAAATTTGAGTGGGAGTTTGAGGGCTTTATTTAGTTATTTGATATGTTCTTGAAAAAACATTTTATGTTTAATGAAATTATTATTTCAAGATTATATTAACTGTGATGAAATAATCGTTCCAAAGTGATATGAACCATTTTATAGGTCATCGAAGTAAGTGACTTGATCTTGAGTTATCAAAGTCATTTAGCTTGATCATGAGACCCTATATTTGATAGATGGCTTATATCATCATGTCCCTAGTCGAAGGTTGTTGAAATTGGAACACCAACAACCGTGTGAGACTGGATTGGTATGTGACTTATGACAAAGTCTCAGTGTGTCATAGATGCACCGCATCAAAGTCAGTACATAGGTGTATGTAGGGTACATACGACCGGACAAGACCCGATTATAAGAACTCTTCAGGATATTTATATCTGTGTCATAAGAGATTCTTACTACGACTATAGAGTATAGTCCTTAGACCTGAGTTCGCATGCATGTGACTGCACATGAACTAATGCGCTTTGATCATTGTCTAATGCTGTCGTTAAGCGATAGTTATAAGGACCTTGTTTGGGTGTATTATGAAATGAGTAGTTTACAGTGATGGAACAAGACGGGATTTGTCCCTCCAATATAAATGGAGTGAATATCTCTAGGCCAATCGGAGATTTGAATACTGGAAAATGCATGGCCATGCTCAAACGGACTTTCCCGAGTCGTTTGGATTGTCAGTATCAAATCAGAGTCCGATGAACAAGATTAGGCTTTATAAGGATGACACTAATCTTGCCTTATGACTAATCGAGATATTGAGACAAAAGGATTATGAATACAGAGATTCCAGTACAAGTGGGAGATTGTTGGAATTGTGTCCAGTAATCTCGGTACTGTCTCTAGAAAGTAAGAGTATGTCAATGATCAGACATAAGTCATATAATACTGGGGGTCATGATGGCTTGCTAGAGTCCGCTCATGATCTATAAGTCTTGGACTTATTGCCTTTATTATATGATCCCATATGGGTCACACGCCTAAGCTAACGGGAAAATACGAAGGAACGGTTTAGCAGAAGTACGGTAAAAGTGCTAGGCATTTACTGTACTTAGAGAGACTAAAGGGCCTGATTAAATCCAAGGGATTTAATCAGAACTGAGAATTGGGCCCAAAAGCCCATGAGAACTAGAAGGGATTTTAATGACTAAAATCAGACCTAGCTCTCTAATTTTTCTGAGCACTCTGCGCCTCCCTCCTCTCTCTCTGCGCCTCCTCTCTCAGCTGGTCTAGCAGCCAAATTTCCCGGTGTGCGTGTGTGAGCCTTTGGAGGATCCATCTCTTGGTGGTTCTGCTGATCTCTGACCCTTACCTCCCATTCCGCTGCAAAACAAGGTAACAGGTGAGATCTATTATGTTTCTATTCAAGAGAACCTAGATCTGCATGTTTAGTAGGATGAATCAATCTGAGAATTGAATCAGGAGACACTAAACGATCCAACATCAGTGGCATTTGGGAATACACCGAGTTCAATCAAGAAGTTCCTTATCCAAACTCCTTCCTTCGCAGCTTCTGAAGCAGTGATGTATTCAGCTTCAGTTGTGGAATCTGCCACGGTGCTCTGCTTGGAGCTCTTCCAACTTACTGCACCGCCATTCAGACAGAAGATGTAACCAGACTGTGAACGGAAATCATCTTTATCTGTCTGAAAACTTGCATCTTTGAATCCACTGATTTCAAGCACTTCACTTCCTCCGTAAACCAAGAACTTATCCTTAGTATTCCTCAAATACTTCAGGATATTCTTTACAGCAATCCAGTGATTCTCACCTGGATTAGACTGGTACCTACTCGTCATGCTTAGTGCATAAGCAACATCAGGACGAGTACAGATCATGGCATACATGATAGATCCTATAGCCGAAGCATAAGGAATCCTACTCATGCGCTTAAGCTCATCAGGTGTTTTTGGACACTGATCTTTGCTTAGTGTAGCACCATGTATCATTGGCGTGAATCCTTTCTTGGATTTATCCATTCCGAATCGATGCAGGATTTTGTCTATATAAGCATCTTGACAAAGTCCAATCAGCCTTTTAGATCTATCTCTAAAGATTCGGATTCCAAGAACATACGCGGCTTCACCCATGTCCTTCATGGAAAAACAACTTCCCAGCCAGTCTTTAACAGACTTCAGCATTGGAATATCATTTCCAAGAAGCAATATGTCATCGACATATAGGATAAGAAACGCCACTTTGCTCCCACTAGTTTTCTTATACACACATTGTTCCTCTTGGTTTCTGATGAAGTCAAAGTTCTTTATTGCTTCATCAAAACGAAGATTCCAACTCCTCGATGCTTGCTTCAATCCATAAATGGATTTATGAAGTTTACATACTTTCCCAGCATTCTTAGGATCAATGTAACCGTCAGGTTGTGTCATATACACATCCTCCTCCAAGTTTCCATTCAGGAAGGCGGTTTTCACATCCATCTGCCAAATCTCATAATCATAATAAGCGGCAGTTGCTAGGAGAATCCGAATTGATTTCATCATGGCCACTGGTGAATAGGTTTCATCATAGTCTATACCATGAATTTGCTTGAAACCTTTTGCCACCAACCTGGCCTTGTAAATCTGGACATTTCCATCCATGTCAATCTTCTTCTTGAAGATCCATTTACACTCGATGGCTTTTGCACCAGCGGGTAAATCAACCAGTGAAAACACTCGGTTGACAGACATGGAGTCCATCTCGGTTTCAGTGGCTTCACGCCACTTTAAGGAGTCAGGGCCCATCATGGCTTCTGCAAAGTTCGAGGGTTCATCACCGTCAATGATCAAAAGATCATGCCAATTAGTCACGAGGAATCCCTGATATCTATCGGGTTCGTGACGGATCCTTCCGGATCTTCGAACTTCAGGTACTGCAGGTTCAGGTTCTATTACAGCTTCATGTAATTCATCCTGCTGTTCTTCCTCATTAGGTTGAACAGGTTCCTGTCCTTCTTGAATTTCATCAAGTTGTACCTTACTCCCACTATCTTTTCTAGAGAGAAACTCCCTTTCAAGAAAAGTACAATCCCGAGCAACAAAGATTTTGTTCTCGGATCGCAGATAGAAGTAATAAGCCTTGGTATCCCTAGGATAACCAATGAAGTAGCATTTGTCAGATTTTGGTGTAAGCTTGTCTGAGATTAATCTTTTGACATAGGCTTCACAACCCCAAATTCTGAGAAAAGACATTGCTGGAGCTTTTCCAGTCCATATCTCATATGGTGTCTTTGCTACTGCCTTTGATGGCACTCTGTTCAGTGTGAACGTTGCGGTCAGCAAAGCATATCCCCAAAGGGATATAGGAAGGTCTGTGTGACTCATCATGGATCGGACCATATCTAACAATGTCCGATTCCTTCTCTCAGACACACCATTCCACTGAGGTGTTCCAGGAGGTGTGAGTTGGGAGATGATCCCACACTCACTCAGATGATCACGAAATTCCTGGCTCAAGTATTCTCCTCCTCGGTCCGACCGAAGAGCCTTAATACTTTTACCAAGCTGGTTCTGTACTTCATTCTGGAATTCTTTGAACTTTTCAAAGGTTTCCGACTTATGTTTCATCAAGTAGACATATCCATATCTACTGAAATCATCAGTGAATGTAATGAAGTACTGAAAGTTTCCTCTAGCACTTGTGGACATTGGGCCACACACGTCAGTATGTATCAGGCCCAATAGTTCACTGGCCCTTTCTGTGGGTTTATTGAAAGGGGCCCGTGTCATTTTGCCCATTAGGCAAGATTCGCATTGCTCACAAGACTCAAAGTCAAATGAGCCCAAGAGTCCATTTGAATGGAGCCTCTTGACGCGTTTCTCACTAATGTGCCCCAAACGACAATGCCAGAGAAACATTTCATTTTCTTCGTTAGATTTGAACCGTTTCGTATTAATGTTATATACTGGAGCAGATTGATCCAGCATGTACAGCCCATTTATAAGAGGGGCACAGCCATAGAACATATCATTGAGATTAAAGGAACACAATTTATTCTTAATAGAAAAATCAAATCCTTGCAAATCCAACAATGAAACTGAAATGATATTTCTGCTTATAGCAGGTACAAAATAACAATTCTCAAGTTCTAAAATCAATCCAGACGGTAAAGACAACAAGTAAGTGCCAACGGCCAGTGCTGGAACCTTCGCTCCATTGCCAACCCGCAACTCTACTTGCCCTTGCTTCAACCTTCTACTGTTGCTGAGCGCCTGCATATTAGTACAAATATGAGCCCCACATCCAGTATCTAATACCCAAGTGGTATTATCAGAAGTAGTAGTATTTACTTCAATAACAAAAATACCTGAAGATTTAGTCTCCAAGGACTTCTTCTTCTTCAGACTTTCCTGGTATTTCTTACAGTCCCTGCGGTAATGCCCTGCCTCTTTACAAAAGTGACAGATGTCAGAAGGCCCAGCTTTGGACACGGGCTTGGGCTTGGCGTTTTCATTGCTGACTACCTTGCCCTTTCCCTTGTCTGCAGCGGATTTCTTAAAACCCTTGCCCTTCTGCACCATGAGTACAGACGACTCCTTGGCTTTCTTCAGATTAGGTTCTGCAGTCTTGAGCATACCATGTAGCTCAGGCAAAGTCTTTATCAACCCATGCATATTATAGTTCAAAATGAACTGGTCATATGCAGGAGTAAGAGACTGCAGAACGATATCACAAGCAAGCTCTTGGCTTATAGGACAGTCGAGCCTAGTCAAATGATCGAGATAACCCATCATTTTCAGAACATGTGGACTCACTGCTGCATCCTTAGCCATTTTACAGTCCAAGAGATTCTTAACAGTTTGGAATCTCTCTGTACGAGCCTGCTCCTGAAACAACGCTTTCAGATTTGCCATCAGCTCCATGGGACAAGTCAGGCCTTCCCACTGCATCTGCAGTTCGGGAGCCATTGTCGCCAACATCAGGCAAATCACGTCATTAGCATCTGAAGAATGCGTATCCCAAGCATTTTTCACAGCTTGTGCGGCATTATTCGCAGGTCTAGGTTGGAGAACTCTTTCAAGGACATAAGCCTTCTTCTCCTGCCTGAGCACAAGTCTCAGGTTCCTGGACCAGTTCAAGAAGTTTGATCCGTTCAGTTTGTCCTTCTCAAGGGCAGACCGGATCGAGAAAGTGTTTTGTGTTGTTGTGCTTGACATAGCTGAAAATATGAGACAATAGAGTTTTAGTTATTTAGTTCATAAAAGAGTAATCTTAAAAACTTATAAGAAAACTCGCATTGCATTCAAAATTTCTTTGTTTAACCTCATAAGAATGCAATGATTCTGAGACCCATGTTCAGCTAAATCCAAAGTGGGCCACTGGCCGTCACCCGGAATTAGCTTTACTTGGTAAGCATACACACAGCTAGTTATATCTCATATAACTCTCGGTTGTGAATTGGACCCGAGGCCCAAATTCACCAGATGTCTCAAGACCCGGGACTCCCGATGGCCCAGTCAAGGAAACCAATCTCTTACAGCCAAATAATCACTAAAATCTGGGACTCCCAATGAAATTAGTGACTACATACTACTTTACTTATGCGAAAACAGATACCTCACACTGTAAGCCATATCTGTAATCGAATAAGCGTTAAGTAGCTGACAAGATTGGAAAGACATCCAAGCTTGATATTGTTTTTGAGGATTTTAAGTTTTATTTCCAAAAATAGAAGATTACTATTTTGGGAAACTTACTTATTTTAGAAACTTTCTAAATTTAGTAACATACTAAAAATAGAAATTTCTAATTTAATATTTTATAAATATTTTGGGATGGGTCACAAATTATAGGCCCAATTCTTGGCCCAAGACCATAGAATTCCAGTTGGCCCAATAATTTGACATAACCGATTCGGTTTATTAATTCTGGTCCAAGACCAAATTAACTATCAAAACCATCGGTTATTTACTAAACCAGACCAGCTCTAAATTATTTGGTCCAACCAAATCAAACTTAGACCAGCCTTCGGTTTAGGTTAAAATTCAATTTTTGAATTTCAATCCGGTTTAACCAGAAAATAAATAATACCATGTATTAAATAATTTCCAGCAAACCGCGATTCGGGTTAACCGCTTGAACCACCAATTAAATTGGATCGGTTCAGTTAAATCCAAAACCGGGAAGAAACACCTAGTGTTTTAGCCAATTTGATTTAACTTGCGGTTTAAGGCTTTAAACACACGATTAACCGCCATTTAAATGGACCGGTTAAATCGGTGTGGTTTTGGGCAACGAACCGCGAAGCTCGGTTTAACCGATTGACTATTCGCGGGACGTAAAATTTAACGGGCCAAACGATCGGATCCATGATCGGATCATGGACCCACGATCCAACTCGGCCCATCACGCAAGATCACTGGCCCATGATCCATTCGAGACCTAAGCGGCTGCCTTGTGGATCACGCTTGGCCAAGCGATCGATCCACTCGCCATCACGATCGAATATCGATCGATCATATGGCCATCGATCGCATGCCCTGTCCCGAATGTGCGATCATCAATTGATCGATCTAGGGCTGATCATACGGCTGATCACATTATCGATCCATGATCGATTAATACGCCGAGGATCATTATCCCATCGTCACACGATCAGCGGCCCAATCAAGTGATCGACGATCACATGCATGTGATCATAACAAGATCATTATGCGATTAGGGTTTAATGATTTTAATCAATTTAAATTCATTCAATTGATTCAAAAATCTTTAAACATTCATATGATCCAATTTTACAAGAAACCTAAAACCTGGCTCTGATACCACTGTATGATTATAGGTTTGTTCAAGGTTTAATTCCCAAATTACAACCTAACACATAATCTTAAACAGATCTAGGTTCTTGCAGAACGAATCATAAATCAAACATGTAACATTACCTTTTGCAGCGGATTGATGGTAATGACAAGATCAGTTAGAGCAGATCAGAAACCGGCTCCTCCTTTGGTATCCACACTCTTACAAGCAACGTCAGGCTGCTAGACCAGATGGAAGATCAGAGAGAGAGAGTTCACGGACACCTGAAACAAATCGCAAAGATGGGTTTACAAACCCTAGGGTTGGCGATTTTTAGCTCTCTCATTAATGGGCCCAAGTCATTAGACTAATGGCTCATTAATCTTTTGGGCCCAAGACACAAATCAGACAAAAGCCTGTATTTTGTCTGGCCCAATTCTCTGATCTAATACAGTAAATGCCATTGCATCTTACCGTATTAATTCCATTTAACTTTCCCGTTAGCTATGGTGTGTGACCCTTTGGGATCATACAATACTGGTAATAAGTCCTAAACTTATAGATCATAAGCGGGCTCTAGCAAGTCATCATGATCACCCAGTATTTATGACTTATGTCTGATCTCGACATTTATCATACTTTCTAGAGATAGTACAGTAGATTTCAGGACATTCCCAACAGATAAGATCGCTCATGACCTGAAGATTACAGGTTCGAATCATGTCCCCGCATAAAGAACAAACAAACAATATAAAACACTAAGACCTTAATTGAGTTGGAAGAGTTGGATTTGGAGTTTATAAAAGCTGTTATTAGTTCAAATTGAAGATTCGGTGTTCAAAAGTCTTCCTTGGTTCCACCCCCCTGGAAACGTTATTGGGTACGCGTCCTACGAATATGGTTTCGATCTCAACAGCTTTTTCCAATAGTCAGATAAGATCTTAGACACTGCTTCGCGGGATCGCCTAAAGCTGTAACTCCGCCTTTCTTAGGCACTACATGGACTGGACTAACCCAATCACTGTCTGAAATTGGATATAATCCCAGCATCTAGGAGTTTCATAATCTCCTTCTTAACCACATCCTTAAGATTAGGATTCAGCCTTCTCTGATGCTCAACTGATGTCTTAGACTCGTCCTCAAGATGTATCTGATGCATGCACAGCTCCGAAGAGATACCTGAAATGTCATCAAGAGAATAGCCAAGAGCTTTGCGATGCTTGCGCAGCTTGCTTAGCAGTAAAGTGAGCTCTGCGTTGTTCAAACTAGCATTAACAATCACTGGATAAGTTGAATTCGGTCCAAGAAATGCGTACCTTAGCCCGGATGGAAGTTGTTTCAGCTCAATTTTTGGAGCCTTTTCCTCTGCCCAGTCTCTGTCGACATGCAACGATCGATGCCCTGAAGGTGTCGATCGATGCAACGTCGCATCAGACACATCCAATTGCATCACTTGCTCAGCAGAGTCCATTAGCCTTGCATAGCAGATTGCGGGCTCGTCTTGCAGGTTTTCCAGCTCCATTATAGAGCTCAGTAAGTCACTCTCCAGTGGATCCTCAGCATGTGACCTATGAAAGTATTCTACAGCCAAATCACTGAGTGTGTCCACATAGAAGGTATGTCCGTCGATGGTTGGTCTCTTTGCCAGTTTGTCCATATCAAAGCTCATCTTCAGATCACCCACATTCAGAATTATTTTACCTCTCTGGCAGTCAATCATCGCACCCGCAGTATCTAAGGAAGGCCTATCCAAAATCAGTGGATCCTTTGGTTCCTCTCCATACTGCAGAACTACAAAATCAATAGGAATCACACATTGGCCAATCATTATAGGCACATCCTCCAATATTCCTTCAGGAATTCTGATTGTTCTGTCTGCTAAAACCAATGAGATCCTAGTGGGCAGGAAGTCAGTCATCCCAAGTCTCTTAGCAACAGAGAAGGGCATAAGGTTCACACTAGAACCAAGATCACATAGAGATCTTTCAAATCTTTCCCTGTAGATTGCACAATTCAACACAAAGCTCCCTGGATCTTTCAACTTCTCAGGAATTCTGCCCTGAATCACCGCACTACATACCTCTGTGATCATCATTGCACTCTCCTCATTAGACCATTTACCAGCAAGTAAGTCCTTAAGACATCTCTTCATCACAGGAGTATTCTCCATAGAGTCAATCAAAGGCACTTCGATCTTCACCTTTTTAATGATCTCCTTGCATTTGGCATACTGCTTATCGTTCTTGGCCTTCCTGGGGTTCTTAGGAAAAGGTACCTTAGGCTTGTAGACCCTTTCATTCTACTTTTTCAGCTTTTCTGCGTCTGAGCTCTTTGCAGTCGCCTTGCGTCGATCGTTGCTAGTGTTGCATCGATCGTTGCTGGGTTACTGTGTCACGACCTCTGCGTCGAGCTTCGGCTCATCATCTTTGTTTTCGCTTTGCATCGACCATTGCTGAGGTGCGTCGATCGATGCATTGCGAATTCCATGGATCTCATCTTCCATTTCTTCAATTTTCATGATCTCTTCAACACTCAACTGCTTTTTCTGGGCAGGAAACAGCTCCTTACCACTTCTTAATGTCACTGCATTGCACTGATACTTAGGATTAGCATCAGTCCGTCCTGGAAGAGATCCATCTGGCCTCTGAACATATCCAGCAGTCCTCGCAACCTTAGCATCAAGCTCCTTCATATGTGTGCTCAAGGATTCAAACTTCCCATTGAGATCCTCATACACAGCACCTAACTTCTTGTCGAAGTCTACAGCATTCTCAGTCTGACCTTTCAGCAGCTGCTCCATCATACTCTCCATATTGCTCTCATGAGCATTAGCAGCAGGAGGTGTTTGGTAAGAGGAAGATCCATAAGTCCTCTGATTACCTTGTTGAAAAGGTTTCTGGAAGCCAGCATTTTGTCCAAAGCCAGAAGAGTTTTGATTGCTTGTGAAAGCACTCTTCTGTCCACCATTGAAGAACATATTACCTTGTTGTCCTCCAAACCTGTTTCCTTGGAAACCAGATCCTCCAATGTAGTTCACATTCTCTTCCTGACCATCTTCTTCAGCATTGATCACTTCTACATCTTGAGCAAAATGGACAGCTTTTTTTCCAGCTAGCAAATTACAGAGAGTGTCCAATTTGGTCCTAATATCAGCTATCTCCAAATTGTCTATCTTCCCACCATATTCCTTCCTTCTACTATCAGCACTCTTGCAGCTATTACTGCTTACTAAGTTGTCTATCAATTGCTTAGCTTGCTCAGGAGTCCTAGTGTTGAAATTTCCATTGCTGGAATTATCCAATGCAGTCTGGTATGGGAGATCTATACCTCTAAAGAAAATACCCAGCAATGTTACCTCAGTGAATCCATGATGCGGGCAGTCACGTTCGTACTTCTTAAATCTCATCCAGGCAGTCTTAATAGGCTCTATAGGACCTTGGGAGAAAGTGAGAATGTCCTGTCTCGACTGATCAGAGCGAGCATCATCATAGAAGTGTCTCAGAAACTTACTCTTAACAGCATCCCATGTAGTAAACTTCCCAGGTGGAAGTTGTTTCAGCCAGGCAGCAGCATCTCCAGCGAGAGAGTAGGGGAAAAGTTTGAGAAACAGATAGTCATAGTTCACTCCATCATACTTCATCCCAGTGACTATGTCCTCAAACTCATCAATATGATCCATTGGCTGCTCATTAGGGAAACCATGGAAGGCATTCTGCCTCAGAATAGAGTAGTAGATGGTCTTGATCTCGAAGTCATTCCTCTCAAAACTAGGAGGCACAAGATCTGACCGGTTAGCATGAAACACATCCGGACGGTTATAGTCAGCTAAGGTCCTCTCATTAGCAACAGGAGGATTAACCATCTACCTCTCACTTTGTCCTTGGCCTTGTCCTTTTCCTTGCTCTTGTTCTTGTTCAGGCTCAGGAATCACATTCCCTTCAGCATCAATCATATGCCCAGCAGCATTGTACGGATTGTTTTGTCGGTCCCTCAGGGTACCTTGACCATCGGGTATCAGAATCAGATGTTCTCGAACCATTCTTGCTCGTTGAACTTTCCTGTTAGTCCTCTCTAGTCTAGCAAGCTCTTCAAGTTGGAGATTAACGAGATTAGTATTCGTATTACTTCTGGTATCACGCGTCTTCATAAACCGTCTGTAATCGCAGTGCAACGATCGATGCTAAGAGTGCAACGATCGACTCAACTCCAGTCGCTTAGTAACGATTGACACAAAAGAGGCAACGATCGATGTTAGGCGAATGTCAAACCTGCGACAGAGAAAAACAGAGAAAACTAGTAACCAAAAACAAAAAAATAAAAATCATAGTCTAAACCCTAAGTTCAAATCTATCGAAGACTCAAAAGAGTCCCCGGCAACGGCGCCAAAAACTTGATAGGTCAGGTTTTATCCCTATTTTAACTGCAAGTGCACAGTGATGTGAATGTAGTACTTTAGGGTATCGAATCCACAAGGACTCTAGGCAACGATAGATTAAGAACAGTCAAGTTAAAACTAGGAGAAAGCAATGTAATGAGAAACTAAAAGCAATGCAAGAAAGTAAATCAGTAGCAAGATTGGTTGTAGGCAATTAACTAAAAGCGCTAAGTTTAGGGAGTTCTCAGAAAATCAGACAAGCAGACAAATTATTCAGTCATGATCAAATTAAGCACGGTTCTAGAACTCAAACACAGATATAGAATTAAACAACTTTCGTTGTGAGAATTCTCTAAGCCTAATTGCAGAAATCCAAATTTCTTTGGAATTCCTACCAGATTAAACTAGCTTTAAGATTAAGTTCGATATGTTCACAATTCAATTAAACCAAATTTCTTTGCGAGTAATTCAATTGCTCAACCTAAATAGTTCAGATTCTAAATCACACTTTCGTGTCAATTCAACAACCTAAGATCTAGATTCTAAGTGATCAGGTTAGAAACTAGTGTTAAGAACAATTTAGATCGAAGAACAATTATTGATATGAATCCTTAACTGAAATAAATAAATCTAACAAGTCATGAAATCCTTAATGAGAATCCCTAAACCTAACTATGAATCTACTCAGACATGGAATATGAAAACATAATCATTGAATTAATAGATTGCATAAAAGAGAATAAAGAAGTAAAGGGGTTCGAAATCTTCTCCAAAAAGCAGAAAGCAGAAAGCAGTACAGGATTAGATCCGCCCCAAGCTCTAAAATCTCTCAGCTCTAAGTATGAAAGCGTCTCTAAAAACTGATGTAAAAACCTAATTATATAAGCTAATTACATCTTGGGGCTTCTTTGTAATTATCAGGAACTTCTTGGCAAAACTATGATTTCTTCATTCTTCATTAAAACCGCCGAGGAAGGCCCATCTCGCTAGTGTGTCGATCGATGCACGATGTGTGTCGATCGATGCATTACTCTGTTTTGGACAGTGAACTCTATCTCTCGGGTCAAAGCACCAAAATGCTCCAAAAAGCTCCATTAACTCCAATTCTGCTCCAAACGTGCTAATACCTAATAACACATGTAAAAGACTCTAAAGAAACATTAAAAGACTCTAAAACACACTTATATCATGGTCTAAAACCGGTAAAAACCATGATATATCAAGGTGGTACTTCAACCCGTGGATTTTCTTCAACTCGTGGATTTCCTTGTCCATTTGCGCCTCCACCTTGAGCTCCAGCGTTAGGGTCAATAACGCGCAGGGATCACAATAATGTTTCCATCAGCATCAAATGGATGTCCCTGAGCATTGTATGGGTTATTCTGCAAATCCCTCAGAACACCTTCTGCATCTCGAACCAAAATCACAACATTTGGATTCATCATCTTCACTGGCGTTTGTGCTTTCTTGTTCTTCCTTTCTAACCTTGCAAGTTGTTCCAATCTGAGGTTTATGAGCTCCTTGTCTGGAATACTTCTAGGTGCACGATTAGGCATGCACAAACAATTCACGGCTCAAGCGTATCGATTCAGTTCGTGGGTGCGTCTTCTCTCAAGCCTGAAACGCGCAAAGACAGAACAAAAAAAAATTAGTAACCAAAACAAAAACGAAAAACCTAGTCGAAACTCTAAACTCAAATTTAAGACTCAAAGAGTCCCCGGCAACGGCGCCAAAAACTTGATATGCTCAGAGTTTAATTTCCTAAGTTACACTGCAAGTGCACATGCAAATGTAGTATATAGGGATCGAACCACATAGACTCAAGAATCTTACGATAAACTGTAGAGTGTCAAGTAGAGCTAGGTGATGTAAATCAAGAATAATAAATTAAAGGGCAGTAAATAAATCAGTAGCAAGCGAGTTTGTTTTCAAATACTAAAAGCGCTGGGTCAAGGGCGTTCTCAGGAAATCATGCCATGCAAATCAAATATCAGTCATGATCGAATTAAGAACCGTTTTAGAACTCAAACACAGATGTAAAACTAACCAACTTTCGTTGCGAGAATTTACTAAGTCTAAACCCTAGAAATCCAAATTGGTTTGCAATTCCTAACAGATTAAACTAGTATTAAGTGCAGGTTCAATTAATTCACAATTTAATTAAACCAAATTTCTTTGCAAATAATTAAATTGCTCAACCTAAACAGATCAGATTCTAAATTACACTTTCGTGTCAATTTATAAACCCTAGATCTAGATTCCAATTGATCAGGTTATAAACTAGCCTTAAGCACAATTCAGGTTGAAGAACTAACAAGTTATGAATTCTTAACTGATTAAAATCAATCTAGAAAGTCATGAAATCCCTATGAGAAATCCTAAACCTAACAATGAATCTACTCAGACATATTGATGGAAGCAAACAACATAGTATGAATAGATTGCATTAAAGAAAGAGTAGAGATTAAAAAGGGGTTCGAAATCTTCTTCAAAAAGCAGTACAAAGAATGATCAGCCCCAAAGCTCTTAAAATCTCTCTAGCTAAAAGTATGAAAGTGTGTGTAAAACAAAACACCAAAAACCTTAATATAACGTGCTAAACACGTTTTGGGTTTCCTTTGTAAATAACAAAACTTATGGGGTAATTCTGTAATTTCTTCAAGTCTTCATTAATGTGCTGGAATTTGCGATCTGGGAGCTGTGTCGATCGATGCAAGTGTGCATCGGTCGACGCTCAGCTCGAACTTAGATGGTGATTTCTTCTCATCACGGCTTCAGCTCCAAATCTTGTCCAAAAAGCTCTAATATCTTCCAAGGTCCTCCAAACGTGTGATAAACACCTGAAAAGACTCGAAAGACACTATAAAAGACTTGAATATATACTTATATCATGGTTTAACACATGTAAAAACCATGATATATAACTATACCCTCGTTGGATGTTCTTCACCCACCGCCATCAACTAATGCCACGATGATAAACCCTCAGGTATCGTCTTCTTCCTCTGAATCTTTACGACTCTCTTCTTCCTCCAGTGAGCCCACTGCGCTCTTTCTGAAAATAGGCCTAACCCGATGCAGTCCAACCCCCAATATTTTGAGCCTACTGCTTTCACTGAAATGGGTCACAATTACCCAGCCCCAACACCAAGTTTCTACTTCCTCCAACCTCGACCAAAACCAGCCTTCTCAGCCTATTGAACAAGAAATCCGACACATAAAACAACCACCGGAAAATACCCACAAAATGTATACTCGGGCCAAAAATAAAATTTCCAAACCGATCCAGAAACTAACGATTACTGTTTTAGGAAAAAATCTCGCAGCATACATAACCTAGTACAATCACTTAGGCTCTCGAAGATGACTAATGGAGAAAATCTATGTCACAAGAATTTGATGCGTAGACGACTAATCACAAATGGGATTTACAGCTGCCTAATCTGAGACACAATGTTATTTGGTGCAAGTGGATTTTTACAACGAAATATCTTGCCAACAAAGATGTCGACATATACAAAGCTCGTCTCGTCACAAAAATATTTACGCAACAATACATGGTTGACAATGTAGAGACTTTCAGCCCGGTGATAAAATCATCAAAGATACGTCTGGTTCTCGAAATCGCAGTCACAAAATCATGGCCGATTAGACAACTTGATTTTAATAATGTCTTCCTCTAAGGTGAACTTACCGAAGAAGTTTACTTGATGCAGCCACCAAGATTCGTAGATAAAAATAGACCTGATTTTGTATGTCGTCTTTGAAAACTGATCTATGGATTGAAGCAGGCTCCACGCTCATGGTATATGTCATTAAAATGCCATCTCCTTCAAACTGGTTTCCAAAACTCTCATGCTGATGCGTCTCTCTTTGTGCACACTCACGGTACAACGTCAACATATGTCTTAGTGTACATTTGCAATATTATCGTGAACCGGAAACGATACAACCTTTGTTACTCATGTGCTACAGCCATTTCAAAATGGTTCTCCATTAAATACCCCCACTGAATTACACTACTTTCTTGGAATTGAGGTTGTTCGGACTCCTAGCGGTGTAAACCTGACGCAACAAAAATATATACACGATCTTCTCACGAACAAAAAACATGGCAGATGTGAAACCGTCGTAAACACCACTACCGGCCTCACCGAAATTGTCTATCAACTCAGGTACCAAACTCACAGGTGGTTCACAATATAGGTCAATGGTCAAGAATATCAAATATCTAGCTTTCATAAGGTCATACATATCTTATGCAGTGAATCGTCTTTCACAATTTATGCATCAACCCACAATTGATCATTGGCAAGCGGAAAAAGGTTTCTTTGATATCTCGTCGGCACACCTACACATGGGATCACACTTCACGAAGATTCTGAATTCTTGCTACATGCATTCTCTAACGCGGATTGAGCCGGTGATACTGATGATTTTGTTTTCACCAATGCTTACATAATCTTCCTCGTCGACTGGGGCAAAGTATGGTTCAGTGGCTAACACAGCTACAGTGGTAACTTGGTTATGCTCTCTCCTCACTTAACTTGGCTCACTCTTACATCTTGTCCGGTTGTAAATTGTGATAACATCTGCGCGACATATCTATGTGTGAATCCGGTTTTTCATTCCAAGATGAAACACATTACCCTTGATTATCAATTTATACAAAACTCGATTCAGCCAATCTTTTGCGCGTCTCACACCTCTCCACTCATGATCAGCTTGTGATGCATTCACTACAAAAAAACAGGTTTTTTGCGACTCTAAGTTGCGACTAAATAGCGACTATTTACGCAGTCGCTAAAACCCTGTTTTCTTGTAGTGATTGACTAAAATACTTCCATTCTGCACAGTCCAAAATCGGAGTGTTCTCAGCTCTTCCGTCTTGAGGGGGGTGTAACATAATATACTATTAGGGATTGAAAAGTAAATTATTGTTCTGTCAAAACCGTACGACAATATCTTATATCTCTGTATAAATAGCTTTAACTATTGTTATTAAGTGAATAGGAAAATCAAAACACCTTTAACTTGCTGGTTCTTCATTTAGTTAATATAGGTTTTCTGTCATGACACTTGTTCCTCAATACAGTGTAACTCTATGCTAAATAGGTTTTCTACCTCTTCTCTTATGATTATGGAATTCTAATTTCGTTACTTGATTGTACCAGTTTCTTGAACAGAATATTTTTGATAAAGAATCTTTAGTTTTGTTTCTTTAATGGTATTTTTTTCACAGCAATGAGATTAGATATGCTACTGAAACTCGTATTAATGATTGGTGGTTGCTTTTTTTTTAATATTTTGTCCTTAGATGTCATTTTCGATTACCAATGGAACGTGTGCATAGGCCATTTATTTAGCAGAAATGCTTGGTTGATTCTTGGCTCGTTTGGTTCTACGGCCTTCCTAAAGTTAAAATATGGTAGACCAGGTCCAACGTGTAGTGCATTTTCTGAGTCTTATTCTCTCACAATTTTGTGGGTCATAGAATTAGATTGGACGACCCTTATTTCATTATCATCTACCTGTTTTATAGCTTCTGCACGTGCATGGTGGATTTGAGATTACAATGTCGAAAGTGACTTGAGAATCACATCTACGTGAAGGCGGTCCTCTCTTAGCAAGCTGCCAGCTAAAAAATCTTTGTTGTTTTCTGCTCCCAATTCAATGTGCCTCAATAAGCCTTTCAGTCATTTTCTAAGACTTTAAACTGTATATCGATTGACTCTGTTATTGAGCTTTTGACTCGCTATAGTAGATTACTAGTAGTATAAACTCTTCGGCGTCTTTTTGTTTTTATGATTCATATATGGGCAAATCCCAAAAATAGCACAAACAACATATCTTGTCACAAATATAGTAACAAGGAAGAAAAATCATAAAAATAGCACAAAACATGTTTTGTCATTAAATTAGCCTTAATCCTTAACCTTAAATATTAAACCCTAAACCCTAAATATTAAACCCTAAACCCTTAAATAATAAACCCTAAACTCTAAATAATTGACCATAAACCCTAAATTATATAATGCTATAAAAGTCTTTTTAATTAAAATAATACTAAAAATGTAAATTATTTTCACAAACCTGATCTTCTATAGTATTTTATGCTATGGAAAGTTTTTGTGAAGGTTGATAATGACATATTTTTGAATGATTGAAATTTGTTCTTTAAAAAAAGAATCATGTGAAGGCATTGAAAGCAGCAACTCTTAACAAGCAATGCTACGGTGTGTGTTAGCTACTATGGGGCCACACCTTTGAACAATTTGGTAAAACCGTAGAAACTCATGTTTTGTCCGAACTCAAATCGTTTGGATCTGTAGTTTGAATGAATAACTCCCATACATGTTTTACATTTTAATGGCTACGGATTATTGAATTGTTCCCTCTGTTTGTGTTGAAACGGAGTATGTGCAGAAAAGGTAGATATTATTAGCATAGCTCCAATGCAGATAAAGTTACAGAAACGGGATTTGCTTTAAGCAAAAACACAATCCTGTTAAAGAAAGCAATGCAATTACACATACACATCAAATGAAGGTAAACAACAACATGGTCTGGATATAGCAATAGAAATTAAAACCAGTATTGAATTGAGTGTCTTATTTGGTTTTGTTCACCTTGCCTCTACTTCGAACAAGACTAGCTGCAGTGGTTCTTGTTCTACCCTTGAACTCAGATTCTTCTTCTTCTTCGTCGCTGAATTTTTCACAAGTTTTGTTCTTTGTCTGATGATTGACTTGTTTGGCATTACTATTCTTTGCAGCTGCATGATTCTCCTTGTTCCTTGGAAGCTGAGTGCAAGGCCATGAAGATGCATCAGAAGTCATTGAATCATCGCTCCCATTTTCACTACTTTCATCATCACCATCATCATCGACATCTTTTACATGTAAATCATGATCATCATCATCATATTCTTCGTAGACAACTTCAGAGTGATGGTTTCCATGGAAGGTGTCTTCTATATACATAGTCCATCCTGATTCACAACTACTCTTCTCCTCAGCAGCCCCTCCATGTATTCTTGGAGACTCCATTGCCAACTCAAAAAGTTAACTTAGCTTCTTTGTTCTCTCTCTTTATTTAACGTTACGTACCTCACAGCTTGTTCCAATCTCTTTACCCTCTGATATAGCCTCTGTGTCTCTCGCTTTCTTTGGCTTTGCTATTCATCATCAATAAATATCTCTTTACCACATGGCAATTCTAAATCCATTGTTTTCTCTCAATTGAAGAACTACAAGACAAGGAAAAAATTATTTCTCTTTAACTCTTACTTTTATAGAGATATATCTTACAGGGAATCGAATATTATAGTTCCCAAAACACGGTTCGAACCACACAGACCGTAGAAGAGACAGAAAACATCAATACCCACCAAACAAGAGTTATCTGTTTTGAGCTATCTCATTAAGTGATGTGTAAGCAATGCTTATTGGTTGACACTCACCTTTTTGTTTCTTATTTTCTTATTTTCTCTAATAGTCACATGATAGGTTAGGATAGACATAACATTTAGTTTTTACTTCTCTCTCTCTCTCTCTCTCTCTTTGGTTCGTTCACTGAGCTACAATCAATCCCACAACTATAAAAAAAAAAAAGTCAGCTTTTTGAGGTGGAAATAAGATGAGATCCACTCAAGAAACAAGAAGGAATATGAAACCCATTTTCTTAATTAGGTTAGGAGCTGTTCCTCTTCCTCATTCCTTTAATACACTCTTTTTCCTTCTCAGTTCTGTCTTGGTCATAAAAAGTGTTGCAGCCTTTTGGTTCCTCTCTCCTCTCTCTCCCAAAATACAGTTTTTTTTTTTTTTTTTGCATTGAAGGTAACCCAACTGGATTTATTGCTTGTCTTTTTATCCTTGAGGAAAATGACAAACAGAGATTAGTAAATTACTTTGAACTTCTTGTTTATGTGATGGCTTGGCTTTTCACCTTTTGCATATTTTTTTAACAGTCATTTGGATTTGTTACAGGCTTACAGCTAAGCAAAATCAAGTGGGGAGAAACCATCTATAACATTAAAAACCGGTATGGTGTTGTAGTAAGACTTTGACCCTTCTTTAACTCTTTTGAAGCATTTAAGTAATTCAGTTTTTGGACTTTTATGAAAATTTGATCCTCATAGTACACATAATAATACGCATTGTGGGTCTCACGAGTGGAGATATATTAGGATGTATTAGAATTGTACACATCGTTAATGCCCTTTAAGCTTGTTTTTCTTGGGAGACTCCACTTTGTATTTTCTCATGTGGGTCTTTGTACTATCTATCATTCGTCCTACACGTGTGAGTACTGTATTATCGCTCTATAATATCTTTAATTCATTAGGCATGAGATTAAGCTCATAGTACTTTGTTGGCCAAGAAAATTTAGAAATATATATAATTTGATATTGTTTCTCTTGGACACTTACGTGGGTAAGTAACTGAGAAGAAAATGAAAAGGAGTCTTTGGATTGGCTTCACTTTCACTCTTGTGTATATTGATGGGTTCTAGAGTATTAACTACTTATGTTGTTGTTAGTAAATGATGACTCTATGGACTTAGAACTCATATGCTTTCTCTCACTGTAGTTGACAAGTGCTATCTTTATTTTAAATTACACCGACCAAATATCTATGCTAAAAAAATCTATTGTTTATCCATCTTTTCTCATAATTGAAAGATTTTAAGATTCTAGTCTTATTTCCTAATTTTAGTATTACACATATTAATAGACGTGATAATATGTGTGCTGATTGGCAAGCTAAAAAATGTAAAGAATAGGAGGATTTTGTTTTTCCATATAAATTTGTGGGTTCTATTTGGCGCTCATTCGATCAAAGCTTTGTTGCACAAACTTGAAAAATGAAGTGTTTGATGTAAAAACATAAATTAATAAAATGTCTTATTAATTGATTGATGTTAAAGAAGAAAGTGGGTATGTCCCTTAGCACCAAACTTTTTGCTTTACTTTGAATGCCTGCTTTTGTCAGGTATACTTCCCCATGGATTCATTTGTCTCTTACTCATAAGTCTCCCATGTGAAATTATTTATATATTATTGGGTGTGTGTATACATTTTGGAAACTTCTCTCATTTAAATTAGACACACTACTATACTTCTTCAAGCCTTCTTTCATACTTTGATTGTCATCTTAGATAAGATGACAAAATCTCTGATGTAACATCATACCTTTCGATTAGATTTCTCGGCCCATTTTTTTCGTTTTCTCTGTATCATGGTATTCAAAAGGTGCAATAATTGAATATATATATATATATATATAATGGTATTCAAAAGGTGCAATAATTGAATATATATCCTAGGCCTCTAACAAAAAGTAATCATAACTCAGTTAGATACAAAATTATTTAGGCATTTGAATGATAGGTTTAGGGATAGATTAGTCCGCGAGTGGTTAATCTATACTATTAAAACAGGAAGGTTTTTTGAAATAAACCTTTCTCCATGTGTTATATTACAATTCATGCCATTACATTTATTTGATTTTTTAATAATTCATTAAGGGTATATTTGTATTAAAAAAATTAAAGCAAACATTAATCTATATTTCTAATTTGTTTCCTAAATAATTTCGAAATCGTTTCTATATTATTTAATCAGACCTATATTATAGAAAATAAAATATAGAAGATATCAGATTTAGCAAAACAAATCGGTAATTTAGGAAATTTTTTTGTAAAGTTCCATTATCAGAAAATCCAGTTAATACAAAATTCTAATCATATAAAATATATTTGAAATCATGAATTTCTATTCCAACAAAACCTATTATTTAGGAAACAAATTATAAAGTCTAGCCATTATTGAAAAATTCAATTAATATGCAATTCTAATCATATAAAATCGAATATATCAATAATATTAAAACAATATACTTTTTTGAACTAAAAAAATAAAATATTTTCATATCTTAAACTTCCAAACTTAAAAATAAATATTATTCAGGAAAAAAACTAAATATAAAAAAAATCATAACCTTTGGAAGATTAGTTATACAATAAATAAACAAAATTCTATATTATAATTTGGTAAATAATTTTGATTCAAATATAATAGGTCCTGTTCCCCTAATCAATTAAAAACTATATATATATAATCAAAATCATGAAACTATTACATCAAATAGTAAATATAAATAAATAATGTAGAACTTCATTTATTTTTATAAATAATAAAATAAAATGTTGGTAAACATACACATAAAGCAACAAAAAATGACTAAAATCTAAACTCATAATATTTCAAAAATATTTGAAACAAAAAATGAAATCTTAAGAAAACAATAAAAAACTAAACCAAATGTGTAAACCATAATATCTAAACATTTAAAATTAAAGCCAGACCAAAGATAATGAATTTCTTATGTAATAAAATTGATAAAAATATTAATAAATGTAATAAAAATATGGATTATCCAATTTCAGTGATATATTTTATTTTGATAAAAAATTAAAATTATGCAATATTAATATTATTCTAATATATAATGATTTAAATTATAGTTGTTGATTTTACGATCGTAGTTTTTGGCGGGTTAGTCAATCAATTTTCCAAATATTTAGACCACTATAAAATGAGTTAAAAATAGATTATTGTTCGACCATAATTATATTAAAATATTTTGTGTTCATAGGAAGACATGTTAAAAAATATATTAACCAATTTTTTATTAAATAAACATTAAAATATACTTAAACCAATACAAAATGTTAAATAAATAGATTATCATGTTTTGATTTTCATAAATCTACATAAATTTAGACTCTACCTTTGTCATGCTAAATATTTTATAATTTATTATTTTATTTTTAAATATATTAATCATATATTTTAATATCTTTTATTTTAAATAAAAAAATATTTTATATTATAATAAAAATTTAATTTTTTTTTATATATTTTCATTTCTGAAGAAAAATATTTATTAATTTCGTATGAATTAGTAAAATAGATTATAAAACAAATTTAATTACATTTTAATCTAAATATTCTCTAATTTATGATTTTATTCAAAAGATATTCATAATAGCTTTTCAGTATATTTTTGTTTGGAGTATAAATATATATTTTTTATATTATAACAAAATATTTTAAAAAATATTTTTAATTTCTTGATTTAAGAAAAATAATTACTAGATTCATTTTTATTGTTAAAATTTGTTAAAAACAATTTTAGTTATATTTTAGACTATAAAGCTAACATAAAAATCTTTATAATTAAACTATTGCAAAACGGGTTGAAAAATAGATTAACCAATTCAATTATCTATACTATTAAAAAAAACTTTCCATACCGAAAGATGAGTTAAAAAGATTGATTAATCAATTTCAGTTGATACATTCTTAATTTGATAAAATCTTAAAATTATTAAATATTTATACTATTCGAATATATGATGTGTTAGATTATAATTGATGTTCTTATGATCGCAGTTTTTAAAAGGTTGTTTTATCATATTTTTAAAATACATAGATTACTTTAAGAAGAGTTGAAATATAGATTATTTTGTTTCGATTATAAAAAATTTATGTTCATTGACAGACAAATTAAAAAGATTAGTTTGTTTAGTTTATAAATATATATATATATATATATACTATTATTTGGGAAGTGATTTTGAGGGAATGGAGCTATCTCATTAACTCTCATATTAAAGCTTTTTAATTATTCTTAATAAATTCATTTAACAAAAAACAATTGCACATATAATAACAAACTGTATATTCTTACGTGATATATATCTACATATGTGTTCATTAATTAAGATTTACATAAATACATAATAGTTGATTAATTAAACAAAATTAATTAATTAACTTTATATACGTAGATAAAAGAAAAACAATTGCACATATATGATACAAACTTTTATTTGGATTCTTATGTGATATGTAGATATGTATACATATGTGTTCTTTAATTAAAACTTACATATTAATTAATTAATTAAACACAATTAATTAATTAACTTTATATATGTAGATATATACAAATTAATATATTAAATATATATATATATAATATACTTAGCTGGTAAATATTTATATATTTTTTAGTTATCTTATTTTTATAGATAAATTGACTATATATGTAAATATATACGAGCATCTATGATTTCACATATAAATATCTATACTATTATTTGGGAAGTGATTTTGAGGGAATGGAGCTATCTCATTAACTCTCATATTAAAGCTTTTTAATTATTCTTAATAAATTCATTTAACAAAAAACAATTGCACATATAATAACAAACTGTATATTCTTACGTGATATATATCTACATATGTGTTCATTAATTAAGATTTACATAAATACATAATAGTTGATTAATTAAACAAAATTAATTAATTAACTTTATATACGTAGATAAAAGAAAAACAATTGCACATATATGATACAAACTTTTATTTGGATTCTTATGTGATATGTAGATATGTATACATATGTGTTCTTTAATTAAAACTTACATATTAATTAATTAATTAAACACAATTAATTAATTAACTTTATATATGTAGATATATACAAATTAATATATTAAATATATATATATATATATATAATATACTTAGCTGGTAAATATTTATATATTTTTTAGTTATCTTATTTTTATAGATAAATTGACTATATATGTAAATATATACGAGCATCTATGATTTCACATATAAATATCTATACTATTATTTGGGAAGTGATTTTGAGGGAATGGAGCTATCTCATTAACTCTCATATTAAAGCTTTTTAATTATTCTTAATAAATTCATTTAACAAAAAACAATTGCACATATAATAACAAACTGTATATTCTTACGTGATATATATATATATATATACATATGTGTTCATTAATTAAGATTTACATAAATACATAATAGTTGATTAATTAAACAAAATTAATTAATTAACTTTATATACGTAGATAAAAGAAAAACAATTGCACATGTATGATATAAACTTTTATTTGGATTCTTATGTGATATGTAGATATGTATACATATGTGTTCGTTAATTAAAACTTACATAATAATTAATTAATTAAACACAATTAATTAATTAACTTTATATATGTAGATATATACAAATTAATATATATTATATATATAATATACTTAGCTGGTAAATATTTATATATTTTTTAGTTATCTTATTTTTATAGATAAATTGACTATATATGTAAATATATACGAGCATCTATGATTTCACATATAAATATTTGAAATTTAAAATATTTTTAACAAATAGGTTATATGGAAATTTTACTTTATCTAATAGTATAGATTATTAAGAAAATATTTTGTAGAAATTTGCAAACCTCATGTAACTGATTCACGCTTTGTTAATCCCGTGCAACTGAATTTTACAAATATATTATATAGAAATTTTACTTTATCTAATAGTACGATTATTATGAAAATATTTTATAGAATTTTAATCCCATTCGAGATATCCATCATATCATATCTATAACTTAAGTAACTAAAACAGATTCACATAAATATAACAATTTATGCACATATCTTTATATATAAAGAAAATAACAATAGCTATTTATAAGTAATTTATTTAATAACTGCGAATAATTTTTATTAATTTACGCGATAACTATTTTTTGTTTATGTATGTCAAATCCATCTTAATGGAAGTTCAAAGTAAAGAAGTGTTCGAAATTTGGAAAACATCTGTTTACCATACATTCATGCTATAAATTTAGAATTGTTTGGATGGATATATTTTCTTCATCTTCACGAGAAACTATAAATTGAATAGCTGGTTATTCTTTATATATGCAAATATATATTATGAAATATTTCACTTTAAAAAAATATATAATATGTAGATATATATATATATATATATATATATATATATATATATATATATATATATATATATATACTGTTCATATAATTATTCATGAGTGAATTGGCCTTGGAAGATATTTAATTTAATATGTATCTAACATGTTTTTGTTTAATGATTTATTTTTTCATCTATTTGAAATTTTTTTAACATTTAATATTTAAGAATATGTACATATATTTCCAATTAAAAAACATAAGCAAAACCCATAAAAATAGGTCGTTAATGAAACATATTATTTATTTTATTTTCTAATGAAATAAAAAATCTTTCATTATATTATTTTTAAGAATTATGAGTCATGAATTATAATTTTATATTATTTCATAAAAAGTAAATTAATAAAAATAAAAACATACAAGTTATACCAAAATAAAAATGGAACATATTTAATTTAAATTTAAATAAACAATATTAATTATTAAATTTAAAAAAACTTAATTTAAATATTTTCTAGCACCCCACACAAGGTGTGGGGGCAATCACCTAGTTTGTTCATTAAAAGACAAGATAAAAAAGATGAATTAACCACTGCAAAAATGTTCAAAGAACGGATTATCATGTTTCGACTTTTATATATACTAAAATATATAAAATTTCATATATGAACATATGATTTAATATAAAAAATATTTTAAATCAAAACAATATATATTAAACTTATATTAAATAACTTTATAATGACTAATTTATTAAAATCAAAATACTGTAAAATTATTTTAAATAAAAATAACTTATTCAGTGTATTTCCGCATTGAACACATAATCATCATAATATTCAATTTCTAAAAACTTGTGTTGAATAATTAACAAACTTATTATAAAACAAAAATATTCATTCAAATTTTATTTTTGAACAAGAAATATATATCCGCACTGGTTAAAATCTAGTACTGCTATTATTTATCGTTCGTAATATTTGGTATGCGACAAATTTTTAACCTTCCTAAAATAAGTAGTATGGTCCGCATTTAATTTAGTATGACAGATGTTACATGTCAAAGGCATAGAAATTAAGATTAAAGAGAGATTGTCAAAAGACATTTAGCTTTATAATAAGTTCATAAAGTCAATTACTGCCGAATCTGTGCTTAAACTTCATATCAATGGAGTTAGTCGGTTTTATTGTGTTTGATTATGTTTTATTTTTATAACTAGGTGATCGATCCGCACGCATGTGCAGACATTATTCTGTTATGTAGTTAATTTATGTGTATTCTTATATTAATGTCAAGACAAAACGTGATATAATTTTTTTTTTCTATATCGAGATGGTATAAGATTTAATTTATAATTTCATATGCATATCTGAATTATTACGTTCGAATGCATAAAATAATAATTATATACTCATAGGAAACACATTGTATGCATAGAAAAACTAACAGCCATATATAAACATTCATTTTTTGTTGGATATATTTTTGTTTCATATTTGTATATTAAAAATTCCAAAAGATTATTTAAGGCATTTTTTCCACCAATAAATATGCACCACGTGCATAGAATGTTGTGTCGCTTTAAATCAGAATTTGACATGCGTATTGTTTCTTCGATAACCATCATTTCTTCTGCTTTAAATATAACCTCTACTTTAATCATTCTTCACCATACTCACTTCTTCCCTCTCTCTTGGTTCTACCGAAACTTTCATTCGTTTTCTGGCTTTTATCTTTATTCCTAGCTTAAAAATGCAGATATGTTCATCATTTTTTTTTTTTCGTATTTGTGTCGACTTCCGGAGTCATGCATGATCGAGTTCGTCGATGGAATTATGCTCTTTTTTCTAAAGGATACCTCGTCATTAAATAAATTTGTCCTGATAGTTTCTTCCGTTTGTTGCCCTTCCCAACTTCTTGTTGGGAATGTCCTGAAATCTACCGTACTATCTCTAGAAAGTATGATAAGTGTCGAGATCAGACATAAGTCATAAATACTGGGTGATCATGATGACTTGCTAGAGCCCGCTCATGATCTATAAGTTTAGGGCTTATTACCAGTATTGTATGATCCCTAAGGGTCACACACCATAGCTAACGGGAAAGTTAAAATGGAATTAATACAGTAAGATGCAAGGCATTTACTGTATTTGTACAGAGAATTGGGCCAGACAAAATACAGGCTTTTGTCTGATTTGTGTCTTGGGCTAAAAAGCCTAATAGACCATTAGTTTAATTACTTGGGCCCATATAAGGAAGAGAACAGGCGCCTAGGGCAAGACAGATGATCTCCTGCGATTTTGAGCCTTAGCCGTCCTCTCTCTCTCTGACAATTCCAGCTTGGTCTAGCAGCCTGATCCAATAGCTTGTAAGAGTGTGGATACCTAGGAGGAGCCGGTTTCTAATCAGCTCTTGCAGATCTCGATATTCCATTGATTAATCCGCTGCAATCATAAGGTAATGATCCTGATCTGTTTATGATTCAACTGCAAATCACCTAGATCCTAGATAATTATGTGCTAGGTTGTAACCTGACAATTACACCATGAACACACATAATCCTTCAAGTGGTATCAGAGCCTAGGTCGTTAGGTTTTTGCTTTTTGGATCATACTAGGTTGTTTATAAGTTTGTTGAATCGATTTTAATGAGTAAAATTGATTGAAACTTTGAAAACCTAGAAATAACAAATCGATGAGAAAGCTTGAATGAATCGTTTGTTATCTTATGTCATGATCGCTTGAATAAAAGGTTTTGTTCAATCGATGAATTAATTATCAATCGATGTGTAAAAGGTTTTGTATTACTCGCATGTTGACCTTTTTTTAATCGCTTATTGACTTTGTTTAATCAATCGCTTATTGACTTTGTTGTTACAATCATATAAGAATCATTTTTATCTTTGAGTGATTGGGAAAAGTCATGGTACAAGCGAATTGGAAAAGTCGATTATTAATGTATGAGACAAACGTGTTAGGTTTGTTAATGTTCAAACGTGTTTGTCTTTTGTTATTGTCGCGATCGTTTGTTAATCAATTGTTGAATTTATTTGATGATCATCAAAAACGTGTTTGTCTTCAATGTTCTGAATCGATTATTAATTTGGACAAGGTCAAAATCGTTTGTCTTTGAGTAATGTCAAAAACGTGTTTGACTTTGCTTTAATGTTAATAAGAATTCGTTTGTTAACCAGGTTTGTTAATGAGTCGATTGTCGATCTGATATAAGTCAAAATCGATTGATAATTAATATAACAATCGATTTTGTTATAATTATGGTTTAAGCGGTTAACCCAGATCGCGGTTTGCTGGAAATTATTTAATACAATTGGTATTATTTAGTTTCTGGTTAAACCGGATTTAAATTCAAAAATTGAATTTTAACCTAAACCGAAGGCTGGTCTAAGTTTGATTTGGTTGGACCAAATAATTTAGAGCTGGTCTGGTTTAGTAAATAACCAGTTGGATTTAGTAGTTAATTTGGTCTTGGACCAGAATTAATGAACCGACTCGGTTATGTCAAATTATTGGGCCAATTGGAATTATGTGGTCTTGGGCCAAGAATTGGGCCTATAATTTGTGACCCAACCGAAAACTTTAATAAAATATTAAATTAAAAATTTCTATTTTTAGCATGTTTCTAAATTTAGAAAGTTTCTAAAATAAGTAAGTTTCCCAAAATAGTAATCTTCTATTTTTGGAAAGAAAAACCTAAAATCCTCAAAACCAATATCAAGCTTGGATGTCTTGCCCAATCTTGTCAGCTACTTAACGCTTATTCAATTACAGATATGGCTTACAGTGTGAGGTGTCTGTTTTTGCGTAAGTAAAGTAGTATATAGTCACTAATTTCATTGGGAGTCCCAGACTTTAGTGATTATTTGACTGTAAGAGATTGGTTTCCTTGACTGGGTCATCGGGAGTCCCGGGCCTTGAGACATCTGGTGAATTGGGCCTTGGGCCCAATCCACAACCGAGAGTTATATGGATATAACTAGCTGTGTGTATGCTTACCAAGTAAAGCTAATTCCGGGTGACGGTCAGTGGCCCACTTTGGTTTTGGTTGAACATGGGTCTCGGAATCATTGCATTCTTATGAGGTTAAACAAAGAATTTTTGAATGCAATGCGAGTTTTCTTATAAGTTATTAAGATTACTCTTTTATGAACTAAATAACTAAAACTCTATTTATCTCTAAATTTCAGTTATGACTAGCACAAACAATCAAAACACTTTCTCGATCCGGTCTGTCCTTGAAATGGACAAACTGAACGGATCAAATTTCTTGACTTGGTCGCGGAACCTGAGGCTAGTCCTCAGGCAGGAGAGAAAGGACTATGTCCTTGAGAGAGCTCTCCCCGTAAGGATCGGGTCCAATGCCTCTCATGCAGTATATGATGCTTGAAATAAGCATTATAATGATGCAGTAGATGTGCGTGGTCTGATATTGGTTACCATGGACTCAGATTTGCTGAAGCAATATGAGAACATGGAGTCGCCAATAGAGATGATCAGCAGCCTGAAATTGAAATTTCAGGAGCAGGTAAGAGTGGAGAGATACCAGTTGGTTAAGTCTCTCACTAGCTGCAAGCTACCAAATGATCATCCAGTGAGTCCTCATGTCAGTAAAATGATGGGTTACATTGATAACCTGAGGAAACTGGATTATCCAGTTAGCCAAGAATTGGCAACTGAGATCATTCTGCAGTCACTGCCGTCAAGCTATGATAAGTTCATAAGGAACTATATCAAGAAAGGCTTAACGAAGACGCTGACTGAACTGCATGATATGCTCAAGACAGTTGAGCCAAACGTGAAGAGTACCATGTATAATCTCATAATGGAGAAGGGTAGGTTTACTAAACCTAATGCTGACAAGGGTGAAGACAAAGTTGTCCAGATTTTGAATCATGGCAAGCGTGTGTCTTCTGAGCCCGAGTCAGATACCTCTTACGTTGGTAAGTGCTGCTACTGTAAAGAGACTGGGCATTGGAAGAGAGATTGCATTAAATTCATGGAAGATTATGAGGAGTTGAAGTTGATGTATGAGACTACTTCCTCAGGTATTCATGTTATTGATATACCATGGATTTTAGGGATTTTAACCATGGTATATGTGTCATTTATCGAGTCTTTTACTATGTTTTAGAGTCTTTTCAGGTATTTATTAGGTACAAGCACATTTGGAGCATATTTGGTGATTATAGCATTTTCTGGAGCTAATTGGAGTATTTGGCCGAGAGATCAAGTTCACTGTTGATATTTCCGAGCTGCATCGATCGTCACACTTATGGCAACGATCGTTGCACCAGCGAGATGGGCCAAACGACGGTTTAATAAAGAATGAAGAAATTGCAGTTTTGCCCAGAAGTTTCTGATATTTACAAAGAAGCCCCAATTCGTGTTTTAGGATATAAATAGAGTTTTTAAGCCATTGTTTAGGCTAAGCAGAAATAACCTAGTTCTATTCTCTTAGGAGATTTTAGGGGCTGGTTTTGTTCTCGAAAGAGACTTGATTTTGAACCCCTATTGATTATTCTGTTTTTATGATATTTGGTTTTCTACTTATGATGTTTTCTGTTTCGATGAACATGTCTGAGTAGATCACCTGTTAGGTTGAAGGATTCTCATTAGGGATTTCAGAGAATTACAGTTCTAATTAGTTAATAAGGATTTATATCTGCCAATTCTTTATCTAAGTTGTTCTTAATGCTTAATCTGAAGTAGCTAATCAGAATTATGATGTTAGGTTGATTAATTCAGCGGAAGTTGGTTAATTTAACTAGAAAGAACTTAGATAAGCAATTAAACTATTCGCAAACGGAAGTTTGGTCTAGGTTAATTGTGAACATATCAAACCTGGAATTAATGCTAGTTTAATCTGTTAGTTCTCGCAAACGGAAGTTTGGTTTGCTGCACTTAGACTTAGAGAATTATCGCAAAGGAATTTGGTTAATTCTATATCTGTGTTTTGAGTTCTAGAACAGTTATTGATTGGATCCTGATTGATTGATTGCTTGCGTTCCTGATTTCCTGAGAACTCCTGATACCTAACGCCTTGCTTCCTTGCTTACAAACTCACTTGATTCGCGTTGATATTTCGTTTACTGCTTTCACATCTGCTTCGCTTAATTTAATCCGAATTACTAATAATCTATTGTGTGACTGAGAGTCCTCGTGGGATTCGATACCTTATATACTACGATTGCATTAACTGTGCACTTGCAGTAGAATAGGGAAAACTATACACCTATCAAGTTTTTGGCGCCGTTGCCGGGGATTCTTTGAGTTCACCGATAGATTTAGTACTAGGATTTAGACTAAGCATTCTTTTTAATTTTCTTGTTTACTCACGTTTTTGATTTTTGGGATTTCAGGAAATCGCACTGCATCGATCGTTGCTCTCCTTGCAACGATCGACACTAGGCGATAATAAGCGATGCTAAGATCTGAGACGTTCGGTAGGTTCCGCGCCATGGAACCTTTGATTTTGATTCAAGGTGAAAACGGCGTTCTACGAGACCAAGAGGGTCACATATGCAACGCAAAAGGTCAGAAAATAGATAGGGAAGGAAACCCCATCTTACCAGATTACCATGTATTGGTTGGGCAAGTAGCTGAAATGCAACATAAGATAGATGACATCCACGACATCTTACTTAGGGAGAGACAGTTCCGAGCAGAGGCAAACACTGATAAGTTTGCAGAGGTACGCTACATGGCTGGAGCCGACTCTTACAGACATACCTTGGAACATCAGCAAAGGCAGAGTTCTAAGCACGCTCTAGGATCAGGAGACCATAATTATACTTCTAGTCTGGCATCTCCTACACAAAGGAGCAAACTGGAGATGATGTTAGAGCAAACAATTGAAAGGCAACAACAGAACTCAACTTCTTTCAGCTCGAAGCTAGAGAACCTGTACACAAATTTGAATGAGAAATTTGAATCCTTGAGCATTCGTATAAAGCAGCTGGACACACAGATGGATCAAATTCCAAGTTCTACCCCAACAAAGGATTCTCATGAAGCTCCTGACAACAACATCCTCACTCAGGATCATGCACAAATGGATCATGGATCATGTATTTGTGGAAGACAGAGGGGGATTCGATGTTGAATTACCAGAGCTCGAAAGCTTCGATGCACCTGACTCAGCAGAGATTGACATAGATCTTTTGACTTGGATAGTCCAGATTGAAGCAGGACCAAGCCAAGAAGAGAAATTTGAGTCTGAGACGGCTGGAATGGACCAAGAAACAGATAAACCCGAGACTACAGTTGAAACCCGAGTTGAGATGACAGCATCGATCGTTGCATCACACGCATCGATCGTTGCACCCCGAAAGGAACCGGTTTCACCCAAATCTCGAAAACCTGCTAAAGAAGGAGCCTACAAACCTCCGTTGCCATTTCCAAAAGCTCCCGTTAAAACTAAAGATGTAGCTCAGTGCACATTGGTGGTTGACAAAAAGATGGTGGTTCCACAAGAGCCTATTCTAGCATCTTCAAGGCCTAAAACTACTCATAAGCAGAAAGCCCCGAACATCAAATCTTTGCCAAAGGTAAAGCATAAAACCTCTAAGTTTAAGCCTCCTAACTCCACTGTTTTGAATAAAGGAAAGAGCGTTAAAACACCCAAGTGTCAATCTCACCCTACATTCCTCCCGACGTTCCTTGGACGACATCATGCTGCTACTGCTTACACACCACCATGGATGATAAGGCATTCACAGAGACACTCAAAGTCTCTGTTGAAACCTCCATGAGTCTGACCCCTTTCCAAAAGTCAAGCTAATGACTTAAAACAAGCGCTGAGTGGGAGGCAACCCACTGTTAGGTTTAACTATTTTTCTTTTTCATTTTTAGTGTTTTTCTTAGGATTTCACGTTTTTATTTGTCTTTACTAAGTTTTTCAGATACAGAACCAAGTCTGGAGAGGAGTAACGATCGTTGCTCACATGTGCAACGGTCGTTGCAATTGGTCTTAATCGAAAATTAAGGTACATGTCGCTAAACCGGAATCGATTAGATTCAACCAGCATCGATCGTTGCTGCCATGCAACGATCGTTGCAGCCACGACCAGGTAAGTTACCTTAAAACCCTATTTTCTATTTTTCTTCTCAAAACTCCTTTGGTCGACACTCCGAGCCTCTACCCGAAAAACACCATTTCTCCATCAAATTTCCCGTTTTCAAGTTCTATTTCACTCGTTTTTAACCGACCAATCCATTTCCTTTAGCCATATCTCAAGAAATCAAGGTAATGTTCTTCAATTTTCAAGCTTTCAGATTGGGTTTTTAGGGGTTCTAGATTGTTAGATTTTTGAGCCGAAATTGATCAATGCATGCCCAAATAGGTATGGTTTAGGTTGCTAGATGATATATTGTTGCCGACTGTGTGATTGATTGCATGATTTGGAACGAAATTTGTTGACTGTTGATTGCGGCCAGAATCGCCCTGCAACGATCACTGCCTTTGATGCAACGGTCGTTACTCGACGATTGTGGGGAAATGTTCGATTACACGGAATCGCCCTGCAACGATCGCTACCTTAGTGCAACGGTCGTTGCACGACGATTCAACAGAGAGTTGCCGAGACTAATTTGTTCAAACTTTCTGTTTTGCAGATGGCAACCCGGAATCAACCCCGCAAGAAACGAGCACAAGCTGCAAGCGCCTCACGACAATACATTCCGCCACCGGAATGGTTACACAGGGAATCAGATCCTCCACAGCCGTATAATTTGGTTCATGCGACCATAGGACAGCCATGGCCAAGGCCAGAGAAAGTTTTGATTGAGTCTGATCGCATCTGGAGCGGTTCTATTAAGGGGATGCTAAAATCAGTTGACTTCACAGAGAGGCCGCTACACGAGTACTGGGATGAATACGATACCTTGCTGTATAATGGTTGGTGTGGTATGGAGATAGCGCCAACAAAGTTCGCTGATTACTCAACCTGCAAGAGTCTCGGAATGGACAAGAAGGTGATGGAGCTGTGCAGAGGTATTGGTCTGGGGACAATGCCAATGCAGCCTTACGATTTGTACCCAGAGCTTGTGAGGCAGTTGCTTGCCACGTGCAGGGTTGTATACCCAAACCCAGAGAGCAGGAATGCCCAAGGAGGCACCTTCACTTTTATGTGTCTCGGAGCAAGGTATCGAGTGCCCCTTCTCGATATCTGTAGGATCTACGGGTTCAGCACCACGCAGCCACGCACCGATTTATCCCTTCCGTGGGAACCACCAGAGGCTCGTGATTTCTGGGAGTACATTGGAGGTGGACAATATCACTCACGGCTTACACCAGTGATTCAGGTTAGGCATCCGGTTCTCAGATATGTCTTGCGTATCTTGGGACGCACTTTATTGTGCAAGCATGAGGCGAACAAGATGCGCAAGACCGAGATGGAGATTTTATTCAGAGGGCTGAGGGAGCAGTTCAGGGGTACTGATGTGAGGAACCCGGCTGAGAAGGTAAACCTAGGAGCTATATTTGCCCATCACCTTTGCGAGCTGCAGAAGAAGCCTTATGAAGGCGCGCGCAAGGAGACAGTAGGGAGTCTTCTCACTCCTATTTTCAGACACTGCAGGATCCCTATGGGGGGTATAGAGTGCGTTACTGAGCGCGAGTTCTTGGATCTCAGTCACTTGCAAAGTGCTACGTGGCTGAAGGAAGGGCGAGTGTGGGTGTACTATGACCCTGAGGATACACAGTATGGCATCGATCTTCCTGCTGCCAGGTACACTCGGATCGATACCATTGATGATTTGAGCTTCCACCCTTCCGCTAGTGATCGATGTGCAGTACCTACTATGGCTCATCCGCTGGGAGAGCCTTCTGCGAGAGCTTCGTCCTCCTCTGCGCCAGCGCCTGCCCCAGTCGACGATGTAGGTCCTTTTCCCGAGCCTACGATGCCTTACGGTGCATATTCTGATGCCGAGTGGAGAGAGAGATCCGATGGCATGTTTCGAGTTGTTTGGAACTTCATGCGCACTTTCAGCTGCAGGAGGCCACCACAGGTCCATCAGCCCGTACACGTTTCTCGACGCAGACATCGATCCCCGACTCCTCCTTCCCCGACTGATACTGATCCCGCAGCTGAGGCAGCCGATGACGATGCACGGTATGGTGGGATAGATGATGAGAGCGAGTGAGAGTGATCCCCATGTTCAGACTTTCGGTTCTGTATTCTGACTTTTTTTTTATCTTTTCTTGCACTTTTGTTTTCCATTTATTTTTAGGATTTGCTATGTTTGGATGGTTATGCTTGATCAGACATATTTGTTGTTTCGATTTTACTCTGTTTCTAGTGTTTTCAGCTTGCAGGATTGAAAATTGACATAAACCGACGAACTAACCTGCTAACTTGCTGACTGATCCGATATGCGCATTGCAACGATCGTTGCTGCTTTGAGCAACGATCGACGCTCAACGAAAATTCACCAAGCAACGGTCGATGCACTTAGTGCAACGATCGATGCATGAGCGACAGAGGTAAAACCCGACAGAACTAAAACATCCATTAATAATTTTTCTTTCTTTTTACCAATCCTTCGCTGGACACTACTGGGGACAGTGTGTCTTAAGTGTGGGGGAGGTGCTACTGACGTTTATCTTTCTGTTTTCTTAAGAGTCAGTCCGTTTTTCAAAATTTTTTTGTTTTATTAAGTCAAAACTGTTTAAGTAAGAAACTATGATTTTCTAAGGAGATTTACAAGACTTGCAGGAACTTAAGTAACCATTGGGATGAAGTTGCAGGATCTATCTCTGACTATTAGAAAACCCCATCACAGATCAACCTACTGGGAACACCCATATCGCTTCAGGTATCAGAGGATCTTTTACTGACTTCACCTTAATACTGACTTAGATTTCTCACCTAAGGGCTTGGTATACTTTATGTCGGATTCCCTGTTAGTTCTGACACAGCCTGTAAACCTGTCCTATTTAGTTCCCTTCTCCCCTTCTATAAAGTAAAAAAAAAAAAAAAAAATAATAATAAACTGAGGATGAGTTAGTAACTCCGAAGTGGTCATGGGAATGGTAGCAAACACTATTTTCTCTCATGTGATCCATGGAATGTGTCCAAAGTACACCCCATAACGGGAAGAACACTGATAAAAAAAATAAAATGATACCCAATGTGGGAAAAATCAGTTGTTAAAGAAGGAAAAGAGAAGAAAGGGACTAGAGAAAGATAGTATGGTGGTCTAGAGCTGATTAGGTAAGAATCCATGTGCCTTTAGATCGATACTCCTTAGGTGAGACCGCACTTAAATACTTGCAGAAGTCAGTAGGGAGAATTTGAATGCTTGAATGTGATTGTGGAGTTTACCTAGGACAGTTGCTAAGTGTGGGGGAAGTACATGTTGGTCTTGATATCCTGTGATTGATTTTTTTCAGTGGTTTACTAAGGGGACTCTGAGTATTGTGGCTTCTAGGATGAAATGAGTTTCTGAAGAGTTTTCAAACCTCCTGACTACATTTAGTTCTTTGTTTTGCTTGAAGGCAAGCAAGAGCTAAGTGTGGGGGAGTTGATATACCATGGATTTTAGGGATTTTAACCATGGTATATGTGTCATTTATCGAGTCTTTTACTATGTTTTAGAGTCTTTTCAGGTATTTATTAGGTACAAGCACATTTGGAGCATATTTGGTGATTATAGCATTTTCTGGAGCTAATTGGAGTATTTGGCCGAGAGATCAAGTTCACTGTTGATATTTCCGAGCTGCATCGATCGTCACACTTATGGCAACGATCGTTGCACCAGCGAGATGGGCCAAACGACGGTTTAATAAAGAATGAAGAAATTGCAGTTTTGCCCAGAAGTTTCTGATATTTACAAAGAAGCCCCAATTCGTGTTTTAGGATATAAATAGAGTTTTTAAGCCATTGTTTAGGCTAAGCAGAAATAACCTAGTTCTATTCTCTTAGGAGATTTTAGGGGCTGGTTTTGTTCTCGAAAGAGACTTGATTTTGAACCCCTATTGATTATTCTGTTTTTATGATATTTGGTTTTCTACTTATGATGTTTTCTGTTTCGATGAACATGTCTGAGTAGATCACCTGTTAGGTTGAAGGATTCTCATTAGGGATTTCAGAGAATTACAGTTCTAATTAGTTAATAAGGATTTATATCTGCCAGTTCTTTATCTAAGTTTTTCTTAATGCTTAATCTGAAGTAGCTAATCAGAATTATGATGTTAGGTTGATTAATTCAGCGGAAGTTGGTTAATTTAACTAGAAAGAACTTAGATAAGCAATTAAACTATTCGCAAACGGAAGTTTGGTCTAGGTTAATTGTGAACATATCAAACCTGGAATTAATGCTAGTTTAATCTGTTAGTTCTCGCAAACGGAAGTTTGGTTTGCTGCACTTAGACTTAGAGAATTATCGCAAAGGAATTTGGTTAATTCTATATCTGTGTTTTGAGTTCTAGAACAGTTATTGATTGGATCCTGATTGATTGATTGCTTGCGTTCCTGATTTCCTGAGAACTCCTGATACCTAACGCCTTGCTTCCTTGCTTACAAACTCACTTGATTCGCTTTGATATTTCGTTTACTGCTTTCACATCTGCTTCGCTTAATTTAATCCGAATTACTAATAATCTATTGTGTGACTGAGAGTCCTCGTGGGATTCGATACCTTATATACTACGATTGCATTAACTGTGCACTTGCAGTAGAATAGGGAAAACTATACACCTATCAGTTATTACTTCAAGTTCTACCTTATAGGTATTGGATACTGGTTGTGGCACTGATATTTGTTATAATATGCAGAGCCTAAGCAACAGTAGAACGTTGAAGGAAGGACAAGTGGAACTGCATGTCTGGAAGGAGCTATGGATGCTGCCTCAGTAGTAGGGTTTTCACTTGTAGATGCCTTTGAGGCTTGGTTTTGTATTAAGTAATTGCTACAATGTACCTGCTTTAAGCAGAGTTGTCTTTCATTTTCTTGTAAGAATTTGAATGTTTTTCATTTTGATAAAAGACAAGTTTTGTTCTTTTGATCTTAATGAAATATTTATTGTAGCACCCTATTCAAGGAATGGGTTTTATATCTTAAACCAAAGAGTGCCTAAATGTAACATAAATACCGAATTGGTTTAAATCTGATGAATTAAACCTGATTTTTCTTGGCGTAAATGTTTTGGTCACATAGAGTGAGTCGGATTCAGAAATCCCATAGTTATGGACTTTTGGGCTCATTTGATTGGATATCTTATGAGACTTGAATTATGCTTACTGGACCAAAAGACAAAGGGCCCATCTTAGCCGAGCTAGAGAAAGGCCCAAAGGCTTATTGGACCTTGAACATACTCATGTATGTGGCCCGATGAGCAGTAATGCCAGAGAAAATTTCCTGTACTTCATTATATTTACTGATTACTTCAGTGAGTATGACTGTGTTCATTTGATGAGACATGAGTCGGAATTCTTTGAAATGGTCGAAAGAGTTCCAGAATGAGGTATAGAATCTGAGTGACAGAAGTATTGAGACTCTGGATTAGATCACGAGTGAGAATACTTAAGTCATTGATGGTGTGATCATCTGAAGGAGTGTGAAGTCGTTTCACAACTCATTTCTCCTGAAAACCTAGAGGTGTTTCTGTGAGAATGAATCAGATCTTATTAGAAATGATTAAAGATGAGTCACACAAATCTTCCATGATATTCTTTAAGAATAACGCTCTAGAAATATCTAAGTTTACGCTGAAATAGTTCCACCAATATCAGTTGAAAGACACCACATAAATGTGGACTGGAAATGATCCAAATTCGTCTTTACTGAGTATTTGTACTTGAGCTACTTCGCTGGTTGTCCTAGGGAAACCAAGGCTTGTTACTTTTAACGTCCATTCCGAAAACGAAGTTAGGTTGTTCGGAATTCTGTTTTCTAAAAGGAAAGTTACTTTCCAAGAAGAACAGTGGGAGTAAAAGTATAACTCGAAGAAATTCGAGAAATACAGGAGGCTGCTCAACCTGTTGAGGGAGAGCAGCGGATGGATTTACAGATTTCTGTAGAATCTACACCTGTAGAGCCTGAAGTTCGCAGATCTGAATGAATCCGTCACTAATCCGAGAGTGATTTCTCGTGATTAGTTGCCATGATCTGATGATCATTGAAAGTGACGAACCTGCGAAATTCACAGAAGCGAAAGTGAGCCCGGACTCCGAAAAATTATACTGTATGTAAGTTAGCTTCATCGATCCATTCATGGATAGAAGCAAACATATCGGAGTTGGAATCTTCGTTCTGTTGAAGTAGTCAAGGTTTTGACTTGAACAGGAACGAGATGGAACTGTGCGTTTACTAATAGATAAGTGGGAGCGATGTTGCATTTCTCATAGTGTATGTCGATGACATACTGATTCTCGGAAATAACGTTCCAATGCTGAAGTCTGTTAAAGACTGGCTGGGAAGTTGTTTCTCCATGATTGACATGGGTAAAGCCACGTATGTTCTTGGATTTTGGATCTAAAGATAGAGATCCAAAAGAGCTGATAGGACAAAGTCAGGATTCTTATATTGACAAAGTCCTACACGTTTTCAGCATTCCAAGAAGGGTTTTATGCCAATGTCACATGGCATTACGTTAAGCAAGAAACAGTGTCCTACGATAACTGCTGAGTTTGAATGCATGGATGAGATTCCATATGCGTCGGCAATTGGATCTATCATGTATGCCATGACACGTACTTGTTTTGATGTTGCTTTAATGTTAAGCAAGACAAGTAAAGACCAGTCAAATCCAGCAAAGAATCACTGGATAGACGTAATGAATATCCTCAAGTATTTGGAAAATACTTAGGATAAGTTCTTGATTTACGGAGAAAGTAAGGTGCTACAAGTCGGTAGAGTCTGAAAGGCAAGTTTCCAACAGACAAAGATGATTTCCGGTCACAGTCCGGTTATATCTTGTGTCTGTCTGGCAGTGCAAGGCACTGTTGCTGACTCCATGACTTAAGCTGAACATATCGCAGCTTGGGAAGCGGCGAAAGAGGTTGTTTGGAAAGAAGAGTTCATCACTGAACTTGATGTGATTCCCAGCATAGATGAGGCTAGCTGCACATCAGAGGTCCAAACACCTTGAGGGTAGGTATAACCTATTCCGTGAGATAAATGACAGAGGTGTTAAGTAGATCAGCAAGTTTCAACGAATGAGAACGTTGCTAATCTATTAACGAAGCCACTCCTTAGGCCTAAGCACGAGTCGCGGACTGTAGCTGTAGGATAAGTGAAATTAAGATGTAGTCTTAATTTCAGTGGGAGTTTGTAAAGGGCTTTATTTAGTTGTTTTGAAAGGTTCATGTGAACATAATATTTTATGTTTATGAAATTTATGATTTCTTGATTATTTTAACTGTGATATAAATAATCGTTCCAAAATGATTCATGTCATTATATATGGGCCATCGAAGTACATGAGTAGACTTGATCCTGAAACCCCATATTTAACGAAATGACATAAATCATAGTGTCCATAGTCGAAGGTTGTTGAAATTGGAACACCAACAACCACTTGAGACTAGATTGTGTTGAGACTTATGACCAAGTTTCGAGGGGTCATAGATGCGCGGCATCAAAGTCAACACATAGGTATATGTAGGGGAGCATATGACCGGACATGGCCCGCTGATGAGAACTCTACAAGATATTAATATCTGTGTCATAAGAGGTTCTCATATACGACTATAGAGTATAGTCCTTAGACCTGAGTTCGCATGCATGTGGCTGCACATGGAGTGATGCGCTTTGATCATTGTCTAACGCTGTTTCGTAACTGGGAGCTATAAGGACCTTGGTTGGGTGTATTGTAAAGTGTGTAGTTCATAGTGATGGAACAAGATGGGATTTGTCCCTGCCATTTAACGGAGGTAATATCTTTAGGCCAATCGGAGACTTGATAGCTGGTAAGAGAGTGGCCACTCCCAAACGGACTTGCCCAAGTCGTTTGCATTGTCAGTATCAAATCTGGTCCGATGAACATGGTCTGGCTATATAAGGATGACACGCATCTTGCCTTATGCCAGATCGAGATATTGAGACAAAAGGATTAGGGAATGTAGGATTCCAGTACAAGTGGGAGATTGTTGGGAATGTCCTGAAATCTACCGTACTATCTCTAGAAAGTATGATAAGTGTCGAGATCAGACATAAGTCATAAATACTGGGTGATCATGATGACTTGCTAGAGCCCGCTCATGATCTATAAGTTTAGGACTTATTACCAGTATTGTATGATCCCTAAGGGTCACACACCATAGCTAACGGGAAAGTTAAAATGGAATTAATACAGTAAGATGCAAGGCATTTACTGTATTTGTACAGAGAATTGGGCCAGACAAAATACATGCTTTTGTCTGATTTGTGTCTTGGGCCCAAAAGCCTAATAGGCCATTAGTTTAATTACTTGGGCCCATATAAGGAAGAGAACATGCGCCTAGGGCAAGACAGATGATCTCCTGCGATTTTGAGCCTTAGCCGTCCTCTCTCTCTCTGACAATTCCAGCTTGGTCTAGCAGCCTGATCCAATAGCTTGTAAGAGTGTGGATACCTAGGAGGAGCCGGTTTCTAATCAGCTCTTGCAGATCTCGATATTCCATTGATTAATCCGCTGCAATCATAAGGTAATGATCCTGATCTGTTTATTATTCAACTGCAAATCACCTAGATCCTAGATAATTATGTGCTAGGTTGTAACCTGACAGTTACACCATGAACACACATAATCCTTCACTTCTGGGATCGGATCAGAATGGGATTAGACTTCTACGGGTTGGGTTCACATTTCAGTTAAACGGTCAAGTCAAATAAACAATATAAAAATTGTAAAGGTTATATGTAGAAAATAAAAGTTACGATCATTTTTCTAAAAATAACATAAACGATGCACAAATGGTAACGGTTTGAATTCTAACATTATTTTTCATCTGCAACACAAATGATTATCTTCTTTCTGTAAAGTACACCTTTAAGATTATAAAAAATACTTATTTGATTAATGAGTTATTGGACATACATAATTTAATGATCTTGTCATAATACTAATATTAAACTTACTAAAATGTATGTTAGGAAAATTTAGGAAAACATTGTTAGGATTCAAACAGCTACTGTGATAACAAACAATTGCGTTACAGAAGACATATGCCCATGGGCGGAGTTAGCTGACCCCACCGATTTTTTTAAAATATTTGTTTTTTATTTATAGAAAAAATAAGTGACCCATTAAAAAAAAATCTGACCCCACAAAAAATAATCAAAACTAAATGTTAATAAGAAATTAAGATATAGCTAATGGGTTTAATTAAAAATTAGAGTTAATGGATTTAGCTTTTGATGTAAGCCCAATTGATTTCATAAGAAATTAATAACTTTAGTGGTTTTAGTTCAATATTTTGTTTGAGAAAACACACAAAAAAAAAAACTAAACCTAAATTAACTAACTGTTTTGCTCATCAACTTCAGTTGGTTGTTATTTCAGTTGCAAAGAAACATTTTGAGCTTGTAGATTTCTTTAATAAGATTTATGTGTTAGTGAATGTGGTTGCAGCTTCTTGCAAAAGGAAAGACAAGCTGATAGAAATTCAGCGGGATGCGATTGAAAAGGGAGTAGAGAGTGGTGAAATCAAAACAGGAAAAGGATTGAATCAAGAGTCTTCACTTCCAAGACCAGGAAATACACGTTGGGGTTCTCATTATAAAAGGTTTCTCCAGTTAGTTGAGTTGTTTTCTTCTGTTAGTAAGGTGCTTGAATACGTCGAGGATGAAGGTATAGACAATGCCCAAAGAAGTCAAGCAAATGGCCTTCTCAAATATATCCACACTTTTTATTTTGTATTCTACCTACACTTGATGCTGCATCTTTTGGGACTCACGGAAAATTTGTCAATGGCATTACAAAGAAAAGATCAAGACATCCTAAATGTTGTTTCACTTGTGGAATCCACTAAGCGTCAACTACAAAAGTTCGGAAATGATGGATGAGATTCTTTCGTGAAGAGAGTTTCAAATTTTTGTGAGAAACATGACACTGAAATTCTCAATATGGAGAATGATTTCATCGATCCAAGGAAGCCACACAAAAAGACCAACATGACCAACTTGCATTACTACCGAGTCCATTGTTTTTATACTGTATTGGATATGCAGCTTCAAGAGTTTAATGACCGCTTTAACGAGGTAAACTCTAAATTACTTTTTTGTGTATCGGCTTTAAGTCCTGTTGATTCATTCCGTGAGTTTGATATAGAAAAGTTGCTGAGATTGGCTAAACTTTATCCTGAGGATTTTAGTAGTGTGGAGTGCATATCTCTTGAGCAGCAATTGAAATTTATATTGATAACTTACGAGAAGATGTATTGTTTGCTGATATGAAAAGTCTTGGAGACTTGTCGCGGGTGATGGTAGAAACCAAAAAACATCTTTTGCATCCTTTGGTTTATAAGCTTTTGAAGTTAGCTCTGACTTTGCATGTTGCTACCGCAACCGTTGAAAAATATTTTTCAGGAATGAAAGACAGTTTTACGGAATCGCATCGGTGATCAGTTTTTAAGTGATTGTCTTATTTGTTTTATCGAAAAATATATTTGAATATGTAACAAATGAAACCGTGATAAAAAGGTTTCAAGCTATGAGTGATCGTAGAGTACATTTGTAGTTTTTTCGGTACTTTAAACAATATTTTTTGATATTTTTTTTCTGCCCCCGGTACAAAAAGTTTCTGGCTCCGCCACTGCATATGCCTATAGTGATTTTTTATCAAGTTATTCAGCTTTTGGTTACGTTCGTATTATTACTATCACACTTTTGGTTTGTTTGATTTAATTTAATTTTTGAGAGAAAATTGAAATTTGATATATTTGAAATTAAATAATAAAATCTAGGAAAACGTTATTTAAGATGTAAGGAGAAGAAAAGCCACTAAACCCGTCTTCTTAGTCGCGAAACATGCTCCATGTTAAGATTTCCTCTCGTGTTTATCAACGGCTTAGGAGCTCCAAGCGGAAAATGCCGCCTCGTGAACGGCTTAAATGATCAGAAACAAGTGTCCCAGATCAGTCCGATCGGAGAAGGTGAACTGGCGAAGCTACAGTCTTGTTGATTCAATTGTCAGAGGGTTGATTTGAAGGAAGATTACCCTAGATTAAGCGAGGAAAATCGGAGATCTTCATGACGAAATATCGATTTGTTTTTGTTACGAGGAATCAAACGATTTAGGATCAAGAGGAAAAATTTTAATTACAGAGTTGTACCGGAGACGATAAGTTAGCGTAGATATCTTAGAAGAAAACTTGTTTACACCTAGACTCAAATGTGGCTAGAAGTTATATTATGATTGGTTATCATAGTGTTTTCATTAATTAAGGTGTCATGTTCTTAGAGTTTGAAAATGTTGAGTTGTGAGGGAGAAACAATTCTCTTAATATAGTATTGATTTCATCAAATATATTTTTCTCGTTTTTTCTAATTATATTCTTCATATACTATATAAATTTATAACTATTCAGTTTCATTTATTATATTTAAACTAACATAAATGATTATGATATGCACACAATTTCATAAATGATTTTTTAGTATTGAATCTTTATTAATTTATGTTTGCTATTTTTTTAGTATACAACTAGTATGATTCGCTTGCAACATGTGTGAGCACAAATATTATTAAACATAATTTTTTAAAAAAATAAAAAATTATCAAATTAGCTTAACAAAAATAATAATACTAGAAAAATATATATGAGACTATTTATAATTAAACATGCATACATTATTATATTTAATAAGTTATTTAAAATTCATTATAAATAAAATTAATAGTAATAAAGTAATTATAATTATATATATTTTATGTATAAAAATCAAAACATAATATTTTTATTAAAATATTTCATCATATATATATAAATTCAGAATTTATATAAATAATACGAATTTACTATATAAAATCCAAATATAATATTTATTAATATTTATATATATTCATAAATATTTTTATATTTATCATCTTATTTTTTATTTTTTTATTGAATGTTATCTATAGAATAAAATTAAAAAAATTGATAAATATTTTCATATTTATCATCTCATCTTACCTTTTTACTTTTATTCAAAGTTATATATATCTTCAAAATAAAATTTTAAAAGTCTCTTTTATACCATTAAAAACATAATAAAATTATCAATATAAATTAAAGTTTAATTAGTCTAATTTTATTAATAACAAATTAGTAATCCATGTGTTGAAGATGAATATAAAGCCAAATATATTTTCTAATTAATATAAAATATTACTTTACCACTAAATCAATTATAATTTTGATATAAATCAGAATTTTGGTTAACAGTTAATAAAAATCACATTTTATATGATAATTTTTAAATTTATATAAACTATATTATCAGATATCGACATAAGCCCCTCAAATCATGCGCACGGCACTGTGTACTCTGATACATCCAATATGTAAAAACTTGAATTGTACATATTGGTCTATGTCTACCATCTACGATCTGATTATTGGAGGTAATGACAAATATGCTATAAAGCATATTTAACAAAGTCTAATTATATAAAATAAAAAAATCGTCATTTTTGTAATTTTCTTGGTCTCGAAATTGCATATAAAATAAAGAGGGTTTGTTTCTTTGTCAACGAAAATATTCTTTAAACATAATCAGTGATTAATTCATTTATCTTTCAATCACATGACCAAAACTTTGTTACTATTTCACAGTCCTCGTCATCACATTGAGATGCTGCATTCCTAGTTGTCCTCACCAATCAATTGCACTAAAGACATCAAGACTCGATATCAAAGCGTTGGCTTTGGTTTAATAATACATAGAATACACTTGAAGCTGGACACAACAAAGTGGACACTTGGGGGATTTTTCAATCCAGTCTTCAATACAGTTTCTATGAAAAACATGAGAACAAGGAGAAGTAAATGCTGCGTCCTCTCCAAGAAAGAAACCTTCTTGACATATACAACATGTGCCAAACAAATCCATATCAGGACCAAGCACCTTGACACGCTTGTGACAATCAGGGTGCAAGATTAATTTGGTACTGTAGTTCGGACTTTTCACCCAGCTCATCAATGACTCAATATAAGAATCTGGGAACTGAGTCAAACCGACCTCACCGATCGCACCTCGAATAGTCTTCATCAGTAAATCGTCTGACTTACCTAAAGGGAAGTCGACCATTTTAATAACCTTGATATCAATGGTTTCATGAAGTTTTGTATCTTTGGCTTCTTCAAGCATAGCCTCCATATCCACTGGTGGTACCATTATTGTTTTCTCGACACGAACTTTGTAAGGATTCCATCTCTGCTTCGACCAAGTCTTCCTCTGCTTCAATAATTGATCTACGAGGCCAAGGACGACGCTGGCCTTGTCCTCTGCCGTCAACTTCGCCAGAGGTGGTGAGATACTATCGACTTCAAGCGCTAAAACATCTTTAATGACTTGTGTCGGGAAACAAGGAAACCGGAACCAATTATCATCCCCACTTACTAACAAGGAACGAATCAGTTTCTTGCCGCCACACTCATGCTCGCTCGCGTAAACAACATCAACTTGGATCACAACCATGAACTGAGCGTAAGTGACTGTATCCTTGTACTTGAAACCCTTGTCAACAAACGGTTGAGGCTGAGAGTAGTGCGACTTCACGGGTAACCCATGACCAGCCAATACTCCAGGGTCGTATCTCAGCCATGGCCCATACACATGCGTTTTAAATTTGCGGGTCAAAGGTCTCTTCTTTGCGACTTCTCCACACATCGGGTGGTTCATCATACCACAATGTTCACAGAACTCACCCAGATTCTTGTACTTGAACTGAACGAACGGACGCCTACGACTTTTACCATTAATGTAAAACCCTGGAGGCAGAGGTTTATTCAGATTTATCTCAGCTTTAACCCAAAAGCATCTTGTTGATTCCTTATATTTAATCGAAATCCATGGCTTATCACTAAGCTTTTTCACAATCTTCTCAGCATCTGCTTCTGTGTAGTTAAATTTGGGCAGGCCTATTACCTTGACCCAGAAGCAAGCAACAGAGAAATCAATATCAGCCATGGATATGTCTTGTGGGCATTCCTTGAGGACTAATATGATGCCATCAACGTTCCAAGGTCCATCTTTTTCAACCTCCTCCTTGTCTCTTTCCTCCTCGAATTCAAATAGGATAACATTCTCTTTGTCCAAAGGGAGAACTTTTAACCCGCCGGAAAGTTTCCATTGCTGCCGCAGTGTGCTTTCTGTTCTGTCAAAGGACGGTGCAACGAGACTTGTGAAAAACTTTCCAACCAAGGAGAATTTTGGATGTGCCACAAGACCGTCTGTCTCCATCTCCATCTCGATTATGATTTTCTTTAGAATGAGATATCATCGATTTCTGTTTTACTTTTTTCTTATATATCTTATTAAATAAAGTTGACAGCCTTTTATGAAATCTGAAGAGATCAAAAGAGTTAGCAAGATTTTGATATATCTCGATATATTTCATATTATCTGTTTAAATTTAAAATTAAGAATAAAATATGTAACTATTTAGTATATTCCAATTTAATAAGGAAACCAAAAACAGTTTTGTTAAAAAATCAGTTTTGCAACAGCTGCAGTATGCTTTTCGATGATGCAAAGGAATGTCCACTTCATTTTGAAGGTGAAGATGACAACGCTCCACCACCTGAGAACAATGATGATGCTGCGAATGAAGAAGGAGAAATCAGGGATCCAAACGCAGACCCTGAACCGGAACTTGTGTATGAAGATATGTCAGCAAGCTTTCAACAGGAACAAGATTTTTTTTTTTTGGTGTAAATTTTTTTAAAGATTAGTCGGTTTAGCCAATTAATCTTTGGGTCGGAGAGCCCATGTGAAAGCCCCGGTGGCCAGAAGGATTCGAACCTGAGTAGCGGGAGGGTACTACCACTCCCTTTACCACTAGGATACGAGCTCCTGATTCAACAGGAACAAGATGAAAACATCCCTCATGAAACTGATCATGATCTGGCCACAGAAACTGTTAGATACCTTCAGGCCAAAATGGCGAAAGGAAAATTCAAAGAGAAGGACTTCATGGATGTTTTTGCAACATACACAAGACAAGAAGAAACACCAGGATTCTTAAAACGCAAGAGAGAAGAAATTGATGAAATGCTGAAGAATCCGATTGGTAACAGGATAGACCTGTATCCTGCAGCCAAACATACTGTTGGGTATGTTTCTTAAATTGGGTTTGGGTCTATAAGCTTATAAGATTGGGCTTTATTAAACACTTTTATTTGGTTAAGTTTAACAAAAATAGACTTATAATAAAACCTGTTTTCATAGTAAAAGAAGAAGTCAAAGATGGTGGCTACTATAGCTCACCTGCTTCCGAGAATTACGAGATCGTGATTTGTTAGATAGATCGATTCATACGGCATCATCTCTCTCGATTAGTTAAGCTTTTCGATCTATAAAAGAGTGTATGAGGAGACTTGATTTACACAGAGAAAATTCTCATCTTCTTCCTTCTTTCCTCTATTTCAAAGTTCTGATTTTTAGAGTTGAGAGTTTCATCTTTTCTGAGTTGAGTGCACAATTCAGGAGAGAGCAGAGTTAACCCTGGAGTGAGCTGTCTTGGTTATCTTGCACCGGGATTAGGCGGTTTTTCGCTCAAGTGCAGTAGATCAATCTACGGCTCTGCAATTCACTGTTTTACTGTTCTGGTTTTCTGAGTTTCAGATTTAATTTTCCAACAATCTTGAGCGAAAAATTATTTTACTTGTTGGACTCATATCGATCAGAATGCCGAAGAACTCTGCAGTACCAGATTTGTCAAAACTTCAACCATTGACGGGATCTAACTACCGTCGTTGGTCCGAGGAACTCATGTTCTTCTTTCAAGAGCTTGTTTGGACTATGTTCTAATTGACGCCAAGACATCGGCTACTCCCGCAACGCCTTCTTCTGAAAATTCTCAAGCTGAGATTGGTTCACAGACGAGCAAGCCGAAACCTGGTGGCACCTTTGAAGATCACAACAGGACTTGCCGTGGTCATATCATCAGACACCTCTCAGAGAAGCTGTTCGAGATATATGTCAGCTACGACTCCGCAAAGGAAATCTGGAACAACCTGAAGAAGAAATACGGAGCTGAAAATGAAGGGAAAAAGCAGTATATCACCTCCAAATGGACTCACTTTCAGATGAAGGATGATGTACCTGTTCTTGATCAGCTCCATGAGTATGAAGCCATTGTTTCTAGGATTCAAGCTGAGGGTTTACCAATTGATGAGCAGTTGGCTGCTTTGGTGCTTATCGACAAGTTGTCACCATCTTGGAACAGTTATCGTGCCAAGCTGAAGCATGAGAAGAAGAAAATGTCCCTTGACGAGCTATTCGCATACATTATGATTGAAGATGCCAACCGAAAGTACTTAGGTAACAATACCATCACTCGTCCAATTCCTAATAATGCTAATGTGGTGGAAAGTTCTGGTGAAAAGAACAGGTCTCAATCTCACAAGAACCAAGGAAAATTTTTTCTTAAGCCATCCACTGAATTTAAGAAGAAGCTGAAGTGCTGGAACTGCAACAAAACTGGCCACAAGAAGCAGGATTGTCGTCTGCCTCCTCAACGAAAGGAATCAAACAAAGCTCTTCTTACGGAAGATCTAATTGCTGTCACCACTGAGGTAAATGCTGCGATTGACGTTGTGGAATGGATCATTGACTCTGGCTCCACACGTCACATTTGCAGCAGGAAGTCTCTTTTCAAAACTCTTGATGAATCTCCACGTGATAGTGTCTTCTTAGGTGATGCTAGTGCTTTGCAAGTTGCTGGAATTGGTGAAGTTGATTTGAAATTGTCATCTGGAAGAGTTTTAACTTTGACTAAGGTTTTGTTTGTTCCAAACATGTGTAGGAATCTGATTTCTAGTGCTTTATTAATGATTGCTGGATTTAAACAAACTCTAGATGCTGGGAAGTTAGTGATCACTAAGAATGGGGGATATGTGGGAAAAGCGTTTTGTAATGGGAATCTCTTTGTTCTTGACATTATGAATGAAATAAGTGGTGGTGCTTCTGCTTACTTTGTGTGTGCTTAGGATACTTGGCATAACAGATTAGGACACTTAAATGTGAAATCTATTAAACGGTTAAAACATGCTAATTTGATTTCCGATAATTTGGAGAAAGATATATCAAAATGTGAAATCTGTGTAGAAGCAAAGCATGCTAGAAAGCCTTTTTCTCATCCTGTCAATCGAAAATCTGAATTGCTTGAACTTATACACTCTGATTTGGCTGATTTTAAAAATACTCCTAGTAGAGGTGGAAAGCATTATTATATTACCTTTGTTGATGATTTTTCTAGATACACTAGAGTTTATCTACTAAGAACTAAAGATGAGGCATGTGAAATGTTTATGCAATATAAAGCTGAAGTAGAAAACCAGTTAGATAGAAAAATTAAAAGGTTGAGGACTGATAGAGGTGGAGAATATGAATATGAAATTATGAAATCTTTGTGTTTAAAAGAAGGGATTATTCATGAGAAAACTGCACCTTATACCCCACAGCAAAATGGTATTGCTGAGAGGAAAAATCGCACTCTTAAAGAAATGATGAATGGTATGCTTCTTAGTTCTGGGTTACCTGATCAAATGTGGGGGGAAGCTATTCTTTCAGCTTGTTATATCTTGAATAAAGTGCCTCATAAAGGAATTGTTGTTACTCCATATGAACTTTGGAAGGGTCACTCTCCTAATTTGAGTTATTTAAGAGTGTGGGGGTGTCTTGCTAAAGTAGGATTGCCTAGTTTTAAAAGGAATAACATTGGTCCTAAGACTGTAGATGTTGTATTTGTTGGCTATGCTTTGAACAGTGCTGCTTATCGATGTTTGACGTTTAAATCTGATTCCCTGCAATTTGATAGCATGATTGAGTCTAGAGATGTTGAATTCTTTGAAAATGTGTTCCCTTTCAAGAGAAACTTGGAATCTGCTTTGTCTAGTAATGCATCTTCTAAGAGAACTCTTGATGATCATTGTGAAGAACCTAGAAGGAGTAAGAGAATAAGAACTGAAACTGATTTTGGTCCTGATTTTATTACTTCATTCTTGGCTGAATATGATGAGTTTAGTGAAGAGTTTGTGTATGCGTTCTTGATAGAGGAAGACCCTAAAACATTTTCTGAAGCTATGAAGTCTGTTGATTCTGTTTTTTGGAAAGAGGCTGTTAACATTGAGATTGATTCTATCATGGCTAACCACACTTGGGAGCTTGTTGATTTGCCTAGGGGTTGCAAGAGTATCAGATGCAAATGGATTCTCAAGAAGAAGCTGAAAGCTGATGGATCCTTGGACAAATTCAAGACGAGATTGGTGGCGCAGAGATTCTCTCAAAAACAGGGAGTAGACTATTTTGACACTTATGCTCCTGTCACTAAGATTGCATCAATTCACATATTGTTTGCTCTTGCATCTATTCATAAATTAGTTGTGCATCAAATGGATGTGAAAACTGCATTTTTGAATGGTGATTTGCATGAGGAAATTTATACGATGCAACCTGAGGGATTTATTGTGCCTGGTCAAGAACATAAAGTATGCAAGCTGATTAAATCTCTTTATGGTCTTAAACAAGCTCCTAAGCAATGGTTTGAGAAATTCAGTAGCACTTTGCATGAAAATGACTTTGTTTCTAATTTTGGAGATACGTGTGTTTTTTCTAAGTTGCATAAGAATGGTTATATTATCATTTGCTTATATGTAGATGATATGTTAATTCTTGGCACTTCTCTGGAAATTGTTTGTGAAACAAAAGCTTTCTTGAGTTCTAAGTTTGATATGAAAGACCTAGGTGAAGCTGATATCATTCTTGGAATTAAAGCTGTAAAATCAGATTCTGGTTTTTCTTTAAATCAGTCTCATTACATTGAAAAGGTTCTTAAGAAATTTGGATATTGGGATGAACCTAGTGCTAAATCTCCTTATGATTCATCTTTACATTTGTGTAAAAATAGAGGAGAAAGTGTGAGACAGTCTGATTATGCTAAAGTAATGGGTAGTGTAATGTATTTGATGAATTGCACAAGACCTGACATTGCTTATGCTGTGAGCATATTAAGTAGATATACTCATAATCCTAATTCTGATCATTGGTTAGCACTTGGTCGTTTAATGCGGTATTTGAAAGGAACTGTCGATTGGAACTTGTGTTATTCTGGTTCTCCTTGTGTTCTTGAAGCTTACTGTGATGCTAATTGGGTATCAGACAATGATGAAATAAATTCTACTAGTGGGTTTGTATTTACATTAGGTGGAGGAGCTGTAGCTTGGAAGACTTCAAAACAGACTTGTATTGCTCGTTCAACCATGGAATCTGAACTAATTGCTCTTGAATTGGCAGGTCAAGAAGCTGAATGGTTGAGAAACCTGCTCGCTGATATTCCGATGATAGGAAGACCTTGTGCTTCTGTTCCATGAGATGTGATTCTCAAGCTGCGATTGTTGTAGCAATGAACGCACTGTATAACGGGAAGAAAAGGCATATACGTATGCGACATAAGGTGATACGCAGCCTCATTGAAGCTGGAGTGTTATCACTGGAGTTTGTGAGGTCTGAGAAGAATCTAGCTGATTCTTTGAAAAAAGGCTTGTGTGGACGTATGGTCCTGGACACAGCAAAGGAAATGGGATTGATACCTTTTTCAGGTTAGATCATTTCGGATACCAAACCAAGAGTTTTATTTCTTAGAGCTCATGGTTCAAATTGGTCAAACGAAGGAATGATTGTAATCTGATGGTAGTTAAGATCCCTTATAGTTGTCTCTGGAAGGTTGAGATATATGATCTCTTAATGAACTTATTCTCGTATGGGGGTGTGAGGCAACACACACTTGATAAGTCACCTAAATAAGTGTTTAAGGTATAGGCTGCCTTACTAGATGAGTTGTAGGCTAACTCACTAGGACACTTATGAGGCAGGGTTACAAGAAGGCCTGAAATACTTTGTATTTGTTTGCGAAACTCTCAATTTTTACGATAGTGTTGATTCAAGTCATCAAGACATCAACATGTTTTACTTTCATCTTACGTCAGTTTTTAAATCTTTCAATTTTTGAAACATGTGGGGGATTGTTGGGTATGTTTCTTAAATTGGGTTTGGGTCTATAAGCTTATAAGATTGGGCTTTATTAAACACTTTTATTTGGTTAAGTTTAACAAAAACAGACTTATAATAAAACCTGTTTTCATCGTAAAAGAAGAAGTCAAAGATGGTGGCTACTATAGCTCACCTGCTTCCGAGAATTACGAGATCGTGATTTGTTAGAGAGATCGATTCATACGGCATCATCTCTCTCGATTAGTTAAGCTTTTCGATCTATAAAAGAGTGTATGAGGAGACTTGATTTACACAGAGAAAATTCTCATCTTCTTCCTTCTTTCCTCTATTTCAAAGTTCTGATTTTTCAAGTTGAGAGTTTCATCTTTTCTGAGTTGAGTGCACAATTCAGAAGAGAGCAGAGTTAACCCTGGAGTGAGCCGTCTTGGTTATCTTGCACCGGGATTAGGCGGTTTTTCGTTCAAGTGCAGTAGATCAATCTACGGCTCTGCAATTCACTGTTTTACTGTTCTGGTTTTCTGAGTTTCAGATTTAATTTTCCAACACATACTTCTAATGCAGAGTCTCAAGGATCATGCTCTGCTTATTACCCAATGGAAAGAGGCGCAAGGGGTCCGGTATCCTCTGGAACTTACAAGGCCTTGGTCATGTGGGGTCAGAAACGGAACATAGACTAAAAAAATATATATTACTATTAGGCCAGATGTGTTGTTTTTAGTTGAAACTATGAATAGGTGTGATGTCCTTGGGACTTATGTGTGTATCTTAAATATGATTTCGTGTGGACTGTCCCTTCAGTAGGTAGAAGGGGAGGACTAGTTTTAATGTGGAATAAAGATGTAGCTGTAACTAAGATTTCAGCAGATGTAAGAATGATGGATGTACATATTAACTATAATAATATGTGGTTCTACTTATCTTGTGTATAAGGGAATCCAATACAAAAATACAGAAATGAACTATGAAAAAGAATCGAAAAATTAAAGAAACTAGACAAGGACCTTGGTTTCTAATTGGAGATTCCAATGAAATGTTATCGAATGAAGAGAAGATGGGAGGTTCACAAAGGCCATGAATGTTTGCATAGTTTTTGGTTTTTATTTTTGGCTGGCTTTTGGATTTTAACTTTTAAATTTTTTAGTTTTTGATTTTTGTGTAGATTTTAGTTTTTAAGAAACTTGATTGTAGATTATGTAGTTTTTAGATTTTGGGATTTTTAATAATTTTTTTTTGTTTGAATGCTAAATTTTCAAAATTGATAATTTAAAATTACTAGTAAGAAATATTATTTATAAAATAATAACTGTTAAAAAATTATTTAAAAGTGCACATCAATTTATTTGAAACTAAAAACAACAAACATATACCAAAATCAATGTAAATTTCATAAAAATTTGAATTTATTTTTTAATCCCTTATATATATTGCATCGGCGCATTCTACATTAAAATTAAAAATAATAATTACAATTATATTTATAAAATGAAAAAATTAAAATCTTTGATAAAAAAATATAAAATTATATAATGATTATGTACTACTACTTTTTTAAAGTAACTAATAGCTATATTATAAAATATAAAAATGGTGTAACATATGTATAATATTTCTAATTAACAAATTCAATTAATTTAAATAAAAATTACAGTAAAAATTGTTAAATTAATGTAAAATTAATTAACTATTTTTACTCCAAAAAACTTTAGCTGGATTTGCAGCTCAAAATTATTTTTTCTTGTATGCACAGATTATAAGTGGTACTTATTAGATCGAATAATTATAAGTTCTATGAGTAATAGTTGCATATAGTAGTGTCTCTTAAACAAAAACACGTATGTGGTATCTATAGGGAAAATAAATTGTAAAAATGTTTTCTTAAAACTCTCGGCAAATCAAGCCAAAAAGCTCAACGAATGGAGATTTTAGTTTCTATGTAAGAGTTGGTTGGTTACTCAAAAACTAGATTCCCTAAAATATAGGAAATCCATTTGACTAAAATCATGATTGGATAGAAAATTAGTTTTTGGATAATCTAAAACCAAAAACCATTTCTAAAACCACAAACATTCAAGGCCAAAGAGAGGAACACAGCTTCTACAACTTCACAAGAATGTCAAAAATTGTGATTTCAATGACTTGAGATCACGAGGAAATAGACTTGCATGGATGGGGAAAAGGAACAATCAGATTTGCAGTGCTGTCTAGATAGAGTCATCATCAATACAAAATGGTACACAACATTTCCTGCTTCTAAATCAGAATATCTAGGTTTCAATGGATCAGATCATAGACCAGTTATTACTAGGATTGCCTATACATAAACTTTTAGAAGAAAATGCTTTCACTTTGACAAACGCTTATTACAAGTTAAAGATTTCAAAAACTACGTACTAGAGGATGGAAGAATAGCCATTTTACAAGTAGACCTCAGATCACAGACCATATATAAGAATGCAGAATAGAAATGTCAAGATGTAAGAGAAAATCATATCTAAATTCTGCAAAACGAATTGAGAACTTGCAAATAGAATTAGAACTTGCTTTATCGTTAAGAAGTTTGAAAGCTGAGGACATTCAACAAATACAAAGAGAACTAGCACAAGCTCACCGTGATGAAGAAACATACTTGAAGCAAAAGAGTTGAGTAACACATATGACTCAAGGAGATCTAAATACAAAATACTATCGAGCAACAACAAAAACAAGATATTCTATACGATTTTATCGATTCAAGATGAGCAAAGAAATACCTTTAGAGGAGATAATGATATTGGTAAACATGCTGAAGAATTTTTCTCAAATGTCTATCAAAGTAATAACAAAACACCAACACTAGACATTTTCAACGGTTTCACTCCAACAGTAACATCTTCAATGAATGATTCCTTAACAAGACAAATAAGTGACTCAGAGATAAAATATGCGATCAAAAGTATAGGAGCAGATAAAGCACCTGGAACGGCCTTACAGCCCATTTCTACCACAATTGCTTGGATATAGTAGGTGAAGATATTATCAAAGAAGTCAAGGAATTCTTTGACACATCTGTTATGAAATATGAGATAAATCACACAAATATTTGTATGATCTCTAAAGTAGATAAGCCTATTACTCTTTTTGAATATAGGCCGATCGGACTATGCAATGTGTTATATAAGATCATTTCTAAAATTCTAGTCAATCGACTAAAAGTCTTCCTTGATGAAATAGTTTCAGAATCTCAAGCTGCTTTCATCTCTGGCAGAATGATTACTGACAATACATTAATAGCCCATGAACTTATGCATTCACTCAAAGCAAGAAAAATAGTATATAAAACATATATGGCTATTAAAACGGACATTACAAAGTCATATGACAAAGTGAAATGGAATTCTTGAGATCTACACTACAAGCTTTTGGTTTCACAGAAAAATGGATCAACTGGATCAATACAGTAGAATACTCGGTTCTAATTAATGGTAATGCACATGAAAAAATAAAACCACAACGAGGTCTACGACATGGAGATCCACTCTCTCCATATTTATACATCTTCTGCGCAGACGTACTTAGCCATATGATCACAAGTAACTCGAGATGTGGAAAAATCAGAGGCATACAAATTGGAAATGGAGTGTCTGCTATTACTCATTTACTTTTTGCTGATGACTCTCTTTTCTTCTGTCAAGCTAACTAAAAAAATTGCAAAGCTCTTCTAGAAATCTTTACGAAGACTGGTCAGGACAACAAATAAATACTTTGAAGTCAATAATCACTTTTGGGTCAAGAATCAGAAGACAACAACAAAACAATCTCAATAACATTCTTGGAATTTTTAACCATGGAGGAGGAGGTAAATACGTTGGACTACCGGAAAAATTTGGCCGAAAGAAAAAAGAGATGTTTGAGAACATCCTCAATAGAGTACGCCAAAAAACTTCTAGTTGGAAAAATCGATACCTTACTCAAGCAGGAAAAGAAATACTAATAAATCAGTGGCAATCTCAATGTCGGTATTCTTAATGTCATGTTTTAAATTACCAGTCTTACTATCTGATGAAATCACATCACTGCTGATGCAATTCTGATGGGAGAAAGGTGACGGAACAAAAGGACTGCCATGGATAGCATGGAAGAAATTACAATTTTCAAAACAAGGAGGTCTTGGCTTTAGAGACTTACCAATCATTAATGACACACTTTTGACCAAACAAGCATGGCTATTATTGAGATATCCAAACTCATTACTGGCTAGATTATTTAAAGCTCGTTACTATAAAGATACGTCCATTTTAGAAGCAACAAAGAAGGCTAATCAATCATACGGCTGGAGTTCAATCCTTATGGGTTTACAGATCATCAGAAAAGGAATAAAACATATTATTGATGATGGAAAATCAACAAATGTTACAGGGATACATGGTTACCAAGACAACAAGAACCCTTACGTAACTCGTATCCATTCAAGAGAATAGCGGAAAACAAAGCTGGGACTTAGACTTAATCCAAGCAACCTTCAATGACAATGATCGTACAGCACTACAGCTATCACAAGCTGATACCTTCCTCAATAATTTAAACCTGTTCGTGTTATCTGGAACTATATTCCTCATGGAGAATACTCTCTTAAAAGTGGGTATTGGTTAACATTCCATGAACGAAAAACAGAACACATAACATACCAATTCCAATCTAGAAGTAAAAATTGAACAAATTGCATCACTAATTGACATAAAAAAATGAAATCCTTTTAAATTACCAAAAATGGTTACCATTATACATCTATGGCGGATATGAAAATCTAGATGTAACTTACTTTTCCGGAAACAAAAATTATTACCCTCAAAAATAGTCCATCATGCCGTTAGTGATGTCATGGAATGGGAATTCATCACTGCTGAACCAAAAACACTAGAGCCACAACCAACAAAACATGAACCAAATATAACAAGACAAGACAACAAAATATGGCAACGACCGCCTCCTCACTTTACCAAATTCAACTATGATGCAAGTTTTAACCAGTAAACACAAAGCTCTATAACATGTTGGATCAATCGTCAACATGATGGTACATTGAATGGATGAAGCTCGGCTGTTCAAGGATATTCAGACTCAGCATTAGAAGCAGAAGCTAAAGCACTACTTATGTCTATGCAACAAGCTTGGACTATGGGATGTACACAAGTTATCTTCGAAGGAGACTGCAAAATATTGTTAGATAATATTCATGGGCATATGAAAAATGTATGTAGCGAAAGCATATGCCATGATATCAATTACTGGAAACAAAAATTTCCTATTTATCTCTTTCAATATACTTCACGAAACGCGAAAGAATCTGCACATCTTATAGCTAAACAAGGACCCCCAAACAATATTTTTTACTTTTCTAGATTATACCCTCCTGTTTGGCTATCTACTTTGTATAATGATTATGTAAACTCTTTTTTAAATTAATAAAATAATATTTCGATAAAAAGAGAAAAACTTTCTCTTTGTTAACACCAGAAAAGAAAATTAACAAAAGCAAAGCACAAAAGAATAAAAAAAGAAGAAAAAATCTGTAACTACTACATTGTTTTTCTTCTCTTTTTAGTCTGATGTTATACCAAAAGAGTTTATCCACAGTAACCACACCTGGCGGAAGACAAAATATCTCCGGAAATAGAAGCCCAAACAAAATATCTCCAGAAATGGAAGCATTATCCTTTATCCTAACAAATGAAACTAAAAACTAAAACATTAACCAATGCAGCTTGCATCTTAAACCACCGGCAATAACTTCGATCTTACAAGGTTTACTAACTTTTGGAAATTTTATGAGAGATGCTTAATGAGAATGCCTTCGGCCAAACCACTGGTAAACTACCTCTTCCTAGAACCACGAGGAAACACTTCTGGTACCTAGAAATTGAAACTTCATAAACTGGCAAAACGAATCAAAAGTAGATTCTATCACACTCCCGGAAACGACGAAGTCGAAAGCGACCGATGAACGCCTACGTATGAAGCTTTTGAAGAACTCAAATCTCCACTAGATCAGTCAAAGAAAACTAGAAGCGAAGTCCATCTAACCCGGGAACCAACAAACATATGCCATGAACGGCAAGAAGACGAATTAGAAAGAACCCAGACTGACCTTCATGGATGAAGAAGAAAACCTGTAAAAAGAAAACCACACTCGTGACACAAAGAGATGCAAAATCGACAAAACTAATAAGATCTAGGTTGGAAACTTGAAACTAAAAGTTTTTTGTGACTGAGCCACACCGTTAATCAACAGATGTGGAGCTTTTAATCTATAAAAACCAGATTTGAAAGTAAAAATCAAATCTTCCTAAGCAAATCTTTCTTCAATTAGGAAACACATCCAGCACCATGAAATAACAGGTTTTAGGACCGATGCTAGTGCTAAACAAGCACTAATTTACGTGGTGGAGAGAGAGAAAAGAGGTTTCGGAGTGTTCCCTACTATATTGTACACTAATTTACGTGTGTATATAAAGAACAATAAATTGGAAAAGTTTATTAACATGACGTTTAAGTCAGTCAAAGATAACAAAAGTAACTAAATTTTTTTTTGTCGAACAAAGCTTTTCAAAATTGAAGTAGTGGAAGTGATATAGCATGGACAAAATAGAACCAAGAACAATCACATGATAACTCTCTATCTACTCAATGGAAGAGAAAAAAAAAAAGATACTAAAAGAATATAGAACGACTAAGACATGAAAACATGAAGCTAACTCCAAGAAGATAGAGGCACTACAACTAACACCTCACACGATCAACGGCAAAAGAAGAGAGTGAGAGCATGAACCGCCCAAAACAAAGACCAGTAAATGATTGTCGAGCCAAGACTTGCAACAAGATGAAGCCAATGTCGATCCCACAAACTACTTTCAACTGCGGATGAGAGCCAAGGCTCATAACAAAACCAAAGTCCGACGATAAGTGTCAAACCATTGAAGAAGAAAGCCATAATCACGAGCGAGGACCCCCATAGATCACCAAAAGAGCAGAAAAAGCAAGCAGGAGATCAACATCGACCGGTTCATACTTAGGTTAGTACCGGATCACAACAAACACCAACATAGAAACAAAGAAAGAGAAAATCTTACTTAGAAGAATTTGAAGGGTCAACCGGAAAACAAGGCGAAAGAGACCCGTCGATCCACTACTGAAGCCAAAGACCAAACTAGAGGAGGAAAGGGGGAGGAAAGCTGGGAAGATCCGACCAAATCCGCCGTAGCAAGACAAGGAAGGGAAATTCATGGCATATATAACTCATAGAGACATGAAAGAAACGTCCTCAAACTCGAACCCGCAAGACCAAATAGAACCATCAAACCCTAAGAAACATCACCACTACAAAGAAAAACTGGAGCATTGAAGCCTGAAGGGAGGAGGAGACCCAAACTCCACAGAGACAGAATACAGAAAAGGCAATCCCACCTGCCGTCCTCAAACAAATAGGACCAGACCAAACGTGAATAGAGACCAAAAGGGCAGGAAAATAACTCAGCAACACCGACCGGAAAAGCAACCATCGCAGATGAACTACCACAAGAACCTTAACCAAAAAAGCGAAACCAGATCTGCATACAACAACTAGACAAAACCTTTCGAAGAGGAGGCCGAATAAAAGAGAGAGAAGAGAGGGATCTCTCGCAGTAGCGGTGACGAGTAACGCACGCCGGAGAGGGAGATTAGGGAGGTTCGTATTACTATATGACATTTATTGATGACTCCATAAGGAACATATGAGTTTACTTCACGAACAACAAGTACAAAGTGTGCTCGGTTTTCAAAAGATGGAAGTCCATGGTTGAGATTGAAACGAACTTCAATTTGAAGTGTCTAAGGTTTGATAATGGTGGAGAGTACATCATCGAGGAGTTTAAATATATTGCGCTAATAATGGGATCAAGAGGATTAAAAATATTCATGGATCGCCTCAAAAGAATGGAATAGCTGAAAGGATGAACAAAATCTTGAATGAGGGTGCAAGGACCATATGACTGCTTGGCAGATTGCCTAAGACGTTTTGGGACGATGCAATCAATACCGCAACCTTCTTAATAAACAGAGGACCGTATGTTCGGTTGGGATTCAAGATCCTTGATGAAGTGTGGATCAGAAAGAAAGTATATATTTCTTATCTAAATGTATTTTGTTGTTTAGCTTAGGGTCATCTTGATGATGAGGCTGGAAGAAGTGAACTTGATGAAAAATCGAAGAAGTGTTACTTCATTGGTTAAGATGAAACAAAATTTGGTTATCAGTTTTGGGATGATGAAAATTGGAAAATCACCTGCAGCAAGAATGTTGTATTCAACGAAAAGGCATTGTACAAGGATAAGTTAAAAGACAGCTCAAGAAAGATGGAATATAGAGCTGTTAATTTGGGAGATATCATGTCACCACAATTGCAGCAGGATACAACAACAGTAGAAGAACTAAATTCTAAACAAAAGATTTGCGACGGTCAAACAAAATCATCAAAACCCCGTAAGATTTTTTCATCAGTAAACCACATTTTTCTCAACGATAAAGACGAGCATGAATGTTATAAAGAGGCAACATAAGTAGATCAATTGATTCAGTGAGAGCTTGCAATGAACGATGAGATTGACTCATTGATGTTCAATCACACGTAGTAGTTAGGTCATTTTCATAAGGATAAAGTGGCATTATATAACTTGAAGACAAAATTCTCAGAAGAATTTGCGATGAAAGATCTGCGAGAAGCAAAACAAATTCTTGGGATGAGAATTACTAGAAGCAAGGAGGGTCTTAAGTTATCACAAGTGGAGTATGCGAACAAAGTCCTAAAGAAGTTTAATATGTATGACATGAAGTCAGTTAGTACTACGCTGGCAAGTCATTTTCGGTTATCTAAAGATCAGTCCCTGGTGACTAAAAATGAGATGGCATATATGGATAGAGTTTTATATGCTTTTGCTATTGGCAGTCTGATGTACGCATTGGTATGTACAAGACATGCGAGTCGTTAGCAGGTTTATGAGAAACCATGGAAAGGAACATTATGAAGCTTTGAAGTGGATTTTAAGGTATCCGAAGAGAATTTCAAGGTTATCGCTATGTTTCAGGAAGTCTAAAATTGGATTGCAAGGATATGTTGATACTGACAATGGAGGTGACATTGACAGCAGGAAGAGTATGTTTGTTGGGTTTCAAAGTTGTTGGGTTTGTTTACACTTTTGGTGTATGTTAACACTTTTGGTGGTACTGGGTATGTTTACACTTTTGGGCAGATGAAAATCTGGGTTTGTTTACACTTTTGGTGGTACTGCAATTTATTTGGTTTCAAAGTTGCAGAAAATTGTAGCTATCAGCTGTGAAACTGATTATTTTGCGGTGATAGAGGCAACAAAGGAGATGATGTGGTTACATTCATTTCAACAAGAGCTAGGTTATGTCCAAGAGAAAAGTGTGTTGTACTATAACAGTAACACTTCCATTGACTTGGCAAAGAATCCAGTTTACCATGATCGAACGAAGCATATACAACTTTGGTATCACTTCGTCAGATCGACTTTCGAAGATGAGGTGTTGGTGCTTGAAAAGATCCCAAGAAGTAAGAACCCGGTAGACATATTACAAAGGTCGTGTCGTATGATAAGTTGAGGTTATGTGTAAATTCGATTGGCTTGTTAGAGTAACAAGTTGGAAGACCTGCTACATTGATCAAAGTATGAAGAATGATTAAAATCAGTCTTCAAGTGGGAGATTGTTAGATTACGTAGAGTAATCTTGAACGGTGGATAAGAAGTAAAATTGGAGAGGTTTCTTCAAGTTAACAAATGTGTTTAGTGTGGTTCAACACCTTCACACCAATCCCCCAAGGTTTCTCTTATAATATAGAGTGATTATTATTTTATGAATCCTCCTAAAATCTCATAAACAAAAGACAAGAAGAAGAGAACAAGAGAGAAATGAGTGAATGAGAAAAAGAAAGAAAAAAATACTTTTGTAAAAAAATTTAGTATAATTTTCTTAAGTATATCAAGTTTTTTGAGCGTGAGTTGAGAATGTTGTAATTTCCTAATTAATAATATAAAGATGTATAGCAAGTTTGGAGACATAAGCAAAGTTTGACTGAACTGCATTAACAAATTGTTTGTGTTTTCTCAGTCTCATATATCTAGTTTTCTCAAAAATTCGAGATTATTTCCTAACTTAAAAGATCTTCCTTTAACTAGACGATTACAAGTCTGTTTGCCCGACCGTATTTGACATAATCAAAAACGAAATAGAATGCATAGTGAAGGAAGATCGAAGAAATGCAGCCATAGTTATTTGTTTACACCTCCACGAGTGCTTTTTCCAAGTAAGTATAGAAACACATTTGCAGTTCGGCGCGCGTAGATCCAACATTTGGTAAACATTTTCTCTCCTCACCAAAAAGCTTTGTTTCTTCTTGTCTCCAATCAGAGGTTATCTCCGACTTCAGATGCTCTACCGGCGTCATGGGAGGGCCTTCCAAGGTCTGCTCTTTCTTGTCTTAAGCTCTTCAGAGATGGACATGGTGGTGTTTGGTGAATCGGAAGAGTCTTACTTCTCTCTCTGACGTGGCGGTGGCGTGGATAATCGGAGGGATGAGCACTGCGGAAGCTCGGGTGGCTCAGAGAAGGTGGTCGATGGTGATGTGTCGGTTCCAATATAGGTAATATGGGCATTAGTAGCACATTGAAAATACTACTATAAGGCTTTCATAGAGTTTTCATAAACGTTATGATAAGATGAGCTATAATAGAACCCCACCATATTATAGGATTTTTTTTAAATGCTATGATAAGTAGATCTATTATAGTATCTGCTATTGTATAAGTTTTTCTAGCATTTGTTTGGTGTTGTCTTTAGTTTTATTATGACAATTTATATTTATGCTATAGTTTTATTATTATGGGTCTTAATGTGTGTTGTGTTATTTATTTTATTTCATTTGTAGCTATTGTGTTGTTTTATATTTATATTATTCGAAACTATGTATTACATAAAATATGTATTGCAATTTTTTTTTGAATCTAATGTTAAATTATACTCAAAGAAAAAAGTGGTTCTTTTTACATACGGTTTAGTACTTTTGAACAGACAAAACTAGAAGAAATTAATCTAAAGTCTTCAAGGCGGTAGTCTGGTTTCGAACCAAACTCGTAAACCATCTTCGTATCTCTTCCTACCCGGCTTTCGTATTGTGCTAACTCGGTTCCGAATGGTTACTTCAACATATCTGACCAGCTGAGCTGACGGAGTAGGTTCCTCTCCATGCTTCCTGCGGTTACGTTCCCCCTAAAGCGCATGGATTGCAGCTTGAAAACTGTATCTTAGGATGAAAGTGTGCGTTGAGTTTCCTTCTGGGTGAGTAATCATATTCACCAGGTCATTCCAATCCTCTGTGTATGACGACAACAACATCCCCTTAGTTAACGTTCTCCATACTTTCTCTGCGTAATGGCAGCTGAAAAATAGATGCTCTCTTGTTTCTCTAGGTTCATCACATAAGACACATCCTACATGCACATTTTGGTTCCACCGTTCCATAATCTCCTCCGTTGCTAGCCTGTTTTTCAATGCCAGCCAAGAAATAAAGGAAAACTTAGGAGAGGCATGTGAGAACAAAATCCCCGAGTGTGGCTCCCATGTGGGCTTTGGATTCCTTAGCTGCATCAATGTTTCTTTTGATGAGAATGTAGGGCTATATACTACATTATGCCCACACCATAGAGGAACATCTGATTTATCTTCCACCATGTTTATTCGCAGGTTCCTTATTTCCTCCTCTACCTGGTTCAAGAGAATATTCCTGTGCCTGCGAGTTCGAGTTGATCTAGCCACTGCCCAAGAGTTTCTGTTCGTGGAATGTCCATATCAATGAAACCACGTTGTCCGAAAATCTCATGTAGCCGAATTACTCCAAATATCGAACCAAAAAGAAACATTGCGTCCGTTATGCACCTCAATCTTGTAGAAATGTTTTGCGAGTTCCCTGTATTTGAGGATTTTCTTCCATATCCAGGATCCAGATGCAGGTTTCTCAGGTGTAGCCCAGAAAAAACCGTCTCGGATTAAATAACGCTATACCCAATTCACCCATAATGTGTTTTTTGCTAGGGTCCGCCATATAAGCTTCAAAACGCAGACCTTGTTCACTTCTTCCAAAGACTTAAGTCCCGACCCTCCTTCACTTTTCGGCGAGCAGACAACCGACCATGCGAACTTTGCTTTTTTTGATTTGAGCTCAGGTCCAGACCATAGGAATGCCGCGCACAGCCTGTCAATCCCTTGGATGCATGATTTAGGGAGTCTAAATGCGGCCATCCAGAAATTGGTGAGGTTGAACACGACTGACTTCAACAGCTGTTGGCGTCCCGCAAATGAGAGCTGTCGAGCTGTCCAAGACCCTATCTGCATTCGAATTTTCTCCACCAAAGGTGCATAATCTGCAGCAGTTATGCGCTTGGTGAGTAATGGTAATCCCAGGTACCTCACGGGCAGATCCGCATATTGAAAAGGAAAGTTCCTTAGGATGTCCTCTTTCACCGCTTCATTGATCCCCGACATATAGAATGTGGATTTTTCGATACTGATTTTGAGACCAAAATGTTGGGCAAAATCACCAAACACCTCTAGAACTCCCTCGATCGATTCCTTTTTTCCTTCTACAAAGACCATTAGGTCATCGTCAAAACATAGATGTGTTAAGCCCATATCTTTGCACTCCGGGTGATAATCAATTCTGCTCTCCAACGCAGCTTTATCTAGTTTCATCGACAATACATTCATACAGATCACAAAGAGGTAAAGGGACAAAGAGCAGCCTTGTCGAAGGCCTCTCTTACTTCCAAAATAACCAGCTAGTTCTCCATTTACCTGGATAGAAAAGGAAGCAGTCTGGATGCAAAGTTGAATCCATCGAACAAACCGGCTTGGGAATTTTAAAGCTCTCAACGTGTTTAGCAAGAATTCCCATTGGACCGAATCAAAAGCCTTTCAGATGTCAATCTTCATAGTACATCTTGCTGAGATATTCTCTTTATGGTAGTCCTTCACTAGTTCAGTGGCTAGTAAGAGATTCTCCATAAGCAATCGGTCCTTGACAAAATCCGATTGATTTGGTGCAATAAATTTCGGGAGTATGATTTTCAATCGATTTGCAAGGATTTTCGATATTACCTTGTATAACACGTTGCAACAATAAATAGGCCTGTAGTCTCTCATTGTTTTTGCTTCTTTCTTCTTCGGTATGAGTGCTAGAATAGTGGAGTGATATATCATGGTTTTTCTAGGTTTTCAACCATGATATAGTTGTATATATTGAGTCTTTAACCTGGTTTTTAGAGTCTATTGAGTCTTCTACAGGTAGGCTTGCGTTTGGAGCAAAGGATGGGATTATAGGACATTTTTGGTGATTTGTGCAACAAGCTGAACTTGGTGTCTCGACCACGATTGAGTGTCGACCGACACTGACTTGGATGTCGGTCGACATTGAGCGCGACAGAACAATACCCGAGAGTTAAAGAAAAGTTTTGAAGATTTGCATAATTGCCCAGAAGTTTTCCTTAATTCTAAACTGATCCCAAAACGTGTTTAGAGAGTTTAATTAGGTTTTCAGACTCATTCTATCTTGATCTTGTTCTTACTTTGTTCTTGCTTGAGAGATTGAGAGATATTGAGTTGGGGCTGATTCTTGCTACTTGTAACCTTGAGAGAAGGATTTCGAACCCCTTTTACTTCATCTATTCAGTCTTTTGGTTTTCTATTCATGATGTGTTGTTTGATTACTAATAAGTCTGAGTAGTAACCTAGTTAGATTTAGGAATTCTCACAAAGGTTTTATGCTTGTTTGATAACTGATTGATTAGGATTCACCATCTATTGTTCATCACCTAAGTTGTCCTTAATACTGAATTCTGGACTGATCACCTAGGGTTTAGATCTGAGATAATTAACAATAGCGCGAGAGTGTGAGTTATAATCTGAACAAACTTAGTGTGAGCAATTTGACTAGATACAAAGAGATTTGGTTTAGTAAAATTGTGAACCAATAGTACATGTTCTTAATGCTTGTTTAGAACTCTAGGATCACAAAGAGATTTGGATCGCTAGGTTGCTAGATATAGAAATAATCTCAGCGAGAGTTGGATTATTTAACATTGTGTTTCTAGTTCTTGAACCTGTGTTTAATCTGAATCCGGTTAGTTAAGTGTCTTACATTGCATAATTCCCGAGAACTTCCTAAGTCTGACGCCTTTCTCTATTTGAATACACCTTCTCGTTTGCTTGCTTTTGTTTACTGCTTTCTTAAGATTTGATTTAGCTTAACTTGACGGCATATAATCTATCGTGTGACCGTGAGTCCTTGTAGATTCGATACCCAGAAATACTACAATAGCATAACTGTGCACTTGCAGTAGAATAGGGATAAAACTTACACCTATCACGGGGTTGACGCCTTTTGGCAGAAAACCATATCTGAAAAAGGATTGGATTGCCGTAATGACGTCTTTTCCCACGATCGGCCATGAATCTTTAAAAAATTCAGTGGTATAACCATCTGGGCCCGGTGAATTTTCCTTTGGCATAGCAAAAATTACTTTCCTCACTTCTTCATATGTAACTTCATGTTCCAAGAGCTCACAGTCCGCATCAGAACATTCGAAAGTGAAACACGATCTCAACTCTTCAACCGTCCATGAGTGGAAATCAGTGGGTTCTTCGTTTAAGAAATCCTCAAAGTGTCTCACAGCCTCTTCCTTTATACCATCAGCACCTGTGACAACTCTTCCATCTGAACAAATCACCTCTCTAATGTTGTTTCTGGTCTCCCTTAATTTTACAGCCGCGTGAAAGGCTTTTGTATTGTGGTCTCCATTTTTGATCCAGAAAAGCTTTGACTTTTGGCGAAGGTATTTCTCCTCTATTTCCACTAAGTAATTCCAACGATTATAAGCCACAGCTTCGTCTAAAACTGCCTGAGATGAAGGGGATATCATTGTGTGCTCTTGCGCTTTGCACAAAGCTTGGCAAGCTTCCTTGGTTTTCTTCGTAATCTCTGCAAACATCTTTTGACCCATCTCCCGTAACATAGGCTTGAGAGCCTTTAGTTTCTTGGATAGGCGGAAAGGGGCAGAGGTGGAGTGAAAGAGATCCTGTCCATTCACCCATGCTTTTTCCAATCTGGTTTTGTAGCCATCGAAAGAAACTATCGCATTAGTGAATTTGAATGGCCTTTTCTTTCTTGGTTCAGCCGGTTTCATGGCAATTCGACATCGGGTGTGGTCAGAGCATCCCCCTGCCTCGAAGACACAGTAGGACTCCAGAAATTTCCCAATCCAGGCTTGATTTACTAAGACCCTATCCAGCTTTTTGTTTATAACCCTATCCCTTCTTTTATTGCTCCAAGTAAATTTAGGACCATGATAACTCATATCAATTATCTCACAATGTCCAGCAGCTTCTTGAAAATCATGCATACCTATCAGAATAGTTGGGTCACTATCAAATAATGAATGCTCATCTCCATCGAGTATCTCATTGGAATCGCCACATACCATCCAAGGTTTCCCGTGGAACATAGGTGCCCACTGCTCCTTTCTCTCCCCCGGTGTATTTAAAGCATAGACAAAGGTAACCAGAATCTCTTGCTGCCTGCCCTCCACCGCAATAGAGCAAGAAACCAATTGGGACGTTTTATATATCGGTGTTACCCTTACATTCCCTTTCCAAACCACCCACAATCTTCCCAACCTATGGTGTTCATAATTAGCCATAAAATACCAACCATTAAACACCTTAGATAAAATCCCCTGCACTTTCTTCTCCTTAACTTTTGTCTCAATTAAACATCCAAACACAAAATCTCCTCGCTGAACCCAATCCTTCACAACGTCATGCTTACTTCTTTTATTAAAACCTCGGATGTTCCCAAAGAAACCCGACATATTAATAAGTTTTTTTGATGGTGACTTTCTGTTGATTACCATGGGTTATAGGCTTGGTATACACTGTTATAAGGTGGGGGTTAGGCTTGCTTTTATCCATCCAAGCCAGCCACTTAAAATGTCGCAGACCATTGTCCTCCTCCTCGCTTTGCTTCTTCCCTGTGACTATGGGAACATCATCTTCATGTGGCATTTCATTATGTATATCCTCCTCACTGTTCTGCTTTGTTTCACTTCTCTCTTCGCTCATCTCTTCTTTGTTTTCCCATGTTTCCTCTCAATCCTCGCCTATACCAATCAAAGCAGCAAATGTCGACTTGTTAAGGATACTAACCGCTCCATATTGTGAGTTTTTTGGTGACTGGTGGAGACGATTTGACTGGATTAGTTGGGGTTCTCCAATTCTCATCATCTCTGTCCTTTTCTTCCAAGATTGTGGGGATAACAACATCAGCAGCATCCACCACCAGCTTATTTGTTGCTTCCACGGAATCTTGAGTCTGGTTTATTGTACTCTCCACCCTACATTCCTGTGTATGACCTTTTCTCGGTGTTGACATAGGAGTTTTGCTTTCACCCTCCTTTTTCTTCAGACAGTCCTCCTCACTATGTCCCCACTTTGAGCATACATGGCATCGAAGAGGAAGCCAGGGGTCTTCAAACGTAACCAAGACGTTCTCCCCAGATTCCATTGCAAAATTACGTTGCTTGAGCAGAGGTTTGGTAAGATCAACCTCTACGAACACTTTACCTTCCTCAAAATTCTTGCACATTTTGTGTCGGGTTGAAGACGAATTGGTACACCTATCAGGTTTGTTAGGAACGCAAATCCCTTCTAGGCATACATATATCTTGGAACATTCTTCACTATAACCCAAAGAGGCATAGTTTTAACTTCTGGTTGGACGTTCTCTGCTACTGGACTCCACTTCGAGATAATCATGGGAATGCCGCAGCTATTCCACATGCCACGTCTAAGTACTCTGTTCCTCACAGTCGCATTCTTTATACGGAACTTTACCGTCGTCTTGTCTACATAAATCACATCGATCTTCACTGTTTTATCTCCCAAAGGCCAGATTTTGTTCACCAACACATAAATCTTGCCCAAAAGAGGAGCAGTGGATTGAAATTTTCCAACAAGCAAGTCTTCCCAGAGAGGTGTAGAGTTTTCTAAAACCTCCTTCGGCACCCGGATTGTTGGAACACCGTCGATCACCTTTTCTTCATACTCATACCTCTTCATCTTTGGGTTTTGTTGGACAATCGTAGCCCAAGAGCTTCCTGCACTTTTTCCACCTTCGATTCTCTTCTCATCTCCTTGAATCTCCGAACCATTAACAGTTTCAGAGCTCTCTCCTTCTGGTTTCAACCCCTGTTTTGGCACAGTCACTTTTTTAACTTCCGATCCATTTGACTCCACCACAAAAACTTCACCTCCATTAGCACCGTGCTTTATTTCACTTGCTGTGTCCGGCGGTCGGTCCTCCGACACCTCCATGGCGTGCGGCGGACGTAAAAACTGGTGGAAAAGCCCTAGCTTTGAGTCACCAAAAAAATCCCCCCAGCACAGTATGTATCTAATCTATTAAAACAGGAAGGTTTGCCATGGTACATAAATGTTGTTTCCGGAATTTGCCCTTGATATTATTAGGATTTGTAACCTTCATTAAGGGTAAAACTGTAAAACAATTTATATTTAATTTATTATCTCTACAATCCATGTTTCCAAACAAGACAATTATTAAACATGTAGCCAAACAACCAAAATCTAATGGGTCCCACTTTCCTAATTAATTAAAATCAAAACAAATTAATTGATAAATATAATTAATAATTTATACATCAACTATTATATATAAATTAAGATTCTCTAATTTATGATTTAATTCAAAATATATTTATAATATATTTTAATATCTTTTTATTTTGTTTCAAATATATATATATATATACATATTACGATTGATGTTTTTACGATTGTACTTTTTAGCAGGTTTTTTCATCAAACTGAAAAATATTTAATTAATTAAACGGGTTGAAAAATTAATTAGCCAATCTCGATTATAAATTTTCTATAAAAAAATTCGCATAGTAAATAATTTCAGTTGATATATTTTAAAATTAATAAAATATTAAAATGATTTCATACTTATATTATTCAAATATTTGAAGCGTCAAATTATGCTTTATGTTTGAATGAAGTTTTTAACGGATAGTTCCATCAAATTTGCAAATTATATATACGACTACAACATGTATTTTATAAAATAATATTTTAGATAAATAAAATAACAATTAAACATATACCACATAACTTTTACAATAGTTGTTTTCACATATATATATTTTTTTCCAAACTATGATCTTACGATACAACACAGATTATTTAAAAAAACACATAATTAATTAAACGGGTATAATTAAACTATGATCTTACGATACAACACAGATTATTTACATCGTTATTTTAATCTCTTAATCCTTACGATATATCTCCTCCAAATAACACATAATTCATTTAAAAAAAAAAACTAAATTGCTAACTTACTGTTTATAATGTTGGTTAAACAAATATAATCAAAATTAGATTACATAATTAAAAATCTAAACTACTATTAACAAAATGAATAAAAAGTAAAATTTGTAATGAAAATTATACCCGCACTTAAAAGTGCGGGTCAAAATCTAGTTGCAATTTAAACTATAAATAAAATTGTATATTGAATTACATTTATAAAACATATTATTTCATATGTCATCCAAAATATACATAAATCAAAACAAGTCCTAAACTAACATATATACTAACATCAAGTCTCCACGTCTAAAAAAATAAACTTCATAATCACCTCTCTCGCATGTCTTCACGAACTCCAGTTTCAATATCTTCAATTGAAAAGTTTCGGGATTTAAGAACATCAGTATCCATGTGCATCTTCCTTGATATTTCCTCAAGCTAGAGCTTCTTTCCAAGTATCACTTCTTTGATCACTTTGCTAACTCTAGTGACTTCATCTTCAACCTGCAGAAAATGAACCCACACAAATCAATACCATGAGACGTTATAAAAATGCAGTGGGAGAAGATAGTTGAGCTGAGATAAAGGAATCGGAAAAAACATATGTGAAAATAGACAAGCATCAGTGTAATGTCAGGACCGAACAAAAGTCATCAATTGCAAAGATTCTTTAAGGACACATACCACCAACAATGTGAGAATCGACTGTGTATATGTATGTTCTCCATAGTTGGCCACCTCTCACCTGCATAGACACAAGATAAAGGTCTCACCAACTAAAGGCCTTTGAAAGTATCAGTTTTAACATAACTAATAAAGATAAGTTTGAGTATTTTTTAGGAATGACGAGTTATTCCCCTCGAGAAGTATCATATAACACCTGATAGAGCCCACAACTATACATAATGTTATATATCTCCAAAATTAAAGTTCTAGATCTATAATTCCCCAAAATAGTTTAAAACTAATATTCCCTTCGCTTAGTTGTTCAAAACCGTGATCTCCATACATTACAAGAAAACAACGTTTTGCGACTATACTTGTAGTCTTAACATTTGGCCACTATTAGGGGACAATAATGCTACTATTTTGCGACAACGGATATATGGACGCGTATTAGTCGCTTATATACGACTAAAAATGATTGTCGCCGATTTAGTCATCGATTTACGACAGATTAACGACTATTGTCGAGACCGGAACCAATAGTCGCAGGCTAGTCAGTGATTTGACGACAATTTTTGCGTTTGATGCTCGGAGTAGTAGAACAATCGTGAATTGGTTAGTACATGGGCGACTGATTCGCTACTTCGGGTATAGTAGTAACCAAGTCGTTTATTTGTCGATATTGATACGACTAATATTCACATCATTATTTGTGTTGAAAAGTATTCGGGTATGAGCCGTATCATATAGTTTGATATATACTTTGATATTTGAATTTAACAATAACCAAATTGATCAGGTTAGATATGATATTTAAATAATGTAATAAAAAAGAGATTATGATAAGTTGTAAACATTAACGACAAATGTGTTTTTAAAAGAAACATAAAGACGATCAACAGATCAATCTAACCCTAAATATAACAAAGTTTAATAAGGTCTTTTAAACAGGCACATAATTTAGAAGATACTGAACCAGTGCATAATTTATTTAGGATATTGATCAGGTACCGGATTTGGAAAGCTACAAAATAGAAAACGTTGTATGAATTCTGGAAAACATATAAAGCATATTACATAATGAGTTGCATTAGGTTTATTGATAGGCTCAGGTTTTAATCCTATTCTACTGCAAGTGCACAGTTATGTGATTGTAGTACTTAGGGTATCGAATCCACAAGGACTCACGGTCACACGATAGATTGTATGTATTCAAGTTAAGCTAAATCAAATTCCATAGAAAGCAGTAAGCAAAACAATAAACTAGAAAGGTGTTTTCAATAGGAGGAAAGGCGTCATATTTAGGAAGTTCTCGGGAATTATGCTATGCAAGAAACTTAACTAATAGGATTCAGATTTAGCGCAGTTCAAGAACTAGAAACACTTTACTAAACAATCCAACTCTCGCTGAGATTGTTTCTATATCTAGCAACCTAGCGATCCAAATCTCTTTGTGATCCTAGAGTTCTAAACAAGCATTAAGAACATGTTCTATCGGTTCACAATTTTCCTAAACCAAGTCTCTTTGCGTCTAGTCAAATTGCTCACTCTAAGTTTGGTTCAGATTATAACTCACACTCTTGTGCTATTGTCAATTATCTCAGATCTGATTATAACTCACACTCTCGTGCTATTGTCAGAATTCAGTGTTAAGCAAAACTTATGTGATGAACGATAAGATGGTGAATCCTAATCAATCAGTTATCAAGCAAGCATAAAACCTTTGTGAGAATCCCTAAATCTAACTAGGTTACTACTCAGACATAGACGCAATTAAACAACGCATCATGAATAGAAAACCAGAAACTGAATAGATAAAAGTAAAGGAGTTCGAAATTCTTCTCTCCGACGTTACAAGTAGCAAGAATCAGCCCCTAGCCAAAATCTCTCAATCTCTCTTGTAGAAACAAAAGTAAGAACAAGATAATAGAATGAATGAGTCGGAAACCCTAATAAAACCCTCTAAACACGTTTTGGGGTCAGATTAGAATATAGGGAAACATCAGGGTCTTTTGTGCAATTCTTCAAAACTTGTCTAAACTCGGCGCACAACTTCTCTCGGGCTCAGTGTCGACCGACATCAAAGGCAGTGTCGGTCGACACTCCATCGTGGTCGAGACACTAACTTCAGCTCGTTGCACAAATCACCAGAAACGTCCTAATATCCTTCTCTTTGCTCCAAACGCAAGCTTACCTGTAAAAGACTCAATAGACTCTAAAAACCAGGTTAAAGACTCAATATGTACACTTATATCATGGTTGAAAACCTAGAAAAACCATGATATATCAACTCCCCCACACTTAGCTCTTGCTTGCCCTCAAGCAAGTAAAGAACCAAAGTATAAGAAAAGAGGTTTGAAAACACAGAAACTCATTTCGTCTTAGGAACTTTCGCATTCATATTCATTTAGTAAACCACTGAAAACTTCCCTACAGAACTCAAGACCACAATATACTTCCCCCACACTTAGCAACTGTCCCAAGTAAACTCCACAATCAAGTTAGGACATTCAAGTTCACCACACTAGCCTTTGTATACAATTAGGTGCAGTCTCACAGAGGGAGTATCGAATCAAAGGACACATGGACTCAACCTATTCAGTATCTGACCACCAAACTGTCGGTTTCTGGTTTCTTTCTTTTCCCTTAGCACGGATTTTTCCCTTTACTGGGTATCATTTTATTTTTTTCTATCAGTGCTCTTCCCTTTTTATTTGGGGTTTAACTTTGGATCTTTCCATGGATACACAGGAGGTAATAGGGGTCTCTACCACTCCCGTGACCACTTCGAAGCTACTAGCTTATCCTCGGTTTTTATCTTTCTTTTTTTACTTTCAAGGGAGGGGAAAATCAGAAACCATACTTTAGAACAGGATCATAGGTTGTGTCAAACACATCAAAAGAATCCGACACAAATATTACCAAGCCCCTAAGCGAGAAATTAAAGTCAATATTAAGTGTGAGACTAGTGATGGATTCTCTGAATACCTGGTTAGATATGAATGTCCTTGATAAGTTGATCCGGTTGGGGTTTTCTAATAGTCATAGAGGCTCTGCAAGTCTGTCCAATGGTTACTTAGTTCCTGTTCAAGCAAAAAATTTCCTCGAAAAATCATAGTTTCATACTGATTTTTGACTCAATAAAACAATTTTGAAAAACTAATGAAAACATGGACTGACTCTCTAAGAAAACAAATCACAATGTCAGTACCACCTCCCCCACACTTAAACTGCACTGTCCACAGTGCAATTGTAGCGCTAGCTTGGTACAAATCAAATTGGAACCATAGAGATTTTGAGTTAAAAATCCGAACCTGTACACGGTCGATGTCGACCGACACTAAGCTTAGTGTCGACCGACATTGATGTCTGCAGTCATGTGTTCCTCTCGGGTCTGACACACAAAAACAAGAAAATTCAAAAGACACAAGAAATAAAACCAAAAAGAAAAGAAAACGAACCTATAGTGGGTTGCCTCCCACTCAACGCTCTTTTAAAGTCAATAGCTTGACTGGACGAACGAGATCAGGCTCCTGGAGGTTCCAGAAATGTTAGAGTGGAATCTTGAGAAACCATCATCTCCTCTTCTCCAGTATCAGGAGTTGAAACTTCGGTAATCCGAGCTTCTTGTTCAAACTCAATGTTAAAGGTTTGACCATCGATTTTAGGGCTTCGCAGCATATCCATGTCAAAGTGTAAAGGTTCATCTCCCAGGTGGAGATCGATCAGATCATGCCTCACGTCAATCTTCGCTCCAGCTGTGGCTAAGAAAGGTCGTCCTAAAATCAGAGGATCATCCGGTTCATCATCGTACCTTAACAACACAAAGTCTGTTGGAACTAGATAGTTCCCAACTCTGACGGGGATGTCCTCGAGAACTCATGCGGGAATCCTCTTTGACTGGTCATGTAGGATCAGACGTATCTTAGTGGGCGCAAACTCTGTCATCCCTAATCTCCCAGCCACAGAATACGGCATGAGGTTTCCGCCAGCTCCTAAATCGCATAATGAGCGCTCGAAGCCAATCGAAGATAGAACAATCTAGTACAAACACATCAGGATCTGGCAGCTTCTTTGGAATTTGATTTGATAACATGTCACTGATTTGCTTGGGAAGCATTACTACCCATTCCTCTGAATCCTCATCTATGGGTATCATCCTCTCAATGTATCTCTGTAGACAAGGATGATATTGTAAAACATCAGCTTGTGGATCCTTTTTCAACTTTTTGTTCATCACTGTCAAGCGCTCATCTTCATCAAGCTCCCGTTTAGACCTCACAATTAGCCTAGGGAGGCGTGTTGGGGGTTTGTAAGTTTCATCTTCAGCTTTTACACCAAACATTGGCAAGTATTGGCTCACTCGCATAAGGTGTCGACTGACGTTGGATTGGTGTCGGTCGACACTAGCCAATTCACCACTGATGTCGACTCCATAATCGGTCATGCTCGATTTCGGTTCGTCATAAGAACTCGAAATCCCTTTTGGAAGTGAGTGTCGGCCGACATCAAAGGTAGTGTCGGACGACATCGAGATTTTTGTCTCGGGTTTTTCAGCATCTTCTACAAGTTCAGCTGTCTTAAACTCAAATTTCTCTCCTTGATTTGATCCATGATCAATATGAACTTACCAAGCTTTGATGTGGGTGTCCATAACATTCTTTCCCTTAACTGAGCTTGAAATTTGGTTCACTTGTGTATCCAACTGCTTTACATGTGTACTTAATGATTCAAACTTCCCATTCAGATCTTCATAAAAAGCATCCAGCTTCTTGTTGAAATCCACAGCGATCTTAGTCTGACCTTCCAGCACCCGCTCTATCATAGCTTCCATCTTGCTCTCATGAGCACTGGCAGTAGGAGGTGTCTGATATGAGGATGATCCATAGTTCCTCTGATAAGAATTACCTTGCTGAAAAGGTTTCTGGTAACCAGCATTCTGACCATAGCCTGAAGAGTTTTGGTTGCTTGTGAAAGAACTCTTCTGTCCACCATTAAAGAACTTATTACCTTGCTGATTACCAAACCTGTTTCCTTGGAATCCAGAGCCACTAATATAGTTCACATCCTGTTCTTGGTTGTCTTCTTCAGGTTCAAATACGTCAACATCCTAAGCAAAGTGGACAGTCTTCTTTGCAGTCAATAAGCTGTGAACAGAGTCCAACTTATTCTTGAATTCAATCATCTACAGCTTATCAACCTTTCCACCAGATTCTTTCCTTCTTCTATCGGCAGTCTTGGTGCTATTGCTTCTCACCAAGTTGTCAATTAGCACTCTAGCCTGCTCAGGAGTCCTTGTATTGAAATTGCCATTGCTGGCATTATCCAATATGGACTGGTAGTGGAGATCAATACCCCTGAAGAATATGCCCAGCAACGTCACTTCAGAGAATCCATGGTGAGGACAGTCACGCTGGTACATCTTAAATCTCATCCAAGCAGACTTAAGAGGCTCTATAGGACCTTGGGTGAAGATAAGAATATCCTGTCTCGAAAACTGCCTCTTCACAGCGTCCCAAGTGGTATACTTCCCAAGTGGAAGTTGTTTCAGCCAAGCTGCAGCCTCTCCAGCGAGAGAATAGGGGAAAAGCTTAAGGTAGAGAAAATCATAGTTTACCCCCATTGTACTTCATTCCAGTGACGAAGTCTTCAAAATCATCAATATGATCCATGGGTTGCTCATGTGGTAGACCATGGAAAGGATTCTGCCTCAGAAGAGTGTAATAGACATTCTTGATCTCGAAGTCATTCCTCTCAAAGCTAGGAGGTATAATTGCTGACCAGTTAGCATAGAACTCGTCCGGACGGTTGTAGTCAGCAAGAGTCCTCTCATCAGCAGGAGGATTAATCATCTGCCCCTGACCTTGGGGCTGTTCAGGCGCAGGTTCAGGGATCACATTCCCTTGGGCATCAATCCTTAGCCCGTCATCATTGTACCGGTTGTTCTGTTGGTCTCTCAGAACACCCTCAGCATCAAGTCTCAAAATCAAGCGATTGTTCAGTATCCTTGTTCTTTGACCTTTTCTGTTTGTTCTCTCTAGTCTAGCAAGTTCCTCAAGCCTGAGGTTCACAAGTTCTTCGCTCTGGTTGCTTCGAGTATGTCGACTTGGCATACACAGAACTCAAAATCTCTGTCTCTAGGTCGGTGTCGAGCGACACTGGTGAAGGAATCGGTCGACAGTGAATGCGTCTGTCGATTTCCTGCACAACCAAAAACAAGCCAAACAAGAGAAAAATCAGTAACAAAGAAAATAAAAACGACTTAGACTAAACTCTAGGACAAAATCTATCGGCGAACTCAGTTGAGTCCCCGACAACGGCACCAAAAACTTGATAGGCTCATGTTTTAATCCTATTCTACTGCAAGTGCACAGTTATGTGATTGTAGTACTTAGGGTATCGAATCCACAAGGACTCACGGTCACACGATAGATTGTATGTATTCAAGTTAAGCTAAATCAAATTCCAGAGAAAGCAGTAAGCAAAACAATAAACTAGAAAGGTGTTTTCAATAGGAGGAAAGGCGTCAGATTTAGGAAGTTCTCGGGAATTATGCTATGCAAGAAACTTAACTAATAGGATTCAGATTTAGCGCAGTTCAAGAACTAGAAACACTTTACTAAACAATCCAACTCTCGCTGAGATTGTTTCTATATCTAGCAACCTAGCGATCCAAATCTCTTTGTGATCCTAGAGTTCTAAACAAGCATTAAGAACATGTTCTATCGGTTCACAATTTTCCTAAACCAAGTCTCTTTGCGTCTAGTCAAATTGCTCACTCTAAGTTTGGTTCAGATTATAACTCACACTCTCGTGCTATTGTCAATTATCTCAGATCTGATTATAACTCACACTCTCGTGCTATTGTCAGAATTCAGTGTTAAGCAAAACTTATGTGATGAACGATAAGATGGTGAATCCTAATCAATCAGTTATCAAGCAAGCATAAAACCTTTGTGAGAATCCCTAAATCTAACTAGGTTACTACTCAGACATAGACGCAATTAAACAACGCATCATGAATAGAAAACCAGAAACTGAATAGATAAAAGTAAAGGAGTTCGAAATTCTTCTCTCCGACGTTACAAGTAGCAAGAATCAGCCCCTAGCCAAAATCTCTCAATCTCTCTTGTAGAAACAAAAGTAAGAACAAGATAATAGAATGAATGAGTCGGAAACCCTAATAAAACCCTCTAAACACGTTTTGGGGTCAGATTAGAATATAGGGAAACATCAGGGTCTTTTGTGCAATTCTTCAAAACTTGTCTAAACTCGGCGCACAACTTCTCTCGGGCTCAGTGTCGACCGACATCAAAGGCAGTGTTGGTCGACACTCCATCGTGGTCGAGACACTAACTTCAGCTCGTTGCACAAATCACCAGAAACGTCCTAATATCCTTCTCTTTGCTCCAAACGCAAGCTTACCTGTAAAAGACTCAATAGACTCTAAAAACCAGGTTAAAGACTCAATATGTACACTTATATCATGGTTGAAAACCTAGAAAAACCATGATATATCATTTATGACCAAAACCTGTTGAGAAATCTATTAAATTACGGATTGTTGGTTTGATCGTACATAATCGTTGACATCCCTTCTTCTCCTTTGAGTCAAGTTACACCTAATTAAATAAATTTTATACGTACACCACTAACATTTTTAACAATATAGAAATCAAAAGTATCACTAATCCTAAACCGAAATATGTAATTGACCATGAGATTATTCTCAAAAAAACTAAACTAAGTTTGTAATCATACTCATTTCATGCTTTCAGTAGAAACACCGGAGAATCACAAAGATATGTCTGTCAGCATCCTTCTGAAACCTTTTTATTAGTTCCCTAGCATCTTCCCCGATAAATAAACACCGAAGACTCCGTAGGCTAGAAAAATATGTATTTTCAATATCTATTATCAGAGTCAAACAACAAAACATATGGGAGGAAGATTATAGGCATTTGCTTAACTAACTTTAGCTCGCGAATTGTAAATGCAGCTTTGGTCCTGTCCAATAAGGTTGAAGGTTTCCAACATGTGTAACAATACCAAGGACATCTATAATAGAAAATATGGATCATTTCGAAATATGTACCTAATCTCTTTAGTTAAAAATATAATGTCTATCACACATGCAAATAACATGATTAATATAATCCCATTAAGGAAACAAGTGTATAGACTAAAAGTTACCTATAGGGTATTCATCACAGACTCTCCCATCTAATATATCCGGAAACGATTCAAATTGCATAAAATGACCTTCCGAAAATTATCATAAGTGAGACAGAAAGATGTGTTTAATCCGAATATGAGCTTGAAATCGTGAGGGGTCAACGACACATATTCTGGTACTTGTACAACTCGAGCATTCACAAGTTTAAACCAACGACCCTCACACCATGTAGAGAAACAGAATGTCTCAATAAAAGAGGCAGTAACAGTTGCCTCTATTTTCATACCATAAATCAATAAACGAATACCTTAATAAAACATGCAATAACCCAATAAATAAAATAGATTATTGAGTAAAAGAAAGAATACCTCCTCATCGACCAAAATCGTTTGGATGTTCGGTTCTCCAATGGATGTAACACACATCCAAACACGCAAAAGAAGAACTTTTAGGTCCCAAAATCAACGAATGAAGTTGTTGATTTGAGAAATTTTTCTAAAAGTCTGTGGAGCCATGGTTGAGAAACGGAGAAATTTTCGCAGAAATTAGCTTGAAAATAAGTTTTTTCTCTTAGTAAGAGGTAAGAAAATGAAGCGTCTTGGGTTTTAAAATTAAATAGTTCCCAAATTGGTGAGTAAAAGGTGTGAAGCACTAAAAAAACCTTTAAATTACTAATAGTAAAAGGTGTAAAAATTAGAACTCACAAACTTTGGTTTAGACCAAACTATTTAAGCCACAACCGCTAATGGTATTTTTTAATAATGACGATTTGGTTTAAATAAATTTGGTTTTGAATCACACTTATTAATGTCAATAACAACGATTCAAAAATCTCTATTCTCGATAAACTTCCTAATATGCTGCAGCCTCCCTCTTATCTTGTTTTGAATGTTTCATTTGGTAGGTTTGTGCTTATTGCTTACACATTAAATGAGAGACAAGAAGAATATTCAATGTTTCTCTCAACCGATATTATTTAATTTCCTTAACATCATAAGTTCGTATATACTCAAAAACAAAATATAAGATATCTAGAAAGATTGCAAAATCATAATTTAATTTCTCAAACCATCTTAAAACCATTAAGAACATTTCACACCAACTAGGAAACTTGCACTTATGGGTGTTTCTTTACGAGACTCCCATCAACTCAACACTAATCATGGTTAAATATATATCATGCAAAGGAGAGTTACGATGTTTGGTTAACTTGCTCATTTTTCATTAAATTCTGGCCATCAATTATCTATTTTATCATGCCACAACTTCATCTGTTTCGATTATATTAATATTTCCACTGTTGCCTTGTAAATATAAATAAATTCAGTAGGTTTATAACTTGCTTATTTCTCATTATTTGAAAGGCCGATAGCTACATAATCTACTATATTTAACAAACATTATATTAATAAGGATCTTCAAAAAGATAATGGAGCCAAATTCCGAAATTATGTCTCAAGATTGTGAAGAAGAATAGTGACTCAAGATTCCAAAAGCATGTATCGCAGATGTTTGTACCTTTGAAACCATTGTCCTACCAACTCAACTCAGTCTTTATCGGAGCACACGGACATATGTAAAGCCCTTTGATATCTAATCCTTTTTGCTTCTTATAGAACAATGCAGACCGCCTGTATGACCGTCCATACCTTTGTCTCTTGGTTATCTTAACACGTACTCGAGTTGCAAATTCGCGCTCGATGATGTACCCACGGTTCAAAACTTCTCCATCTCCAAAAAACACTCGCAGGAACATGGAGTATGCGTATATCCCTGTCTCCCATCCACTATCTGCCGATCTTTTGATCATATCCTCTCCTTTAACCATCCGGTCGATGGAGGTCAACGATTTGTCGACCCAATGCCGCAATAGACAAAAAAGACACATACCTCTGAAGAGAAGAGCAGAACGGTTTTTGTATTCCAAACATTTGTTGGCCAATTTAGTTATAACCCTAGGTGGGTACCAGACATCTTCAGTAATATTGGAGAAGTATAGATCGACCGACTTATAGAAGTCTGAGCTTTCTTCGACGTTTTGCATCGCAGTGCATGTTGCTTTCATCCGAGCCAAATAGCGTATCCCTTGGTTATAGTCAATGACGGCAAGAAAATTTTTTTTTAGGATATCACTAGGAAGGAATCCATTGCCGATTTTAGTTAGAAAATATGGAAACAGGCAAAGAGAATTTTAAAAAATAATATAGAGTGTTAGAGATAGGTATTGTTTCTAAGGCATATGCAAATGTTTATTTATAGATCGGATCCAAACTTTGGGTTTTTCATAAATTTAAATAGAATTTATGTTATTGTTATCTATTAATTAATATGCATCTATTGGTGTGCATCTTCGGCTGGAGTAAGTATGTACATGATGAATCTAATTCGCTAGGTAGTGATATATTATGTCGCTTCATTATTTATTGCAATTCAAAATTTGTTACAAAAACGTGTTGTTACTTGCATGGATATATTGTTCAAAAAACATATAGGTAAATGTCCTTTTAATTTAATAATCGCACCTTCTTTGCAAAAAAGTCATCTATTCTTTTATAAAATACTCTAGAAGTATTAACATTTTCACCCAAAGATAATGCATATACTCCTTACGATAAAAATTTGCACATAAATGAAAAAAACATATATTATTATTCGTAGTTTAACACATTCTATTCTAGTCGAAACAAATGAAGGATAAATTCTGAAATTGTTCAGGGCCAAATTCTGAAATTGTTCAGCAGGAGTCTGAAGTAAAATAGCGACTTTATGGACCAAAATGGCAAGTAACATTTATTATATATATGTTGATCGGAAGCATTGCAACTAGAAATTTCTGTAATAATCCTTGTCTGAGGTATAACACTGCAGGAAGAGGAATATGGAAGACCGGTTCATAGTGGTAAGGTATTCGTCAGGACACATACAAAGGAAGACAATACGTTTGTTGATCGGAAGGCAGAGGCTATTGCTGCAACTTTCCAAAAGATCGGAGACAATAAGTTGTTAGATCTCAATATAGAGACTTCAGAAGTTTCGAACGGTGCTGCTTCGAGACAACGGGAACTCTCACTAGATGAATATGAGCACATCTTCCTTGAGGTAAAGTAATATTTTTCAAAATTCACATTTATAAAGTCAGATCATGTTCTTTATTTAATTGTGTTTCACGGATGTCTTTAATTATAACAGGCCACTGTGACGGATAGACGAGGAAATCCTTATGGAGTTGGAAGCCTGAAAGAGACTCTTTTGAGGGACAAGCGCAAGCAGCCGGGAGACTCTTCAGGGTTTTTGGCCATAAAAGAGCAATTGAAAGAAGCTCAACGTAAAATCGAAGAGCAGGCTGCCCGTGAAGTAGATCACGCCCGATTTGCGAATGAGCAAAAGGAAAAGGTCGAGTGCCTTTCCTTTGTAGAAAAGTATCTGCGGGAAACTGATCTGCATTTTATTGACTTCCTTCATACTCATAGGCCAGCAGCCAACACAGACGGTCATCCCACAACAGGTACAACTTAACTCCATCTGCTGCATAGGTTACTTGTCGCTCTGCCTACCGAACTTCATTTTTGGTGTATGATTTCAAAACTCCTTTATACTGGAGATTGCACATGTAGATAATCATTTCTCTACAAGAAATTTGACTATTGATAGCATAAACCGATAGCGTTTTTGATGTTTATGCTATCTTTGATTGAACCTGGAATTAAATATAGCGTTTGGTAATATAGAAACGCTATCTATGGTTTGAGCGGGACAAATTAAAAACACGCGGCCAAAATTTTAACTAAGGGAAAATGGTCAGAAAAATCCTCAACTTTCAAATTTCGGCCATTTAAATCTTGAACTATCGAGTAGGCCATTTTAAGCATAAAGTTTTTGTTGACTATCTGAAATAATACTAAACTTTCGTTTACCAGGCCATATTAGACACGACGTTAAGTTATTTAACGGAGAGACTTTACGGTGTTAATCAAACGTTAATGGGGTTCCGTTAGCCATAAAATGGCACCGTTTTGACTAATATAAAAATGGAAAAAATGTCATAATAATCATGAACTTTCAAATTTCGGCCATTTAAAGCTCCAACTTTCGAATTTCGGCCATTTAAAATCCCAACTTTCGAATTTCGGCCACTGAAAGCATTTAACTCTTTACTTTCAAAAGCTCATACTTTGGTTCGACTCTTAAACCTTTTATTTTTAATATTTTTCATAAAATCGGCATGTATGCCTCTCCATTGCACACTTTGAAGCTCTTCCACTTTCAGCCTTTTCGCTAAAAGCTATCTTATAGTAGTTGATGCCTTGGCATTGCAAGTATGGCCACACTCTAGTGAGTTCTTGACCGCATGTTCTACGGTTGAAGCTGTTGTCACTACTCTCCTATTATTTTTGTCGATTACGTTTGTTGTTATGTACTTTATCGACATGAACAGTCTTAGGACATACCTTTTTAGAATTGTCATTGTCCACAAACAAACTGTTTTATTTGAAAGTTCAAAGAAACCTCCAGATATTGTAAACACTGAAAATGTCATAAAAGAAGTGAATATGGATATTTCATGCTCTGATTGTATTTTCTTAGTTTTCTTGAATACTTTGTTTTGAGGTTTAAATTCGTTTCAGTGTTTACAATATCTTGAGGTTTCTTTGAATTTTTAAATAAAATATTTTGTTTGTAGAAACAATGACAGTTCTAAAAAGATATGTCCTAAGGTTGTTCATGTCGATTAAGTGCATAACAACAAACGTAATCGACATAAACAATGGGAGAAGGTGACAACAACTTCAACCGTAGAACACGCGGTCAAGAACTCACTCGAGTGTGGTCGTACTTTCAATGCTAAGGCAACAGCTATTATAGGAGAGGTTTTAGTGATGAGGCTGAAAGTTGAAGGGCTTCAAGATGTGCAAGTGAGAGACACATATGCATATGTTATAAAGAGATTAAAAAGGGGTTTAAGAGTCGAACCAAGGTATGAGATTTTGAAATTAAAGAGTTAAATGCTTTCAGTGGTCGAAATTCGAAAGTTGGGGCTTTAAATGGCCGAAATTCGAAAGTTGGAGCTTTAAATGACCGAAATTTGAAAGTTCATGATTATTATGACATTTTTTCCATTTTATATTAGTCAAAACGGTGTCGTTTTGTGACTAACGGAACCCCATTAACGTTTGATTAACACCGTAAAGTCTCTCCGTTAAACGACTTAACGTCGTGTCTAATTTGGCTTGGTCAACGAAAGTTTAGTATTATTTCAGACAGTCAACAAAAACTTTATGCTTAAAATGGCTTACTCGATAGTACAAGTTTTAAATGGCCGAAATTTGAAAGTTCAGAATTTTTTTGACCATTTTCCCTTTTAACTAAACTGCTATTTTTATGTTTAGCTGGACAAAAAATTTTGGTTCCTCGTGTACTCTAACTCTTAACACTTTTGTTTTTTTTTTATTCCCCAGTGTTTGGCTTTTCTCTTCTTCTTGTCCATTTCAATCGAATAAACATGTATGGATTGGCGTTGCCAAAAAAAAAACATGTATGGATTGGCCTTGTTCAAATTCAACCTTGAGAACCCTAATCCGTCAAGCCGCCGGATCTCGTAGCAGACTCTCATTTATTCTTCTCAGATCTTGGATTGACCTTCTCGATCGTTGACCCCGAAATCAGACCTTTCTCCGGTGAGAAGCTCGAGACTAAGAATTTACAAAAGGTTAAATTTTTGTCGAGCGTTTGGTTTTGGGTGGGTGATATGATGTTGACCCAATTTGTTGGGTTCTGAAGTAATATGGAACTGATTGTCACACGACAAGAAGAAGATCAACAAACAAGAATAAGACGACGCTTTACATTCGTCGCGAATCTTCCAAGGTTCGTCATTTTTTTCTCCTCATAATTCAACTTCAGGGTAATTCAAAATTTTGGCTAATTCGTTATTTTGGGTGTTTTTTTCAATAGCTATGGAAGAGATTTTGCTCTGAGATAACAACGGAGATCGGTCTTCTCGCTGGTCTTATCTGCCAGGTTCTTATCTAACTCCCGATTTGAAATTGAAAAGCTTTTTTGTTGTTGTCAGTCTGAATTGATTCTCGTTAGATTCAGATTGAAGCTTTACTTGATTGTTATTTCTTATGCTGAGTGTTAATGATGAATCCTGTTTCTTTTTGTTGACGTCAAATCATGGTTTCGTTATACATGGTAACTTTTGAGAGAAAGCTTATATCTTGTTTGTTTTGTTTTGACACTTTATGAATGGCATCTGTTATGTGCAGTACATTCATGGTTTACCTGCTAAAGGAGTTCATTATATTCATCGCCCGGGACCAACTCTCCAGGATCTTGGGTTCTTTCTTCTTCCGGTTTGCCTCAGACATTTTAGCTATATTATGCTCATTCATCAGATCAGAACATATGTCTTATAGCTTTGGTTTTCCATTGTATAGGAGCTTGGTCAAGAGAGAAGCTACATAACTTGACTAGTGCAAGCATGAGTATCATCTTCAATGCATCCTCGAATGGTAAGCTCTTCAAACTCGATGCCTCTGCTCATTTACCTGTTTTTGAGCTCTGTTATTTTAGATGCTCTCACCGTGTGATCACTGAACACTATTTTTCCAAAAGGATTGTTGTTATAGATAGTGTGGTTTGTCATGTTCTCTTGTCTTTTACTTATCGTGGGAGTTTTCATACACTCCTTGCTTGTCTATAAAGGACAAGTAAAGAGTTGTAGAGGGAAGTGAGGAGATTCTATTAACAAACTCCTCAAGGTACCTTTTGTGGGTTGGCTTATAAATTGACATAAAGCATTTCCCTGGATTCTAATTTCAGATTAGAATTGTTTTGAATATATTTAGCTTTCTGTTGTAGAAATATTGTTTCCTTCCATTCAAAGTTGATTGTGGTTGGTTTCGTTATGGATTTTCAGGTTACGTCATAAATGCATGGTCTGGATGCAAATCTATTACTTCGGCTCTATCAGGTATTGTTCATAACCATACATTCTTCTCGGGACTCTTCTGCACTTGTTGGGTATGAACTAGGTATGTGCCCGCGCTACGCAGCGGAATTATTTTTCTAACTTTTTTTGTATATATTTTTTTTAATTTTTGATTTCAATTGTTTTAATAGTGTAATGCATAATATATATATTAGAAAATTCCTAACAAATCGAAGTTTTTTTAATTATACTCTTTATTTTTATCCTATTTTGATTATTTCATACATAGGTGGAACAAATTCATGTCATATATATATAGATATTTGTTACTTTTCAAAATTAACATTAACATATATTTTTTCTTTTTGAAAAATATAAGGAAACATTCACAAATATAAACATCAATATGAGCTTCAGAAATTAGCTAAATAAAAAATTTACAAATATAAACATTTAAACAAATATAAACATTTACAAATATAAGCATACAGAAATTAGCTAAATAAAAATTTTGAACATATTATTTAATAAGTGAAAAACAGTTGTGCTTAAGCGACCTTGAAAGTGATGCTTCTCGTTGAGTAAGATATTCGTCAGCTTCACATCTCTGTGAACAATGGGAGGCTTGCAACCATAATGGAGAATACTCGAGACCTTATTTGATTGCAACTCTCATTCATATTGCATAACTTTCATAAAATAATACCATCTTGTTTGAGAAGTGACTTCACAAACCTTGTGCTGCATTTAATGATATCTGTACTCTTTTCCCAGCGCAAGATTAAGGAATTTTTGCCTTTAAAAAAAAAAAGACAAGACAAAGCTTTGTTAGTTAATACTACAAAAGAGATGGGAACTAATTATCCAAAGACTAACCTGGAAAATATTAAGCTTGCCTACCACATGTTAACCTATAATCAGATTTACAGGTTATGCTACATAAAAAGTTGAGAAGAGGACGAAGTCATGACTCGGTTTTCACCTTTGTCATTGCCAATATGTTATTGCAGGTCCTGAGTCCGGTTATTGTATTATGCTTCTTCGTTTTCTGATAACAATTTCAGTTACATTAAACCGTGGAAAAGAGGACGAGGTGAAACAGGAAAAGACAGGAGTGAGAAGTTAGTATTCTCACCACGCTTGACTTCTCTTCATCTGTCTTGGCAGCGGACATGGCTTTGTTGCGCTCAGACATTCCCTGAGTTGGTTTTTCATTGTTGCCTTGGTTAGATCCTCAACGCTGGTCAAGCTGCAACATCCGTTTACATTAAAAAGGTAAATCTTAAAATAACTTAATCATAGACTATATCTTAGAAGAAGAAAGCATAACACGACAATACCTCTCAGTGAATTCCTTAAAAGACTCTGAAAAATCTTCCCCGAGTCTAACATATGGCTGCCTAGTCACTATCTTGTACCCACACAAGCTGTTTGTTGCATTTGGAGCCTATATGTTCAAAAGGAAACACATAAGTAAGAAGGAAAATAAAAAAGAGACCTGCCAAGTAGCAAAAATAGCTGACAACCTTATGGGCCAAGTGATGAAGAACAATAACAGACACTCTACATATGTGAATTTCATCTTTTCCCCAGTCTTCCGGGCAGGCATGTATTTGTGAGAGAAAAGTGAGAATCAAGTAGTGTTTACATTCAAATGTAAGACTGTTGTAGAATATACACCACAAAAATGACAGCACTAAACAATTAAATATGTTCATATAATAGATGTGAAGACAACATGAGATATGGTGCTTTAAATGTACCTTTAAGAGTTGAACTGTTTCGGGAAGCATCTGACGTGCTACCTGAGCTCTTTTGAACTTAAGTCACCACCAGTTATTGTGTCTCCCTCGACTGGCATCAGGATTAAGACCATAATAACACTTCCATAGAGAGAGATATGAAGTAAAACACATTACCAAATTTATTTGGCTGGAACTCCCAAGGACAATCTTTGTCAAGAGCTGGAACAGACACACCACGTACACATCACCAGATTTTTTCGCAATAGTCTTCAAAGGCCTCTGTGATATTTAAAGAAATGGAACAAAAGAATAATGAGAAGCCACAGTCTGCCATTTTGTGATACTATTACGAAACATAGAAGTACTAAACTTTATGTCTGGCAAGATTCAAAATCCAACTGAACCTGAATTCCATCGAAGATATTTCCCAATATTCCTGGTCCAAGCTCCACAGAAAGAGGCTGAAAATTAAGGACAAAATCTATGTTAGCTTCAGATGAACAACCCTAGAAAAAGAACCAAAAAGGCGAGATAAATAACTCACGAACTTTGTGTGTTCGAAGAACAAGAACAGTAACCATCAATCCAGATACATCTAAAAATAGATCTAGCTAGAACAATAACCCTTGAATAATTGCTTTATCCATTACATATAATGAAAGCTTGCAAAATCATTCGGAGGAAGAGGAAGTGTTTATTCTTACCGATATCCGATATGAGACCGGAGGTGGTGGTGGAGATGCAGACCCTCGATTACGAAGATTCGATCTGGAGTTTTTTTATTAAGGCTTAAGAGGCTATGAGTAGAAGGAGGATAGGATCAGAGATGAGATTTTCGGAGATGGATTACAAAGTTGGAGATCCCGAATCATGCTTGGATCTGGATTTTTTTCTGGGTTTATAACTTTTTTTGGTTTGTTTTAGAATTCAGGGCCATCGAACAATATCATAATGGGAAATTGATGATATTTTCGAAGAGGTTCTAGTGAATTAGTCTGGGTTTTCCAACGCTTTAAAGGAGAAGATGAGAAGGTGAGAAGACCAGAAAAGATTAGCATAACCAGAATCAAATTGCTGGGATTTTTTTTTTAAAATAGACTTTTTGTATACTCAAATAAAAACATAACAATGACTTGGATAAACGTTTTGTTCTAATTGGTTGATGTGTTTTATTCATTAAAACAGGTGTCAACACCTCATGCAATACGAGTGCTGAGGTGTCAACACCAGGAGTTGCACTTCAGTCATTATAGTATTGATGAATGAATGACTTTCTGGATTTAACTTCAGCAATTCTGTATACGGGTAAGGTTGTTTTTTTGTGGGTTTTTTAATAGGTTCAGCAAAGATGTTATTCACATGAAGCAGCTGCATAATTCGAATCACGAGCCTGATGAGGTACATAAAGTGTTTGAAGCAATTGGCTGACAAAAGATTTTCAGTTGATCCTATCTCTCCTGTTGCAGCTACAGTCCTATCCAATGGGGGTTTAATGGACCATTTGGTTCATCGGTTAGTCGTCCTGTTATCTTGCGCTCCAAGAACGAGGTTCGTTTCTTCTCACCACTGATATCACTTGGATTTGTTGAGCATTTGTATCAGAAGAGGAGGTAAATGATATGGGACAAAGTCATGATCGATGGCTCTCAACGTTATGACAGTCACCCAACGCCATATCTATGTGCTTTGTTCTGATAACTTCACTCTTGAGCGGTCTCCCAGGAACATCATTTCTTAGTCATGCAGTGAATTCAACTCACTGCAAGAAATATGAGTTAGAATCTTTGATCAGACAGTGAAAGTGTTCTTGTTTTTGGATAAAAGATGGTAAAGGCAAATTGAACAAGGGATCCAAAGAGATGGTTGTATATATGTTAGTTTAGAACTTGTTTTGGTTTATGTATATTTTGGATGATATATTAAGCAATGTATGTTTTATAAATTTAATTCAATGTAGATAAATTGCAATGTATATTTTATGTAATACAAGATAAATAAATATAAAAATTTATTGATACACAAGAGATATAATTAACTATCAAATTAAACAGTTGTCTTAGAAAAACAGTTAGAACAAACAAATTTTTCAGTTTTGTTCTAGGGTATAAATATAGTTTAGGGTTTGAAATACTATTATTTTATTTAAAGTTTAGGGTATAAATAGGGTTTAGAATATTGAAATATAGGGTTTAGGATTTATGCTTAAACATAATTTTCCAATTTTTCATTTAACATATGAAAGATCTTGTTTAAAATTATAAATGTAGGGTTTAAGATTTAGGTATTGGTATATTAGGTTTAAAATTCACACTTAAACATTATTTTAAGAACTTAAAACTAAAAATAAAAAATTACAAACATACAAATAAATATCAAAACCCTAAATTATAACTCAAAATCTAATTAGTATAACATACTTAAAACTAACATTCACCACTTATAAAATAATTACTATTTTCTAAATAAACTTAGTCTAAACCCTAAATCCTAAACTCAAATAAATAGGGTTTAGGGTTTGGAAAAATATAACTACTATAACATATCCAAGAAAAAAGATTTAACATTTATAAAAATAAAATATTAGTTTCAAATATAATATTTGGCAAACCTTAATCTCATACCCTAACTTAACTCTTCACTAATATTTTAAAATCATTAATCATAAACACTAATTATTAACTTTAACTCTTCACTAAACACAAACCCTAAACCCTAAACCTTTAATCCTTAATCAAGAACACTAATTTTTAAACTCTAAAACCTTAACTATATACCCTAAACACAAACCTTAAACCCTAAACTTTTAATCCTTAATCATAAAAAATAAACTTTAAACATCAAATAATGTAATAAAAATTTAACACTTTGTAAAACAATTCAAGTATAATAATTTTATAAATCTTAAACTCTAATAGCTAAACATAATATATAATCAAAATGTAATTATTTTATAAATGAAATTGATTATAAATAAGATATACCATCAAATAATTTGTAAATATTTTTAAGATATATAATTTCTCTTTAATTGAATTATTACATATTGCAAAACTAATATACTAACTAAAAAAATAAAAAATAATGTAAATAGAATTTAAAATCCATTTTAATCATTTTATTTATTATATATACTCATTTTATTATTTTTAAATAATTTATAAAATTTAATACTTTTAAAAATTATATCTATTATAATTTTAAGTTTTTTGAATTTTAAATTTTTTATTTTAACCATTTTTACTATTTTTAAATTATTTTCTAATTATTATATATTAAGTACACTGAAAAATATATGATTGGCTAATAGGTATTCACAAGGATCACCAATGACAACCGCTGATTACAAATATCAACGGTTCAGATTGCTTTTTAAATAAATACACGAATCTACTTTCAACCGTTAGATCGAAAAAAATTCTAATCTTAGCTGTTGATCTAAATAAACTTGGTGACAAAAAAAAGACCCATAAACCTAATTCTGTATCTTCTTCTTCCTAACTCACGCAGCCTCCACCCAAAAGCTTCATCTTCATTTTTTATATTATCAATTCATGGATTGCAGAGTGTGAGATGAAGACGAAGACGGAGTGAGAGATCGAGTTGAAGACGAATCGCCGGAGCCCCCATGTCCAGAAGAATCACCGCCAGAAGACAAATCGATTCCGATCTCCGTCCTCCTCTCTTTGTCAGAGCCGCCTAAGACGCAGACGACGGAGAGAATCATTGGGATGAGATCCCAAATATCAGCGGCGAGGATAGAGATGGACAAGATAAGAAGAACAAAACCTCCTCTGGTTACGCCTCGGCTAATGACGTTGTTGCGATTTCTTCTACCGGCGGAACTCGTGAGAGGAAACGAGGTACTGTCTTACAATCTCGGTTACATCTGTTTCTAATCTTCCGACAGAACTAAACATACTTTTGTCTGATTATATATGATTAGAGATTTGGTTTCGTTTAGTGAGAGAATCTATGCTTTGTTGGTTTTTGAAGATATGTTTTTGAGCAATGGTCTTATGTTGTCTTTGGTTTTGAAACAGGAGTTCCATGGACTGAGGAAGAGCATAAGTTGTTCTTGCTTGGGCTACAGAAAGTAGGGAAAGGAGATTGGAAAGGAATATCCAAAAAACTTTGTCAAGAGCAGGACGTCTACACAAGTAGCTAGTCATGCTCAGAAATACTATGCCCTTGTACCATTGTTTATCTTCGGATCATATATGTTTCAATTTGTGTTTGCAGAGGGTGTAAACGTTGCTGCGTCTCAACTGATAATGTCAGGTACTTTAGCTTTAGGGGTTGGAATCTTTACTTTGAAAAGTATGTTTTCTGGATATTCTTATCTCCATGGTTTTAAATTTCCTAGGAAATTATGCTATGAACTGTTTTATTGACTCTTATGTTTGTTTGCAGAGACAAAATATTTGTATACCGATGCTTTACGCATGCTCTTAAGCAAAGAGGTCAGTGTTGATTGATATGCTCAGAGTTTAATCTCTAGAGTTATACTGCAAGTGCACAGACGTGACTAGTAGTATATAGGGGTCGAATCCACAGAGACTCAAGACTCTTACGATAGATTATAAAAATTCAGGTTAAGCTAGGAAGCAGTCAGAAAGCAAGTAGTAAATCAAAGCAGAAAGTAAATCAAGAGGTTTGTAAGCAAGAAAGAAAAGCGTCAGGTCAAGGGAATTCTCAGGAAATCAGGAACACAGGCTAATCAATCAATCGGGATCTAATTAAGAACTGTTCTAGAACTAGAATCACAGAAAACAGACCAACTTTCGTTGCGGATATTATCTATGTCTAACAACCTAGCAAGCCAAATTTTGTTGTGAATCCTAGAGTTCTAAAAAAGCATTAATCTCATGTTCTTTCGTTCACAATTCTCCTAAGCCAAATTTCTTTGTGAATAGTCAAATTGCTCATCTAAGTTCTTTCTAGTTAATTAGTCAACTTTTGTTGCAGAAATCAACCTAACATCAATAATCTAAGTGGCCAATTCAGATCAAGCATTAAGAACAACCCTAGATGAAGAACTAGAAATATATGAATCCCTACAGATTGATCAACCTATAATTCCATGAAATCCCCTGTGAGAATCCCTAAACCTAACTGGTAAACTACTCAAACATGGCGATTGAAGCAAAAGACATGATGAATAGAAAACCAAATAGCATAAAATAGAATAAGAAACTGGGGTTCGAAATCTCTTCTCTCTCGAGTACAAGATCAGCCCCTAACTCTCTCAAAGTAAAATAATGCGTAAGTAAAGCGTAGCCTAAACAAGTGGCTAAAAACCCTAATATAATGATCTAATCACGGCTGGGGCGTCTTTGTAATTATGAGAAACTTCTGGGCCTTTGTGAAAATTTCCAAACCCTTCATTAAACCGCCGAGAATTGCCTTATCCGCATGTGTGTCGATCGATGCACGAGATGTGTCGATCGACACAAAACTCTGTTTTCGACAGTGAACTCTTCCTCTCGGGTAAATGCTCCAAATAGCTCCAAAATACGCCATAATGTCCAAATCCACTCCAAACGTACTTAGACCTGTAAACATATATAAAAAGACTCCAAAAGACTCTAAAAGACTCAATAACAAAGACATATACCATGGTTGAAAGTCCTAAAACCATGATATATCAACTCCCCCACACTTAGCTTTTGCTTTCCCTCAAGCAAACAGAAAACCAAGATCAGGAGAAGAAGTTTGAAAACTTCAGAAACTCGTTTCATCATAGGAGTACCACACTTAGATTTCCCTTAGTAAGCCACATAAAAATGAACCTGCAGCAATCAAGACCAACATATATTTCCCCCACACTTAGCAACTATCCTGAGTAAACTCCACAATCACATTCAGAGCATCCAAATTCACCATACTGACTTCTATAAGCTATTAAGTGCGGTTTCACCTATGGGGTATCGATCAAAGAACATATGGAATCTTACTCTGTTAGCATCTGACCACTCAACTGTTGCTTCTGGTTCCTTTCTTCTCTTTTCCCTTCCTTAGCACTGATTTTTCCCCACTGGGTATCATTTTTTTTTCTATCAGTGCTCTTCCCTTATTGGGGTGTACTTTGGACATGTTTCCATGGATGCACAGGAGGTAATAGGGGTCCCTACCACTCCCGCGACCATCTCGAAGCTACTAGCTTATCCTCAGTTTATCTCTTTTTTTTTTTTTTACTTTCAAGGCTGGGGAAAAGGGAACCATGATTACAAGCTGTGTCAGAACCAAAAGAGGAATCCGATTCAAAGTATACCAAGCCCATAGGTAAGAAAATTAAGTCAAGTTAAAGGTGAAGTCAAGTAATGGGTTCTCTGAATACCTAAAGTGATATGAGTGTTCTCAGTAGGTTGGTCTATGTTGGGTTTTCTAATAGTCATAGATCATCTGCAAATCATCCAATGGTTACTTAAGTTCCTGCAAGTGTGGTAATCTCCTCAAAAAGTCCTTGTTTCCTACTCAATTTGACTCAATAAAACAATTTTGGACTGACTCTAAGAAAACAAAAAGTGGTGCGTCAGTAGCTACCTCCCCCACACTTGAAACACACTGTCCCCATGGGTGTCAAGCTTAGGGTCGGTGAGGAGAAAAATCAGAATTAAGAGAATCCGAAAAAGGGTCAGAACACTTACTTGTCGTCGGCCTGTGTCGACCGATGCCACAAGGGTGTCGATCGATGCAAAGCGATTTTGCCTGTTTCTCACGCTTTTGAACACACAAACACAGAAAAAAAAATCAAAGCAACAAAATCAAAACGAAAAAATGAAAAGAAAAACGAACCTACTAGTGGGTTGCCTCCCACTCAGCGCTTGTTTAAAGTCAGTAGCTTGACTATGGAAAGGAGATCAGACTTATGGTGGATTCAACAGAGGCTTTGAGTGCCTCTGTGAATGTCTCTTCAACCAAGGTGGCGTATAAGCTTTCGGATCATGAGATCTCCCAAGAAAATCAGGGTGGGAGCGAAGCGAGGGTGGGATATTGTGTTTGCATGCATTCACAGCTAATGGATTAGGAGGTTTGAGTTTAGAGTGATCATACATGTGCTTTGGTGGATGAGAGAGATATGGAGCTTTCTGCTTAAGAGCAGTTGCAGGATCTGAAGATGTAAGAGCAAGTTCAGAATGAATTGCCATCTTCTCTTCTCCAAGAGGAATCTCTGGTTCCACTTCCACACTGAAGCTCTGTCCATCAATGGTGGATTTCTGCAGCTTACATCTTGAACTGCAAAGGCTTGTCTCCCAGATGGAGATCAATCAGTCCATGTTTCACATCAATCACTGCTCCAGCTGTAGCTAAGAAGGGTCTACCAAGTAGAAAAGGATCAGCTGGCTCAATGTTATATTTCAGCACTACACAGTCCGTTGGAATCAAGTAGTTTCCAACTCTGACAGGAACATCCTCAAGAACTCCTTCTGGATACCTCTTTGATCGATCAGCTAGGATAAGAGAGATCCTAGTAGGATGTAAATCCATCATTCTCAATCTCTCAGCCACAGAATATGGCATGAGATTCACACCAGATCCTAAATCACACAGAGAATGCTTGAATATGTCCTTAGAGATGGAACAGTCTAGCACAAAGGCTCCTGGGTTTGGAAGTTTTTCTGAAATCTAAATCAGCTTCTTTTCCATCACTTTCATGCAATTAGCCACGTCTAGCTCCTGTTTAGACAGCGTAGGAGCCTTAGGATAGAGCACAAAAGGCTTGTAGACTTGTTCTGGAACTGTTGCAGGTTTCTGGTCCCGTCTGCGATCTGTGTCGATCGATGCACGAGATGTTTCGATCGACACAAGGCGATTACGAGCAATTTCATCAGACGTATCGGGGATGCATCGATCGACACATCTCGTGTGTCGATCGACGCATGTCTCAGACAGACAATATTCGTCCAGAAAATCCGAGATTATGCTCTGTTCTTCTTCCAGCAGGTCAATTTCATCTCCTGTGATCACAGCATTGACGAATTTATTATGTTCAGCTCTTCCTGATCCATTTTGCCTTTGCTCTGCTCCAACAGTCTGCTGAACCTGAACATCTTGCTTCTTCACATGAGTGCTTGTAGCTTCTATCTTCCCATTGAGATCAAGGTACATAGCATATATCTTTCCATTGAAGTCCACTGTACACTTTTGCTGTCCTTCCAAGAGTCCCATCATCTTATCATTCTGCTCATTTTTAGGAGGAACAGGCTGATATGATGAAGCACCATATTCTCTAGTAAATGAGCTGTTCTGCCGGAAAGGTCTCTGAAATGCAGACTTTGGTGCGAAACCTGAAGCCTGTACTTGCTGATTTACATACCTCTGACCTTGATAACCAGCTCCAGCTATGTAATTAACATCCTCAATCTCCTGGACGTCCACTTTCTTACCAAGCATTATGCTATGGACATAATCAATCTTCTTGTTCATCTCAGCTATCTGGGAGTTGTCAGCTTTTCCACCAGACTTCATCCTCTCCATATCAGCATTCTTGACACTATTGCTAGTCACCAAGTTCTCAATAAGCTCATTGGCCTCTTCTGGAGATTTAATGTAGAAATTCCCATTGCTTGCAGCATCTAGAGCCATCTGATACCACAAATCAACTCCTCTGAAGAAGATACATAACATCTGCACCTCAGAGAAACCATGATGAGGGCAATCTCTCTGGTATCTCTTGAATCTCACCCAGGCTTTCTTAAAAGGCTCTATAGATCCTTGCTTGAAGGTCAAAAGATCCTGTCTAAGCTGATCGGACCGAGCATCATCATAAAAGTGCCGCAGAAACTTCTCCTTCACTACATTCCAAGTAGTCAAAGTTCCAGGTGGAATCTGACGTAGCCAATCAGCAGCTTCTCCTACAAGAGAGTGAGGAAAAAGCTTGCAATGCAGGTAGTCATAAGTTACTCCATTGTGCTTCATTCCAGTCACTATAGACTCGAAGTGCTCTATGTGGTGCATAGGATGCTCATGTGGAGATCCACTGAAAACACGCTGTCCCACAAGTGTGTAGTAAGAGGTCTTCAGCTCGAATTCATCCGCTGAAAACACGCTGTCCTATTAGCGTAGAACTCATCTGGACGATTGTAATCAGCTAGTGTCCTCCTAGCAGGAGGATTAGGAGGCTCATCAGCTCGTGGATTTCCTTGGCCACCTTGTGCTTCTCCATCAGGATGGATAATCTGCCTTTCAGGCTCATGTATGACATTACCTTCACCATCCAGCCTTTGACCAAGCGCATTGTAGACTTGGTTCTCTGAATTCCTCAAAACACCTTCAGCATCTCTAATCAGGATTATACGATTGGTGTCAGCCATCTTAGCTAGCTTATGGGCATTCCTGTTCTCTCTCTCTCAAGCTTTGCAAGCTCCTTAAGTTCGAGATTCACGAGTTCCCTGTCCGAATTACTTCGCAAGTCGCGATCAGTCATAAACTGTTCTGTTCACGCAGATGTGTCAATCGATGCAGGAGAGAGTCGATCGATGCAAGGCGCGAGGAGGTGACGATCGACACACATGACCGTGTCGATCGATGCAGTGCGAATCTAGGCATACCTGAAACGCAAGAAAAACAAAAAATTAGTAACAAAAAACAAAAACGAAAACCTAGTCTAAACCCTAAGTTCAAATCTATCGAAGACTCAAAAGAGTCCCCTGCAACGGCGCCAAAAACTTGATATGCTCAGAGTTTAATCCCTAGAGTTATACTGCAAGTGCACAGACGTGACTAGTAATATATAGGGGTCGAATCCACATAGACTCAAGACTCATACGATAGATTATAGAAATTCAGGTTAAGCTAGGAAGCAGTCAGAAAGCAAGTAGTAAATCAAAGCAGAAAGTAAATAAAGAGGTTTGTAAGCAAGAAAGAAAAGCGTCAGGTCAAGGGAGTTCTCAGGAAATCAGGAACACAGGCTAATCAATCAATCGGGATCTAATTAAGAATTATTCTAGAACTAGAATCACAGAATTATAACAGACCAACTTTCGTTGCGAATATTATCTATGTCTAACAACCTAGCAAGCCAACTTTCGTTGCGAATCCTAGAGTTCTAAACAAGCATTAATCTCAGGTTCTTTCGTTCACAATTCTCCTAAGCCAAATTTCTTTGCGAATAGTCAAATTTCTCATCTAAGTTCTTTCTAGTTAATTAATCAACTTTTGTTGCAGAAATCAACCTAACATCAATAATCTAAGTGGCCAATTCAGATCAAGCATTAAGGACAACCCTAGATGAAGAACTAGAAAGATATGAATCCCTACAGATTGATCAACCTATAATTCCATGAAATCCCCTGTGAGAATCCCTAAACCTAACTGGTAAACTACTCAAACATGGCGATTGAAGCAAAAGACATGATGAATAGAAAACCAAATAGCATAAAATAGAATAAGAAACTGGGGTTCGAAATATCTTCTCTCTCGAGTACAAGATCAGCCCCTAACTCTCTCAAAGTTAAATAATGCGTAAGTAAAGCGTAGCCTAAAGAAGTGGTTAAAAACCCTAATATAATGATCTAATCACGGTTGGAGCTTCTTTGTAATTATGAGAAACTTTTGGGCCTTTGTGAAAATTTCCAAACCCTTCATTAAACCGCCGAGAATTGCCTTATCCGCATGTGTGTCGATCGATGCACGAGATGTGTCGATCGACACAAAACTCTGTTTTCGACAGTGAACTCTTCCTCTCGGGTAAATGCTCCAAATAGCTCCAAAAGACTCTAAAAGACTCAATAACAAAGACATATACCATGGAAGAAAGTCCTAAAAACCATGATATATCATTGATGTTGGGTGATGGGGCTGAAGATGAGGGAGAGACAAAACAAGTAGAAGAAGAAGAAAACACTCCAAGTTATGACTATTAATAATCATGTTAATTGGAAATTGTATTTGATTTTTTTTTGTCAACAAATTGTATTTGATTTAAACTATGTATTTTGTATTTCATTTAACTATGTATTTTATATTTGATTTATAAATTAATTAGATTTTTCTTTTTAAATTAAATGTATTTAAATTAAATTAATATTTACAGAAAACTATGGTCGAAAAAATAAAATATGTTATTGACCAACCGAAATATATAACATTTACGGATTGCTATGTTTAATCTATAGATGACATTTAAAGATTGCTATCTTTAATATATAGATGACATCTACATAAACGCTATTATAGAATAATAACCTATTGCAGACATTTAACCGTTATCTTAAAAGTATATACCATAGAATTTATTGAAAACGCTATCTTAAAAATATATATCATAGCATTTACCGAAAACGTTATCTAAAGTGTCAGACTTTTTATTGCGGTCGATGACATAGTGGGTAACACAATGCTATCGTATCGATACATAGCGTTTTTCAGTAGCTATTACTATGCGAATTTCTTGTAGTGTTTGTGTATGTATGCAATGCAAAACTATCAAGGTTATCAATGTTTTCTTGAAGCAATTATCTTATATATTGCTTATATCAGTCAAATTGAAGTATCACCAATTACCAGATCGTAAATTTGACAAACGGAACAACACCAAATTCTTATTTTCACGCAAACTTAACAGTCGTCAATTAATGGTATCTGGATGTCCCGCGTGGTCGCTCCATAGTCATTAGTATAGTCTTAAACAGTCGTAAAATGTCACTGAAGAGTCGCCAAAACGTCACCATAGTCTACGACAGAATCGTTACTATACTAGTCAGTTACATAACAATTGCCACATAGTGGCGATCATTACCATTATCGTATATGGATGTTCAGATTAGTCACGGGATAGTATGTAAAATGGTCGTAATTCAGCCGGTACATAGTGGCTAATATTTACGACTACTTTCTGACTATACAATACAATCACATATTAATCGCCTAATCGTCACCTAATTTAACGACTATTTTATGACAACATTTCTCCGACCGTATCTGGATTCCCTCTATAGTCGCACAATTGTCGCTACCGTAAACGCAGATTAGCCCTATATCTTCCGACGACGCTACGTCTATTTTACGACTACATATGTTGGTCGTATAAATAGTCGTAACTCGCCGACTAATAATACGACGATGAGATTTTGAGACTATGGATTGACGACTACCATATTTAGTCCTATGTTTGTCATAAAACCCCGATTAACGACTATTCTGCGATTAAAAGTGCAGTGTTAAAAACGATGTTTTCTTGTAGTGATAGTGTTTGGCTTAATATGGTTTAATTTTTTTAATTAATTATTAACCAAAACAAAAACAGTAAACCAGAACTAAACCAAATTTTGACCCGACTAAAACCCAATTAACACAAGAAAACACATTAAACCATCGCCCTCTCTACCATAATATCGTTCTTCCTAAATTGACAAAACCTAAAACCAAGATTTCCCCAAATCGAAGTCGACGAATCACAATCCACAAATCGTGATCTTCAATGGCATTAAGCTGTGGGGGAGGGCCTGGAAATGTTTGTAAATCTTTAAGGTTCCATTGATGATAGGCAAAAGACAAGGTTACAGATATCAGAATTGGTGAAAAATACTTCAGCTAAACTTAAAGAAGCTAACGAAGCCGACCTCCATGGAACAGCTACTGTAAGGAAGTGCTTTTTATCATATGGGACTAGTGACATATTAGATGTGAAAGAGGACATTTACTATGAACCAACTTTGGTGGTGATACGATTAAATCTTGGTTAAGTTTTCCACAATCTTACAATTTTGAAGTTTTTTCATGTGACAATTGGTTGCCTCATAGATCATGTGTGTGCTTGTTTATCTGTAAGCATTATATTAATATTATATCTTATGTTTATATTATGTTGCAGCCAATTAAGAAGATTGCGGATGCTAAATAGGCGAAATATTTCCAATTAGTTCTCAAAGAGTTCCAGAAAGCCCAGAGGCTAGCAGCTGAAAGAGAAATAACACATACTCCTGTGGTCAAAAAAGAAATCTGTGACAGGTAAATGAATCTTGTTGTTTTTTACTAAATGAGAAAAAGAAAAGTTCCATGGATTATGTACTAGCATGTTAATATTATTGTTTTATATAAAGAGGAGCTTGGTTAATTTAGTATAAACTTTTTGAATGTTCAGAAAACTTTAAATTTGGAATGGATACTGATAGTTTGTGGAATTTGAATCGACTTACACATGCGTCATTGTTATGCCGGTCCATGCAGCTATAATGCACAGGAACTGGATACTGAATCTTTAAGGACGTCCCAGCAGCAAACTCTTCTTCTACAATCAAGAAGGTGAGAGTATTGTTTGATTGTAAGCTATAGCATATGATTCTGCTATTAACTTGAATGATTCTCAGTCCATGCAAGAAGTGGTGTTTCCATAACAAGATAACGTTCATTTATATCCGGCAAAACCTAAAAATTGGCCAAATATTTTGTTTCCAAAATGACTTTCCAGCTATTGTTTGGGTTCCCGCTTAATGAAAATATTTTTCAGCACGAATTTAATGCTACGATAAAGTTGGGATCCCAATTTTGGCATTTTTAATAACAGTTAGTAAATTAGTGCTCCAATTAACTGTTACTAATGCCCATATTTTCTTTACTAGAGGACGGTGAAGAGGTAAGGTGTGGATCTGAAGGCGGTATTCAATGTGTTTGAGGAAGTGTTTCTTTTTGCTCCGGTTTGGTGGGTTCGCCGCTTTTTGGGAATGGCTCGTCCGTTCAGAAGCTGGGACCCCGTGTTGATGGCGGTTCGACGCGGTGGTGCTCCTTTTTGACGGTGGCGGGTAAAGTTCTTGAACGAATTGATAGTTTTAGGGCTTCACAGTGGTGTATGTCTCTTGGGATCGATGGCTCGGCTTTAAGTTAGGTTAATGAGGCATCAAATCCTTGTTTTGGTCGCCGTTGGGGACACCGGGGTGGTATATAGCAGGCAGGGTCGCGCCTTTGAGAGATGGATATGTTGAAGATTCGCGTTCGCCTCCGTTCGTGTCGGAGAAGCATAATCCGGAAAGGGCATGGGTGCATGAGGAAGCTCATCTCCTCATGTTTTTTTGCGTGAGTGTGGCGGTGATGTAGCTCGCCGCCGTCCTGTTTCATCCCGTTTATCTTTTTTGGGTCGATTTGTTATTGCTAGGGTTTTCTTTGTTTAGATAGCCACACTTTTGTCTCCGGTAAACAAACCTTCGTTGTCTTGGATGCCCCTTTTGGGTTCAAATCATTTAAATATAAAATTAATATTAAAAAGTACAGATACACACCTTGCTTGAAACACAAGAAATCTTCCCGCCTCTTTATACCTTCATTCATTCAGTCAAACTGGACACTTCTTCGTCATACATGGGAACCTAATAAAGCATCTTCTGTTACCAGAGCGTTGTTAGAATACTAACGAAACGAAGACAGTTTAGCTGAAATTTAACTAAAAGAGGGTTGCTTTGTGGTACGAATAGTTTTACTTAAGGGTTTTAAAATGAATATCAGAGATGCGATGGATCGGTGTATTTTTCTTATTAACAAAACACAGCATTAAAGGATCGGTGTTACTAAACGAACTAGTGATATTTCTGGAAGAGAAGAAAGCTTCTCCCAACATAAACTCATTGAAAGAACAAAACTGATGATTCTCAACTCGACATATCCGAAAATAGAAAGAATTTTAGGATTTCTTGAGAGATTCTAAAGAAAGGTTTCGAATGTCGCGAGAAAGAGAATGAAATTAAGGTTTCTGCTAGGTTTACGGCAGAAACAGAGCGGCTAAAAAGGGGTGTTTTAAATCGTCGGAGAATACTTTTGCTTAAATCGATTTTAGCTAAGAATTCTCTGAAAACTCGTATTGAGAATTGAATGATTTTATTTAATGAATTTGACGCCTTTAAATAGGCTACAGAAGTCGGCTAAACTAAACATAAAAACCTAGAATAATATAGCAATCTTTCCTAATATCTCAGCGCGAGTATCTTCGAACGTATCTTTTTGTTCGGCGTGACACCCATGCACGCCGCTTTCTTTTGCCGCATTTGCTTCCTGTGTTAACCTAATTTTTGCTCTGTTACTGGGCCGAGCTGAGATGGTGTTTTGATTCCAGGTTAAAGTCGAAATCGACGCTTTTTTTATTGGACCGACCTAAATTCATGAATGAGCATATTTGGAAAATGTGCTAATCTTGACTTCAACAACTTTGTGGTACGAATAGTTTTACTTCAGAGTTAAAATGAATATCAGAGATGCGATGGATCTGTGTATTTTTTTAATTAACAAAACACAGCACAAAAGGATCGGTGTTACTAGACGAAATTGTGATATTTCTGGAAGGGAAGAAAGCTTCTCCCAACATAAACTCATTGAAAGAACAAAACTGTAGACTGAATCAAGAACCTAATCGAATCCAACTGTCTTGGAGTCGTTTCCTGCGCTGATCTTCTCACAATTTCTGCTAGAGATGCTGCTATCCTGGTACATATATACTCTTTGATTCGGATGGACTATCATAATCAATATTTTATATATCTATGTATTGAATGTCGAATGCATTTCATATTAGACGCGGTGCGTGAAAAAATACCGTCACCATTCAATACAAATTATAAAGTTTGTTTAAAATTTAAATAAAAGATAAATAAATAAAAATAAAAAACGAAGTGTGTTACCATTTACTTTTTGACAACAATTTAAAACACTTGCACTAGTAATGAGGTGTGTTATGTTTATGTTCAGCGTTTTTTATTAATACCGTTATTTAGTTAATTTAAATAAATTTTTGTTTAATGTTCATAAAAATACTATATGAAAATACTTGTTTAATAATTTAAACATGAAACTAATAATTCTAATTCATGATTTATTACTATTAAATATTAATATATATTAGTTTTAAATATTTATTTATAATATGTGTCTCACATCATGTTTATTACTTTTACCTTTCATACATTTATCTTGTATCATATACTGCATTTTTCACCATTCAAATACTAATTCAAACCGTTTATTCTGCATTAATCGCACGTGTTTCACAAGTATATTTTTCCGTAAAAACCGCATTTAAACAATATCGTTTTTCGGATCCACTTGTTCTACACCACATGATCAGATGTCACCATTCGAAGCCATAAGATAGTATGAATTATGAAACTGAAACCAATTTTAATTTTGGTTTGATTAAAGGTTGGTGGGCCTTTGAATTAATATTTTTAATTTCTTAAAAATATAACATGAATTTCCTAGAAATATAAGACTATGGTGTCTAATTAAATCAAGACAGTGTAAATTTAACAGTTTTAAACATTTTTAATCAAGAAGAGGTTTTTCTGTGAAAATTACTCAGAATAGCACTAATTTTAGTGGAAATTAATAGAGTAGCATTTTATTTATCCACACTTACTAAAATATCACTATTTTATGGAAAAAGACAGATTTGATATTCTAAATAACTAGATTATTTTTTATATGGTAATGATATATTATATTTAAAATTGAATAAATTTTATTTAAATTAATAAATTTTAAGAAAAGACGAAAAATATTTATTTTTCGGTGGTGATATATTTTATTTAAATTGAATATATTAAATTTAGCATTATTAATATTTCAGAAATAATTTTTTATTATTTCATTTTTATGGTTGTTTTTTTGTAATTTGTTTTTTGAAAAAGTTTGTTTATTCATTTAATTTTTATTAAAATTGAATAATTTCGTCTTTTGTTGGTAATTTTTAATAATAATTCTACTAATGTCAAATTTTATTAAGACTGCATAATTTAGATTTATTTTTCTTATATTCGCTTTTTGGTAATTTTTAAAAAGTTATTTTTGAAGTTCAGAATTTAATACAAAAAACCCCTAAGTTAGTCCCTAAATTCTCAGACATGATACATAATTGTAGATTTTGTATTTTTTGCAATTTCATAATTTTTGGTAGGGTCTTAACCAAATTAATTAAAAATTTCTAAATAAAAACAGTCGATAACAAAGAAAGTTTTATACTAGTAATAAACTAAATCTTAATATGCAACCTTATTTATAATTATGTAACACTACAGTGCTACCACTGTAATATTATAAAATCATTCTGATGTATTTCAAATTTTATAAAATTTGAAACAAATAAAATAAATCTTTAGCACTTGAAAAACAAAATCTCAATTTATAATAAAACAGAAAATTATATTTGCAAACAATGCAAATTTCTGTAACACATATGCAATAAAACAGCATTTTCAATGCCACGTTATCAATAAATAATTAAATTTATAATATTAGAGGAAAAATATGTAATATGGTGACAAATCCCTATCACTACAATGCCACTTTAGTAATTTGAAAAAATCCATTTTGATGTGTTGGAGATTTTTAAAATCTACAACAAATGATATAACCAACAAACAGCAAAGTAAATTAGAAAATTAAAAAAAAAATCGGCAAAAAATTTCTGACGTTGTTAAAAATGGTATTTTGTAATAATTTTTCTACGAAAAGTAATTATCAGTATTTTGGTGTCAAAATTTCACTTTTTAACAGACAAATCACAGTGCTAGTATAGTAATTTCTTCATTTTTATGTCAAATTAATACTTTTCGCTTTCTTACAATTAAAACAGATTTATAATTATACTATATAACACAATACGTTTCTCTCCCTAGTTATACTAGCAACACAGATTTTCTAATTAACAAAACATATAAACTTAAAAATAAAAAGAATTAATAGACATACAAAGCTAGTAGGCACTAGACAGTTCCAGCTTTGCATATCCACTTGTCATTCCATGCAAAATTCTTAAATGAAAAAAATGAAAATGAGATAAGAAACGAAAAAGAACAAATTAGAAAAACTAAAAAATAATGATAAGTGATCAAGATGTGTAATTTTGAGCTTACATTATAGTGTTAAAAGTGCTCTGCAATACAAATTTTATTAGAAAAAAAAAATTTGATACCCTTCTATACAAAGTCTCTTTAGTCTAGAAGGATGTATGTACACAAGGTTTTTTGAACTAAGAATGTACATAGATTTATATACAGTCTCATAAACTTAGCTAGTCGAATAAACTGTACATGTGGCATGATGATGACTATGATATAAATATATTAGAATGATAAAGTGAAAGCATTGTTTTCATTTCCACTAAACCTTTCTCTTTGTCTAACCAAAAGTGAGGATATCTTATAGAAATTAGAGGATCTCTCACTCTATGCAATTTCATTTTCATTCTATGGAAGAAAGTTTAACAGCTGCATCATTTTATCCTTGTACTAGACTCGTATTTTTCTTTATATATATGATTGTATCACCATTGATGACTTAAGCTTTTTGATAATAAAACTGAAATTTTCAAACTTCTTTTTTGCCTGAAAAGCTTTTTTCAAATTTTCCCACCTTAACTGATCGTTTTGACTTTGTTAGTTGTATTGTTTCCCACATTAATACTAAGCTCGTCAGGTTTATGGATCCATCTGACGAGCTTTGTATTAATGATTCATCTTTGACTTGTAGGATCATGCAGAGATAATACATGGACAGAAGAATGTCACTGAATTTTCGGATTCAAAGGTGGAGGGGCAAATTCCCAACCAAAGAAGAAAATCTAGTCTTCGTCCTTGCTGCTCGAAGTATGGAACAAGACAATAGTCACATTCTAACTCCTGAGCTGCTTCAAATGGCAAACCAACACGAAGTAAGAAGCCTTGCCTAACTTTTCAAAATTTCTCAACACGTTTTGTTAAAATCTCTGCACATGCATGTACATCTTCCATCTTATCAAATGTTTGATATGAAAAAGCAGCACTAGTAGCGCCAACATCCTCCCAGAAACCAACAAACAAGGTTGAAGGAGTTCGCCGATATGGTCCTCACCGCAGACATAAGACGACAACAATTCAGAACGACGAAGAGAGAGAAGCGCAGAAAGAGACAGAAGTCGAACAGTGGAAGATCAAACAAGCTGAAAAAGCTGCAAAAATGGAAGAGAAACCTTAGCCAAACAAGCCAAACCGGTTCAAGCGAGAAAGAGCGATCATACTTCTAAACGTAACTATAGAAAGACGGGTTCTCAGTTATAGAAGAAGAAGCACAGTAGCAACATCTTCAAATCTGCTTTGATTGACACAAGTAAGACAAATCTGCAACATACTTTAAGAAGTTGTATTTTGTATCGAAATGATGTTGCAAACTGTTTTAGTATTGCTTCCAAACCACAAGTAACTTTACTTTTAGGTAATTGATCATGTGTATATACATTTTTACTCTCGGAATGATTCTAATTTTAGGTTTGATTATAAATGTTATGATATGGGCCATGTTCGTTTTTCAGTCGCGGGCGACCAGCGACAACGACATGAATAGCAACCAGCGACTGTCGCTGTGTTGTTCGTTTTACATTCGCTACTACTATCTCTGCGACTGTCGTTCTGTTGTTCATTTTAGAGTTTGCGATTATCGCCGCGACTGTCGTTGTGTTGTTCGTTTTGGAATCGATGCGACTGTTCGTTTGAAAATACACAATATATCAAAGTTTTAGATAAAAATACATAAATTATATCTAAGTTTTTTAATATTTCAAAAACAAACCCAAATAAAAACTCAAATATAAACTCAAAAACAAATTCAAATCCAAACATGTTCATAACATATAAAAGTTTCATAATAATATCTTAAAGACATCCAAAGTTTCATAATGAAATAATGAGCATCAAAAGCATATTTTTCCTCAATCTTACAACACCTTGCAACCCATGATAGAGCATTAGAAGCATCTTCAGATTTCTTCTTTCTTTCCTATCTCATAATAAGGAATTAAACACAATTTTTTTTAGTTATGTGACTATTCACAGTATCAACAAAACAAAGAGAGCAAGCTTAGCTAAGTAAACAAAGAGAGCAAGCTAAGCTAAGTAAACAAAGAGATCAAACTAAGTAAAATACGTTCACAGCATCAACCAAACAAAGAGAGCAAACTAAGGTAAGTAAACAAAGAGAGAAAGCTAAGTAAGGAAACAACACACACATTGACCTCTTCTCATAATAATAGCTTTTAGTAATGTAGATTACGTCCTCTACCATACTCATTTGTGATGATATCACGCAAGGTTTTGATAGCTCTATCTCCAGTCGGTTCATATGGTGTATTGATATGCTCAGAGTTTAATTCCCTAAGTTACACTGCAAGTGCACATGCAAATGTAGTATATAGGGGTCAAACCAAAGACTCAAGAAATCTTACGATAGACTATACAATATCGAGTTAAGCTAGGCGATGTAAATCAAGAGTAATAAACTAAAAAGCAGGAAATAAATTAGTTGCAAGCAAGTTTGTTATCAAGTACTAAAACCGCTAGGTCAAGGGCGTTCACAGGAAATCATGCCATGCAGATCAAATATCATTCATGATCGAATTAAGAACCGTTCTAGAACTCAAACACATATGTAAAACAATCCAACTTTTGTTGCGAGAATTTACTAAGTCTAAACCCTGGAAATCCAGATTTCTTTGCAATTCCTAACAGATTAAACTAGCATTAGGTGCAGGTTCGATTAGTTCACAATTTAACTAATCCAAATTTCTTTGCAAATAATTAAATTGTTCAACCTAAATAGATCAGATTCTAAATTACACTTTTGTGTCAATTTATAAATCCTAGATCTAGATTCCAATTGATCAGGTTAGAAACTAGCCCTAAGTGCAATTCAGGTAGAAGAACTAATAAGTTATGAATCCTTAACTGATTGATTTCTGATTGATTTAATCTAACAAGTCATGAAAACCCTATGAGAATCCCTAAACCTAACAATGAATCTACGTAGACATAATCAATGAAATATAAATCATAATATGAATAAATTTCATTAAAGAAAGAGTAGAAAATGAAAAGGGGTTCGAAATCTTCTCCAAAAATCAGTACAGGTTCGGACAGCCCCAAGCTCTCAAAACTCTCTCTAGCTAAATGTATGAATGTGTAACTAAAACAAAACACCAAAACCCTAATATAAATTGGTAAACACGTTTTGGGACTCTTTTGTAAATACTGGAACTTCTGGGTCAAAGTTGCAATCCTTGAATTCTTCATTAATGCGTTGGACTTCTGCGAAACTGGGACTGCTACGATCGTTGCATGGTTGCATCGATTGACGCTCAGGTTGAACAGAGATGCTATGTTTCTCTCATCACAACTCAAGCTCAAATTCTTGCCCAAAAGCCTCCAATATCTTCCAAAGTTCTCCAAACGTGTGCAATCCTAATAAACACCTGAAAAGACTCAAAAGACATTACAAAAGACTCGAATATATACTTATATCATGGCTTAAAACATGTAAAAACCATGATATATCATGTATGTCCACCACCACTACTACTAGCATCACCACCACCACCACCATCATCATCATCATCATTATCATCATCTTCTTCTTCATCACCATGAACATGATACTCTTTTGTCCTTTGCCAACGTACAAAATCAGAATCTTCTATACGTGAATCTCGTATGAAGTTGTGTAATGCCATCTTTGCAGTTACAATATTTATCCACTTGGTCAAACCATACGGGTGCATACAGTCTAATATTCTCCATTTTGCTTTTTCATACACCAAATGTCCGCTCAATCAATGTTCGTAAACCTGAATGTTTCCGGTTAAACAACTCTTGCATGTTTGTTGGTGGTCCTCCTCTGGCAAACTGATCAAGATGATATCTAACACTACGATGCGGACCAAGATATCATGTCCTTGTGGGATACCGAGAGTCAACCAAATAATATTTCCCATTCGGCGGATGTGGAAAAAAAGCATCATTCTTCGCACAATGAGTTAAGACCTTCATATCATGTGCTCTACCTAGAACACCAACATATGCATATATGAACTTCATATCGAAGTTACATATAGCCAAAACATTTGTCGTAGGTTCCATTTTTCTACCTTTGTATGCTTCTACATTTTGACTATGAAGACAAACTGGAATATGGGTTCCATCAAGTGCCCCAATACAGTCTTTAAAATATGGCTAATACCGATCATCTTTCCTCAAAACTAAGTTTGCTCTTGTGAACTCATCTTCTCTTGGTTTTAATGTATATGTTGCATACTTAAGGATCACACCTAAAACTTCATCAATCTTTCTTTTCATTGTATCCGATGATCTTTGGTATCTTTCAGCAATACTCCGTACAGTTTTATCTTAACCAACGACCTCAAGAAACATTTCAATCCCTTCTTCAACATATACATTGTGAGTCTCTTGTAAACCATATTGCGTTGTTAGCATCCAACACAGAGCTTCAAACGTTCTTTGGTTCATTCGCAAAACATCGTAACACTATTGATCTGATTCATGCATGAGCTGTTGAACATGACTGCATCATGCATATCGATCTGTTCTATGACTCAAACTCTCTCTATTAACCATATCTAGCAGCAAATCAATATCATCATCATCATTATCATCATCATCATCATCAACATCCTCCAACATCCATCTAAGTATCTGCAAAACAATAATTAAAAAACAACTACATAAGATTGTGTAATACAAAAGTCATAATATATTTATAATCTAAAAGTCATAACATTTTCATAATCCAAAAGTCATAAACAAAAGATAAATCATGTTCATTTAACATAAGCAAAGCCATAAACAAAAGAAATAATCAGTCATAAGTAAAAGCAACAATCAGTCACAAAGCTTTCTTCCAGTCCTATGCTCCAAATAGCTTATCTTATCCCTTGTAGTAGAATATGCCATAAAACCATGTCGGTTTACCAAATCGGCTAAGAGATGATCAACTGATGCATTGTAAAAAGATGACCACTTCCTTACTCCAGGAAAATCACTAAGGATGCCTACTACACGGTCTACACTACAAGTGTCCTTCACGCTCCACACACTCTAACATCCGCTCCACTATCTCATTCTTGCGTTCGAGAATTGTATTCCCGTGATTTGCAAGTCTCTACAAACATCATATTTATTCTTTAACTTGTCCCATATAAACCAACCCCTTCCATATTTCTCCTCAAACATCTTTAAAACAAAGATTTTTCCAGTTTGATTCAATCCAGTCCTTGTTTTGTTACCCTTTCTCTTTTCTTTTATATATTATCGAAGAAAATATCTACATTATTCGTCATTCCAGCTCTAAGAAACACCAAATCCAATCACACAATGATTCAAAGAATATCACAAAATTAGCACAACAAAATCATTTGCATCATTGGTGTTCATCTTCAACTGTTGTTAGATGAATAGGCAGAGCGTAACTGTGAGATGAATTCTCTCTTCTGCAATAATCATTGACAACAAAAGTTAAAGTTTCAATTTTAAATTAGTTGGTTTGAGGACTAGAAGAAAAAGACTAGTGAGACTCCATAAAATGGAAGAAAAACACTTCAAATCTAACAACCAACAATAATATAACATTGTGAATAGAGTTCTGGTTCATGTCATGGTAACTAAAAGAAGTTTCAATCAAATTATCAAACTATCAAAAAAAACTTCACAACTAACAGAGTTTACTAAAACATAGGATTATTATGTTACAAAATCCGAAATGTGATGGAATCAAAAGAAATATATGATTCATAACTAAAGTTATTCTTAAATCTAACATTAAACATAAGAGTTTCCATACAGGACAAGAACAATGAAACTAATATGAAACAAGTAGCGGTTAGACTCTAAAAACCAAATAAGAGAGATATGTCAATTGCTCCAACCAGGAGAATCTACAAGAATAAAAATGCTACGACATATCTATAGCTTCCGACATTTATCTTGCAATTTTGGATGAACATGCTTCCAAACTCACCATTTGCAATCTTACATAGTTCATTGCAGTTATGTGCATTTACAAGACTACAAGCAAAGCAATAGAACTCAATCAAGCAAAGCTATAGAACTCAATTAAGCAAAGTTCATTGCAGTTTTGTACATCTACAAGACTACAAGCAATAAAACTCAGTTGATCTGACAAGAGAGACAAGCAAGGCAAGAACAAAGCAAAGACAAGCTTGCTCAAGAGCCTAAATGTGGCTCTGTGGACTAATAAATGATGAGTCTTCGATTCAATTTACCTGAATAAGTGAATATGGCTCTTGATTTCAATGTGTAAAGCCCAAGTCAACGATTGTCAAAACACACAAGATGATGACCAAAAATGACCAATCTAAAACATAAAATGGAAGAAGAACAAAACTTGATTAGGACACAAACGCAAAGATGGTTGGGAAGGGATAAAAATGGTTGTCTTATTTACAACAACTCTAGAAAGAAGAAACCTATTCCATCACGAGATATAAAGCTATGTTTTGGCCAGCCATGTTTCAAAAACTAATGCAAATAAAGGAGATGTGATTCTTTTCTCCATTAAAGCAACATACAAAAGCAAAAGATGATTTTTTTTCTACATTGCCAAACAAATCTTGCATTAATGGCGACAGAGATCAACCTTTACATTCCAGGTTTATTAACCGGAATCACATAAATTGAACCAAGTCCTATGGAATCACATAAATCAAACCAGCTCCTATGGAATCACAAAAGTCAGAATCTGGGTTTATGGACTCAAAATCGACCAGTCGAGTTTTTATGGATACATCCCTAGATCCAATCAAAAATTACACCAGAGATAACTGAGAGGAAGAGTAAGATTCCAGATGATGGTTTACATGAGCTCTCGATTAAAAGGCGACTTCTTTGCAGAACCACAGATTCGTTTGTCGTCGATCAAAAGATAGCATGATTGAGAATTAGGTTTAGGTTTTTTGTTATATCTGAAATAATAGAAGGGTAAAGTAGTCATTTTTTAAACTCGCCGTGAATCGCTGATTTTTTGGCGATCGAAATGTTGCCATTGGTCGTTGGATTTGGAGTCACTAACGATAACGACTGTCAAACGAACACGTTTGAAGTCGTTGTCGCTGTCACCAGCGACTCCCAAAGGAACATGGCCATGATATCTGATGCATGTAACACCATCTTGGGGGTATTTTAAAACTTAAATCTTGTAATAAGTTAACGTTGATGGATGGATACAAAGACAAAAGGTGGTTCACCACTGTACTACACAACTATGTAGTTAATATATCAAGCCTTATAGCTTTGGTTATTAAATACCAACTCCTTAACATCTAATCTGTAGACGAAAAAGTGGACACTTTTGAGATTGCTGAATCCAGTCTTCAATGCAACGAGTGTGGAAAACATGAGAACAAGGAGACGTAAGGGTTGCTTCTCCCCCAAGAAAGAAATCTTGTTGACATATGCAACATGTGCCAAACAAATCCATATCAGGGCCAAGCACTGTAAACGACTTGTGATTAGGATGCAGTCTTAATTTGGAAACTCTAGGTGAAAAGTAGTTGGCGTCTTTCACCCATCTCACCAAACTCTGAACATAAAAATCCGGGAACTGAGTTGCACCGAACTCAAAGATTGTATCTCGAATAGTCTTCGTAAGTAAATCGTCCGACGTCTCTAAACTTCTGTCTACCATCTCAATAATCTTGTGATTAATGGTGTCATGAAGTTTTCTTTCTTTGGCTTCCCGAAGCATCGTCTCCATATCCACTGGCGGTACCATTATTGTTTTCTCGACACGAAATTTGTAAGGAATCCATCTTTGCTTTGACCAAGTCTTCCTCTGCTTCATTATGTGGTCAACAAGGCCATGTATTATGCTGGCCTTGTCATCCTCTGTCAACCTCGCCAGAGAGGAAATCTTATCGACTTCAAACGCTAAAACATCCTTAATGACTCGTGTCGGGAAACAAAGAAACCGGAAACAATAATCATACTCACTTATTAACATGGAACGAACCAGTTTCTTGCCACCCCACTCATGCTCGCTCGCGTAAACAACATCTACCTCGACCTCTATCAAGAATTGAGCGTAAGTAAGAGTCTCCGCGTACTCCAAACCCATCTCATTACACAACTCAAAGTAGTCCGTCTTCACGGGTAAACCATTACCAGCCTGTTCAGGCTCGTATCTCAGCCATTGTCCATACACATGCGTTTTAAACTCGCGGGTCAAAGATCTCATCTTTGCGACTTCTCCACACTTCCGGTGGCTAATCATACCGCAATGTTCATAGAACTCACCCAGATTCTTGTATTTGAACTGAACAAACTGACGCCTACGACATCTACCATTAACATAAAACCCCGAAAGGAACGGTTTTTCAGAGTAATCTCAGCTTTAACCCAAAAGCATCTTGTTGAAGTGTCATATTTAAAAAAAACTGGCTCATCACTAAGCTTTTTCCCAATCTTCTCAGCATTTGTGTAACACCCGTCTCCCGGCGAACCGGAGACGCGGCATTAGGACGCCCGTTGAACCGGACTTGGTCCAACCGGGACGCCAACTCAACTTGTCCCATGTCCCAGGCGCCTCCTTCGTATTCAAAATCACCAATGACTTCACACGACTGTATCGATCCCGCATCCGGACCTGCAAGAAAAACGGGGACAGGAAAGGAAAGAGGCCTGAGTAATTGTTTCAAACACAATTACCCAGTGAGGTCGGGCTTAAGGAGCCCGAGATCCTGCTTACACTACACAACTACGATTCACAAGTCCTAAGCTAATAACACCTTGCAAACAGGCCCGAAGGCTTCACCACGCAATTTACATCCACTCGTGCTTTCACACTCGTGGACCCCTTCCTTCGACATGTAGGCCCAAACAATCCTTCTTTTCCTTCTGGGGGTTCGTCAGACCCCCGACGCCTTCTCGAGGGACACGCACCCCGTACGCATCCCGCCACACAACACTCTTTCGGGGGCCCTATCACAAACTACCAATCATATCCATCACACACAAACAACATTTTCGGGCTCAGCGATAACCTAGCAGTTCTACATTCCACAATCAATCACATAATGCACATTACTAATCAACTCTACCTAGAAAAGACGCGATTAACCTAGGACTATCGTCCGGAATTGAAATAGAGTAAGGGAGATAAACGACAGTTTTCCTCACCTTGGCCAAAGAAGGGCAAAATGGTCATTTAGGAAGCTCATCCGCCCGAAAGTACATCAGATCTGGAAAGAGGACGGAAAAACAATCGATTTAGGCTTTCGTTTCGCTCGGATCGGATTCGGGATGAGCAAGTTATGGCTACTCGAAGTTTGGTTGACTTAAAGTCAACGGTCGGTCAAAGTCAACCGGTCTACCCGATCAACCCAGACTCAGACCCAAACCCAGAATGAACCAGGCACAATCCATAACCGGCCCAATTACCCTAACCAATCCTAACCGAAACTAAACCGGGCAAAATCGAATTGAAGTAGAAAATTAAAGTAAAACGGACTTACCAGGAATTATAAGCTGAAAGAGGAATTGAATCGGACCAGTTAACCCAAACCAAACCGGTCAACGCCAACCAGTCAACGCCTGACCTGGTCAACCCAGACCGGTCAACCGAGTCAACTCGGTCACCGGCGAGTCAATTCGGCGGCGGTCCGGCGGCCCTCCGGCGGTGGAGCTCTGACGACTGTCGGTTCTCCGGTCTCCTTAATTTACTTTTTTTATTCTGATTCTCCGTTAAACTCAGCTTATTTTTCATGGTTTTATATTAAAAAAAAATTAAGAGCGGTTTCCTCCACACTCTAACACACGATCTCAACTCCACCGAGATCGCCTTATTTTGCCTGTTCAGAACAACAACAATTCATCCACTTGATTCTTCTTCCCTTCGTTGTCTGCAAGATCTCCTTTCTTCTTCGTATCTTTTCACTCTCTGATGATCGCATCCACTATTGTTTCATCATCTTCTTTTTCAATTTGATTAGGGATTTGAAAAGTTTCAGAGATCCTTCGCCGATTGAAGATCTTTGATTGTTTGTTGATTTGTCATTCGCGTGTCTTGACCGTGTGACCCGAAAGATAAAAATTGAATATCTTGATGTATACATCGTAATGGGGACTATTATTCAAATCTTCTCCTATCAGTCCGGTCTATTGCCATGGGTACCACTAAGAAGAAGGTAAGTTCGATCTCCATCTTCAGTTCTGTTCAAATATATCTCTGTTTCGTATTGTTAAGATTTGTTTTCTTGTAATTTTCTTATGGATCCAATCGGAATCAAATCAGGGAAAGGCTCATGCAGTTTTCGAAGAAGATTGATCGGAGAAGTTCAAAATTCCGGATAGATTGAATACGAGGAAGCCTAACTCCATAAAGCTGAGTATCTTTTCGAACTTACATATTCAAGTTTTTTTTTTGTTTACTTTCCCCACAGTTTTGAATTTTCATTTGTTTTCACATGATATATATACCTGAAGAAGAATTTCAAAAAGAGGGTTAAAGATCATGGAATTTTATGTTCTTGCTCTTTATATCATGCCTCTTCAACTCTCTGTGGCAGTGACTGCAGTTGTGTTGTGCCCTTTGGCGTTAACTAAAAACTTCATGAGCGTAGAGATTCTTTTCGTTTTTAGATATCAGAACCAAGTGGCATATACAGTTCATGAGATTTTTTTTCTTCTCTAAATACAGAAATATCCTTTCCATATGGTTTAGTAACGATCCACGGATCTAAGGAGTTACGCAACAATGTGATTATGTATACTCTTATGTTGCTTTTTTGTTGTTGCAGTATCTTTTGCTTTTGATGCATCCACTGAGGTGGATATTGGATTATGGTTTATCCAGTTAGATCCTTATTTTGCCTGTTCAGAACAACAACAATTCATCCACTTGATTCTTCTTCCCTTCGTTGTCTACAAGATCTCCTTTCTTCTTCGTATCTTTTCACTCTCTGATGATCGCATCCACTATTGTTTCATCATCTTCTTTTTCAATTTGATTAGGGATTTGAAAAGTTTCAGAGATCCTTCGCCGATTGAAGATCTTTGATTTTTTGTTGATTTGTCATTCACGTGTCTTGACTGTGTGACCCGAAAGATCAAAATTGAATATCTTGATGTATACATCGTAATGGGGACTATTATTCAAATCTTCTCCTATCAGTCCGGTCTATTGCCATGGGTACCGCTAAGAAGGAGGTAAGTTCGATCTCCATCTTCAGTTCTGTTCAAATATATCTCTATTTCGTATTGTTAAGATTTGTTTTCTTTTAATTTTCTTATGGATCCAATCGGAATCAAATCAGGAAAAGGCTCAGACAGTTTTCGAAGAAGATTGATCGGAGAAGTTCAAAATTCCGGATAGATTGAATACGAGGAAGCCTAACTCCATAAAGCTGAGTATCTTTTCGAACTTACATATTCAAGTTTTTTTTTTGTTTACTTTCCCCCACAGTTTTGAATTTTCATTTGTTTTCACATGATATATATACCTGAAGAAGAATTTCAAAAAGAGGGTTAAAGATCATGGAATTTTATGTTCTTGCTCTTTATATCATGCCTCTTCAACTCTCTGTGGCAGTGACTGCAGTTGTGTTGTGCCCTTTGGCGTTCACTAAAAACTGCATGAGCGTAGAGATTCTTTTCGTTTTTAGATATCAGAACCAAGTGGCATATACAGTTCATGAGATTTTTTTTTCTTCTCTAAATACAGAATATCCTTTCCATATGGTTTAGTAACGATCCACGGATCTAAGGAGTTACGCAACAATGTGATTATGTATACTCTTATGTTGCTTTTTTGTTGTTGCAGTATCTTTTGCTTTTGATGCATCCACTGAGGTGGAGATTGGATTATGGTTTATCTAGTTAGATCCTTATTTTGCATGTTCAGAACAACAACAATTCATCCACTTGATTCTTCTTCCCTTCGTTGTCTACAAGATCTCCTTTCTTCTTCGTATCTTTTCACTCTCTGATGATCGCATCCACTATTGTTTCATCATCTTCTTTTTCAATTTGATTAGGGATTTGAAAAGTTTCAGAGATCCTTCGCCGATTGAAGATCTTTGATTGTTTGTTGATTTGTCATTCACGTGTCTTGACTGAGTGACCCGAAAGATCAAAATTGAATATCTTGATGTATACATCGTAATGGGGACTATTATTCAAATCTTCTCCTATCAGTCCGGTCTATTGCCATGGGTACCGCTAAGAAGGAGGTAAGTTCGATCTCCATCTTCAGTTCTGTTCAAATATATCTCTGTTTCGTATTGTTAAGATTTGTTTTCTTGTAATTTTCTTATGGATCCAATCGGAATCAAATCAGGAAAAGGCTCAGACAGTTTTCGAAGAAGATTGATCGGAGAAGTTCAAAATTCCGGATAGATTGAATACGAGGAAGCCTAACTCCATAAAGCTGAGTATCTTTTCGAACTTACATATTCAAGTTTTTTTTTGTTTACTTTCCCCACAGTTTTGAATTTTCATTTGTTTTCACATGATATATATACCTGAAGAAGAATTTCAAAAAGAGGGTTAAAGATCATGGAATTTTATGTTCTTGCTCTTTATATCATGCCTCTTCAACTCTCTGTGGCAGTGACTGCAGTTGTGTTGTGCCCTTTAGCGTTCACTAAAAACTGCATGAGCGTAGAGATTCTTTTCGTTTTTAGATATCAGCACCAAGTGGCATATACAGTTCATGAGATTTTTTCTTCTTCTCTAAATACAGAAATATCCTTTCCATATGGTTTAGTAACGATCCACGGATCTAAGGAGTTACGCAACAATGTGATTATGTATACTCTTATGTTGCTTTTTTGTTGTTGCAGTATCTTTTGCTTTTGATGCATCCACTGAGGTGGATATTGGATTATGGTTTATCCAGTTAGATCCTTATTTTGCCTGTTCAGAACAACAACAATTCATCCACTTGATTCTTCTTCCCTTCGTTGTCTACAAGATCTCCTTTCTTCTTCGTATCTTTTCACTCTCTGATGATCGCATCCACTATTGTTTCATCATCTTCTTTTTCAATTTGATTAGGGATTTGAAAAGTTTCAGAGATCCTTCGCCGATTGAAGATCTTTGATTGTTTGTTGATTTGTCATTCACGTGTCTTGACTGTGTGACCCGAAAGATCAAAATTGAATATCTTGATGTATACATCGTAATGGGGACTATTATTCAAATCTTCTCCTATCAGTCCGGTCTATTGCCATGGGTACCGCTAAGAAGGAGGTAAGTTCGATCTCCATCTTCAGTTCTGTTCAAATATATCTCTGTTTCGTATTGTTAAGATTTGTTTTCTTGTAATTTTCTTATGGATCCAATCGGAATCAAATCAGGAAAAGGCTCAGACAGTTTTCGAAGAAGATTGATCGGAGAAGTTCAAAATTCCGGATAGATTGAATACGAGGAAGCCTAACTCCATAAAGCTGAGTATCTTTTCGAACTTACATATTCAAGTTTTTTTTTTGTTTACTTTCCCCACAGTTTTGAATTTTCATTTGTTTTCACATGATATATATACCTGAAGAAGAATTTCAAAAAGAGGGTTAAAGATCATGGAATTTTATGTTCTTGCTCTTTATATCATGCCTCTTCAACTCTCTGTGGCAGTGACTGCAGTTGTGTTGTGCCCTTTGGCGTTCACTAAAAACTGCATGAGCGTAGAGATTCTTTTCGTTTTTAGATATCAGAACCAAATGGCATATACAGTTCATGAGATTTTTTTTTCTTCTCTAAATACAGAAATATCCTTTCCATATGGTTTAGTAACGATCCACGGATCTAAGGAGTTACGCAACAATGTGATTATGTATACTCTTATGTTGCTTTTTTGTTGTTGCAGTATCTTTTGCTTTTGATGCATCCACTGAGGTGGAGATTGGATTATGGTTTATCCAGTTAGATCCTTATTTTGCCTGTTCAGAACAACAACAATTCATCCACTTGATTCTTCTTCCCTTCGTTGTCTACAAGATCTCCTTTCTTCTTCGTATCTTTTCACTCTCTGATGATCGCATCCACTATTGTTTCATCATCTTCTTTTTCAATTTGATTAGGGATTTGAAAAGTTTCAGAGATCCTTCGCCGATTGAAGATCTTTGATTGTTTGTTGATTTGTCATTCGCGTGTCTTGACCGTGTGACCCGAAAGATCAAAATTGAATATCTTGATGTATACATCGTAATGGGGACTATTATTCAAATCTTCTCCTATCAGTCCGGTCTATTGCCATGGGTACCGCTAAGAAGAAGGTAAGTTCGATCTCCATCTTCAGTTCTGTTCAAATATATCTCTGTTTCGTATTGTTATGATTTGTTTTCTTGTAATTTTCTTATGGATCCAATCGGAATCAAATCAGGAAAAGGCTCAGACAGTTTTCGAAGAAGATTGATCGGAGAAGTTCAAAATTCCGGATAGATTGAATACGAGGAAGCCTAACTCCATAAAGCTGAGTATCTTTTCGAACTTACATATTCAAGTTTTTTTTTGTTTACTTTCCCCACAGTTTTGAATTTTCATTTGTTTTCACATGATATATATACCTGAAGAAGAATTTCAAAAAGAGGGTTAAAGATCATGGAATTTTATGTTCTTGCTCTTTATATCATGCCTCTTCAACTCTCTGTGGCAGTGACTGCAGTTGTGTTGTGCCCTTTGGCGTTCACTAAAAACTGCATGAGCGTAGAGATTCTTTTCGTTTTTAGATATCAGAACCAAGTGGCATATACAGTTCATGAGATTTTTTTTTCTTCTCTAAATACAGAAATATCCTTTCCATATGGTTTAGTAACGATCCACAGATCTAAGGAGTTACGCAACAATGTGATTATGTATACTCTTATGTTGCTTTTTTGTTGTTGCAGTATCTTTTGCTTTTGATGCATCCACTGAGGTGGAGATTGGATTATGGTTTATCCAGTTAGATCCTTATTTTGCCTGTTCAGAACAACAACAATTCATCCACTTGATTCTTCTTCCCTTCGTTGTCTACAAGATCTCCTTTCTTCTTCGTATCTTTTCACTCTCTGATGATCGCATCCACTATTGTTTCATCATCTTCTTTTTCAATTTGATTAGGGATTTGAAAAGTTTCAGAGATCCTTCGCTGATTGAAGATCTTTGATTGTTTGTTGATTTGTCATTCGCGTGTCTTGACCGTGTGACCCGAAAGATCAAAATTGAATATCTTGATGTATACATCGTAATGGGGACTATTATTCAAATCTTCTCCTATCAGTCCGGTCTATTGCCATGGGCACCGCTAAGAAGAAGGTAAGTTCGATCTCCATCTTCAGTTCTGTTCAAATATATCTCTGTTTCGTATTGTTAAGATTTGTTTTCTTGTAATTTTCTTATGGATCCAATCGGAATCAAATCAGGAAAAGGCTCAGACAGTTTTCGAAGAAGATTGATCGGAGAAGTTCAAAATTCCGGATAGATTGAATACGAGGAAGACTAACTACATAAAGCTGAGTATCTTTTCGAACTTACATATTCAAGTTTTTTTTTTTTTTTACTTTCCCCACAGTTTTGAAATTTTATTTGTTTTCACATGATATATATACCTGAAGAAGAATTTCAAAAAGAGGGTTAAAGATCATGGAATTTTATGTTCTTGCTCTTTATATCATGCCTCTTCAACTCTCTGTGGCAGTGACTGCAGTTGTGTTGTGCCCTTTGGCGTTCACTAAAAACTGCATGAGCGTAGAGATTCTTTTCGTTTTTAGATATCAGAACCAAGTGGCATATACAGTTCATGAAATTTTTTTTCTTCTCTAAATACAGAAATATCCTTTCCATATGGTTTAGTAGCGATCCACGGATCTAAGGAGTTACACAACAATGTGATTATGTATACTCTTATGTTGCTTTTTTGTTGTTGCAATATCTTTTGCTTTTGATGCATCCACTGAGGTGGAGATTGGATTATGGTTTATCCAGTTAGATCCTTATTTTGCCTGTTCAGAACAACAACAATTCATCCACTTGATTCTTCTTCCCTTCGTTGTCTACAAGATCTCCTTTCTTCTTCGTATCTTTTCACTCTCTGATGATCGCATCCACTATTGTTTCATCATCTTCTTTTTCAATTTGATTAGGGATTTGAAAAGTTTCAGAGATCCTTCGCCGATTGAAGATCTTTGATTGTTTGTTGATTTGTCATTCGCGTGTCTTGACCGTGTGACCCGAAAGATCAAAATTGAATATCTTGATGTATACATCGTAATGGGGACTATTATTCAAATCTTCTCTTATCAGTCCGGTATATTGCCATGGGTACCGCTAAGAAGAAGGTAAGTTCGATCTCCATCTTTTGTTCTGTTCAAATATATCTCTGTTTCGTATTGTTATGATTTGTTTTCTTGTAATTTTCTTATGGATCCAATCGGAATCAAATCAGGAAAAGGCTCAGACAGTTTTCGAAGAAGATTGATCGGAGAAGTTGATAACTAGGATTTTGCAATCCTTTGAGGTACCAATTCCTCAAGCTTATCGAAGTAGCTTTGAGGTATCGAACCTATTCTGGGATGGATAGAACCAATAAGCAAGCACTAAACCTTCAGAGTCAAATCACTCAATTAAGTTGTTGTTTCTAACAATCCTAACGAAATCAAATCAAGCCGAAGTAAACAAAAGCAAATAAACAAGTGATTCAATCAATGATAAAGATAAGGCATACAGGTTAAGGTCAACGGACAGGTGACTCGGGATGATCAAGGATCCTAATTCAAGCTTCAAACAAGCTAACCTCCTAGCAAGGAACACAACGATACGATCAATTTAATCTCTTAATACTAATCTCTTTACTTAATCCTAATCCAAGAACAAATTCTCATTTGTGAATTAGAATCAAGCAAGCAATCAAACAAGTTCCAAACAACTAACTATCACTCTAAACATACATTCTCATGCGCTAGAATGTGAAAGTTCTATCAAAGTTATGAACAGGAATTTCATCGAACATGTTGTGAACAAGAAATCTTAAGCATTCTAATCAACTTGATCAAGACTAATTAGACATTAAACACACTTTGACAGATGAGATTTTAAACAATCAAGCACTAGAAATCCATTGATCATCCCTAATCAACCTAATCCTACCTAACCCATAAGCCCTATGAAGAACTACTCACTAATCATGATCAAACCAACAAATTCCATAGAAATAAGATTGATCATAGAAAAGTAGAGTTTGATTGAAAGATTTGATGAAGGAATCACAAAAGAAGTACTAGATTCAATCAAGAAATCCAACTTGTTCTTACAAGTGTTTAGAACAACAAAAATAGCATAAGATACTGTAAAAAGATAGGTTTTTGGCTTAAAAAGTCATTAGGGTTCGAGCCGGGTCAACCCGGAACAAACCGGGTGTTGACCCGGATCCAAGGCAATTTCTGGGACGCGTATCGGTCGGCGTATCGGTCGGCCAGACCGATATGGACTCTCGGATTTTTCTGGGAAGGGTCGTATCGGTCGGCGTATCGGTCGGCCAGACCGATACGGACTCTCGGATTTTTCTGGGAAGGGTCGTATCGGTCGGCGTATCGGTCGGCCAGACCGATACAGACTCTCGGATTTTTCTGTGTTGAGATGCATCTAGTAAATCAGGCATAACTCTCTCCATATAGCTCCGAATGACTTCAAACCACCTCCATTAGAAAGCTAACTCAATTTCCCATGATTTTCATTCAGAATCCCAGAGCTAAAAGATAACGTAACATCTTCATATGACTCAATCTTTCAAGCTCATCGGTTTGGTCTTTCATCACCATTTAACTTGCAATCACTCCTTTGGCCTCCAAACTCTTCCAAACATCCTTAGCAACTCCAAGAACCTACAAAACAAAGGAAACACTCCAAATGCAAGCCTAGAATGCCTAAACCTAGATCTAGATGATCCTATACTCTAAACACATCAATGACCAAAGAAATGAAGTTAAATGAAACTAAAAAGAAGTAAAACATGATCCTAACATTAGCCTAAATGCACGAAAATACAAGTATATCAATTCCCCCAAACTTAAACCTTGCTTGTCCACAAGCAAGCATAGGACTATCACAACAAGTTGGGGAAAAGGTTTGAAGGCGGAAGCTCATATCCAAAGACAAAACTGAGATCAACAAGTTCCAATTCGAGTCAACGTCACCAAGATGCAACCAAGTTAGGCTTACTCCAAAAAATTAGCCATGCTCATCAAGACAAAACTCTTAGCTCAATTCTCAACCTAGACAGGCATTCCTATCAACTAGCTCTTTAACATTCATTAGGTTTTCAAGTGGATCTTACTCAATGCAAGGTGATCAAACTCATTTGGCAAAGGGACAAGGTTTTGAGATTAAAGTGATCTCAATCAAAAGAGGGGTTTATTCCAAAAGCATGAAGGTTCTCTCATGAAGAAGTGAATGAGCTATAGTAAAATGCTAAGAGTTAGAGGCAATTGGTGCATACTAGGTTGATTTCCATCTACCCATGCCCCAATTACTTCTTCTCCTAATCTAGCCCACCTAAATGGATACTACCCTTGACCAAGGCTATTTTTGCCTCATCCCCTTTTCTCAATCAGACACTTTCCAATCAAACTCCCCAAGGATCAATAAAGACTTTTCAAAACAGTGGCAAATCTTTTCTTTTTAACTTAGCTCAAATCTTTCTTTAGCAATGGTCTCTTTTCTTTCTTTAAGGTGAGCCTTTGGCTTCTTTTCATTTCAAAATATGAGACACTTTTCTTTTCTTTAAACACATAAGAGCTTTTCTTCTTTTAAAACATTTTGCCAACAAACATAAGATCCCAACCAAAATCCCTTTCATTCTTCCTTTTCTTTACTCTCTTTCTCCTTTCCCAATTCTTCCCCCAAACTTTGATCCTAGCCTATTGCAAAGCCAAAGATGTTGAGCTTGCATCTATATGGAAATTTCTCCTAGTCGCCTCATACTCAACACTTTTTACCTAGCTCATTCCAAATAGGCCTACCACTCAAGATAGTGTTTGTGGCTTGAAAGAAGGGTGGTGAAAGGTATGGAAGTCTATTTGAGCAAGTAGAGAGGGGTAGAAAGGATAAGAATGCTCAAATATTTTAGGGTATCCACGAGTTTAGCACACAGAGCATGAGTAAGATAATTAGATGTCATCATTAAAGTTCTCACTTAGGTAGAGCTAGTGTAAATTCAAAGCCTATTTCAGTTTCAAATCAAGTTTCAAAGAAAGCAATCCTAGCATGGTTCGTCTTAACATTCTAGCCTTTCTTGAATTGCAATCCTAGGACAATCAACTAGCTCAAACAACTAGCATAAAGAACAAGTCATCACTCAATCAGTCTTACAAGGACATTCAATCATTGCTCCCTATGCATGCGTCCTATATGATGCAACTAGACTCAATCCTATTATGCTATTGCAACTACATGCTTTTCTTTTTGAAATTTTTTTGAAATTTTTCAATTTTTTTGGATTTGCTATGCCTTAGATGAATGCATGAGACTCAAGTGATAAAATCGAAAATAAGAACAAAGAAAACATGATTAGCAACTAGCCTCTCCCCCAAACTTAGTTCACACCGTCTCGGTGGGAAAGTAAGCTCGAGAGAGAGACTCAACAAAAGGAGAAAAAGAAAGAAAAGAAGCTAAAATGCAAGTATGTACAAGTTGGAGTGTTACCTGGTTAGTTGTGGTGTGATGGGGATGATGATTCCCCCATGGAGTAAGTCGGGTTTGATGAAGAGCAGGGCTCAATCCCAAAACTCATTCTCTTCTTCTTTGCATTTACCCCAAAGCTCCCCAAAATGATAGACATGGGAATTCCTCCCAAGTGAGCTTGTTTTGAGTCACTTAGCTTGACTATCCCTTCACTCTTTTTGTTTAGGGATGTGGCATGAGTTTGTATCACCGGGATCATACTCATCGTAGAACCACCCCCTAAACTCCTTCAGCCTTATCTCCTCAAAAGGGATCTTCCTTGGATCATGAGAGCTCAATGGTGTGGTAGAGACTATATCAAGAAGCTTGTGAGGGGGTTGAGCCATTGGACATCCATCTTCTTCATCCTCCTTGAAGGCTTCTTCCTTGAGGTCATCTTGCTTCTCTATAAGATTTCCTCCAATTGGCTCTTTCTTGTGAATTGGTTGCTTTGGCTCTTCTTCCATGATTGAGGGATCGTCTTGTATGCTCTCTTCCTTGAAGTTCTTGCACTCAACAACCGACTCATCTTTATACCTCACTACAAGGTCTTCACCAATTGTACAACCAAGAAGCAATTCAAATTCCTTAATAGTCTCTTCAGCTTCTTTCAAGAAGTCATCTTGGACTTGAGTATTCTCCTCATGTGTTGGCTCAACAATACTTGCACCTGACATCAAAGCTAGAAGAAGGAGCAAGTTTAGTAACAAAGACTTGAACTAAAAAGGAATAGAAAACGAATTGATATATCCAGAATCCCAAAATGGCAACGGCGCCAAATTGATAACTAGGATTTTGCAATCCTTTGAGGTACCAATTCCTCAAGCTTATCGAAGTAGCTTTGAGGTATCGAACCTATTCTGGGATGGATAGAACCAATAAGCAAGCACTAAACCTTCAGAGTCAAATCACTCAATTAAGTTGTTGTTTCTAACAATCCTAACGAAATCAAATCAAGCCGAAGTAAACAAAAGCAAATAAACAAGTGATTCAATCAATGATAAAGATAAGGCATACAGGTTAAGGTCAACGGACAGGTGACTCGGGATGATCAAGGATCCTAATTCAAGCTTCAAACAAGCTAACCTCCTAGCAAGGAACACAACGATACGATCAATTTAATCTCTTAATACTAATCTCTTTACTTAATCCTAATCCAAGAACAAATTCTCATTTGTGAATTAGAATCAAGCAAGCAATCAAACAAGTTCCAAACAACTAACTATCACTCTAAACATACATTCTCATGCGCTAGAATGTGAAAGTTCTATCAAAGTTATGAACAGGAATTTCATCGAACATGTTGTGAACAAGAAATCTTAAGCATTCTAATCAACTTGATCAAGACTAATTAGACATTAAACACACTTTGACAGATGAGATTTTAAACAATCAAGCACTAGAAATCCATTGATCATCCCTAATCAACCTAATCCTACCTAACCCATAAGCCCTATGAAGAACTACTCACTAATCATGATCAAACCAACAAATTCCATAGAAATAAGATTGATCATAGAAAAGTAGAGTTTGATTGAAAGATTTGATGAAGGAATCACAAAAGAAGTACTAGATTCAATCAAGAAATCCAACTTGTTCTTACAAGTGTTTAGAACAACAAAAATAGCATAAGATACTGTAAAAAGATAGGTTTTTGGCTTAAAAAGTCATTAGGGTTCGAGCCGGGTCAACCCGGAACAAACCGGGTGTTGACCCGGATCCAAGGCAATTTCTGGGACGCGTATCGGTCGGCGTATCGGTCGGCCAGACCGATATGGACTCTCGGATTTTTCTGGGAAGGGTCGTATCGGTCGGCGTATCGGTCGGCCAGACCGATACGGACTCTCGGATTTTTCTGGGAAGGGTCGTATCGGTCGGCGTATCGGTCGGCCAGACCGATACAGACTCTCGGATTTTTCTGTGTTGAGATGCATCTAGTAAATCAGGCATAACTCTCTCCATATAGCTCCGAATGACTTCAAACCACCTCCATTAGAAAGCTAACTCAATTTCCCATGATTTTCATTCAGAATCCCAGAGCTAAAAGATAACGTAACATCTTCATATGACTCAATCTTTCAAGCTCATCGGTTTGGTCTTTCATCACCATTTAACTTGCAATCACTCCTTTGGCCTCCAAACTCTTCCAAACATCCTTAGCAACTCCAAGAACCTACAAAACAAAGGAAACACTCCAAATGCAAGCCTAGAATGCCTAAACCTAGCTCTAGATGATCCTATACTCTAAACACATCAATGACCAAAGAAATGAAGTTAAATGAAACTAAAAAGAAGTAAAACATGATCCTAACATTAGCCTAAATGCACGAAAATACAAGTATATCAGAAGTTCAAAATTCCGGATAGATTGAATACGAGGAAGCCTAACTCCATAAAGCTGAGTATCTTTTCGAACTTACATATTCAAGTTTTTTTTTTGTTTACTTTCCCCACAGTTTTGAATTTTCATTTGTTTTCACATGATATATATACCTGAAGAAGAATTTCAAAAAGAGGGTTAAAGATCATGGAATTTTATGTTCTTGCTCTTTATATCATGCCTCTTCAACTCTCTGTGGCAGTGACTGCAGTTGTGTTGTGCCCTTTGGCGTTCACTAAAAACTGCATGAGCGTAGAGATTCTTTTCGTTTTTAGATATCAGAACCAAGTGGCATATACAGTTCATGAGATTTTTTTTTCTTCTCTAAATACAGAAATATCCTTTCCATATGGTTTAGTAACGATCCACGGATCTAAGGAGTTACGCAACAATGTGATTATGTATACTCTTATGTTGCTTTTTGTTGTTGCAGTATCTTTTGCTTTTGATGCATCCACTGAGGTGGAGATTGGATTATGGTTTATCCAGTTAGATCCTTATTTTGCCTGTTCAGAACAACAACAATTCATCCACTTGATTCTTCTTCCCTTCGTTGTCTACAAGATCTCCTTTCTTCTTCGTATCTTTTCACTCTCTGATGATCGCATCCACTATTGTTTCATCATCTTCTTTTTCAATTTGATTAGGGATTTGAAAAGTTTCAGAGATCCTTCGCCGATTGAAGATCTTTGATTGTTTGTTGATTTGTCATTCGCGTGTCTTGACCGTGTGACCCGAAAGATCAAAATTGAATATCTTGATGTATACATCGTAATGGGGACTATTATTCAAATCTTCTCCTATCAGTTCGGTCTATTGCCATGGGTACTGCTAAGAAGAAGGTAAGTTCGATCTCCATCTTCAGTTCTGTTTAAATATATCTCTGTTTCGTATTGTTAAGATTTGTTTTCTTGTAATTTTCTTATGGATCCAATCGGAATCAAATCAGGAAAAGGCTCAGACAGTTTTCAAAGAAGATTGATCCGAGAAGTTCAAAATTCCGGATAGATTGAATACGAGGAAGCCTAACTCCATAAAGCTGAGTATCTTTTCGAACTTACATATTCAAGTTTTTTTTTTGTTTACTTTCCCCACAGTTTTGAATTTTCATTTGTTTTCACATGATATATATACATGTAGAAGAATTTCAAAAAGAGGGTTAAAGATCATGGAATTTTATGTTCTTGCTCTTTATATCATGCCTCTTCAACTCTCTGTGGCAGTGACTGCAGTTGTGTTGTGCCCTTTGGCGTTCACTAAAAACTGCATGAGCGTAGACATTCTTTTCGTTTTTAGATATCAGAACCAAGTGGCATATACAGTTCATGAGATTTTTTTTTCTTCTCTAAATACAGAAATATCCTTTCCATATGGTTTAGTAACGATCCACGGATCTAAGGAGTTACGCAACAATGTGATTATGTATACTCTTATGTTGCTTTTTTGTTGTTGCAGTATCTTTTGCTTTTGATGCATCCACTGAGGTGGAGATTGGATTATGGTTTATCCAGTTAGATCCTTATTTTGCCTGTTCAGAACAACAACAATTCATCCACTTGATTCTTCTTCCCTTCGTTGTCTACAAGATCTCCTTTCTTCTTCGTATCTTTTCACTCTCTGATCGCATCCACTATTGTTTCATCATCTTCTTTTTCAATTTGATTAGGGATTTGAAAAGTTTCAGAGATCCTTCGCCGATTGAAGATCTTTGATTGTTTGTTGATTTGTCATTCGCGTGTCTTGACCGTCTGACCCGAAAGATCAAAATTGAATATCTTGATGTATACATCGTAATGGGGACTATTATTCAAATCTTCTCCTATCAGTCCGGTCTATTGCCATGGGTACCGCTAAGAAGGAGGTAAGTTCGATCTCCATCTTCAGTTCTGTTCAAATTTATCTCTGTTTCGTATTGTTAAGATTTGTTTTCTTGTAATTTTCTTATGGATCCAATCGGAATCAAATCAGGAAAAGGCTCAGACAGTTTTCGAAGAAGATTGATCGGAGAAGTTCAAAATTCCGGATAGATTGAATACGAGGAAGCCTAACTCCATAAAGCTGAGTATCTTTTCGAACTTACATATTCAAGTTTTTTTTTTGTTTACTTTCCCCACAGTTTTGAATTTTCATTTGTTTTCACATGATATATATACCTGAAGAAGAATTTCAAAAAGAGGGTTAAAGATCATGGAATTTTATGTTCTTGCTCTTTATATCATGCCTCTTCAACTCTCTGTGGCAGTGACTGCAGTTGTGTTGTGCCCTTTGGCGTTCACTAAAAACTGCATGAGCGTAGAGATTCTTTTCGTTTTTAGATATCAGAACCAAGTGGCATATACAGTTCATGAGATTTTTTTTTCTTCTCTAAATACAGAAATATCCTTTCCATATGGTTTAGTAACGATCCACGGATCTAAGGAGTTACGCAACAATGTGATTATGTATACTCTTATGTTGCTTTTTTGTTGTTGCAGTATCTTTTGCTTTTGATGCATCCACTGAGGTGGAGATTGGATTATGGTTTATCCAGTTAGATGCTTATCTTTTCAAGCAACAATAGATTCCCCACAAGTTTCACGAGCCAAAAAAAACAAAAAGTAAAAAAATAAAGATCGTCTATGAGATACTTTTCTGCTTGCTTGACCTGGAGTTAGAGAGAAAAGTGAGTGTGTGATCATACCCATATATCTTTGCTTTTAGCTTTACACACCTTCAAAACCATTTTTTCATGTTTTAATCACAAAGATCATTGCTTTGAATGTGAGAGTTTGTCTTAAGTCTTAAAGAGACTTCTTTGATGTTGTTGCAGTGACTCACGAGGATAAGAATCCATGTTCATTGCTTTTTCTATCTTTTAGAAAATACAAAAACTTTCGTTTGAATTTTAACAGGAAAGCAATGATTCTGACACCATATTTGGAAATCTACAGAAATGATTAATCTTTGGCAGGTTCCTGATAAGGCCAGACCATGTGTCGTTTCTTATGGGTGATGATAATAAGAGCATCGTTTCGGATGGAACAACTTGTGTACGATATATTCTCTTCCCGATCTTTTCTACTGTCTGCCAAAAAAACAGGCTCCCAAAGTTGTCCAAAGTCATACATTAGATTTGTAATGAAAACCTGGAACTGTAATGATGCTGAAGTTACATATCTAGGTTCTTTGAAGCCAAGAAACATTAATGAAGAATATAATATCAGTAAATCTTGAAAACTTTTTATACAAAACAAAGGTACTTTTCTTAAAGTTTGAGAGAAAGTCCATCATCCGATGACGTTGTTGATGAGGATGGCAGAGTTATAATGTTCGCCGAGACCAAAAGAATGTCGGTGATACGATAACATGAGGCTCGGGTCATTACCGGATTTATATTCTTTGCCCATTTCAACATCCGGAAACGATCCTGAAAACACCATTATGTGTTTCCTTAAGCAAATGTGTTAACGCTCCAAGCTTCAACTGACCACCCCAAGCCGCAGTTCGGTTTTTTAACTATACAAATAGCCCGTGCATACGCACGGGCCAAATTACTAGTTAAAGGAATAATACAGTTACGATCTACTGAGGTAAACGTTTTACTGATGATAACTACCAAAGGCAAATCATGAACAATCAATACATATCTAAGAAAATAAAAAATAAAATAAAATTTAACTCAAGTAAGTACAAGCCTTTGTTCAAAAAAAACAGATCTAAATTTAAACTCGCAATTTGACCCCAAACTAAAAACTAAAGACAAGCTAAACCCGAGTTTAGGAGGATGACTAAGAGCTTGATTGGTTCACCCGCTGCCACCCGCAAACGCTACGTTTGCGGGCGGTTGCGGTTGATAGCGTTTAGAAACAATCATTACAGCCGCTTTGTACCGCTTGAAATCGCTCCTTACCGCTAGAAATCAAAAGCTCCTTCTCGCAAGCGTTTGCGGTTGCGGGCGGTTGCGTTTACAAAAAAAAATAAAAATACATATAAATCTAAATTTTCTAGAATCTAAAACGATAACTATTATCATCATATCACGTATGTATAAATAATAATATCATTATCTATAACTATCACTTCCCGTATGTATCTTATTCTTTAACACTATATATTTTAAATCACATGACATACATATCATATCAAATCACCGATAATATCTTATTTTATATATATATATATATATATCATTAGGCTTCGGCGATGTTACCTACCAAATAAAAAAAAGCTTGTTATCCTACCTATTCTCTATATAATTAACCCTAAGATTTCTGCAGCCACAAAAGAATAGCCCTAAGATTTTTACGGCCACAAACGACGCTAATGCAGTAAAATTATGGCGTCTACACAACCAGAAGATGGTCAAGAATCAAACATAAGTTTTTTAGTTCTATTAGTAGTTAAATTATTGTTTTCTTTTATATTGATTTTTGTTATGTTTTTCTGTGTGAGTTATAAAGTTTATGTTTCATGCTTATGTTTGGTACTTGTGTGTTTACTTATTTTTGAACAGAAAATCAATTGGTCAAACGAGATGACCCGTTTCTTACTTGAACTAACAACCCTAGAGAAACAAGCTGGACATACTAAAGGCAAAAGTTTGTCAGAACAAAGAAAACAAAACGTTCTCACGGAATTAAACAAACAATATGCGTTGACTCTAAATTAGAATAAAATTAAGAACAAGCTTGATGCTTTAAAAAGGAAGAATCGTTAGAGATGGTGGAGCGCAAGAGATATGAGATGCTCGTTAAAGAAGAATCGTACATGAAGACATGGCTGGATCTTTTTCTCTCGTTTTTCTTTTGGTGTTTTTCAAACAAGAAGCTATGTTAGTGTTTTGGAATTTTTCATTTAGTTATTTGAAAATCTATTTTGGACTTTTTCTTTGAGAATCAGTTTTAATTTTACTTTTTCGATCTCTGTTTCTTGTTCTCCAACACGTTTAGAGGGTGTTTGATACAATAACATGTCTTTGGAAAAGTTAATTCATGTGGCTCCTTTTGGTTGAAATAATATGTTTGTCCTCTACAGTTGTCCTGCAGCTTCCTCGCCATTGTAGTGGCAACGTAGAATCTGAGATCAAACTTTCTTGAGAAATGGAATTGATTCATTTTTTTTTCTTCAGAAGCATCCCAAGCTTGATTCTATTTAACACATTATTTTTACTTTAGTATTTTTATTCAACCGCTATTAACCGCAACCGTTTGTCAACCAGTCAAGAATATTCCGCAAACACAGTCGCTTCTAATTGTTAAACCAGTCGTACAAAACGTTTACAAACGCTACTAACCGCAGCCACCCGCTTCCGCAAACTCTCGCAACCGCAACCGCAACTGCTGCGTTTGAACCAGTCGAGCCCTAAGATAATTAGATTTGTGGGCTAAAAGGAGGCTCGGATAAATTCCATTCTACAGCAAGGCAATTCATAATAATGGGCCGATAAATGAAGGCCATTATCAGAAACTTACATATCCCAGAACCTGACCCGATCCACGTGTCCTATGTGGTGTACATTTACTAAATACACAAAAAAAAAAATTGGAATTGAAAAGAAAAAAAAAACTAGTGGTGCGAGACGTTTAAGGAATCTCGGTGAAGTTGCGTCTTCAAACACTGAAATACTCTACCGGTGAAATTGCCGCCATGGCCACAATCTCTCCGGGAGGAGCTTACATCGGAACTCCTTCTCCGTTTCTCGGAAAGAAACTCAAGCCGTTCTCTCTAACCCAAACGATTTCGAGCTCTAAACCAACGCTTAAGCTCGGGTCCGATTGTCGCGCTCAGCTGATCGACGCGGTTCACAATCTCTTCGTCGGAGTTGGAGTCGGGCTTCCATGTACGGTTATGGAGTGTGGCGATATGATCTATCGGAGTACCTTACCGAAATCGAACGGTTTAACGATCACCGCACCTGGAGTGGCGTTAGCTCTCACTGCTCTCTCCTATCTATGGGCCACACCTGGCGTTGCTCCTGGGTTTTTCGACATGTTTGTTCTTGCTTTCGTTGAGAGATTGTTCAGACCGACTTTTAGGAAGGTTGATATTGGATGATTGAGTCTCTGGCTGTGTCTTTTGGGTTCGATTAATTGATTGGATTAGGTTTTGGAATTTTGCAGGATGATTTCGTTTTGGGGAAGAAACTGGGTGAAGGTTCGTTCGGTGTTGTCTATAAAGCCTCATTATCCAAGAAACGTGCTTCTGATGTAAGTGCTTGATCAATGCTTCGTTTTGATTTAGAATTGAGATTTCAAATCTTCTTTGATGTGTTTGTTATGTTGAGATTCAACTTACATCAGAAGTATGAAGATTATAAAGTTACCATTTTGTTATTGATGTGAGGATAATATCTGTGATGTTGATAGGACGGTGAGTATGTAGTGAAGAAGGCTACTGAATATGGTGCTGTGGAAATTTGGATGAACGAGAGGGTTCGTAGAGCTTGTGGGAATAGCTGTGCTGATTTTGTGTACGGATTTCGGGAGGTGGTTTAGCTTCTCATAGATGATGACATTTTTCACTTGAGTACTTATGCTTGTAAATTTATGTTTATATTGTTCGTTCAAACCATTGCAGAAGTCTTCAAAGAAAGGTCCTGAGTATTGGCTGTTATGGAAATATGAAGGAGAATCAACACTTGCTGGTTTGCTGCAGAGTAAAGATTTCCCGTATAATGTCCGTACTATTTCCCTCTTTTTATTTATTCTTTTGATGTCATCTCCTATATATGTTATCACATTTTGAAGGCAAACATGTAGGTAGAAACTATCATCCTTGGGAAAGTTCAGGACTTGCCTAAAGGGCTGGAAAGAGAGAACATAATTATTCAGACTATCATGAGGCAACTTTTGTTTGCATTGGATGGTCTTCACTCAACCGGGATTGTCCATAGGGATGTTAAGCCTCAGAACGTTATTTTTTCAGAAGGTAAATTGATCGTAGTTCTTGAACTGTTTCTAGAATGAACCCAATGGAAGGATGAAGACATGCGTTTTTATGTCCAATGAACTTGAGCAGGTTCTCGTGCTTTCAAGATTATTGATCTTGGAGCTGCAGCTGATTTGAGAGTGGGAATTAACTACATCCCAAAGGAATTTCTCCTAGATCCAAGGTTTTTCTCTTTCGAAATTTGTTTCTTTCTCTGCCATGGATAACATATGTCAACCCTATTGTCGTTCTAAAACTCATATATAAATATCTTTCTTTTTTTTTTGCTTACAGGTATGCAGCACCTGAACAATACATCATGAGCACTCAAACTCCATCTGCACCTTCAGCACCCGTTGCAGCTGCACTTTCCCCTGTCCTGTGGCAGGTGCAAACTTAATTGTTGACTAGGCGAGCCTAATTAATATAAAGCGATCTAGTTTACATTAAATTAAGTGTCGGATTTTGATATTTGTGGTTTGGTTCCAAACAGATGAATTTGCCAGATAGGTTTGATATCTATAGCATTGGCCTCATCTTCCTTCAAATGGTAAGTAACAATCCACCAATCCCTTAGTTTTCGCTTGAGTTTTTGACTCATGCATCTTCAACTATCTTTTTGACAACCGTAATCTGGTTGTGTCAATTTATGTTAAAAAAACGTACATCCATGCCACATCAGCAAGTCATTCAGAGACTAGGATTAGAGCAAATAAGAGATATTGTTCTTCAGGTTTTTAGGGTTGTTGAGTGTTGAGTATTTTGTTGGTTGGCCTTTGGAAAGTAGGGGATGCTCTAGAAATCGTTTGTCTGGATTATTTTTGGTACTGTTGTTTGGATTGGTCTTTGGTTTATCATATCTTCCTTGATTATCAGAGCAGAAACTAATTTTGTTCTTACCAGCTTCCTTGTGTTGTGAAACGAATCAATCATACTATGTTAATATTCTGACCATGCTTTTACCGTTCCAGGCATTCCCATCCTTACGGTCTGACAGCAGCCTCATTCAGTTCAACCGCCAGCTGAAAAGATGCGACTACGACTTAACTGCTTGGAGAAAGTTAGTGGAGCCTCGTGCAAGCCCTGATCTCCGTAAAGGGTTTGAGCTATTAGATTTGGACGGTGGGATCGGATGGGAACTTCTGACATCAATGGTTCGGTACAAAGCAAGACAAAGAATCAGCGCGAAAGCAGCTCTTGCTCACCCGTATTTCGATAGACAAGGATTGCTTGCGTTGTCCGTCATGCAAAACTTGAGAATGCAATACTTCAGGGCTACACAACAAGACTACAGTGAAGCTGCAAATTGGGTGATTCAGTTAATGGCAAAATCCGGGACAGAAAAAGATGGTGGATTCACAGAAACGCAGCTTCAGGAACTCAGGGTTTGTGGCCAATCTTAACTTTTCGAATACCTCAAGAGTTATAATGTGTAGAAATTACTCAAGTCTGATATATATTTGCTTCTCTTTTGTATTATAAATAGGAGAAAGAGCCTCGAAAGAAAGCGAGTGCGCAGAGAAACGCTCTTGCATCAGCACTTAGGCTTAAGAGGAAGCTTGTGAAAACAGTTGCGGAAACTATGGATGAGATTACCGAAGGCCGCAAGACCGTATGGTGGAACCGGTGGATCCCCAGAGAGGAATGAGGACAGACTGTACTTTAACGGTAATATTTGTCAATGTTTCGTCCCGATAGTGTAAATCTCAATGTATATCTTATTAGCCTTTAGTAAATTACTACTACTTATAAAGCAAGTAACCTTAAAGAAATCATTGTACCTAAATCCACACACTTGTTGATATCATTGGAATTTGCCATCAATTAGACAAAAAAATAGTAGTATGCAAGATTCTTGAACATCACGTTACCCCCTTGGGCTTTGGACCTGAGAAACCATGAGATGCGCACGAAGAGTCAGACAAGTCTCTCTGGTCAAGCAACACTTACCTTGCTGGCTCTCGAAGTAAGTGCTTGTCTAATTAAAAATTATCAAAACAAAATCCTTCCGTACGCCATTGAAGCTGGAGTCGTTTCCCTCACTCGAGCTTTCTTTCTTCACAGAGAGCACATGCACTTAATAATTTAATATTTTAATAGATTGTTGACACCCTTGGTCTATTTTCTTTTACATTTTTTTTACTTTTAATTAACTTTTGTTGTTAATTAAAATCTTTTGACTATTTAAGCTAATTTTATTTATAATTATGTAATCCACATTGTAAAACAAAAGTTAACAACTTATATTTTAAAATATAAATTTCGTATCTTTTTGGAAGAAATTATATTTTAGAAATAAAGAGATTTCAATCATGATTTCATATTTTAAATTTTAACCCGAAGATCATGATTTGAAAATAATTCTATAATATTCTTTATTAATTAATCCATTTTTTGACCCGTTTTTGAGTGGACAGTTTTTATTTTTGTTTTTATAATTAAAATCAACTAATCTATTTTATAACTGTTTTATAGTGATTTAAATATTTATATTAATTGGAAAGTACTTTTGAGTTTTTGTACACTCTTAAAACGGTTGATTACTAAGTTATCCTTAATAAAATTAAGCTTTTACAATATTAAGTTTAGTTTATATTGAAAATTTTGTTACTTATTATAATAGTTTTAAAGATAATTTTTATTTTATTTTACAGATATGCATCATCCGGATAAACAAAAAATATAAGACAATAAATACGTATTTTTGATAATACAAATTTATAAAGTAAGTTCGTATTAATTATGTGAATTTTAAATTTGGATAAATATAAACGATAAAATACTTTAATAAAAATTATAATATCTATACATATATTATTATATATTATTTTTAATTTTATTTATGAGATATATATAATATTGACTAAAAATTAATACAAGATGATAAATATTAAAATATTTATGAATATTTTTAAATATTAATAAATATTGTTGTTATAGATAATACAATTTTATAGTAAATTTGTATTATTTTATAAATTTTGACTTGATATATGAATGATAAAATATTTTAATAAAAAATATATATTGATGTTAATACATATAAAATGATTATAATTTATTTTGGTGTTATTAATTTTATTTTAGAGTAAACTATAAAATATTTTAATAAGAAGTTAAGTTATAATAATGTTTATATCTATATTTAGTTACAAATAGTTTTGATATAGACTTTTTATAATATTATTGTTTTAAAATTAAATTAATTTATTATAATTTTATGTGTTAATAATAATTATGGTGCGAGCGAATTATACTAGTATTTTATAAATTTGATAGAACCCACAAAAACTGTAATTATAAAAATATCAAGCATAAGCTAATACATCATATATTCGAATAATATATATTTATATATATATATATATATATTAATTTTAATATTTTTGGTAAACTGAAAATATATTAAACAATTTTTAATATTATAATGTTAACTTTTATTTCATAAATTAAAATATAAATAGTATTAGTATATTTATTTTATTATATTCATTTTTAAAAATTGAAGTATGTTAAAATACATAAACTTATGTTGCTTTATTTGTATACTTACTTAAATTTTATTTTATAATTTATAAAATAATTTATCAATCAAGTAATTTAATTATATTTATCACTTGTTTTAATAATTTAACTATGTATACAGAATATATATATCATTTTGTACTTATAGATCAAATGTAGTTAAAATTAATTTATAGTAAATTTAATATTAATTATGAATTTAGTTAATTATCTAAAAACAATTGAGAACTTAAAAATATTTTTTTAATATTTTGTTATTGTATATATATATATTTAAATAAAATTATTAAAAATATTATGAATATATTTGAATAAAATAATAAATTAGAAAATATTTAGTATACCTTATACAATGATCTAATTTTTAGTGACCAAAAAAAATTTAATAAAAAATAAAACTTTACATAAAGATAGTGGCACAAATAGTAATATAATACATTGTAATTTGGTTATTTCTGAAAAATAAAAATTTGCTTTACTAGTATAGATTTGTATTTTATAGGGGTTCTATTTGATAGAACTTAGATAGATACCAAACAATACTTCAACCAAACAATACTTTAATATCATCTATGATTTAAAAAAACAGTTGTTTTAATAGTATAAACTAGTATGATTCGTTCGCACCATGTGCGAACACAAACATTATTACCACCTAATTTTTTTAAAAAATAAATATTATCAATTTATTTTAACAATTATATTATTATGATAAATTTATATCAGACTATTTTTAATTAAATATAAACATTATAATACTAAACTTTTTATTGAAACATTTTTATTTACACTATAACACTTCAATTTTTTTAAAATAAAAATCATTCAATTTTATTTAACAATAATAAAATTATAACAAAATCTATATCAAACTATTTGTAATTAAATATAGATATAAACATTATAATAATATTTTATTATTAAGATATTTTGTAGTTTATTATAAAATAAATTATCAATAACAAACATATTTAAAGTAGTTATCGTTTATATTTATCTAAATTTAAATTCATATAATTAATACTAATTTACTATATAAATTTGTATTATCCACAATAATCATAGTTATAAATATTAAAAACTCATAATTCAAAAAATATTTTTTGTATTATCATCTTATCATTTTTATACAGATGATGTATATCTCTAAAATAAAATAAAAACTAAATTTAAAATTAATATAATTAATAATAAAAATTATAAATATAAACTAAGGTTAACATAGTAAAAAACATAATTTCATTAATGGTAGTTTAGTAATCAACTATTTTAAAAGTGAATATAAGGCCAAAACCACTTCTCAATTAATATAAAGATTTATGTTTTATATGGGTTTTTATTCATGAAATTTAAATAGATATCACACAATATTACAACATCATCTAAGGTTTAACATTTGTTTTAATAGTATAGATTTATGTCAGAAATTTTTTGTATTTTGCCAATCTTGTAGACCCGGAAAAGTTTAATGAAATTTCAAGTTGACAAAAAAATATAAATTTATGTTTTATATAAATTTCTATGTTGACCAAAAAACAATAAATAAATAAAATATGGACTTCTATTGAATAGATACCACACAATAATACAATATCATCTAAGATTTATATGGTCATACATCTATAGTGCCACAGTAGAGTAGCATATTAGTTCAATGATTGAATAGCAAGAACATTTTTAGTTAACGAAAATTTACACCGAAAATTTACACCTACGTTAAAAATTTGGGTTTAGTATATTAATGACATTTTAGTTTATCTAACTATATTTTTGGCGCATTCATAAACCATCATTATATTAATTGAAAATATTTTTTAGTCTTATATTTACTCTTAAAATGATTATTTTAATTTATTATTAATGCAATTAGGTTAATTATTATGTTAACTTTAATTTATAGTGATAATTTTATTATGTTTTTAATTGTATTATGGAGATATACATAATCTTTAATTAAAAAAATGAGAAGATAAATATAAAATATTTATGAAAACATTTTAAATTTTATTTTGAAGATATACACAACCTTGAATAAAAAATAAAAAGTAAGATAATATGATAAATATGAAAATTTATTTTGATGAAGATTTCTAATTTTATTTTACATATATACATAACTTTTAATAAAAATATAAAATAAGATGATAATGGAAAACATATACGAATATTTTTAAATATTAATAAATATATTTTAGATTTTCTATATTAAATTCATATTATTTTTATAAATTTTGAGTTATATATATATAAATGATATAATATTTTGAAACAAAATATTTATGTATTGATTTAATACATAAAAATATATAATTACAATTTATTTCATTATTATTATTAATTTTATTTTAATAAATTATAAATATCTTATTAAATAGAAAAATATATACTTGTTTAATTATAAATAGTCTCATATAGATTTTTATAGTATTATTATTGTTCCTACATTAATTTGATAATTTTATTTTTATAAAAAATTTATTAAATAATATTTGTGTTCGCACATAGTGTGAACGAATCATACTAATTTATAATATAATAGATCACTATTCAGAAAATGTGAAATTTTCATACGGTACTAAATTAGTATCAAATTATTAGTAGTGGGTTAAGCTAGGGATGTTAAATGAGCCGATCCGCGTCTATATGGACAAACCCGCCGATTTCTTTTATCTATTGGGTAGTTGCGGGCCGGACCACCTGACCCGCTGACACAAATATGGTTGTCCAAGCCCGGCTTACAAATTTACCGGGTCTAATAGGCTAGCCCGCGGGCACTTGTTAAGTGTTTTTTTAATGGTTATGAACTTCTAGTTTTATTTACCAACACATAACATATTCAATGTATATTTTTGTGGTACTACTTAAATTTTAGGTGTTTAGTATTAATTTATGTATATACAATATTGTTTTATCATTCGAAAGTTACACATAAGAACAGTGAAGTCAAACAACTTGGTTTAAAAAAATTTCCAGATATCATGCCAATCCTTAATGATAACTTAAATATTAAGAAAATAAAACAACCAAAAATATATATTATGAATGCCTATCATTGTTTAGACTGAAAACAAAATATGATTCCTAAAAAACCATTAAACCATTGTGAAAAACCAAAATCTGAGCAAATATCTGAAATGAAACTCATAACACAAAGAAAATAATCAATAAAACCATAAAGGAAGATCATGATTTATCTTCAAGAATTGATTCAAATGTAGGGAGTGTCTCATCTTCTTCATCAACTTTCATCCTCTTCTGCATATATCACATAAAGTAATAATTAATATATAAAAAATTAAATTGTCTAATAATGTAAAATTTATAAGAAATTAGTTATTTGCCATTTTCATATGTTTAAAAACCTTTTACCAATTACGATGGTAGATTAGAGCTTGAACGTGTTTTGGAAGAAGACGGCTTTTATACTTGTAAAAAACTCGAGCTCCAATGCTAAAAGATGATTTGGAAGGTACTGTTGCGATGAGAATACTAAGAAGATCACAAGCCATAAAAACTAATTCTCCATAGCATTGAGAGTTATCTTTCCAAAATTGCAAGATATCCAAACTTTCAAAAGTCCCAAAGTCCATCGGTGATACATCTCCAAAGAAGACTTTCCGTTTACAGCAACAATGGCTTTGCAAAAGGCGAAGAAATCCTGTAAAATTAAAACAAAAAAACATATATAAAAAGTAGACATATTCCTAAAATTAATTAATAAAATCCAAATGTTAACAGGTTTTAAAAAAAAAGAACTAAATCTTAAAATCACATGCACACGGTACACTAAAATACAATTTAAGTCAATGGACCAAAGCAGACCAGTTATAATGCACTCATGCACGCATCTAGAAAATTTATGATACAAGAGTAATATATATGGTATAGTGGATAGTTTATGAATTATGATGCACATATCACACAGTTAGAAAAAAAATCCTTACTTATAGTTTATAAATTATGATGTGCACATCACACATAAACTTATGGAATAAGAAAATTAAAACTTACACCGTAATTCGCAAAATCTCCTCTATGTTCTTTATCATTAACATTGCCTCGAACCATTTCACGCGTCTTTGAAGATTGCTGATATCAGGAGCAAGTTGGACACCGTTCATAGTTTGTTGACTTCGAAGAAGGCTGTCCACTTTGCTCAGGAAGTTAAAGTGTTCCAAGCTAAAGAAGACAAATCAGGAAGAGGATGTGAACTACATTGGTGGCTCTGTATTTCAAGGGAAAAGGTTTGGAAATCGGAAAGGTAACAAGTTCTTCAATAGAGGACAGAAGAGTGCTTTCACAAGCAATCAAAACTCTTATGGATTTGGTCAGACTGCTGGTTATCAGAAGCATTTTCAGCAAGGTAATTCTTACTAGAGAACCTATGGATCATCTTCTTATCAGGCACCTCCTGCTGCTAATGCTTATGAGAGCAAGATGGAAGCCATAAGGGAGCAGTTGCTAGAGGGTCAGACTAAGACTGATGTGGACTTCAACAAGAAACTAGATGTTGTGTATGAGGATCTTAATGGGAAGTTTGAATCCTTGAGTACACATGTAAAGCAATTGGACACACATGTGAGCCAAATTTCAAGCGCAGTAAAAGGAAAGAGTGTCATGGACACCCACATCAAGGCTTGGTCAGTTTATGTTGATGATGGATCAAACCAAGGTGAAAATTTTGAGTCAAATACAGTTGAACTCGTGGAAAAAGCTGAGAAATCTGAAACTGGAGAAAAACTCTCGGTGGAATCTGTGAAAAATCATCTGCATCGATCGATGCACCTTGTGCGACGATCGTTGCATGTCGTGAACAGACAACCTCATTTGTTTCTCATAGCATTGATGAAGAGATGGATCATGAGCTTATTAGACTATTCCATGTGGTGTCTGAGATAACTCAACAAGAGATTGATGAGGTCAGACAGCTGGAAGTGATGGATGAGAAGTTGGAAGAAGTTCCACAATCTGATGATCCACCATATCACTCTTGTGTGCATAGATACTTGGAGAAGATGCTGCCAATGGACGAAATGTTGAAAGATTGGGTGATAGTGGTCCCTAAACATATCAGTGATGTGCTGCTAACTCAGATCCCCAAGAAGCTACTTGATCCTGATATTTTTGTGTTGAGTTGCGCTATCTTTGAGGATAGTTTCAGGCGTTCTTTGTGTGACTTAGGATCTGCTAGAAGTCTCATGACATACTCTGTGGCAGAGAAGCTGGGAATGACGGATTTTTCACCCACTAGGACTTCTCTTATTCTAGCTGATCAGTCAATAAGGATTCCGGAAGGAGTTCTTTAGGACGTCCCAGTGAGAGTTGGAAACTACTTAGTTCCGACAGATTTCTTGGTGCTTAAGTACGACAGTGAGCAGGATGATGCTCTAATACTGGGAAGGCCATTCTTAGCCACGGCTGGAGAAGTGATCGATGTAAGGAACAATCTGATTGATCTCTATCTAGGAGATGAGCCTCTACACTTTGAGATGGATATGCTGCGCATGCCACAAATTGATTGTCAAACCTTTAGCATTGAGGATAGACAGGGAGAGCAGACAAGTGAAACTTTGGTTTTAGATCCTGGAGATCATTACATTCCTTCTTTTCTTGGACGAGTTCACACCGACACAGCTTACTCTCCACCTTGGATGAGGAGACTTTCGCAGAGGCACTCACAGTCTCTGTTGAAACCTCCAGGAGCTTGATCTTGTTCGTCCGGTCACGCTAATGACCTTAAACAAGCGCTGAGTGGGAGGCAACCCACTGTTTGGTTTGTATATATTCTTTTTGGTGTTTTCCTAGGATTTTACGTTTTGGTTTTGTTTTTGGTGCTTTTTCAATGCAGAATACGAGTCTGGAGATCTGCGTCGATCGTTGAACTTGTTGTGACGATCGTTGCAGAGAGATATGACGAGGAGGTGAAATCGCCTTGTGACGATCGTTGCGGTCCTGAGCGACGATCGTTGCAAATGGTTCAATTTTAAAATTGAAGGTACACGTGCGCTGAACCGGAATCGGATTGGTTCAATGGCAACGATCGTTGCATTCACGAAATAGGTAAGTGCCTTTAACCTTTTCTCCTTCTCTTCTTCCCCATTTCGCTTGTTTGTACACCCGATTCGCCTCTACCCTAAATCACTCAACTCTTCATCATTTTCTTTGATTCAAAGCACTATTCTTCTTGTTTTTACACGCTCTATACATTTCTATAACCTATTAGAAGCAATTCTGAAGTAAGGTCTCTCAAATTCATCATTTTCGGATTCGGTTCTAGGGTTTTGAAATTAGAGATTTTTAGCTTTAAGAGATGATACCGTACTGTTATAAGCTTGATTTAGGTTGATTGGTGATGAAATTATGCTGTTTATGAGACTGTGGGATTGATTTTGACACGATTTGAAGGATTATATGGCGTATGTGAAATCGCCTTGCAACGATCACTGCATCTATGCAGCGGTCGTTGCACTGCGATTCCACATAAAAGTTCTGCGTGACTTATGGACTTTATTTCTTTAATTTCAGATGCCTCCTCGCAGACAACCTCACAAACGCAGAGCTACTACAGCAGCTGCAGATCAGCCTCCTCCACTAGAGGAGTGGTTTCTTCGATATTCGACACCGCCTGAGCCTTATCAGAGAGATTGGGAGGCTATAGAGTTGCCTTGGCCTAAGGAAGATAAGAAGAAGATCCCAACAGACAAGGTATGGGACATGGCACCTGATAAGCTGCTTAAGACTGATACATTCACTGAGAGGCCGATACATGAGTACTGGGATGAGTACGATACACTTCTCTACAATGGCTGGTGTGATATGGATATTCAGCCGACCAAGTTTGCTTACTATTGGAGTTGCAGGACCTTAGGCATTGATGAGCAGGTGCTTAGATTGGTTAAAGGCATTGGTCTGGGGACAATGCATATGCAGTACTATGAGTTGTATCCTGATATGGTGAGACAGTTGTTGGCGACCTGCAAAGTCTACTATCCTGATCCGGAGCGCAGGAGAGCCGCATATGGCATCTTTACATTCATGAGCTTAAGAGTCAGGTACCGGATTTCCCTTCTAGATATCTGCCGTATTTATGGGTTCAGCGTGGAGCCTACACGCACTGGTATAGCTCTTGAGTGGGATAGACAGGAGGCGCATTATTTTTGGGACCAGTTTGGCAATGGAGCATATGACTCGAGGACCACGAAGCAGATTCAGGACAGACATCCTGTTCTTAGATATGTGATCCGCATCTTGGGTTACACGCTGCTGTGCAAGGCTGAGGCAAAAAAGATGCGCAATAATGAGCTGGAGATACTTTTCATTGGGTTGAGAGAGCAGTTTGCTGGTACTGAGTTGAGAGATCCGGCTAGGGATCTAAACTTAGGAGCTGTGTTTGCCCATCACTTGTGCTCATTGTAGAAGAAGGCGCTCTCCGACTCCTGTTCTTTCGGGCAGTACTGATCCCAAGGATGACATTGATGATGTGAGAGAGTGAGATTGGTCTCCATTTTTAGACTATCGGTTCTGTATTTCTTTTTCACTTTTTCTTTTGCACTTCTTTTGATTTTTCTCTTTGATACTTATGTTTGGGATGATGTGCTTACTTTTAGACTATCTGTTGCTTTGATTTTGCTTGTTTGCATTGATTTTCAGGTTTCAGGTTTGAGATTTGAGACTTTCTCACGAACTAACTTGCTAACTGCTGACTGCTGACTGATCCGACGAAATCGCAATGCAACGATCACGGTCCTGTGTGTCGATCTGATGGAACTCACGCCATTCTATCATCAGATCGAATCCAATCTCGTTCCTTATTGCCTAGGATCTAGGGTTTAGTTAATTGAATCATTAGGGATGATCTCGTGTTTACCTGGAGATTTTCAGCGGAATATGGTCAGATAAACGAGATCTCTAGCGCCTCAATTGTTGCGCCTCTACCGTAGTCCACACGCACACAAGATGGAATCTACCGGGATGCTAGTGCCGGGATCAAAGATCTTCTTGGGATTCCTGTGTTTTAAGAGGTGGCTGTCAAAATGAACATTCTCTACTCAAATTCGTGGCTAACATCATATATATAGCCCCTTGAGAAGACCTAATTAATCCCTGGACCAAACCATGATTAATTAAGTCTTGAACCAAAATAAGAATTTCGATCCGTCCATAGTGTCGATCGACACACTGCTTAGTGTCGATCGACACATCCTCTAAAACACAATATTCAATGTGTATCCAATACACATTGACTAGACCATTCACCAATGATCAATCCCTTATGAAGTACACCCAACTTGCTTAGGTGTGTGGCCCTGTAGGTCCACATAATACTAGCAATGAGTTATAACTCATAAAGTCATAAGCGGCTTCTAGCAAAACATTATGACCACCTAGTATCACATGAATTGTCCGATCTCGACAATACAACTATTTATCAGAGTTAGTACAATATGATTTCAGGACATAATCCCAACAATCTCCCACTTGTACTGGAATCATCTATTCCCCTAATTTCTTTGTCACTATATCTCGACATGGCATAAGGCAAGAAACCGTGTCATCCTTATTATAGCCAACATCATGTTCATCGAACTCCTGATCTATACTGATAAAAACAAACGACTGACAATCACCTCGTTTGAGCACGGCCATGCATTTTTCTCAGTATCAAATCTTCGATGGGCCCTGAGATATTTATCTCCTGTTATATAGGAGGGACAAATCCCTTCTTGTTCCATCCCTGTTTCTACACACACTTCATGATACGCCTAAGCAATGCCTTTATAGCCGCCAGTTACGGAACGACGTTTGACAAGGTCAAAGCGTACCAATTCACATGCTAGAAAGCATGATGAACTCAGGTCTAAGGACTATACTCTATAGTCGTAATGAGAACCTCTCATGACACTGATATAACTATCCTGTAGAGTTCTCATTAGCGGGTCATGTCCGATCATATGTTCACCAACATATATCTATGTGATTGACGTTGATACTCATATCAATGACTCCATGAAACTTAGTCATACGTCACCTCACATACTAGTCTTAACGGTTGTTAGTGTCCCACTTTAACAACCTATGACCAGGGACAAACATAATTTTATGTCATCTTTCATTTATAGGGTTTCATGATCAAGTCCTCAACTTGATGACCTATAAAATGAACATAAATATTTTGGGACCATTTTTTAATTATCCAATAATCAAATAATGCTGATGTCATTTTTTCATAAATATGACCATAGCATGTCTATGTGAACATCATAACTCCCACTAGAATCAAGACCACGTCTTCAGATATCTAGTACCTACAGCAACAGTGCCAAAACTCGTGCTTAGGTTGTGAGAGAAGCTGCGGTGTTCTTGCTTGGAACCATTCCAACAAACCACACCGCTATTCATTAATAAGCCCTAATCTACAGTCCACTGCTTGGAGTCCTTCCAACAGATAGCACCGCTACACAGACAAAGAGACATAACCAGGTGGGAACCGAAAGTTGTCTTCGTCCGTCTAACTACTTTTAACGAACTCGTCACTTCCTCAGTTGAACAAGAACCTATCCTTAGTGTTCCTCAAACACTTGGGGATATTCCTTACAGCTGTCCAGTGACTTTTACCGGAACAAATTTGTATCTTCTCGTCTTGCTTTATGCGTAATCTGCATCTAGACGAGCGCAAAATATGTCATTCATGATGGATTCTATTGCAGAAGCATGAGGAATCACACTCATACATACTAGCTCAGCCAGTGTCCAAGACACTTCATCTTGCCAATATTATTGCCATAATACCTTTGGTGTGAAGCCATTCTTGGAATCATGTATATTGGAACTGTCCAATACCTTATCTACATAAGGATTCTGACACGATCCAATAAGCCTACCCAATCTATTTCAATAGATCCTTATTCCAAGAACTCACGCGGCTTCTCCCATGTCTATCGTTGAAAATGACTTCCGACCCAAGTCACATAAGACTTAAGCGACGGAACGTCGTTTATGAGATTAAGTATGTTATATACATACAGTGTGAGAAATGCAACTACGCTCTCATTAGTCTACTTGTAAACGCACGGTTCATATTCGTTCCTTATCAAGTCATAACTTTTGACCGTTTTAACAGAACGTAGATTTCAACTCCAAGATGTTTGCTTCAATCCAGAAATAGATCGGTGAAGCTAACATGCTGATATACCATGGATTTTAGGGATTTTAACCATGGTATATATCTTATTTATCGAGTCCTTTACTATGTTTTAGAGTCTTTTCAGGTATTTATTAGGTACAAGCACATTTGGAGCAGATTTGGTGATTATGGCACTTTCTGGAGCTTTTTGGAGCGTTTGGCCGAGAGATAGAGTTCTCTGTGGACATTTGAGGAATGCATCGATCGACACACCTTTGGTGTCGATCGTTGCATATGCGAGATGGGCCAGACTCGGCGGTTTAATGAAGAATGCTGATATTGCAGAAAAGCCCAGATATTTACACAGAAGCCCAAAACGTGTTTTAGACTATATATTAGGGTTTTTAGCCACTTGTTTAGGCTACGCTTTTCTTAAGTCTTATTTTATTTCAGAGAGAGTTAGGGGCTGATCCTGTTCTCGAAAGAGAGAGGATTTTGAACCCCAGATCTTTACTTTGTTTTATGATATTTGGTTTTCTATTCAAGATGTTTTCTGTTTCGATGAACATGTCTGAGTAGATTACCTGTTAAGTTTAGGGATTCTCATTAGGGATTTCATGGAATTATAGTTTAATCAATCTGTAGGGATTCATATCTGCTAGTTCTTCTTCTAGGTTTGTTCTTAATGCTTAATCTGAAGTAGCTATCCAGATTTATGATGTTAGGTTGATTGATGCAACGACAGTTGGTTAATTAGCTAGAAAGAACCTAGATGAGCAATTTGATCTACTCGAAAAGGAATTTGGTTTAGGGGAATTGTGAACATATCGAACTTGATCTTAAAGCTAGTTTAATTTGTTAGTAATTGCAAAGGAATTTGGATTGCTGCACTTAGACTTAGAGAATTCTCGCAACGATAGTTGGTTAATTCTATATCTGTGTTTGAGTTCTAGAACAGTTTCTGATTAGATCCCGATTGATTGGTTGCTTGTGTTCCTGACTTCCTGAGAACTCCCTAGACTTAAAGCTTCGCTTCCTTGCTCACAAACTCGCTTGATTTACTTTTTGCTGTCTGATTTACTGCTTTCTCATTACATTGCTTTCACCTAGTTCAATCTTTTCTGTTCTTAATCTATCGTTGACTGGAGTCCCTGTGGATTCAATACCCTAAGTACTACAACTACATCACTGTGCACTTGCAGTTAGTATAGGGATTAAAACTAGACCTATCACATGCATACTTAGCAAATTTTCGGAGTTGGGGCTCACCATCGCTCCTTGAATTTCGCAAGCTCGTCACTTTTCAATGATCAACAGATCACGGCAATTGGTTACGAGAAATTACTCTCGGGTTAGTGACGGATCCATTCGGATCTGCGAACTTCAGGCTCCACAGGTGTAGTTCCTACAGTACTTTGTAGATCCAACCACTGCTCTCCCTTAACAGGTTGAGAAGCCTCCTGTGTTTCTCGAATTTCTTCGAGCTGTACTTCTACTCCCACTGTTCTTCTTGGAAAGAAACTTTCTATCTAGAAGAACAGAGTTCCGAACAACAAAACTTTGTTCTCGGATTGGTTGCAAAAGGAATAAGCCTCAGTTTCCCTAGGACAACCAGCGAAGCAGCACTTATCAGATATGGGTTCAATCTTGTTTGTTGACAACTGCCTTATACAAACCTTGCAATCCCAATTAATCAGGAAAACATACTTGGAAAACTTCCAGTCCACATCCAATGTGGTGTCTTTCAACTGATTCTGATAGAAAACTATTTGGCGTAAACACATACATTTTAGAGCGTTTTTCTCAAAGGATAATGGAAAATTCGTGTGACTCATCATTAATCGGATCAAATCCAATAAGGTCCGATTCATTTTTCTCGGAAGCACCATTCAGGTTTTCCAGGAGAGATGAGCTGTGAGACGACTTCACACTCACTTAGATGATCACTTAATTCTTGACTCAAGTATTCTCCTCCGCGATCTAATCGAGGATCTTTAATACTTCTGTCATATCGATTCTATACTTCATTCTGGAACTCCTTTGACCATTTCAAAGGATTCTGACTCGTGTCTCATCAAATGAACACAACCATACTTACTGAAGTCATCAATAAGGTAATGAAGTACTGAAGATTTCCTCTGACACTAATGCTCATCGGGCCACATACATCAGTATGTGCAATGCCCAATAAGCCTTTGGCCCTTTTCTTTAGCTCTGCTAAAGAAGCCTTAGTCATTTGGCCCAGTAAGCAGAATTCATATCTCATATGATTTATAATCAAATGAGCCCAAAATCTCATAACTATGGAACTTCTGAATCAGCTTCACTCTATGTGGTTGAAACGACTATGCTTAGGAAAATCGTTTTCGAGTCTTCAGACTTAAACCGTTTGGTATTTATGTTATATATACAAGCATACATTGATTTAAGATATAAAACCCATTATCAAAAGGGGTGCTACCATATAATATTTCATTAAGATCAAAAGAGCAAAACTTGTCTTTTATCGGAATGAAAAACATCTAAATTCTTACAAAAAAATGAAAGACATCTCTGCATAAAGCAGGTACATAGTAGCAATTACTTAATTCAAAAACCAAGCTTGAAAGGCTCCTACAAGTGGAGAATCTCTACGGCTCATGCATAAACCATTGCTCCATATCAGGCACACAGTTCCACTTGTCCTTTCTTCAACGTCCTATTGTTGTTTAGGTCCTGCATATTTCAAAAATATCAGTACCACAACTAGTATCCAATACATACGTAGAACTTGAAGTAATAACACAATACCTGAAGAAGAAGTACCGTACATCTCCTTCATCTCTTGTGAATCTTCCAAGAATTTAATGCAATCTCTCTTCCAATGCCCAAACTCATCACATTAGTAGCACTTACCAACATCAGATGGGCCGGACTTGAGCTTATAAGATGACACATGCTTATCCTGATTCCAAATCTTGACGGCCCTGCCTCTACCTTTGTCAACACAAGATTTCTCAAACCTTTTACCCTTTGTGATGTTTTGCTCAGCTGTCTTGAGCATGCCATGCAGCTCAGTCAACGTCTTCGTCAAGTCATTCTTGATATAGCTTTTCCTAAACTTATCATAACTTGACGGCAGTGACTGCAGAATGATCTCAGTAGCCAACTCTAGGCCAACAGGACAATCCAGTTTCCCCAGGTTATCAATGTAATCCATCATTTTAATGACATGAGGACTCACTGGAGCATCCTTTGGTAGCTTTCACCCAATGAGAGACTTAACCATCTGGTATCTCTCAACTCGTGCTTGATCCTGAAACATCAGTTTCAGGCTAGTGGTCATCTCGATTGGCGACTCCATGTTCTCGTGTTGACACTTTAGGTCCGAGTTCATGGTAGCCAACATCAGACCACACGCATCTACCACATCAATATAATGCTTATTCCAAGCATCATATACTGCATGCGAGGCATTGGTTCCAAGCCTCTTGGGGAGAGCTTTCTCAAGGACATAGTCCTTACTCTCTTGCTTGAGAATAAATCTCAAGTTCCGATACCAATCCAGGAAATTTGATCCATTTAACTTGTCCTTCTCAAGGACGGATTGCAACGAGAAAGTAGTTTTAGACATAGGCTGAAATCTAAGAAAAGAAAATTTTAGTTATGAAGTTCAGGGAATGAGAAATCTTATCTAATAAGAAAACTCGCATTATATTCAAACAATGTTTCCTCTATGAATATAATGTTCCAAGATCCATACATCACTAAAATCTGAGTGGACGACTCGTCATCACCCAGAGTTTAGTCATCTAGGTAAGCAAATCATTGCTAATTGTACCCAGTAAAACTCTTGGTCGCAGATAAGACAATCCATGTCTCATCCACTCTGACGTCTCTGGGCCCAGAACTTCTGACTGATTATCTGATCTGCTTGTCTGATTTTCTGAGAACTCCCTAGACTTAGCGCTTTTAGTTGATTGCTTACAAACCACTCCTGCTATCTGATATACCATGGATTTTAGGGTTTTTAACCATGGTATATGTGTTATTTATCAAGTCTTTCACTATGTTTTAGAGTCTTTTCAGGTGTTTATTAGGTACAAGCACATTTGGAGCAGATTTGGTGATTATGGCACTTTCTGGAGCTTATTGGAGTATTTGGCCGAGAGATAGACTTCACTGTCAATATTTCAGAGCCGCAACGATCGACACACTTATGGCATCGATCGTTGCATATGCGAGATGGGCCAAACGACGGTTTAATGAAGAATAATGAAATTGCAGTTTTGCCCAGAAGTTCCTGATATTTACAAAGTGACCCAATTCGTGTTTTAGATTATAAATAGGGTTTTTCAGCCACTTGTTAGGCTTTGCTTTCATAACTAAGTTTTATTTTCTTAGGAGATTTTAGGGGCTGGTTTTGTTCTCGAGAGAGACTTGATTTCGAACCCCTGTTCTTATTCCTTTGATTATTTTACGATATCTACTTTGATTACGTTATCTGTCATGATTGCTATGTCTGAGTAGATCTCTTGTTAGGTTTAGGGATTCTCATTTGGAATTTCATGGAATTATAGTTTAATTAATCTGTAGGGATTCATATATGCTAGTTCTTTATCTAAGTTGTTCTTAATGCTAAATCTGAATTAGCTACCCAGATTTATGATGTTAGGCTGATTAATGCAGCGAAAGTTGGTTAATTTAGCTAGAAAGAACCTAGATAAGCAATTAAACTTCTCGCAAACGAAAGTTTGGTTTAGGATAATTGTGAACATATCAAACTTGGAATTAAAGCTGGTTTAATCTGTTAGTAATTGCAAAAGAGATTTTGGATTGTTGCACTTAGACTTAGAGAATTATCGCAAAGAAATTTGGTTAATTCTATATCTGTGTTTGAGTTCTAGAATAGTTTATGATTAGATCTCGATAGATTGATTACTTGCGTTCCTGATTTCCTGAGAATTTCCGAAGCTTAACACCTCCGCCTTCTTGCTTACAAACTCACTTGATTTGCTTGCTATTTCGTTTACTGTTTTCACACGTGCTTCGCTTAATTTAAATCTGAACTACTAATAATCTATTGTGTGACTGAGAGTTGATATATCATGGTTTTTACTAGTTTTAGACCATGATATAAGTGTGTTTTAGTGTCTTTTTGTGTTCTTTTAGAGTCTTTTACAGGTATAATCAGGTTTGGAGCATATTTGGTGATTATGGCACTTTTTGGAGATTTTTGGAGTGTTTGGCCGAGAGATAGAGTTCACTGTCCGAAACAGAGTAATGCGTCGATCGTTGCACTCTAGCACCGATCGTTGCACCAGCGAGATGGGCCGAAACTCGGCGGTTTATGAAGAGTCAAGATATTGCACTCTGATCCAGAAGTTCCTGATATTTACAAAGAAGCCCCTGGCCGAGATTAGACCTATATAATTAAGTTTTTGGTGTTTTAATTACTTACGCTTTCATAATTAAGAGCAGAGGATTTTTAGAGCTTTTGGGGCTGATCTGAATCTTTACTTCATCTGTATTTGGAGAAGATTTCGAACCCCTTTAATTCTTTATCTTTTATACAATTTATTCTCCATATGATTATGTTTTCATTATCTATGTCTGAGTAGATTCCTTGTTAGGTTTAGGGTTTCTCACATAGGATTTCATGACTTGCTAGACTTGTTTATTTCAGTTAAGGATTCATAACCATATCTGTTCTTCAATCTAATTGTGCTTAAAGCTAGTTCTAACCTGATCAATTAGAATCTAGATCTTAGGTTGCTAAATACGACACGGAAGTGTGGTTTAGAAATCTGAACTAATTAGGTTGAGCAATTAAACTTCTCGCAAACGAAAGTTTGGTTTAGGATAATTGTGAACATATCAAACTTGGAATTAATGCTAGTTTAATCTGTTAGTTCTCGCAAACGAAAGTTTGGTTTGCTGCACTTAGACTTAGAGAATTATCGCAAAGGAATTTGGTTAATTCTATATCTGTGTTTTGAGTTCTAGAACTGTGCTTAATTAGATCCTTGCTGAATGAAATGTCTGCTTGTCTGATTTCCTGAGAATGCCCTAGACTTAGCGCTCTTAATAACTTGCTTTCACAACCAATAATTTCTGCTTTCTGTTTACTTTCTCGCATTGCTTTTAATTCAATCACATTGCTTTCTTCCTAGTTTAATTTCCTGTTCTTGAGCTATTGAATACCAGAGTCCTTGTGGATTCGATACCTATATACTACAACCACTGAACTGTGCACTTGCAGTTAGATATAGGATTAAAACCTGACCCTATCAAGTTTTTGGCGCCGTTGCCGGGGACTCTAGGAGTCTTCGATAGCTTAGAACCTAGGGTTTTACTAGGATTTTTCGTTTTCTTTTCGTTTTTGTTTTTGTTTTTTTTAGTTACTAATTTTCTCTGTTTTCTCTCTGTCGCAGGTACCAATATCGCACTAAGTCGATCGTTGCACCCTTGCACCGATCGTCACTAGGCGATTCTGAGATTGAACCGATTGTTGCACTGATAGCATCTGTGGATCCTAAACCCCACACTCAGTTTTTAGAGTGTTTTTGATGAGCTGATTTACGAAATAGGTGGGCTAGATTCTTGGTTGCACGAGATCAAGGAGCTTAGCAATGATGAAAAATAGATTTGTATTAATTCGGTAAGAAGAACAACAAGAACTCGAGCTATAGAGCGATCACAAGATCTCAGTCTTAGGTTTTAATCTCAATCAGAAATCGGATCCCCATTACTGTTGTCGAACCCTTCTTTTATAGTCCCTAGCTTCGTAACTATCTTCCCTGATCTTCGGAGCCGACTTCAACAACTTGCGGGATCTTCGGGATTGCGTGCTCAGTCCATATCCTCCTTTGTAGCCGGTTGGTTGCCTAACGGTTCGGACGGTACCTACCAAGGTGCTCTGTGGGGTCGGAGCTCTCTGCTGGACTAGGCCTTGGTGTAAGCGCAATCGGGCCTAGCTGCCAAGGTTGAATCCAGGCCTTATTCAGCTGATTTGCTTCGGGAGTGAAATCTGGCCCAAACATTTGCCCCCCAGCCTTTTAAGCGGATTCCCGAGCTTGAAAGGCGAGATCTTCTCGGATAAGGCCCACAGTCTTCTTGGATAAGGCCGGATCTTAGCAGTTAGGATCGCGTCGAAGATTCTGGACGCTTCGGCTTTTCGCATGCACCGTTGGATAGTGCGCAGAAAGAAATCCCGCCAAGATGAATGGACGAGATGAGCGCGTGGCATTAACTATGCACGTCCGCGGCACGTGGGGAAGATTCTCGCGTGATTTGACGGTTGCGGTACGCGAGACTTGAAAGATTTACGGAGTCCCGAGGTGGCGTAATTATGACGTCTTTATAACCCACCTCCTCCTGAACCCACTCTCCAATACACAACCGCCGTTCGCGAGGTAACTTCTTCACTTCTCTTTTATAGCGATTACTCCTCTCTCTTTACTTTTACGCTTCTATTTCTCTCTCTTCTGTAGTTTCCCTTTTACCTGTTTGCGAGAAAGAACTGTTTTCTTTTGATTTTCTTTAAGCGATGTCGAAATCAAGCTTGGTTAGGGTTAAAAAAGAGAAACATGTCGCCGAAGAAGAGGAGTTCGAGCATCCCATTCCGACTGCGAAAGCGGAGGACATGGAAAGTCTGTATTCGTCGCACGGTGTGCCGAGGTCGGTGGAGCTGAGACTTCTCGATCCCGGAGAGACGCCGGAGTCGGTTAGACCGGGCTATTGTTGTGCTTACAAGGCTTATTTCGAGAAGTGTAACCTGGTCTTTCCGATTCCTCGGTTCGTGTTGGACGTGATTGGCGAGCTTGGGATAGCGCTTCCGCAGCTGACACCAAATTTCATCCGCTACCTCATCGGCCTGTTGGTTAGGGCTCGAGAAGAGGGGATTCCGTTCGACCTGTCTGTTCTCCACGATTTGTGTTCGATCAAACATAACTCGGCGACGGGGCTTTTCTACCTTTCTCCTTGGCGGAGTTTGGCGATCCTGGTGGCTGTGCCGAACCGGGAGGATCGTTGGAGAGAGCGTCCCTTTTGGTTCAAACTTGACCACCATTCGATTGGGTATTATGACCCCTCTAGAGTTGCGACCTTGTGGTCGGAGTCTATTGGTTAGGGATAGCGTTTTTAGCTAGCTTTTGCATGTCGGTTTTGTTTGGAGTATCTGAACTTTTTGTTTGTTTTCAGAGATCCCGGAGAGGTACGCAATAACCCCTGCGATTAGAAGGCTAGCGGCTACTCTAAGCTCCAGAGACGTGCTCTGGTCGTCGTTCTCTGTTGACAGAGTTAGGCGCACACTCGAGCTCCCGGAGGCGATTGAGCCGTTGGAGGTTTGTCCTGCCCCAATTCTTCTTGGTGAGTGTATGCATTTTTGCGAAAATTTTCTTTTTACACAAATATTCTATTTATGCTCCAGGTGTTAATCTTTGACCGTTTCGTTTCGCAGCTTCCCGAGAACACTCGCCTTCCGACGCTGCTTCGTCGAGCACAACCCAGACAAAGAAGAAGATGAGGAGATGTCCCACTGTCCGAGAGTCATCCAAGAGACCCTCCGAAAAGGCGACATCTGGCGGATATGCGCCCATCCGTGCTGGCCAGCTGAGCGATGCTCTGGCTGGCGCGATTAACGATGGGAGGTCTGGAGGTATTCCACCGCCGCCTCCGCGTCGGGACTCGGAGCCTGGGAAGGGCCCGGAGGCTGTACGCCCCGACCAAGTGATCAACCTGAGTTCCAGGGCCACCGGAAGTGATTCCTCGGTGCAGCCTTCGAACAAGAAGCCTCGATATGAAAAGGAGGCAGCTGTTGGGTCGGGCTCGTCACATGCTCCGGGGTCCAAGCCTTTTCACTGGAAGTTTGACCATACGAAGGATTTCCCGATCACAGATGATCCTGAGGGACTTGCTCATTTGCTCCGCCATTGCAAGGCCGTTGGATGCTCACTCCCTTCGATAAAGAATATGATAGGCCGAGAGCTGTACGTCAAGGCAATGACCGCTAAGGGGAAGGTAGCTTTCGAAACTTTGCTTCTTTTTCCCTTTTCCGGTCTTTAACGTTTATTTTATGTTTCAGTCTCTGGAGGCGGATAATCAGCTTGCAGCCTTCTACGAGCAGAACCTTAGGAGTGTCCCTCGACGGGAAGAGCTCGAGCAAGCTCAGAGCGTTGTGCACCAGTTGACCGCGAGCCTCAAGAGTTGCCAGGAGGAAGTGAAGCTCATTGACGCTCAGCTTAACATTGTGAAGTCTGAACGTTCGATTGCCGTAGAGAGGACGGTTACTCTGGAGCAGAAGGTTAAGGAACTTCTTGAGAAGGCGGAGGGTGCGATTCGCTCTGCTAGGCACGACGGTATGAGGATCAGGGACGGTCATTATCATGACATGTTTGAAGCTCACAAGGATAAGTTTGAGAGGAAGAAGAAAGAGACGGACTGCGAGATGAAGGTCCAGGAAGTGGAGGCCAATATCGAACTGATCAATATCCTGCAGAGCGGGGTGACTACCATCGAGGAGGAGCTTCCCAAGCTGTTGGAGCAGAGGGAGACTTTCGCGAAAGAGTTCGAAGCTGCGCAGGTCTCAGACTTCTCTCTGAGTGCCGAGTTGCGTGCCATCCCTCAGATCTCTGAAGACTCGGTGATGCGCGTAGCCCAATCCGCGGGGTTTACGAGTTCGGATCGAATGCCGAGATGATGGCGGGAACTGCGAGTACCGGAGTGAATCAGGCAGCGGAGGTCGGAGTCCATGAGAAGCAAGGCGGCGAAGGGGAGAAGGTTGGCGGTGAGGAGCAAGGCTGATGTCTTCTCCTTATAAAATTTTAATTTCTGTTTTTGGAATTCCCTAAAGCCCCCTTTTTGGGCTAAAGTTGAACTCTTTTTAATTTTGCTTTTGGTGTTGCCCGGGAGGGCTTTTATCCATAACTCTTTTGGCTCGGGTGAGCCTTTTAATGCACGTTTTATGTTTATGTTTTCGTTTGAGTTTGGATTTCTGAGGATAGCAAAATGTCGAGGTTCGTTTATGCGTTGTCAGTTTCCAAGTCGAACCTTTGAGTCGTGAAGTAGAACTCTTGATTTTTGTTGTTTAGTCTGGCCAGACGTTTCTTGTATTCTGGAGTTCGTTTCACGACTTAGAGCCCTTTTTGGTTCGCTATTGTTTGGATACCTGTTCAACCCGTGCAAAGTTTGTTTAGGGTTTACTTCCGAGTTTGTTCGCGAGTTATGGGCTTTGGAAGATTACTCCAGAGAGATCTTCTGGGGTTGGGGTTCACGAAACACTTAAGGTTTTAAGACTTGGAGTGTTTGTGGTTTGTGTATGTAGCTTCGCGTCTGCTGCAGCGAGGTTTAGTGTGGACTCGGAGCGACGCGTAGCGTTGAGTTTACGGAGTAAGACTTGCGTAAAGTAATACTTTATTCAATGTAGACTTTAATGTTTGCCATTGCCAAGGTTTCAAGACTTGGTGAATTCGTAGTAGCATATGTTACTTATCACGAGAAATAGGAACACGAAGAGATAACAAAAAATTTCATTAATGTACTCTCCAGAGTTTTCAATTATGTATTGGGTGATAACCCTGTACTCCCCCCAAAAATAAACGAAAAAGTAGGATGCAAGAATTTCTAAGTTTTTGGGTAGAGTGGCTGCACTCGAAGTTCGAGCTGCCTACGTACCCTGCCAAGGGATCAAGCCTAACGTAGTTCGATTTTTGTGAGTACTTATGAGTTGTATAGCTTGAGGTTCATGGCATTCCATGGCCTCTTCACTGGCACTCCGTTTTTGACTTTCGTGAGCTTGTAGACGCCGTCGCGGATTATCTCGGTGACTTTGTAGGGTCCTTCCCAGTTTGAGTAGACCTTGCGCAGTACTAAGTCCCCCACGCTAAACTTCCGGAGTCGGACTCTGGAGTTATAGTAGCGGGCGGTTGCTTGCTGGTAGTTTTGTATTCGTATTAGCGCCCGGTCGCGTTGTTCTTCGATCATGTCTAGACGATCTCGGAGCATCTGTTCATTTAGTTCCTCGTGTATGGGGCTTAGTGCCCTCCTGATAGTTGGAACTGATACCTCCGCGGGGACCACCGCCTCCATTCCGTAAGCCAACGAAAATGGAGTCTCGCCGGTCGCGCTGTGAGGTGTGGTGCGGGAAGCCCATAGGACTCCCGGTAGCTCCTCAGACCACGCTGATTTTTTAGCGTCGAGTCTTTTCTTGAGGCTACTTAGTAAAGTTTTGTTCGCAGCTTCTGCTTGACCGTTTCCTTGGGGGTATCTCGGAGTAGATGTGGTCAGGCGTATCTTCCAGGTCTTACAGAAATTTCTGAAAGCCCTTGAGATGAACTGAGAACCGTTATCTGTTACTATTTCGTAGGGGAGTCCGTGCCGGCAGACTATGTGCTCCCAGATGAAGTGTTGTACTTCGATTTCGGTGGTTTGCTGGTAGGCTTTAGCTTCTATCCACTTGGTGAAATAGTCTGTTAAGACCAGGAGGTATTTCAGTTGCTTTGGTCCTGAAGAGACGAGAGGCCCCACTATGTCCATTGACCACCTCATGAATGGGTATGGTGCAGAGATCGAGGACAGTTTCTCCGCAGGCTGGTGAATAATCGGTGCGTGTCTTTGGCATTTATCACACAGCCTGGTGTAGTTCTCGCAATCTGCGATCATAGTCGACCAGAAGAATCCTTGTCTTTTGATGCGGATGGCTAGGGCCCGTCCTCCGGAGTGGTTACCGCAGGTGCCTTCATGGGTGTTGCCCATTACGGCGAGGGCTTCCGTGGCATGCACACATCGCAAGTAAGGTTCTGCGGTGCTACGTTTGAATAGGCAATCGTGGATTATGCAGTATCGGGCGCTTCGGGCTTTAAGCTTCCTGGCTTGCCACTTGTCATCGGGGACTTGGCCGTGTCGGATGTAGCTTAGAATTGGTTCCCTCCAATCCGGCCTGTTCAGGAATTCTGCGTCCGGTTCTTCGTTTTCAGGCTCGGATTCCTCCTCCTCGACGGGAGGTTCGGGGATTTGCCGGCCACTACGGAGGCCAATGTCGTAGACTTAGTGGCATTCCGAGGCCGTTTCTGCCCGGGCATCAGGTTCCGGGGTTCCCGTTGAGTTTTTTGTCTGGATCGTTGTGGACTGGTCTGCGGTGTGTGCCTTGAGTGCCACGTCGATGCTTGGTCTTTCTATCCCTTCTACGGGTATTATTCTTTTGACCTTAGGGTCGGACGTCGAGGCTAATGCTGCCAGGGCGTCGGCGGAGGAGTTTTCCCCCCGAGGTATCCTCTCGAGTGTAAAATATTTTAACTGATCTGCTAACTCGTGGGCTACCTTGACGTACGCTTCCATGCGCTCATCCTTAGTTTCGTACTCGCCGTGATACTGGCTCGTAACTAACTGTGAATCGCTAAAGGCGCGTACTTCTTGCGCTTCAACTCTGATTGCGAGTCGGAGTCCGGCTATGAGGGCTTCATACTCGGCCTCATTGTTGGATGCACTGAAGCCAAGTCTGAACGATTGCTCGATTACCTCTCCTGTGGGGGTTACGAGTTTGATTCCTACCCCAGAGCCGTGTTTGGATGAGGCTCCGTCTACATGGAGAGTCCAATGATCGTCTTGATTTTCCTGCTCCGGAGCCATGGGCGGGAGTTCGATAATGAAGTCTGCTAGGACCTGGGCTTTAGCGCTCGTTCTGGTCCGGTACTCGATATCGTACTCGCTTAATTCGATTGCCCATTTGGCTAGTCTGCCGGATTGGCTCGGACTGTATAGTTCGTATGGGCTGCGACGTCATCACTACTATGGCGTGTGACTGAAAGTACGGCCTAAGCTTTCTTGCCGCCATCACTACTGCGAGTGCGAGCTTCTCCATTGCTGGGTACCTCGTCTCTGCGTCTATGAGCGTTTTGCTCACGTAGTATATGGGCTTTTGCTCGTTTTGTTCCTCGCGGACCAGGACTGCACTAACGGCGGCGGGCGAGGTTGCGATGTAAAGATACAATGGCTCGCCCTCCACTGGTTTGGCTAGTATTGGAGGTTCGCTGAGGTATTTCTTGAGCTCGTTTAGGGCGTTTTCACAGCTCTCGTCCCATTGGAACTTCCGGTTTCCTTTGAGGAGGTTGTAAAATGGTAGGCACTTGTCCGTAGATCGAGAGATGAAGCGGTTCAGAGCTGCTATCCGTCCTGTCAGTCTTTGCACTTCCCTTGTGTTTCTTGGGGAAGGCATCTCTAGGAAGGTTGCTATTTGTTTCGGGTTTGATTCGATCCCTCGCTCTGTTACGAGGTACCCGAGGAATTCTCCCGAAGGTACTCCGAAAGAGCACTTGGCGGGGATAAGTTTCATCCCGTATTGGTTTAGGATCTTGAAACATTCCCGAAGTTGTTCTATGTGATCACTTTCTTTGGAAGATTTTACCAGCATATCGTCAATGTAGACTTCCATTGACTTTCCGAGCTGATTGGCGAACATTTTATTCACCAATCTCTGGTAGGTAGCTCCGGCGTTCTTCAGCCCGAAAGGCATCACCTTGTAGCAGTAAGTTCCGCGATCGGTTATGAAGGCCGTTTTCTCCTGGTCCTCTGGGTTCATGAGGATTTGGTTGTATCCAGAGAACGCGTCCATAAAGGATAGTAGTTCGTGTCCGGCAGTGGCTTCCACCAGTCGGTCTATATGCGGTAGTGGAAAGCTATCCTTTGGGCATGCTTTATTCAAGTCTGAGAAGTCTATGCAGACTCTCCACTTCCCGTTTTTCTTTTTGACGACGACCGGGTTGGCTAACCAGTCGGGGTATTTCACCTCCCTGATTGACCCGACCTTTAGTAGTCTGTCGACTTCGTCGTTAACCGCTTTGGCTCGGTCTGGACCGAGTTTGCGGCGTTTCTGTTTCACGGGTTTGAAAGTTGGATCGACGTTCAATTCGTGTGAGGTGACCTCGATATCAATCCCTCTCATGTCTTTTGTGGACCATGCGAATGTATCCACGTTTTCTTTGAGGAATTTGATGAGTTCTTCCCTGGTAGCGTTCAGTAGCTCCGATCCGATGTTTACACACCTTTCCGGGTCTTTGTCGTCAATACAGACTGAGACGACTAAATCTTTTCGCGCGCCTCGGACTGTTGGATCGTTGCTGCGTTTCGCGTTCCGGGAAGCGATCTCTTCCTCTTTCTGTAATTGCTATACGTTTAAGGTCTCTAGCTGCTTGAAGAAAGTTAGGTAGCACGATCTTGCGGCTTTTTGATTCCCGTAAATCGTCTTGATCCCCGAAGGGGTCGGGAATTTCACACACTGGTGATAGGTACAAGGCACTGCCTTCATGGTATAGATCCATGGTCTACCCAATATCGCGTTGTACGGGGCCGGTTTGTTTACTACTACTAACTCCAGGATTTCATGTTGCCCCCCCGGCGATGGATGGTAGTTTTATAGTTCCCATTGAGTAGGTGGTTTCGCCGTCGAACCCGGTTAATGGGGTTTTCCCTCCGGTCAACATTGAGTCTTTGAAGCCCATCTTTCTGAAGGCGTCGTAGAACAAGAGATCCACCGAGCTTCCGGTGTCAATCATGACTCTGGAGAGTTCGAATCCGGCTACGTCGAGTTGGATCACTAAAGCGTCATCGTGCGGTTTGTCGAGTCTGAAGGTTTCGCTCTCAGAGAATGTTATGTGAGTGTCCGGTCCTTCGATTGGGACCATTTCCCCAAGTTCATTTGCAACTCGTCTCTGGTGAGCTTTGATCGAGTTTACCGAATTCCGGCAAAACCTCGAACCTCCCGATATGAAGTTGATCGTTTTGGGGAGGTTTGAACTACACAGTCCGAGCTTAGGAAAGCACTGGCTGGCTGGTTTCTTAGGAGCTGGGGGTGGCGTGATGACCGATCTCATTGACCCCCCGCAGCGAGCTAAGCTAAAGATTGCATCTATGCGTTTTCGAGAGGGGACTGGGGAGTCTGATCCCTCCTTTTCTGGAGTCCTCTCGCGCTTAGATTGCGAATTCTTTTTGTTTTTCGATTTGCTCTTTCCTTTATCTTTCTTTTCGGGCTCCTTCTCCTCCGGTTCCGGAACCTCGCTGCTGTCGTTTTTAGCTGCCAGCAGGCGGTCTTTGGACCGGCACTCTTCGGAGGAGTGCCCTTTCTTGTCGTGGTATTTACAATATTTGTTTGCATCGTAAGGCTTGCGCCATTGAGGCTTGCCATCTACTGTCAGACAGTGCTGTCCCTTGCCAGAGGATTCCTTTTTGCTGGTTTTCTTCTGGCTTGATTCTTCCTTTGCCGCAGCTACGGTTTCTTCGTACTTCGCGTTGTAACTAGCTTTGTGTAGCGCGTCGTCCAGGGACGTGCATGGTCGGACCGCGAGCTCCTTTCTGAACTCCGATGTGTATAGGAGTCCGTTCTCTAGAGCCGTGATCGCTATGATTTCGTTTGGGTCGGCTATACGCGATTTGACTTCTCTGAACCTTGCGATGTAGGCTCTGAGAGTTTCGTCCGGCCCTTGTTTCAGAGCCCAGAGGTCGGCTTCCGAGGTTTTATCTTCGATGAAGATCGAGTATTGCTTTAGAAAGATCGATACGAGCTGTGTGAAGTTGTCGATCGAGTTTCCTTCTAGACTGGCGAACCATTCTAGTGCGGTACCGGTGAGGTTTTCAGCCAAAAGTCTGCAGTACCCTGCTTCCTTTTCTTCATCGGTGAGGTGCGCTCTGGAGACCGCGAGCCTGAAAGCTCTAACGTGGGCCTTCGGGTCTGTAGTTCCCGCATATTCCAGGATTTTGATTTTCCCGGTGTTCTGGATCCTCGCGCTAGCGATTCTATCCGTGAATGGGGTTCGGCGGGTCTCCTCGATAACTTGATCGATGTCTGGAGCCGCGCTTGTTGCCGAGTGGACCGCAGCTTGCAGACGCTAGATCCTGGCATATATGCTTTCGTCATCTATGTCCGTTCGTTGGTCGAACATGAGGAGCTGCGTGCTCCTCGGACGCGTATTGTTTGGTCCCCTAGTTTCGGCTTGTTGGGCTATCTCGCTCGGGGGAGGCCGAGCAGTGTTAGTCCCTGGCTCCGTCACTGGAAGACGCGTGCCGGAGGCGAAGGATGATGCCCCCAACACCCGATGCCTGTTCGTTTCATAGCTCGTTGGCATGGGCGGGGGCGTTGGCAGTCGCGCTCCTTTAGGGGCCGTGATACCCATCGAAGTTGAGGCCACGGTGTTTGAGCTGGGAAGTGCGTTTCCCGAGATCAGACTAAACACTGGGTAGCCGCTGTTTCCGGCCACAGAAGTCTGTCTCGGGGCTTCGGGAGTTATATAGTCCTCCTCAAAGTCCAGACGCATGCGAGGTAACGGGCTCCTCGTGGCGGTGTCTGCCGTGGTCCCTGTGGCGGGCCGTGGTCTGTTCCCGAGGTTCAGCAGACTCCTGTCGTGCATGTCTAGCCGGGCTAATACAGTCCGTTGTGTGGCTTCCTGATCATGCGATCTGTTGATTAGGACTGCTAGCATCTTACGGAGCTCTGCCATGCCGTCGGTGACGGATCTCGTTAGACTTGGCGAGTCGGGGCGAGTCTGCGGAACAATCCAAGGGATTTGTACGTCCCCTTGGGAGCGATCCTCGGATCGTATTCAGGTTCGAGAGTTCGTTCTCTCGGTTGTCTGTGAAGTTGAGCCTAGGGGCGCAACTCCTAGAGACTGGGAAATAGGGATGCGGTCCCCTGTTCCGGATCCTGCTTGAGTCTGGGTCGACTCTGATCCGGTATTCCCGACTTGAACGCTTGCGTTCGTTTGATCAAGGTCTTGCGACCTTGGCGATCCGACCGGAGCTGTTGCGTTGGGATCCATTTCCACGCTAGCGGGCTGTTGATCAGGATCGTGTGTAAAGAATATCTATGAATCTTCCCCACAGACGGCGCCAAAATGTGGATCCTAAAACCCACACTCAGTTTTTAGAGTATTTTTGATGAGCTTATTTACGAAATAGGTGGGCTAGATTCTTGGTTGAACGAGATCAAGGAGCTTAGCAATGATGAAAAATAGATTTGTATTAATTCGGTAAGAAGAACAACAAGAACTCGAGCTATAGAGCGATCACAAGATCTCAGTCTTAGGTTTTAATCTCAATCAGAAATCGGATCCCCATTACTGTTGTCGAACCCTTCTTTTATAGTCCCTAGCTTCGTAACTATCTTCCCTGATCTTCGGAGCCGACTTCAACAACTTGCGGGATCTTCGGGATTGCGTGCTCAGTCCATCTCCTCCTTTGTAGCCGGTTGGTTGCCTAACGGTTCGGACGGTACCTACCAAGGTGCTCTGTGGGGTCGGAGCTCTCTGCTGGACTGGGCCTTGGTGTAAGCGCAATCGGGCCTAGCTGCCAAGGTTGAATCCAGGCCTTTCAGCTGATTTGCTTCGGGAGTGAAATCTGGCCCAAACAGCATCGATCGTTGCTGGACGATTACAGACAGTTTATGCAGACACAGAAAACTAGAAGTAATCTGAACTCGAGCTTAGTTAATCTCGGACTTGAAGAACTTGGATGTCTAGAGAGAACCAACAGAAGAGAAAGAAGAGAAAGGATGGTGCGAGAACGTTTGATTTTAGAACGCGATGCTCAAGGTACTCTGAGGGACCGAGATAATAACCCATACAATGCTGCTTTTCAAAGGGTTGATGCTGAAGGGAATGTCATCCCTGATCCTCCTGAGCAACAGCAACAAGAGCAGAACCAGGGTCAAGGACAGGCCCAAGGTAGAGAGATGGTTGTACGTGAGAGGACTTTAGCTGACTACAACAGACCGGATGAGTATCATGCAAACCGGTCAGCTTTAGTGCTTCCCGCTTTTGAGAGAAATGATTTTGAGATCAAAACCATCTACTACTCGCTGATGAGACAGAATGCATTTCATGGGTACCCAACGGAGCAGCCTATGGATCACATTGATTCGTTTGAGGACATAGTCACTGGCATGAAGTATGATGGAGTCTGCCCGGACTATATGTTCCTTAAGCTCTTTCCGCATAGTCTTGCTGGAGACGCTAGTGCATGGATAAAACAGCTGGCACCTGCTCAGTATACTACTTGGGCAGCCCTGAAGAGTGAGTTCCTGCGTCACTTCTATGATGATGCGCGCTCAGACCAGTCCAGACAGGACATACTCACCTTTTCCCAAGGAGCTGTGGAGCCTTTAAAGACTGCCTGGATGAGATTTAAGCAGTATCAGCGTGACTGCCCACACCATGGATTCACTGAGGTTCAGTTGATTGGTATCTTCTTCAGAGGCATAGATCTTCCATATCAGTCTGCGCTGGATAATTCCAGTAATGCTAACTTCAACACCAGAACTCCTACACAGGCTAAGCAGTTGATTGAGAATCTAATAGGCAGTAACAGCTGCAAGACTATGGATGAGAGGAGGAAGAAATCTGGTGGAAGTGTAGAGAATTCTGATATAGCTGATATTAGATCTAGGCTGGACACAGTTTGCAATCTCCTAGCAGGTAAGAAAGCTGTCCACTTTGCCCAGGATGTAGAGGTAATTCAGACTGAGGAGGACACTCAGGAGGAAGATGTGAATTACATAGGAGGTTCTGGATTCCAAGGTAATAGATTTGGTAATCAACAGGGAAACAGATTTTTCAATGGAGGACAGAAAAGTGCTTTCAACAGCAACTCATCTAATTCTGGACAGACTAGTGGTTTTCAGAAAACCTTTGGACAAGGTACTCAGAGAACCTATGGATCTTCATCTTATCAGACTCCTCCTGCACCTACAGCTCATGAGAGTAGAATGGAAGCTATGATGGAACAACTAATGGAGAGTCAGACCAAGATTTCTGTGGACTGCAACAAGAAGTTGGATGCTGTCTATGAAGACCTCAATGGGAAGTTTGAGTCCCTGAACACTTACATGAAGCAGTTGGATACTCAGGTGAACCAGATTTCCAGCTCAATAAAGGGAAAGGGACTAGCAGACACTCATATTAAGGCCTGGTCTGTGTACGTTAATGATGGATCTCACCTAGGTGAAAAATTTGAGCTAAGTACAGCTGAATTGGTGAAGGAAGAAGAAATCCCGGATTTTGGTGAAAAACTCTCGGGTGGAAATTGCAGCATTGCAACGATCGACACACACTTAGTGTCGATCGATGCACGTCGTGAACAGACAGATTCGCTGAGTGATGATGGTATTGATGCAGACTTAGAGCTTGATGGCTTATTCTCTGGAGTCTCTGAGATCTCTCAACAGGAGATTTATGCGCAGATTGTTAGACAACACTCCTCAGTGTCTGAAGTGATTAAACAGGAAATTGAAGAGCTTAAGAAGCTAGAGGAGATTGGTGAAGAATTGGAAGAAATTCCAACTTCTGATGATCCACCTTATCATCCATGTGTGCAGAGGTATTTGAACAAGGTGCTGCCTCTAGATGAAGAGCTGAGAGACTGGGTGATTATAGTTCCTCAGCATCTTAGTGATGTTTTGTTGACCAAGATCCCGAAGAAGCTGCCTGATCCTGGAGTCTTTGTGCTTGATTGTTCTATCTTTGAGGATAGTTTTAGGCGCTCTCTGTGTGACTTAGGAGCTGCTGGAAGTTTGATGCCATACTCTGTGGCAGAGAAGCTGGGTATGCTAGATTTTACTCCTACTAGGACCTCTCTTGTCCTAGCTGATCGGTCCATACGAGTTCCTGAAGGACTCCTGATGGACATCCCGGTGAGAGTTGGGAACTATTTAGTTCCAACAGACTTCCTAGTGCTGAAATATGACTGTGATCCGGATGAAGCATTGCTGCTTGGAAGACCATTTTTGGCTACAGCAGGAGCGGTAATTGATGTTAGGAACAGCCTGATAGACCTCCATCTGGGAGATGAGCCGCTGCGTTATGAGATGGATAAGCTGCGTAGACCACTGATAGATGGGCAGACATTCACCATAAGGGATGCAGATGTTGAGCAGCCTGATGACACTGTGATTATAGATCCTGGAGCACCTTTTACTCCATCTTTTCTTGGACATGAGCATTCTGCAACAGCCTACTCGCCACCTTGGATGAGGAGACTTGGACAGAGACAGAAAAAGTCTCTGTCAGGATCTCATGGTGCCTGAAAAATCTTGTCCGTCCGGTCAAGCTATTGACCTTAAACAAGCGCTGGGTGGGAGGCAACCCACCATTAGGTACTGGTGTTTTTCTACTTAATTTTTGGTGTTTTTGTTAGGATTTTACGTTTGTTTTTGTTTCTGGTGAGTTTATGATTGCAGGTCTCGGACAAATTCGCAGTGCGTCGATCGACGCACTTCTGTGTCGATCGTCACAACACGATCGGAATCGCATTGCAGCGATCGTTGCGGTCCTGAGCAACGATCGACCATACACGAAAATCGCCAAGTAACGGTCGATGCACTTAGTGCAACGATCGATGCCTGAGCGACAGAGGTAAACCCGACAGAACTCAACAGAACTTTAACAATTTTTATTTTCTTTTTACCGATCCTTCGCTTGACACTACTGGGGACAGTGTGTCTTAAGTGTGGGGGAGGTGCTACTGACGTTTATCTTTCTTTTTTCTTAAGAGTCAGTCCATTTTTCAAATTTTTTTGTTTTATTGAGTCAAAATTGTTTAAGTAAGAAACTATGATTTTCTGAGAGGATTTACAAGACTTGCAGGAACTTAAGTAACCATTGGGATGAAGTTGCAGGATCTATCTCTGACTATTAGAAAACCCAGACACAGATCAACCTACTGGGAACACCCACATCACTTCAGGTATCAGAGGATCCTTTTACTAACTTCAATTTAATACTGACTTAGATTTCTCACCTAAGGGCTTGGTATACTTTGTGTCGGATTCCCTGTTAGTTCTGACACAGCCTGTCAACCTATCCTATTTAGTTCCCTTCTCCCCTTCTGTAATAAAAAAAAAAAAAGATAATAAACTGAGGATGAGTTAGTAACTCCGAAGTGGTCATGAGAATAGTAGCAAACACTATTATCTCTTATGCATCCATGGAATGTGTCCAAAGTACACTCCATAACGGGAAGAACACTGATAAAAAAAATAAAATGATACCCAATGTGGGAAAAATAAGTTGTTAAAGAAGGGAAAAGAGAAGAAAGGGACTAGAGAAAGATAGTATGGTGGTCTTGAGCTGATAAGGTAAGAATCCATGTGCCCTTTGATCGATACTCCTTAGGTGAGACCGCACTTAAATACTTGCAGGGAGAATTTGAATGCTTGAATGTGATTGTGGAGTTTACTTAGGACAGTTGCTAAGTGTGGGGGAAGTACATGTTGGTCTTGATATCCTGTGATTGATTCTTTCAGTGGCTTACTAAGGGGAATCTGAGTATTGTAGCTTCTAGGATGAAATGAGTTTCTGAAGAGTTTTCAAACCTCTTCACCAAGCTTTAGTTCTCTGTTTTGCTTGAGGGCAAGCAAAGGCTAAGTGTGGGGGAGTTGATATATCATGGTTTTTACTAGTTTTAGACCATGATATAAGTGTGTTTTAGTGTCTTTTTGTGTTCTTTTAGAGTCTTTTACAGGTATAATCAGGTTTGGAGCATATTTGGTGATTATGGCACTTTTTGGAGATTTTTGGAGTGTTTGGCCGAGAGATAGAGTTCACTGTCCGAAACAGAGTAATGCGTCGATCGTTGCACTCTAGCACCGATCGTTGCACCAGCGAGATGGGCCGAAACTCGGCGGTTTATGAAGAGTCAAGATATTGCACTCTGATCCAGAAGTTCCTGATATTTACAAAGAAGCCCCTAGCCGAGATTAGACCTATATAATTAATTTTTTGGTGTTTTAATTACTTACGCTTTCATAATTAAGAGCAGGGGATTTTTAGAGCTTTTGGGGCTGATCTGAATCTTTACTTCATCTGTATTTGGAGAAGATTTTGAACCCCTTTAATTCTTTATCTTTTATGCAATTTATTCTTCATATGATTATGTTTTCATTATCTATGTCTGAGTAGATTCCTTGTTAGGTTTAGGGTTTCTCACATAGGATTTCATGACTTTCTAGACTTGTTTATTTCAGTTAAGGATTCATAACCATATCTGTTCTTCAATCTAATTGTGCTTAAAGCTAGTTCTAACCTGATCAATTAGAATCTAGATCTTAGGTTGCTAAATACGACACGGAAGTGTGGTTTAGAAATCTGAACTAATTAGGTTGAGCAATTAAACTTCTCGCAAACGAAAGTTTGGTTTAGGATAATTGTGAACATATCAAACTTGGAATTAATGCTAGTTTAATTTATTAGTTCTCGCAAACGAAAGTTTGGTTTGCTGCACTTAGACTTAGAGAATTATCGCAAAGGAATTTGGTTAATTCTATATCTGTGTTTTGAGTTCTAGAACTGTGCTTAATTAGATCCTTGCTGAATGAACTGTCTGCTTATCTGATTTCCTGAGAACGCCCTAGACTTAGCGCTCTTAATAACTTGCTTTCACAACCAATAATTTATGCTTTCTGTTTACTTTCTTGCATTGCTTTTAATTCAATCACATTGCTTTCTTCCTAGTTTAATTTCCTGTTCTTGAGCTATTGAATACCAGAGTCCCTGTGGATTCGATACCTATATACTACAACCACTGAACTGTGCACTTGCAGTTAGATATAGGATTAAAACCTGACCCTATCAAGAGTCCTTGTGGGATTCGATACCTTATATACTACGATTGCATTAACTGTGCACTTGCAGTAGAATAGGGATAAAACTACACCTATCAAGTTTTTGGCGCCGTTGCCGGGGACTCTTTGAGTTCGCCGATAGATTCAGTACTAGGATTTAGACTAAGCATTCTTTTTAATTTTCTTGTTTACTCACGTTTTTGATTTTTGGGATTGCAGGGATTCGCATTGCATCGATCGTCGCCTACCTTGCATCGATCGACACAAGGCGAGAACAGCGATGCCAAGATCTGAGACGTTCAATATGTTTCACTCTATGGAACCTGTGATTCTGATTCGCGGTGAAAATGGCGTTTTACGAGACCAAGAGGGTCATATATGCAACGCAAAAGGTCAGAAACTAGATGGGGAGGGAAACCCCATCTTGCCAGATTACTATGTATTGGTTGGGCAGGTAGCTGAGATGAGAAATAAGATAGATGACATCCACGACGTCCTACTGAGGGAGAGACAGTTCCGAGCAGATGCAGAAACTGAAGGATTTGCAGAGGTAAAATATATGGCTGAAGCTGATTATTATGGACAGACATTTGGACACCAGCAGAGACAAGGTTCTAGGCATGCTCAAGGATCAAGAGATTATGGTTATACATCCTGCCTAGCATCTCCTGTACCTGCACAGAAGAGCAGATTGGAGATCATGATGGAGTAGTCCCTTGCAGAACAACAACAGACCACAGCGTCTTTCAACTCGAAGCTTGAGAGCTAGTACACTAATCTGAATGAGAAATTTGAGTCCTTGAACACTCATATGAAGTTGCTAGATACACAGATGGATCAGATTTCAAGTTCTACCACAAGGAAGGATACTCAGGAAGCCCATGTCGTTGACATTCCTATTCAGGTTGACCACAGGATGGATCATGGACAATATCTAGCAGTTAAGGCTATGGAATTTGTGGAAAACAGAGGGGAGTCTGATATTGAATTCCCTGAGTTTGAGAGCTTTGACGGACCTGACTCAACAGAGATTGACATGGATCTCTTGGCTTGGATAGTTCAGACTAATACTGGACCAAGTCAAGAGGAGAAATTTGAGTTTGAAATTGCTGGATTAGACCAGGAAGCTGATGGACCCGAGACTGTAGTTGAAACTCGAGCTGAGACATCCGTGTCGATCGTTGCACCATATGCACCGATCGTTGCACCCCGTAAAGAACCAGTTTCACTTATACCTCGTGGAGTTGCTAAGGAAAGAATCTACAAACCTCCAATACCATTCCCAAAAGCTCCTGTAAGGTCTAAAGATGTTGTTCAGTGCACAGTAGTGATTGACAAGAAGATGGTGGTTCCACAGGAGTCTACCCTAACATCTTCAGAACCTAAAGCTACTCATAAGCAGAAGGCTACGAACATCAAATCTCTGCCAAAGGTAAAGCATAAATCCTCTAAGTTTAAACCTCCTGACTCCACTGTTTTGAATGCAGGAAAAAGCTTTAAACCTCCCAAGTTTCGATCCCACCCTACATTCCTTTCTACGTTCCTTGGACGACATCATGCTGCTACTGCTTACACACCACCATGGATGATAAGGCATTCACAGAGACACTCAAAGTCTCTGTTGAAACCTCCATGAGTCTGACCTCTTTCCAAAAGTCAAGCTAATGACTTTAAACAAGCGCTGGGTGGGAGGCAACCCACCATTAGGTACTGGTGTTTTTCTACTTAATTTTTGGTGTTTTTGTTAGGATTTTACGTTTGTTTTTGGTTTTGGTGAGTTCTGCGTCGATCGTCACACCACGATCGGAATCGCATTGCAGCGATCGTTGCAGTCATGAGCAACGATCGACCATACACGAAAATCGCCTAGCAACGGTCGATGCACTTAGTGCAACGATCGATGCACTTAGTGCAACGATCGATGCCTGAGCGACAGAGGTAAACCCGACAGAACTCAACAAAGCCTTAACAATTTTTATTTTATTTTTACCGATCCTTCGCTTGACACTACTGGGGACAGTGTGTCTTAAGTGTGGGGGAGGTGCTACTGACGTTTATCTTTCTGTTTTCTTAAGAGTCAGTCCATTTTTCAAATTTTGTTTTATTGAGTCAAAATTGTTTAAGTAAGAAACAGTGAATTTTTGAGAAGATTTATAGCACTTGCAGAAACTTAAGTAACTATTGGGATGAAGTTGCAGGATCTATCTCTGACTATTAGAAAACTCAGACACGGATCAACCTACTGGGAACACCCACATCACTTCAGGTATCAGAGGATCTTTTACTGACTTCAACCTTAATACTGACTTAGATTTCTCACCTAAGGGCTTGGTATACTTTGTGTCGGATCCCCTTGTTAGTTCTGACACAGCATGTCAACCTATCCTATTTAGCTCCCTTCTCCCCATCAATAAAAAAAAATAAAGATAATAAACTGAGGATGAGTTAGTAACTCCGAAGTGGTCACGGGAGTGGTAGAGACCCCTATTATCTCATGTGCGATCCATGGAATGTGTCCAAAGTACACCCCATAACGGAAAGAACACTGATAAAAAAAATAAAATGATACCCAATGTGGAAAAAATCAGTTGTTAAGGAAGGGAAAGAGAAGAAAGGGACTAGAGAAAGATAGTATGGTGGTCTAGAGCTGATAAGGTAAGAATCCATGTGCCCTTTGATCGATACTCCTTAGGTGAGACTGCAGTTAAATACTTGCAGAAGTCAGTAGGGAGAATTTGAATGCTTGAATGTGATTGTGGAGTTTACTTAGGACAGTTGCTAAGTGTGGGGGAAGTATATGTTGGTCTTGATATTCTGTGATTGATTTTTGCAGTGGTTTACTAAGGGGAATCTGAGTGTTGTTGCTTCTATGACAAAAAGAGTTTCTGAAAGTTTTCAAACCTCTTGACTACATTTAGTTCTTTGTTTTGCTTGAGGACAAGCAAAGGCTAAGTGTGGGGGAGTTGATATACCATGGATTTTAGGGTTTTTAACCATGGTACATGTGTTATTTATCAAGTCTTTCACTATGTTTTAGAGTCTTTTCAGGTGTTTATTAGGTACAAGCACATTTGGAGCAGATTTGGTGATTATGGCACTTTCTGTAGCTAATTGGAGTATTTGGCCGAGAGATAGACTTCACTGTCAATATTTCAGAGCCGCAACGATCGACACACTTATGGCATCGATCGTTGCATATGCGAGATGGGCCAAACGACGGTTTAATGAAGAATAATAAAATTGCAGTTTTACCCAGAAGTTCCTGATATTTACAAAGTGACCCAATTCGTGTTTTAGATTATGAATAGGGTTTTTCAGCCACTTGTTAGGCTATGCTTTCATAACTAAGTTTTATTTTCTTAGGAGATTTTAGGGGCTGGTTTTGTTCTCGAGAGAGAGACTTGATTTCGAACCCCTGTTCTTATTCCTTTGATTATTTTACGATATCTACTTTGATTACGTTATCTGTCATGATTGCTATGTCTGAGTAGATCTCTTGTTAGGTTTAGGGATTCTCATTTGGAATTTCATGGAATTATAGTTTAATTAATTTGTAGGGATTCATATCTGCTAGTTCTTTATCTAAGTTGTTCTTAATGCTAAATCTGAATTAGCTACCCAGATTTATGATGTTAGGCTGATTAATGCAGCGAAAGTTGGTTAATTTAGCTAGAAAGAACCTAGATAAGCAATTAAACTTCTCGCAAACGAAAGTTTGGTTTAGGATAATTGTGAACATATCAAACTTGAAATTAAAGCTGGTTTAATCTGTTAGTAATTGCAAAAGAGATTTTGGATTGCTGCACTTAGACTTAGAGAATTATCGCAAAGAAATTTGGTTAATTCTATATATGTGTTTGAGTTCTAGAATAGTTTATGATTAGATCTCGATAGATTGATTACTTGTGTTCCTGATTTCCTGAGAATTTCCTAAGCTTAACACCTCCGCCTTCTTGCTTACAAACTCACTTGATTTGCTTGCTATTTCGTTTACTGTTTTCACACCTGCTTCGCTTAATTTAAATCTGAACTACTAATAATCTATTGTGTGACTGAGAGTCCTTGTGGGATTCGATACCTTATATATTACGATTGCATTAACTGTGCACCTGCAGTAGAATAGGGATATAACTTACACCCTATCACTATCTGATTTACTTTTCTGCTTGCTATTTAGTTTCTCATTAATTTCTCCTAGTTTAACTTGACGTTCTATAATCTATCGTGTGACCGAGAGTCTCCGTGGGATTCAATACCTTTTATACTATAATTGCATTACATGTGCACTTGCAGTAGAATAGGATTAAAACTTAGACCCTATCAAGAACCTGTCCTTGCCTTACTGGATTTTAAGTTGCCATTCGAGATACACAAGAATGCATCTGATTTTGCGATTGGAGGAGTCTTGATGCAAGAGGGTCATCTGATTGCCTTTGAGATTCAAAAGTTAAACGAGACTGAAAGGAGATACACTGTAGTATCCCCCAACCGGCCTAAGGAAGATGGGACCGGCCATGGGACCAGAAACATGAACGGGAAGTCCGAAGAGACAAGCCAAAGTGTCCCATAGGCGTTTCAAAGCTGAGATTCAGCTAGAAGGAGCTCAGTCAAGTGTAGGAGTGAAGAAGTCAGCTCAGCTGAGCTGAACAGTCCAGCTGGTCAGCTAGGTCAGCTGGCAACCAGCTCAACTCAGCTGGCCCAAGTGTTAAGCTCACGGGTCAGCTGGTCAGCTAGTGACACTAGCTGACCAGGCGGTTACCGGTGAATGATCACCATGACAAGTTGTGACCTTTCGGCCAACAACTTGTGACCATTCGCCCAAGGGAAGTTGGCACCAATGGAAGCCTATAAATAGGCCCTTCCTAGGCCATTTTTGCGCACGCCCACAAGGGAAAGAAAGACAAAAAATTCTCTAAAGGCACAAGGCCATAAATCGAGAGTTTTAGAGAGAGAGAGAGAGAGAGAGAGAGAGAGAGAGAGATAGAGAGAGAGAGAGAGAGAGAGAGAGAGAGAGAGAGAGAGAGAGAGAGAGAGAGAGAGAGAGAGAGAGAGAGAGAGAGAGAGAGAGAAAGGTCGGGAATCTCCAAGAGAAGGCCGGCGGTTTTAAGAAGAGATTCGGTGGTAGCTAAGGTGCAAGGAAGGGAGTGAAAGATGGCTGGAGAGGCATCAACTACCCATGGCAAGACCACGACCACATCTAAGGTTAGAGTCCGGTTCATGTTCTCTCGGCCTTGGCCAAAACCCTAGCGGTCACGGCCGGTTGTCTATGACCGGAAAACTCTCTTCTTCTCTTATTCTAAATAGGCGCTAATTACTTGTTACACGATCCAAGTGCTAGAATGGCCCGAGAGATCAGTACTGTTTCGAACGGTTTAACGGCTCGTCAAGAAGACGGTAAGCCGAGAACCAAGAAGCCAAAGTACGGTCAGCCTAGGCATGAGAACGGACCGAGGGAAATGGCCGTTGGATCGCGAGGCTTAACCGCTCGTCAATATGCCGGTACATGATGCGGACGATCGCGGATGGTCTACGGACTGTCGCAAGCGATCGTTGGCCGCGGTCGCATGTACGGACCGAAGGAACGACCGTAAACGTCTGCGGTAATTATCGCATCCGTTCGTACGAAAAGTCGTGTCCATTCGCGGATACACGACTCGACCGCAGACCGACCGTGTGATGTTCGCGGATCGATCCTCGTTGACGTAGCGCATAGCCGCATGATCATTCGTCAAGCCGGACAGCACGATCGTACTGATCAGTCCACGCGACCGTAAGGTCAAGCGTGCGATAGATCGGTACGTTCTTCCCGGTACGCGATATGACCGTGGGACTATCCGCGCGCTGACGTACGGACGACCGTGATCAAAACGCGACGGTCGTAAGTCCACACATCCGACCATGTACCGTATGACGGGAATACGCGGTCACACGCTCACGTCCGTGAGCCGAGTTGTGCTTGCGGTTCCTTAAGTGTGTAACGGGAATAAGTGACTTATGATTGGATACTTAGAACGGTTTTAGGATTGCTTGTATAATATAAGTTCATGGGATCATATAGAAATGTGAATTGCTAGGTTGCATAAAAATTGATATAAATGAATATGAAAATCTCATGAACATGTTTTGGCTTTCAGGTGATCATGATGATGATCAGACTTAGGCCCGGACAAGACTTGGGGCGAGTGGTGATTAGTTTGATAGACATTATTTAGGACCGAATACTTTAGCATAATGCAAACGAATTACATATGTATTTGGTACCTTTGCTTATTTAATAAAATGTCTATTTTGCCTTATATGAAATGCCTTAGTCTAATATGAATCGAAATGAATGAATAAATGAGATAGAGTTGTTTAAGTATGAAATAATGGGCTTGAGGTTCACAAACGAACCTCAAGTTGAAATGGTTAAGTAGTGGCAAACCTTACCGGCCCTATGGCCGGGATAGGCCTTGTCATACACAGTCCAAGAAAAGGAGATGACAGCTGTGTTCCATTGTTTCAGAATCTGGAGACACTACTTGTTGGGATCATACTTTGTGATTAAGACGGACAATGTGGCCACGATTTATTTTCAGACGCAGAAGAAGCTGTCTCTAAAGCAGGCTCGTTTGCAAGACTTCCTAGTTGAGTTCGATTATACCTTGGAGTACAAGTCAGGAAAGACAAATGTTGTGGCTAATGCATTAAGTCGGAAGGCCGAGCTGGTAGCCATTAGTATGGTCGAAGGAGGCATTTTGGGACGGATCCGAGAAGGCTTGCAATGTGATCCAGCTGTCCGAGAATTGATGAAATTGGCGAAAGAAGGCAAGACACACCGGTTCTGGGTGGAGAACGTGTTACTCCTCACCAAGGGTCGAAGACTTTATGTACCGAAGTAGGAAAGTGTTCGCTGAGACATAGTTCGGGAGTGTCAAGATACTCAGTGGGCTGGACACCCGGGGCAGAAACGAATGTTGGCCTTGGTTGAAGCAGCCTACTTTTGGCCACATATGCGAGACACTGTGGAGTTGTACGTGAAAACTTGTCTAGTTTGTCAACAAGATAAGATGGAGAATAAGCAGTCGGCGGGTTTGCTGGAACCTTTGTCGATCCCGGAACGACCATGGGAGTCAGTTTCATTGGATTTCATATGCGCCTTATCTAAGTCGGAAGGGTTTGGCTCTATCATGGTGATTGTGGACCGGTTCTCCAAGTATGGAACGTTCATAGCATGCGATCGGGATGCCACATCCGAAGAAGCGGCAAGGGAATTTTTCAAGAACGTGGTGAAGCTTTGGGGATTGCCGAGGAATATCGTGAGTGATCGCGACCCCCGATTTACTGGACACTTGTGGAAGGAGTTATTCAAGATGCTTGGGACGGACTTAACCTTCTCAACAAGCTTTCACCCTCAGACTCATGGGCAGACGGAAAGGGAGAATGCATTGCTAGAATGTTACCTCCGATACTTTGTGAGTGCAAATCAAAGATAATGAGCTAAGTTGCTGGACCTCGCCCAGTTTTCCTATAATTTGCAACAAAGTGAGTCCATAGGACGGAGTCCATTCGAGCTTGCGACAGGACAACAACCTCTGACAGCACACACTTTGGTTGCACCGACGATTGAAAGAAAAAGTCCAGGGGCTTTTATAATGGCCAAACAATGGGAGGAACATGCCGACTTTACTCGGGTATGTCTTGAAAAATCTCAGAGATGAATGAAGAAGTGGGCGGATGAGAAGAGACGACCATCCGAATACTCGGTGGGAGACTTGGTCTTAGTGAAGCTCCTTCCTCAACAATTCAAGGCATTTCGGAGCTTGCACAAAGGCTTAGTTCGGAAGTATGAGGGTCCTTTCGAGGTGACAGCGAAATCGAAAAGGTATCCTATCGGTTGGATTTACCGACTACTTTAAATATCTACCTGGTGTTTCATGTCAGTATGCTGAAGCCTTACCACCATGATGAAGAGGATGAAACCCGAGGAGTTTCAACTCAAGCACCACCAGTTATGACAAAATCTTATGATAAGGAGATAGGTGAAGTGCTCGCGAAGAAGGAAGTTAGAAAGTGAGGTGTTCCGCGCCAGACTCATTTTCTAATCAAGTTGAAGGAACTGCCCGAATCTGAAGCAACATGGGAGCCAGAGGGCGACTTGTGGTAATTTCGGGCCAAACTAGCAGAGTACACGGCGATGAGGTCGTCACCGAAATAGGTATGGGAGGATGTCACGTACAACGGATAAATCTACGGAATTGGCCAAACCGAGAGAGTAAATCCACTAAGTAGTTACTAAGTATTTTTACTTATGTACATGTAATTCTTTAAAAGTGGATGAGGTAATGGGTTGTGGTGTGAGTAATGATGTTGGTATAGTGGAGTGTAATGATGGTGGTGGAGTGTAATGATGATTGTGGATAATGGTGGTGGAGTGTAATGATGATAATGGAGTATGATAGTGGAGATAGTGAGGGTAATGGAGTAAGTTAGATCTAATCTCCACCGTTAAATCGTTATAATCACGACCGTTCATTTGGATTGAGAATTTGTATAAATAAGGGTGAGTTTCTCATTTGTAATCATCCAACATTTCTCAATATAAACATCTCTCTAAGTTTTCTCTTTCTAAGAGTTTTCTCTTTATATTTCTAAAGTCCTAAAATTTGAATTTGAGTGAAACTGACTTAGCAATCACAAGAGTAAAAAGGTGCTAAGGCCGCACGTATCAATTCCGAAAAATTAGTCCGTTACAAAATGCTCATGGTCTAAAAATTTTTTTCCAAATTTTATAAGAGACTAAGGTTCTATTTTCAAAATAACGGTAAATTTTTTTTTTGGGTACATGGTCCCAAACTTTTTTGAGCCGGGCCTGGATTAAGCATGCTCATTTTAGGATACGTCGTCAACTTAGCCCAGCAAAACTACGATTAACACTGATCTTCGTTTTCCCTGAACTAATGCTTATTACAACGGAAACTCCCAAGCTCCACCTCACCACTAAATAACATTATAATATTAAGTCGGGTATCACCTTCAACACATACTAATCTTCCAAACCTAGGTATTTTCATTTAAAGCGTTTTACAGTGGATAAGAGAGATAAGTACAACGATTTTCGTAGATGGTATAAATTGATCTCTGCTTCTGACTATTGACCCACATGATGAATACTACTTTTTATCAATTCGAACCAACTACTAGGTCACATGCTCTTGGTTAAAAGGAAAAGGTAGAATGATCTCTCTCACGTTTATCCATCACACAAAGCACACGTACGTAACTTTTATATTGATTACGCTTACGGATACGGGAGTAATGAATTGTTAAAATTGGTTACAACCACGAGAGGGGTGGTTGTTAAAAGGACGACAAGATTTAATGACAGAGGCTAACTCACATTAAAAAAAAAAAACAGATTAAAAAAGAGAGATAAATGTAATTTTTATTTTGTGAACTTGTTCTTTTAGTCGACCAAAAGCTAAAGCCATTTGGTGAATCACGAGAACCTCACGTGCGGCTCCACTCTCCATGTTCGAGGAGGTCTTCTTCACTATAACCAATGACAACAGCGCGTAAACCACATCAAACCACACCTAGCTCTACTTGGTGAATTGTGTAGCTAATTATTTTTAATTAGCTTCCATCTTTAAGGAGTATTAACTTTTTAATGTAGATTAAAAAGAGGGTTTAATTACTTTTTAAAATCATACCAAACCGGTTGTCGGTTTTTGGTAGAAAGATCTATCGAATCTCAATTATAGATAGAAGAATCTGCAATTCAAGATTATGCCACCTAATTAACGCCTAACTGTCCCTCATTTAGTTATAGTTTGGTATTTCATAACTTCTCTTGACGTCTGTTTCTGTCACCAATTTCGGCGCAATGCATTTTTCTTTTATACACTATAGTCCATATCATTTGTACAACATTGATTTAAATCTGACTCGCAGCGGAAAACTATATCATTTTTTTGTCGAAGGATATAAGCATCAAGCATGTGAAAATGATTTTGGAATATTACTTATTAACTAAAATTGTCAATATGGATATATAGAGGTAGTGTATGAGTCAGCTACTAATCAAACGAATTAAATGTTAGTCTTCATTAATTATTATTATTATTATTATCATCATCATCAATCCACAATCAGCTATAAGTAGTATATTAAAACCTAATTTATAACGTCCGGCGATCCGTGGACCAAATAGGTGTCGACTTTGGATGGTTAGTGTTACTAGTCCAGACAGTGTTGGTTGGTAACATATCCCTGTTGACATCAATCTCCGTTCTAAAAACCAACTGATACACCTAAAATTTTAATTAGAAAACCATGAATTATCAAAAACTAAACTGAAATCAGATGGAATATAAGCTCACTTTGATCAAGGATTGGTTACCGAATAGTAATTTAGTAAGATTAGGCTTTACAATTTGGGTTTTTGGGTAATGTTTTCATGAAGAAAGAGAAGGATATAAGCATAAAGCATGTGATAAGCTTATAAATAATCACATTTAAGCAAAGATTCCCTCATGGCGTGGGGCCCACGTGGGTATGGAGGGGCACAGTGTCCGGTGGGTTAGGGAACAGTGAGTGCACAAACCCCCAACGGACCCACTCGTTGCCTCTTTCGTGGACCGGTCTAGTTCGGTACGGTTCGGCTTCTGTCCCGGAGCCATCCTTTTCCCACTGTATATATATAACTCCTCTTCGTTCATCACCTTCCTCATTATCATCCACACAGACACAGTCACCCTAATTGTTCTCTCTCTCTCTCTCTCTCACACATTCATTTCCAAAAGATTACTGTTTCTTAAATAATCTGTGATCGGTTAAGTGAAAATGAAGACGACAGGTTCGAGCGTAGGAGGAACGAAGAGGAAGATGTGGAGCCGAGGAGTGGGAGGAGTGGTTAGAGAGCAAAAGGCTAAACTTTACATCATAAGGAGGTGTGTCGTCATGCTTCTTTGTTGGCATGACTAACAAAAGAAAGAAAACAAAATCAAATAATTTTCATCATCACCATCATTGTCCGCTTAATGAAGACTAACCAAATATTTAGTTCTTTTTTTTTGTTGCGGTTCTTGCTTAATTGTATAACCCTTGGGAAGAAGCTTATATGTATTGGCTTTCTATGCGGAGCTATACATGTATTTTTGTAGTTTTTTCATCCCAAAGAAGGTTTTTTTCCAGTGTAAATTAGTAGCTAATTTCGATATCTTTTGTTGTTGTTGTTGTTTTCTTTTATTTTGGTTGATTAAGTTTCTATATTTTCTAAGATCTGGTTCTTAAATAAATACCTTAAATTCTTACCAAAAAGTTATAAAGGTACAATTTTACTTCTACGGGTTAGAATTTCATTATTTGCAGTTAAAACGACCAAAAAATATACAACTATATAGGTGAACCAATTACTTTATTATTTTTCTCTACTCGGAATATTTATGTAAAGAAAGATGAAAGAAACATGCAGAGCATGATGCATCATATTTTCTTCACCAGTTACACATAAAACTTTTAGCTGAGAAAAGAAAATACTTTCACGTAACCAATGCTAAAAAATTACAAGTAATATACCAAATGTTATTAGTTTTTTTAGTAAAAACTTATAGTTTTGTTGAATTTTCAGGTGTATCCGGGCTTAGCCCGACTAATCACCTGACCCGGAGAGATTTGGATCTTACCAATACCTTAGACCTGTAAGGTGTGAGGCCCCCCTCCCAACGGGTTTCGAACTAGGGACGCACTAGAACCAACTCCGTGCACTAAACCACTAGGCTACCTCCGTGTTTGTAGTTTTGTTGTTGTTGTTGTTGTAATAAATCAAATGTTATTAGTTTGACGGATATTAAAGACAAAACCTGCAAACTTTAGTTTTAAATGATATTAGAAGATTATATTCTTTGATCTCGGATCTAAAAAGTATAGAAATTTCAGTACATACGAAGTGATTGTGTCAGAAACTACGAAACTTAGCCTTTAATTATTTTGATTTGGATTAGAGAACATAGAAAGTTCTATGCGGTTCAACTGTTTGTTTTTAATTCATTTTTTATTTTATTTTTTTTGATAGATAAAAAAAAAATCAAAAATCAAAAAAAAGGAAGGAACCAATAAAAAACTATCACGTCAGCATAAACAGTTAAGAATCGATTCTTAACTAAGGATTGGTTTTTAGGGGAATTCTTAGAAATAATATTTTTTTAATTATTTTACCTAAGAACCCGTCCTAAAAACTTTCCTAAAAACTTCAATGTACATGCTCTAATAACATAGTAAGTAACATTAACCTGTGTTCGAAAACGCGGTCTCCGCGGCCGCCTCCGCCGCGGATAGGCGGTCGGCGGCCGGGAGCCACCGCGAGTACACTTTAATCGGTGAAGAAAATCGCTCATCTTCAAAATTGTGATTTTTGGTGATTTTTACTTTGTAAATCGAGTATTCTTGAGTATATTTGCCATTTGTGAGTGAAAATATAGTTAAAAACCGAAAGAAAACGCTGAAATCTGGAAACAAAAAGCCATAGCCGCCATTGATAGGGTTTCTCGGCGACATAAGTTATGAGGAAGATGATGGTAAAATGTCGATTTTACCCTTCATTAAAAAATTTAATGAAAAAGAGCAAAATCTGCACTAGGGCAGCTCGAACCCATTACCACGACCACATATAACATGCTTAAAACCACCGTGCCAACTTCATTTTCTTTGTCTTTTATACAACTGAGCTGTATATATAAAAAAAAATTTAAACTATTTATCCAAAATTCTGCCCTGCATAAGCCCCGCTTAATCCCCGATTTTATTATTAGGCGCTAGGCCCAACTTCACCGACCGACTAACGCCTAACGCGTTTTCGAACACTGGCATTAACTAAGTGGTTGTACTGTAATGGTTCTAATCTGCTGGAAGAATTGTCTATGCTAAAAATCGATTTCCAAGAATAAAATTATCTAACTATTTCTATTTAATCACCTGTAAACATTTTTAGTAGCAAAAAAATTCAGATTTATATAACCTCGTGGAAATTACTCTTTGGACATATAAAACTTGTATGATCCTCACCGTTATTAAAAACATATTCCACGAAGAATAACATCCAAAAGTAATTTATCCAAAATCAATTAAGTTTGAAAGTGATTAGTTAAATTTTGATTATATTACAACTTTAAATAGAATTAATAATCAAATTAGTTTTTTTTAATCAATAACAACTTCAATATACATAGAAATTGAAAATTTCCACTATATAAAAGTATACATGAACAACAAAAGTATGATCAAGGTTCGCCCAAAATCCTTCTTCTCCAAAGCTCAGTTTCCGAGATAGCTTCATCTCTTCTCAGCCGCCCCCTCCAGCGTCCGGTGTTTCTCATTGACACCGTAGGAGGCTTGCGTCCGCATGTGCTCTTAGGTTTTCGTCTTTCTTTCTGTGGTGGTGATAGGTGGTCGGTGGATATAAAGAGGTTAGTGGATCTCTCCTGTGAGTGGCGCTCCGGCGTCGATTTCGTCTCAGGCATGCCCCACCTCTACCTTTTCCGGTGTGGATGATTCATGCATGTGTCGCTTGGAATTCTCATTGTTGATGTCTCCTCCGGTTTGGTCAATGTCACCGGATCCTCCTCTTTGCTCCTCTTCGGGTGAAGTCTCATATTTTCTCTGGTCTTTTCCTCTGGTCGTCGCGCTCCCTCGATTTGTCATATGTTATGTTTGTTTAGTAGCTTCAGGGATCTTATGACTGATCTCTGGTTGTGGGTTGTGGACCTTGTTTTATACCGGATCTTACTTATATCCTCGCTGGTTTTCTAATCTCAGTTCTTGGTTTTCTAGTGGTTGTGTTTCTCGGCTAGTTTTTTCCTCAGTATGATCGCTTGTGGTTGGTTTTGATGGGGGTTGTTCTTACCATGGTTTTTGGAGAGGATTTCTATTGGTTACGAGATGTAATGACAGGGTCTTTCTCGCCGGCTTTAGATTTCTTCTCTTTTAAATTTCCGGTGTTGGTGTTGTTTTTGACTCTTTGATTGGCTCATTTTCATTTCTCGGTTAAAGTTCTTTGTGAAAATTTCGACCAAGTTTCGCTTTGGGGTCCATGGTCTGGATGTGGTTCTGTTGTGGAAGCATCTAAATTTCAGCGTCACAGTGGTTTGGTCTTCCAGATCTTCTCTTTTGAGGACGTCACCGCTCCTTAGTCAGTAGATGGTCGGGATCGGACCGACGAGTGTTCGCATGTAAGAATTGGAGGTCTTGGTTTGCGGTTTTCCCTTTCGAATTTAAAGGATTCTCTCCTTGAGATTTGTCTTTCTTTTTCGTTGGGTTTTGGTTTGAGCATGGATGTAACGCTCCTTTCCCGTTATCCGCTGACCGTCGAGCTGACCTGCCAACAATCAAACAAAAACATGACCGATCAAACCCGAGCAGGCCAAACGAGAAAAATTCGTCCCAATACGAAGCCAGAGACAGTCCCGTTTGAGTCAATGGCTCGAACCAAACCGTCATTAACTCTGTTTACCATGCTTCCACAATACATGGCTTTTCAACCAGTATTGCTTCCACGAGTTGTGTCGGTTCGGACTAAACCAAATACTAGGGAAAACAATTTCATTTATAAGTGGTTTGAAGTCTTTTAAATCCTTTAGCCTATTTAGATATAGTTCCAAAACAATCACAAAATCTTTTAGGCTCCCATAAAACCTGAACCGAATAAACCACAATAAATATCGAAATCAAACCGTGGCCAAATGTTATCCCGAAACTACACCGAGATCCTCCCGGGTCAGCCAAGATAAGCCAAACCTGAAAACAACAACAAAAGAGTCTAATGAGCGATCTAAGATCTCTTAGTGAGTCGGCTCCCCACTAACAAGCTGCTAATGATCTAATAAAGTAATCCCGCCCCAAAAACCCCAAATTAACAAACAAAAGAACAAACAAAAACAATTAGTTGATCACGTGCCACCATGACGTAATGAGCTTCACAACACACAAGCATTCTCTAACAATAAAAGGGTAACCACGGAAATCGAGATCACTACGGCACATGACCTCGATAAGAATCGATCTAACTATCACGAAATTAACGCTAACTCCACACCACTGGGCGACTATGTGAACTCAGTAACTTCCACGGGAACACTTAGCTACCCCACACGGCAACTAAAACCTCCCCACGACTCCTAGACGTAAATACAAAGTCCTACGACCTAGGACGTTGTTCTGTGTCCATTGATACACAACGACTCGGGTTACCCCTACATAGCCTTAGCTTCCATGCAGTCCGGGCCTAGGACATGACCCCATATTCTCCGGACCACACACCTACCGGCGTCCCTAAATAGGTTAACACCATAACCATAATCACCACCCGAAGGCACATGAACCGATCAGGTAACTACCTGAGGATCCAATCAAGTCAGAAGTACTGGAACGCTTTCCCTAGACTTTCGGGATCTAACGCACCCTTGAGTCCTGATAATAATAAATAAAACAAGCAGACTCTCTGGGATTCTACACAACACACAAGACCGACAAGGTCAACAGAAATAACAACACAGTCATAACACCCACTCTATCCCGCAAGTCCAATCACCAACCCCACACCACCACACCTTAACCGGTTCCATACCGGATTAGGTATCTATCAAACTTACCCAGTCCTGTGACGGAGTAAGTAACAACAAACGGTCTATCCGTCCCAACACCAAAATAGACTACACATCACACAAACAATCGTCTACCCGGTCCAACACCGGAGTAGACCAAACACAAACATGCATCAGATAATCACCAACCAATCATCACAAGACCAATCAATCAAACCCTTAGTTATTAGTCTTTTATTCTTAACTTAACCTCAATTTCTTTAATCCGCTACCTTGGAATTAATGGCTTACTAATCCCGTAGACGGTTCAATTCCAAATTAACACTTTTAATATCTCTTATACATAAATATCTTTTAAACTCCTTGATCCGTCAGATTGAGATTAGTAAACTTACTAATCTTCTGATGTCTCATTGTTCTTTAATTAAACCCGATAACATGTCTATTATCTATTGAACCCACCCGTTATTATATTCTTTGCGTGTTAAGTATTTTAATTCCGTATTTTATATCACTCTTAATTCATCGTATATAAGTTCGTTAAGTATGTTCTTAGTATCGTATATATAGGTCCTAACATGCCGTTTTACAATGAATGCATCACTCAATAACGACTAACGAGATAACGAAGAAATAACCAATATAAACTATCTAACATGAATATATTAACCTAATCATTTAACTCAACAATCAGGTTATTAATCAACCTAACGATTCTAACCACATTACTCAAACAGGCATGCAAACTAGAACTACAGTTTAAGGTTCCTAGTCTACATGACCTAACTAAATGCATATAGCTGACTCACAGTGTATAAGAGTGACAGATGATGGTGTGACGGAACTCCGAACCCCCTGAGACCGAACTGCAACTGTTCTCGAACCCTTCCCGAAACGAACCGGATTAACTCCTGAGCTTAAACCGACTTAACCGAAGCATTGACCGAACATTGACTTTGACCAAACCGGCGGTGGCCCTCGTTGACCAATACTAAACCAAATTGAACCGGCGTTAACCAATCCTAGCTGAAACCGGCGAGAAGAAGACGTGTTAACCATGGCTGAAGGCGACTTTTCCGGTGTTGACCAGCGGCTGAGCGGCATTGATCGGCGGTGGTAAAGCTTCTCCGGTGAAGACTGCTCGGGTGAGTTGGCCGGCGGTGAGAGAACCGGCGAGAGAGAGAGAGAGAGAGACGGAAAAAGAGGAGCTCACGTCAAACTTCTCTAACGTTGACCGGTGATGGCTTCGGCGTTGACCATGGCAGAGGAACGTTGACCGACGGTTAAGAAGCTTCTCCAGTGACCTAACCGGCGAAGATGTGATCTCCGGTGATGAATCCGGCGAAGAGAGTCACGACAGAGAGAGAGAGAGAGAGAGAGAGAGAGAGAGAGAGAGAGAGAGAGAGATAGAGAGAGAGAGAGAGAGAGAGAGAGAGAGAGAGAGAGAGAGAGAGAGAGAGAGAGAGAGAGAGAGCTTACGACAAGCTTCTCTCGGCGGCGGCAAAAGAAACCGGCGGCGGCGAACTCCGGCGAGACCTACAACATCTGAGGTTGTCTCCGGTGGAGTCTCCGATGAGAGGGGAGACTGGTGAGAGAGGAGTGACCGGCTGAGAGAAGAACCGGCTGAAGAGAGAAAGAGCTGCGATGGAGCTTCGCCGGCGGTGGCTCCGGTGAGATTCTGGCGACGGCGGAGTGGCTGATCAGGGTTAAATGAAGAGGAGGAGACGAGGAGTCCAAATATACCACTGGTTTACAGATATTTAAGCTGGATTAGAAGTTATGGGAATTACTTGGAACCCAAGCTTCTATGAAGATATGAAGATCTTCATATTTTTCTTTGAATGTTGAATGAGAAGATGAAGATGAATGTTGAAGATGGAGAGAGAGTCAGAGGATTTCGTGGGTGAGAGAGGAGATAGATCTGAGAGGATTTCTTTGAGTGATTTCTTGAGAGAGAATGAGAGAGTGATGAGTGAGGTGGGAGCTTGGTGATATGATGGTTTACATGCAAAGGAGTGGAAGATTCATTGAATCTTTGGGGAGGGTTATGTGGCGCCAAAGGAGAGGGATCTGGACACTTGGCACTCCAGGAAGGTTTTTAGATTCTATTCAATGAATCTCTAAGTCCATAGATTCCTGAATCTCCGATTCACTGTGTTAGGACCATAATAGCAATTTCCGGTTTAATTCTCCAAGAACCCTCGTAACTTCTAAAATAAATTCCTCCAAGTTTTTTTTATATTACTAGACTCCATAAGAAGCGTTTTAAAAGTCGTCTCATCCAATTCGGATTCTCGTAGCTCCCGTACCGATTCTTACAAGTTTTATCGATTTTATCGGTTTCCATCCTGATATTTCGTAAAACTGTTTCTAAGATCTGTTTCCACCACTTTCTGCCTTCTAAATGATTGCTTTAATTAAAAAGAGAATCATTTGGTCCATCTATGCTTCTTTCTTGCATTTTGGTAAAATTACTAAAATGCCCATTAACTCCATAAAATTATGAAATTACTCTCTGTTGACTTTCTGATTGCATGTTGACCAATTTTGTGAGACAAGGTATTACAGTGGATGTTAGTCTCTGTTTAGGTATTTTCGAGCTTTTTCTTGTATATGCTTGGAGTATGGTTGGTTGTGCTTGACGCCTTAGTTTGGTTTATCTCGAGCTCTTGTTTCTCAGCCATTCATCGATATCAAATATTTCTATGGAAGCATGATTGAGTGCAGTTATGAGCTTTGTTTCAGTTTGATGGGTGGAGTCTTTTGTTCAACTTGCTTCCAACTTTAGTTTAGTGTCTATTTTGGATTTGCTTTTGTTGTGGTGTATGATCTTTTAGTTTTCGCTTGCAGAAGGAATATTTTTCTTTACCGTCTTCATTTCATGTACCTTTTTCGGACTTGGTCTCTAGCTATATCAGATTTTGTATTTCACCCTGTATTTTCTAATGATAATATATTTTCAGATAAAAGAAGTATACATGAACCAATAAAACAATTTCTCGATAAATTGATCAATGATCATTTAGGATCGTCTAAAAACGTCTAACCGCACTTATTATAACAAAAATACGTTTAATTTCAATGCTTAAACTGCTTATTATAACCATTTTATAGCATAGTAAACAATTTTTTTTTATTATACCTCTCTCGCATACTTAAATATAGATTACACATTTAGACGTTTGTGGATTTATTAATCACTAGGAGAGAACCCGCGCAAATGCGCGGATTTTGCTTAAAAATTTGTAGATATTTAATATGTTTTGATATTTATTTTGAGTATCAATATTTTTATATATTTTTAATTTACAAATTTGTATTTTTTTTCTTTCTTTTTATGATTATTATGATTATATATGCGCTAATATAGAATTATTAATTTAATTTATTTTACAAATAAATTAATCATCAATTTTGAATGAGCTTTTTATATTAAAAAATTCCTTCAACTTTTTATCATTCTTTTAATTTTTATAAACTATTTAAAATATTTGTACTTTTTATTTATACATTTTCATTCATCAAACTCTTAAATTTTTAGTTTTCATTCATAATATTTTAATATCCTTAGTTATTATTTTAAATTTTGAAAATTTATATATATTTCATAAATTTTATTTCTTTTTATGTTCTTATATTTCTTATGTAATTTCTTTTTTTTTGTTATCATTTTATCTCATTTTGTAACATTTTCTTTCTATTCTTAATAATTATTATTTATATATTTTAATATTTTAGTAATCATTTCTTGAATTTACATATATATATATATATATATTTCATTGATTTGATTTCATTTCTTATGTTATTATATTTTGTATAATTGTTTAGTTATATTGCTCTTCTATCTCATTTTATAATATTTTCTTTCTGTTCTTCATAATAATTATTTTTATTATTTTATATATATATTTTTTATGGTTCTTACTTTTAGTTTTCAATACTTGATTTTTTAATAATGTTATCATTACTTTTAGTTTTCATTACTTGATTTTTTTAATAATGTTATTTTTACTTTAGTCTTATAATTTAACATTTTACTTGTATTGAGATTTGTTTATTTTGTTTATTTATTGCATAAAAATATGAAAAATATATTTACAATTTATTAAATTTAATATTTATTAATTTATAAGATTCTAAATTAAATTCAAATTTAGAAATTATGTTTTAATAATTTTAACTAATTGCGTTTAAATAAATGATATTACATTAAACATTATATTTATTTAAATTTAAATGATGATGTGGAAATTTTTTAATGAAGTTGACCAATCAAAAGGGGGCTGATGTGGCAGCTTGAGAGAGCCCCCCTTCTCTCATTATATATAGGATTACTATGCTTCACTCGCACTATATACGACCACAAATATTATTAAACACAAATATTTAAAAATAAAATAATTAAATTAATTAAATTAATTAACAATAATGATAATATTATAAAATTTTATATGAAACTATTTATAATTAAACATACATACATTATTATATTTCATTAAATATTTTATAATTTATTTTAACCAAAATTAATAGTAATACAATAAATATAATTATATATTTTATGTATAATAAACAATACATAAATATCTTATTTAAAATATTTTATAATTTATATTATATATATATATATATATATATATATATATATATATATATATATATATATATATATATTTAAAATTTATATAAGGAGTATGAATTTACTATATAAAAATCAAAAAACATTATTTGTTAATATTTAAAAAATTCATAAATGTTGTCATATTTATTATCTTATTTTTATTTTATTTTTTATTGAATGTTATGTATATCTCTAAAATAAAATTAAAAATCTTCATAAATATTTTCATATTTATCATCTCACCTTACTTTTTATTTTTTTATTCAAGATTATGTATATCGTCAAAATAAAATTTAAAAAGTCATCATAAAATATTTCATATTTATCATCTTATCTTTATCTAATATTATGTATATCTCTGTAATAAAATTAAAAACATAATAAAATTACCAATATAAATTAAAGTTAGCACATTAATTAGCTTAATTTCGTTAATGACAAATTAGTAATCAACTATTTTAAGAGTGAATATAAAACCAAAATCATTTTCTAATTTACTATATAGATTTGTTACCTAATTTAATTAAAAAGTATAATCGAGTAAAGAATTTTTTTGGCTAACATTTTCTTAGAGAAAAGCCCAAAGGGCAAAAGCATACAGCAAGGGTGAAGAAAGCCCAAACAGAGAAGAAACAAACGGGCTAAGGCCCAAATGGAAAAAAATTATACAGATAAGCACGAAATTCGGATGAGCTCGGAGGCCACGTGTCCACGTTCTGAAGACGCCGGCATGCAAGCACCACCGGTGATAGATCACCGGAGAAAGCGCCAGAAGCAGTCGCGTCACATCGTCTCTGTCTCCCAAAGATCCCAAGCTGCTGATCTCCCGAACCACCTACAGAACCATGGAAGAGAAGACGGGTAAAGATGATGAACATCTGCAAACCTCTTGGCGATAAGCTCCATCCCAGGAAGCGTCACGCCGGACATACCAAAAGTGATCGGTCCTATTGATTCCAAGCCGAGTGGAGAGGCAGCAACGAAATTACTCCTAGCAAGAGAGAAGATCGGAAAAGAGGAAGAAGATAAACGGACTCTCCATAGGAAAGAAGCACCGAGAAGAGAGATCGATGGTGGATTAACCGACCCAAAACACGATCGGAGTTTATTATTCCGATTGAGAAACAAATCGGAAGAAACAAACCAAAAGATAAACAGAGGAAATCGAAGCTTTCAAGATAAGAAAGCACGATTAGCCAGTATAAACAAATAAAATGGAATCACCTCCTTCTGAAAAATCTGGATGTGTGTTAGGTGTAGTTTTATCCCTATTCTACTGCAAGTGCACAGTTAATGCAATCGTAGTATATAAGGTATCGAATCCCACAAGGACTCTCAGTCACACAATAGATTATTGGTAGTTCAGATTTAATTAAGCAAGGCAGGTGTGAAAACAGTAAACGAAATAGCAAGCGAATCAAGTGAGTTTGTAAGCAAGAAGGCGAAGCGTTAGGTTTCAGGAGTTCTCAGGAAATCAGGAACGCAAGCAATCAATCTATCTAGATCTAATCAATAACTATTCTAGAACTCAAACACGGATATAGAATTAACCAAATTCCTTTGTGATAATTCTCTAAGTCTAAGTGCAGCAAACCAAACTTTCGTTTGCGAGAACTAACAGATTAGGCCAGCTTTAATTCCAAGTTTGATATGTTCACAATTAACCTAAATCAAACTTCCGTTTGCGATACAGTTTAATTGCTTATCTAGGTTCTTTCTAGTTAAATTAACCAACTTCCGCTGCATTAATCAACCTAACATCATAATTCTGATTAGCTACTTCAGATTTAGCATAAAGAACAACTTAGATAAAGAACTAGCATATATGAATCTCTACAGATTAATTAAACTATAATTCTCTGAAATCCCTAATGAGAATCCTTCAACTTAACAGGTAATCTACTCAGATATATTCATCGAGACAAAAAATATCATAAGTATAAAACCAAATATCATATAATCAAATAAGAAATGGGGTTCAAAATCAAGTCTCTTTCGAGAACAAAATCAGCCCCTAAAATCTCCTAAGAGAATAAAACTTAGTTATGAAGCATAGCCTAAACAATGGCTTTAAAACTCTATTTATAACCTAAAACACGAATTGGGGCTTCTTTGTAAATATCAGGAACTTCTGGGCAGAACTGCAATTTCATTATTCTTTATTAAACCGTCGTTTGGCCCATCTCGCTGGTGCAACGATCGATGCCATAAGTGTGACGATCGTTGCAGCTCTGAAATATTGACAGTGAAGTCTATCTCTCGGCCAAATACTCCAATTAGCTCCAGAAAGTGCCATAATCACCAAATATGCTCCAAATGTGCTTGTACCTAATAAACACCTGAAAAGACTCTAAAACATAGTAAAAGACTCAATAAATAACACATATACCATGGTTAAAAACCCTAAAATCCATGGTATATCAACTCCCCCACACTTAGCTCTTGCTTGTCCTCGAGCAAAACAAAGAACTAAATGTAGTCAAGAGGTTTGAAAACTTTCAGAAACTCTTTTCGTCATAGAAGCAACAACACTCAGATTTCCCTTAGTAAACCACTGCAAGAATCAATCACAGGATATCAAGACCAGCATGTACTTCCCCCACACTTAGCAAATGTCCTAAGTAAACTCCACAATCACATTCAAGCATTCAAATTCTCCCTACTGACTTCTGCAAGTATTTAAGTGCGGTCTCACCTAAGGAGTATCGATCAAAGGGCACATGGATTCTTACCTTATCAGCTCTAGACCACCATACTATCTTTCTCTAGTCCCTTTCTTCTCTTTCCCTTCCTTAACAACTGATTTTTCCCACATTGGGTATCATTTTTTTTTTTATCAGTGTTCTTCCCGTTATGGGGTGTACTTTGGACACATTCCATGGATCGCACAGGAGATAATAGGGGTCTCTACCACTCCTGTGACCACTTCGGAGTTACTAACTCATCCTCAGTTTATTATCTTTTTTTTTTACTTTATAGAAGGGGAGAAGGGAACTAAATAGGATAGGTTGACAGGCTGTGTCAGAACTAACAGGGAATCCGACACAAAGTATACCAAGCCCTTAGGTGAGAAATCTAAGTCAGTATTAAGGTTTGAAGTCAGTAAAAGGATCCTCTGATACCTGAAGTGATGTGGGTGTTCCCAGTAGGTTGATCTGTGTCTGGGTTTTCTAATGGTCAGAGATAGATCCTGCAATCTTCATCCCAATGGTTACTTAAGTTCCTGCAAGTCTTGTTAAAACTTCTCAGAAATTCATAGTTTCTTACTTAAACAAATTTTTACTCAATAAAACAAATTTTTTGAAAAATGGACTGACTCTTAAGAAAACAGAAAGATATAAGTCAGTAGCACCTCCCCCACACTTAAGACACACTGTCCCCAGTAGTGTCAAGCGAAGGATGGGTAAAGATAAATAAAAATTGTTAATGGATGTTTGAGTTCTGTCGTATTTTACCTCTGTCGCTCAAGCACCGATCGTTGCACATAGTTCATCGATAGTTGCTAGGCGATTTTTCGTTGAGTGTCGATCGTTGCTCATAGCAGCAACGATCGTTGCAATGCGTGCATCAGATCAGTCAGCAAGTTAGCAGGTTAGTCCGTTGGAATCAATCAAATTTTGAATCCTGCAAGCTGGAAACACTGAAAACAGAGTAAAATCGAAGCAAATAGCGTAGCATATCAAACATAACATCCAAAAACAACAGCATCCTAAAAATCAAAATAAAAAAGTGCAAAGAAAAATAAGAAAAGGATAAAAAGTACAGAACCGAAAGTCTGAAAACGGAGATCAATCTCACTCGCTCACATCATCTATCCCACCATATCGCTCATCGTCATTGGCTGCCTCAGCTATGCGATCAGTACCGCTCGAAGAAGTAGGAGTCGGAGATCGTCGTCTGCGTCGAGAAGGTCCTGGGACGGGCTGGTGAACCTGTGGCTGTCTCCTGCAAGTGCAGCCTCGCATCCACTCCCAGATGGTCTTCCATATCCCATCACTACGCTCTCTCCACTCAGCCTCAGACATACTACCGTAGGGCACTGTCATCTCAGGATAAGGACCCATATCAGCAGCAGGCGCAGGTGTAGAGGAGGATGAAGCTCTCGTAGAAGGCTCTCCCAGCGGATGAGCCATAGTAGGTATTGCGCGTCGAGCTCTGGCAGGAGGGCGGAAACTCAAAGCATCAATGGTATCAATCTGAGTCAACCTAGCAACAGGAAGATCAATACCATACTGTGTATCCTCAGGGTCGAAATAAACCCACACTCGCCCCTCCTTCAGCCACGTAGCACTCTGCAAGTAACTGAGATCCAGGAACTCTCTCTCAGTGATGCACTCTGTATCCCCCATAGGTATCCTGCAGTGTCTGAAGATAGGAGTAAGAAGAATCCCTATTGTCTCCTTGCGCACGCCGTCATAAGGCTTCTTCTGCAGCTCGCAAAGATGATGGGCAAATAAGGCTCCCAGGTTGACTTTCTTAGCTGGGTCTCTCACATCGATACCCCTGAACTGCTCCCTCAGTCCTCTGAATAGTATCTCCAACTCATTCTTGCGCATCTTGTTTGCCTCATGCTTGCACAATAGTGTGCGTCCCAAGATACGCAAGACATACCTGAGGGCCGGATGCCTGACCTGAATCACCGGTGTAGTCCGTGAGTGATACCGTCCACCACCAATGTACTGCCAAAACTGCGCAGCCTCTGCTGGTTCCCATGGAAGGGACAAATCGGTGCGTGGCTGCTCAATGCTAAACCCATAGATCCTACAGATATCGAGAAGGGGTACTTGATACCTGTCGCCAAGACACATGAAAGTAAAAGTGCCTCCTTGAGCACTCCTGCTGTCCGGGTTCGGGTAAACAACCCTGCATGTGGCAAGCAACTGTCTCACCAGCTCTGGGTATAGATCGTAAGGCTGCATCGGCATTGTCCCCAGACCAATGCCTCTGCACAGCTCCATAACCTGCCTGTCTATGCCGAGACCATGACAAGTCGAGTAGTCCGCAAACTTGGTTGGCGCTATCTCCATGCCACACCAACCGTTATACAGCAGTGTGTCGTACTCGTCCCAGTACTCGTGTAGCGGCCTCTCTTTGAAATCAGACGGAGTGAGCATCTTCTTGATACCCTTGCCCCAGTCGCGATCAATCCGAATCCGAGCCTTATCTGCTCTTGGCCATGGTGCTCCAATGGTTGCATGAACCAACTGATATGGCTCTGGAGGATCAGAATCTCTGTGCAGCCATTCCGGTGGCGGAATGTACTGTCGTGAGGCGCTTGCGGCTGTTGCTCTGCGCTTGCGGGGTTGATTCTGAGTCGCCATCTGCAAAACAGAAATTTAAGCAAATTAGTCACGGCAGACTCTCTGTGAAATCGTCGAGCAACGACCGTTGCACTAAGGCAGCGATCGTTGCAAGGCGATTTCGTATACTCGAACATTTCCCCAGAATCGCAGAGCAACGACCGTTGCACAAGCGCAACGATCGGTGCAAGGCGATTCCGGCCGCAATCAACAGTCAATAAAATCGTTCCAAAATCGTGAAATCAACCGCATAATCGACAACAATCCATCACTAAACAACCTAAAGCATAATCATTTTAACATGCATTCATCAATTTTGATCCAAAATTTCCAATTTCTAAAACCCTAAAAGTGAAATCCGAAAATCATCAAATAGAAGTGCATTACCTTGATTTCGTGAGAAATGGGTAGGAGAAATAGATTGGGGGCGTAAAAATAAGTGAAATAGCGCTTTGAATCAAAGAAAGCGATGAAGAAATGGTGATTTTAGGTGGAGGCTCTCGGTGTTATCGGCGGTGAGAAAATGGAGAAGAAAGAGAGAAAAAAGGTTTAAGGTAACTTACCTTGGTCGTGGGTGCAACGATCGTTGCATAACAGCAACGATCGATGCTGGTTGAACCAGATCGATTCCGGTTTAGCGCGACATACCTTAATTTTCGATTTAAACCAATTGCAACGACTGTTGCATAGGTGGGCAACGATCGTTACACATCTCCAGACTTTGTGCTCTGTATCTAAAAACTAGCAAAAACAAATAAAAACGTGAAATCCTGAGAAAAACACCAAAAATAAAAAGGAAAAATAATTAAACCTAACAGTGGGTTGCCTCCCACTCAGCGCTTGTTTTAAGTCATTAGCTTGACTTTTTGGAAAGAGGTCAGACTGATGGAGGTTTCAACAGAGGCTTTGAGTGTCTCTATGAATGCCTTATCATCCATGGTGGTGTGTAAGCAGTAGCAACATGATGTCGTCCAAGGAACGTAGGAAGGAATGTAAGGTGGGATCGACATTTGGGTGTTTTGAAGCTTTTTCCCGCATTCAAAACAGTGGAGTCAGGAGGTTTAAACTTAGAGGATTTATGCTTTACCTTTGGCAGAGATTTGATGTTCGGAGCCTTCTTCTTATGAGTAGCTTTAGGTCTTGAAGATGTTAGAGTGGGCTCCTGTGGAACCACCATCTTCTTGTCAACCACTACTGTGCACTGAACAACATCTTTAGACCTTACAGGAGCTTTTGGAAATGGTATTGTAGGTTTGTAGATTCTTTCCTTAGCAACTCCACGAGGTATAAGTGAAACTGGTCCTTTACGGGGTGCAACGATCGGTGCATGTGGTGCAACGATCGACGCGGTTGTCTCAGCTCGGGTTTCAACTACAATCTCGGGTCCATCAGCTTCCTGGTCTAATTCAGCAATCTCAAACTCAAATTTCTCCTCCTGACTTGGTCCAGTATCAGTCTGAGCTGTCCAAGCCAAAAGATCTATGTCAATCTCTGTTGAGTCAGGTCCGTCGAAGCTCTCAAACTCAGGGTATTCAATATCAGATTCCTCTCTGTTTTCCACAATTCCCATAGCCTTAACTGCTAGATATGGTCTATGATCCATCCTGTGGTCAACCTGAATATTAACGACATGGGTTTCCTGAGTATCCTTCCTTGTGGTAGGACTTGAAATCTGATCCATCTGTGTATCTAGCAACTTCATATGAGTGTTCAAGGAGTCAAATTTCTCATTCAGATTAGTGTACAAGCTCTCAAGCTTCGAGCTGAAAGACGCTGTGGTTTGTTGTTGTTCTGCAATGGATTGCTCCATCATGATCTCTAATCTGCTCCTCTGTGCAGGTACAGGAGATGCTAGGCAGGATGTATAACCATAATCTCTTGATCCTTGAGCATGCCTAGAACCTTGTCTCTGCTGATGTCCAAATGTATGTCCATAATGTTGGATTGTTCGGTTGATCCTGATTCAATTCTCATATTGATATCAACCTAAACATGCATCAGATCTAGGTGTTCTTATTTAGAAACATTATGATCTCACCTTTTACCTGTTTGTTGCAGCGGAAGAAGTAGAACAGGTCAGAGATCAGAGAGATGCATCAAGGGATGAATCCTCCAAAGGTTCACACACGCACGCTCGGGAATTGGCTGCTAGACCAGACGACAGGGAGGCGCAGAGAGAGGCTGTGGGTGGCGCAAAAGGCTGAGAAGAATTAGAGAGCTAGGTCTGATTTTATTCATTAAAATCCCTCCTAGTTCTCATGGGCTTTTGGGCCCAATTCTCTATTCTGATTAAATCCCTTAATCAGGCCCTTTAGTCTCTCCAAGTACAGTAAATGCCTAGCACTTTTACCGTACCTCTGCTAAACCGTTCCTTCGTATTTTCCCGTTAGCTTAGGCGTGTGACCCATATGGGATCATACAATAAAGGCAATAAGTCCAAGACTTATAGATCATGAGCGGACTCTAGCAAGCCATCATGATCCCCAGCATTGTATGACTTATGTCTGATCATTGACATACTCTTACTTTCTAGAGACAGTACCGAGATTACTGGACACAATTCCAACAATCTCCCACTTGTACTGGAATCTCTGTATTCATAATCCTTTTGTCTCAATATCTCGATTAGTCATAAGGCAAGATTAGTGTCATCCTTATAAAGCCTAATCTTGTTCATCGGACTCTGATTTGATACTGACAATCCAAACGACTCGGGACAGTCCGTTTGAGCATGGCCATGCATTTTCCAGTATTCAAATCTCCGATTGGCCTAGAGATATTCACTCCATTTATATTGGAGGGACAAATCCCATCTTGTTCCATCACTGTAAACTACTCATTTCATGATGTACCCAAACAAGGTCCTTATAACTATCGCAGAACGATAGCGTTAGACAATGATCAAAGTGCATCAGTCCATGTGCAGTCACATGCATGCGAACTCAGGTCTAAGGACTATACTCTATAGTCGTAGTAAGAATCTCTTATGACACAGATATAAATATCCTGAAGAGTTCTTATAATCGGGTCTTGTCCGGTCGTATGTTCCCCAACATACACCTATGTACTGACTTTGATGCCGCGCATCTATGACACACTAAGACTTTGTCATAAGTCACGTACCAATCCAGTCTCACACGGTTGTTGGTGTTCCAATTTCAACAACCTTCGACTAGGGACAGGATGATATAAACCATCTATCAAATATAGGGTCTTATGATCAAGCTAAATGACTTTGATGACTCAAGATCAAGTCATTTACTTCGATGACCTATAAAATGGTTCATATCATTTTGGAACGATTATTTCATCACAGTTAAAATAATCTTGAAATAATAATTTCATTAAACATCATAAATGTTTTACAAGAACATATCAAATAACTAAATAAAGCCCTTTAATAACTCCCACTGAAATCAAGACTACATCTTAATTTCACTTATCCTACAGCTACAGTCCGAGACTCGTGCTTAGGCTCAAAGAGTGGCTTCGTTAATAGATTAGCAACGTTCTCATTCGTTGAAACTTGCTGATCTACTTAACATCTCTGTCATTTATCTTACGGAATAGGTTATTCCACTAAGTGTTTGGATCTTTGATGTGCAGCTAGTCTCATCTAAGCTGGGAATCACATCAAGTTCAGTGATGAACTATTCTTTCCAAACAACCTCTTTCGCCGCTTCCCAAGCTGCGAAACATTCAGTTTAAGTCATGGAGTCAGCAACAGTGCCGTGCACTGCCAAACAAACACAAGACATATCCGGACTGTGACCGGAAATCATCTTTGTCTGTTGGAAACTTGCCTTTCAGACTCTATCGACTTGTAGCACCTCACTTTCTTCTTTACCTAAAGAACTCATCCTTAGTATTCTTCAAATACTTTAGAATATTCTTTACGGCAATCCAGTGATTCTCTGCTGGATTTGACTGGTCTTTACTTGTTTTGCTTAACATTAAAGCAATATCAAAACAAGTACGTGTCATGGCATACATGATAGATCCAATTGCCGTCGCATATGAATCCTATCCATGCATTCAAGCTCAGCAGTTATCGTAGGACACTGCTTCTTGCTTAACGTATCGCCATGTGACATTGGCTTAAAAACCCTTCTTGGAGTGCTGAAAACGTGTAGGACTTTGTCATCAAAGAATCCTGACTTTGTCCTACCAGCTCTTCTGGATCTCTATCTTTAAATCCAAAATCCAAGACTTTCGTGGCTATACCCATGTCATTCACTAAACCAACTCCCAAGCTAGTCCTTTACCGACTGCAGCATTGGGACGTTATATCCGAGAATCAGTATGTCTTCGACATATACTATGAGAAATGCAATATTGCTCCCACTAATCTATTAGTAAACGCACAGTTCCTCTTCGTTCCTGTTCAAGTCAGAACCTTGACTACTTCAACAAAACGAAGATTCCAACTCCGATATGTTTGCTTCCATCCATGAATGGATCGATGAAGCTAACTTACATAAAATGTAATTTTTTTTCGGAGTCCGGGCTCACTTTCGCTTCTTTGAATTTCGCAGATTCATCGCTTTCAATGATCATCAGATCATGCGAACTTTCAATGATTATCAAGTTCAACTAATGACGAGAAATCACTCTCGGATTAGTAACTGATTCATATCTGCGAACTTCAGGCTCCACAGGTGTAGATTCTACAGAAATCTGTAAATCCTTCCGCTGCTCTCCCTCAATAGGTTAAGCAGCTTCCTGTATCTCTCGAATTTCTTCGAGTTGTACTTTTACTCCCACTGTTCTTCTTTGGAAAGTAACTTCCCTTCTTAGAAAACAGAATGGTCGTAAAAATACCTTTTACTCCCACTGTTCTTCTTGGAAGGTAATTTCCTTCTTAGAAAACAGAATGGTCGTAAAAGTACCGAGCCTTGGTTTCCCTAAGAAAACTTCGAGTTATGCTTTTACTCCCACTGTTCTTCTTGGAAAATAACTTCCCTTCTTAGAAAACAGATTGGACGTAAAAGTAACAAGCCTTAGTTTCTCTAGGACAACCAGCGAAGTAGCACAACTACAAATACTCAGTAAAGACAAATTTGGATCGATTCCAATCCACATTAACGTGGTGTCTTTCAACCGATATTTGTGGAACAATTTCAGCGTAAACTTAGATATTTTAGAGCGTTATTCTTAAATAATATCATGGAAGATTCGTGTGACTCATCTTTAATCATTTCTGATAAGATCTGATTCTTTCTCACAGAAACACCTCCAGGTTTTTCAGGAGAATTGAGCTGTGAAACGACTTCACACTCATTCAGATGATCACACCATCAATGACTTAAGTATTCTCACTCTGATTTAACTCAGAGTCTTAATACTTCTGTCACTTAGGTTCTATACCTCATTCTGGAACTCTTTCGACCATGTCAAAGAATTCCGACTTGTGTCTCATCAAATGAACACAGTCTTACTCACTGAATTAATCAGTCAAGACAATGAAGTATAAGAAATTTTCTCTGGCATTTCTGCTCATCGGACCACATACATGAGTATGTTCAATCTCCAATAAGCCTTTGGGCCTTTCTCTAGCTCGGCTAAGATGGGCCCTTTGTCTTTAGGTCCAGTAAACAGAATTCAAGTCTCATAAGATATCGTATCAAATGAGCCCAACAGTCCATAACTATGGGATTTCTGAATCCGTCTTACTCTATGTGACCAAGACTTTTATACCAAGAAAATTCAGGTTTAATTCATCAGATTTAAACCAATTCGGTATTTATGTTATATTTAGGCACTCTTTGGTTTAAGATATAAAACCCATTCCTTGAATAGGGTGCTACAATTAATATTTCATTAAGATCAAAAGAACAAAACCTTGTCTTTTATCAAAATGAAAAACATTCAAATTCTTACAAGAAAATGAAAAACAACTCTGCTTAAAGCAGGTAGATTGTAGCAATTACTTAATACAAAACCAAGCCTTGAAGGTATCTACAAGTGAAAACCCTATGACTGAGGCAGCTTCCATAGCTCCTTCCAGACATGCAGTTCCACTTGCCCTTCCTTCAACGTTCTACTGTTGCTCAGGCTCTGCATATTACAACAAATATCAGTGCCACAACCAGTATCCAATACCTGCAAGGTAGAACTTGAAGTAATAACATGAATACCTGAGGAAGTAGTCTCATACATTAACTTTAACTCCTCATCGTCTTCCATGAATTTTATGCAATCTCTCTTCCAATGCCCTATCTCTTTACAGTAGCAGCACTTACCAACGTAAGAGGTATCTGACTTGAGCTCAGAAGACACACGCTTGCCATGATTCAAAATCTGGACAACTTTGTCTTCACCCTTGTCAGTACTAGGTTTCATAAACCTACCCTTCACGTTTGGCTCAACCATCTTGAGCATATCATGCAGTTCAGTCAGCGTCTTCGTTAAGCCTTTCTTGATATAGTTCCTTCTGAACTTATCATAGCTTGACGGCAGTGACTGCAGAATGATTTCAGTTGCCAATTCTTGGCCAACTGGATAATCCAGTTTCCTCAGGTTATCTATATAACCTATCATTTTACTGATATGAGGACTTACTGGATGATCATCTGGTAGCTTGCAGCTAGTGAGAGACTTAACCAACTGGTATCTCTCCACTCGTATCTGCTCCTGAAATTTCAATTTCAGGCTGCTGATCATCTCTATTGGCGACTCCATGTTCTCATATTGCTCCCGCAAGTCTGAGTCCATGGTAGCCAATATCAGACCACGCACATCTACCGCATCATTATAATGCTTATTCCAAGCATCATATACTGCATGAGAAGCATTGGACCCGATCCTTACGGGGAGAGCTCTCTCAAGGACATAGTCCTTTCTCTCCTGTCTGAGGACTAGCCTCAGGTTCCGCGACCAAGTCAAGAAATTTGATCCGATCAGCTTGTCCATCTCAAGGACAGACCGGATCGAGAAAGTGTTTTGATTATTTGTGCTAGTCATAACTGAAAATTAAGATAAAAGGATTTTAGTTAATATGTTCAAAATGGTTAATCTCGTATTAAAGTTTAATATGATTAATCATGCATTATATTCAATAACATAAGTTACCCTCAATAGAATATAATGATTCCAAGATCCACATATAACTAAGATCAAAGTGGGCCACTGGCCGTCACCCAACCTTAGCTTATATCGGTAAGCCCTATATCGGCTAATTATATCCGTGATATAACTCTTGGTTGTGAATCTGGGCCCGAGGCCCAATCCACCCTGATGTCTCAAGGCCCGGGACTCCCGATGGCCTAGTCAAGAAAACCGGACTATACAGTCATGTAATCATTAATGTCTGGGACTCCCAATGACATTTATGAATCACAAACCGTCTTACCCACGCAAAAGCAGACATCCTCACACTGTAAGGCCATGAATGCAATTGAATGGGCTTTGACAGCTGACATAGCCTGGACAAGACATCCAACGCTTGATATTGTTTGAGGTCCGTAGGTTTATTAAAATCATTCCCAAAATAGAAGATTACTATTTCGGGAAACTTTCTATTTATGGAAACCTACTATTTTTGGAAACTTTCTAAAATTGGAAACTTTCTAAAACCGGAAACTTTCTAACTTTAGAAACTTCTTTAAAAAAAAATCCAAAACCCGCAAATTCAGAAACTTCTAATTTTGGAAACTTTCTAATTTCGAAATTTCGGAACTTTATAAAATTTAAAATCGAATTTCATAATTTTATTTTATAAAATAAGTTTTAAATTTAAATCTGAAGAATGACTCAATTAATGGCCCAATTGTTTTAACTTCTTGGCCCGAGGCCCAAGAATTTGGTCCATGTCCAAGACATGACCCAATTGTCCAATTAATTGACATAACCGGTCTGGTTCATTAAAACTGGTCTAACCAAGTTTCAATTACTACGATGACCACAATTGTCAACCGGTTATTTACTAAACCGGAATTTCTCAATTTATTTGGTCCAACCAAATCAAATTAGAAATTCCTGGTTTAGGCACTAAATCCAATATTTCTTTCGACATTGGATTTCTTATTCCGGTTTAACCAGATTTAATAAAATTATTAAATCTGTTTATTAAACCAGAACGAATCAATTTTAATTAAATCTTAAACCGAACCGAACCGATTTGATCACGTGAACCGATCACGACCTAGTCGTGATCTTCACGCAATCAAACCCTAGCCGCCAACCCTAGCCAACTCGATCCGAGATCGTGATGGCCGCGTACGGGACAGGACACGGACGGCTTACCAGCGGGACGGGACGCGACGCTCGGCGATCGGGACATGCCGCGATCGAGGTGCAGTCCATCCGACGATCGGGACGAGATCGCGCAACGCGATCGTACGTCGATCCGTTCGTGCGTCCGTTCCGATCGTCGCGATCCGACCGTCTCAATCCCGACCGTCCGCCTGCGCCCGACCGTTCGACTCTCGGCCGTGATCTCTAACCGGCCAAGCCGGTTGATCACCTTTGGCCAATCAACAAAACCCGAGTCATATAGCTCGGTTTTGTGATTCAAGTGTTTGTTCAGGATTTTAATTCAGTTTCTTATGTGTTTTTCTTATCAGTAATGGATTCAAAACACATCTAAACAGATTAAACAACCTAAACATGAATCTAAAATAAGAAACCTAAGAACCAATGGCTCTGATACCACTGTTGGAAGTTTCGGTTGATCCTGATTCAATTCTCATATTGATATCAACCTAAACATGCATCAGATCTAGGTGTTCTTATTTAGAAACATTATGATCTCACCTTTTACCTGTTTGTTGCAGCGGAAGAAGTAGAACAGGTCAGAGATCAGAGAGATGCATCAAGGGATGAATCCTCCAAAGGTTCACACACGCACGCTCGGGAATTGGCTGCTAGACCAGACGACAGGGAGGCGCAGAGAGAGGCTGTGGGTGGCGCAAAAGGCTGAGAAGAATTAGAGAGCTAGGTCTGATTTTATTCATTAAAATCCCTCCTAGTTCTCATGGGCTTTTGGGCCCAATTCTCTATTCTGATTAAATCCCTTGGATTTAATCAGGCCCTTTAGTCTCTCCAAGTACAGTAAATGCCTAGCACTTTTACCGTACCTCTGCTAAACCGTTCCTTCGTATTTTCCCGTTAGCTTAGGCGTGTGACCCATATGGGATCATACAATAAAGGCAATAAGTCCAAGACTTATAGATCATGAGCGGACTCTAGCAAGCCATCATGATCCCCAGCATTGTATGACTTATGTCTGATCATTGACATACTCTTACTTTCTAGAGACAGTACCGAGATTACTGGACACAATTCCAACACATAAAAATCAGCTCCAGCCATATATTTTACCTCTGCAAATCCTTCAGTTTCTGCATCAGCTCGGAACTGTCTCTCCCTCAGTAGGACGTTATGGATGTCATCTATCTTATTTCTCATCTCAGCTACTTGCCCAACCAATACATGGTAATCTGGCAAGATGGGGTTTCCTTCCCCATCTAGTTTCTGACCTTTTGCGTTGCATATATGACCCTCTTGGTCTCGTAGAACGCCGTTTTCACCGCGAATCAAAATCACAGGTTCCATAGAGCGGAACCTATTGAACGTCTCAGATCCTGGCATCGCTGTTCTCGCCTTGCGTCGATCGATGCAAGGTAGGCAACGATCGATGTAGTGCGAATCCCTGCAAATCCCAAAATCAAAAACGTGAGTAAACAAGAGAATTAAAAAGAATGCTTAGTCTAAATCCTAGTATTAAATCTATTGGTGAACTCAAAGAGTCCCCGGCAACGGCGCCAAAAACTAGATAGGTGTAGTTTTATCCCTATTCTACTGCAAGTGCACAGTTAATACAATCGTAGTATATAAGGTATCGAATCCCACAAGGACTCTCAGTCACACAATAGATTATTGGTAGTTCAGATTTAATTAAGCAAGGCAGGTGTGAAAACAGTAAACGAAATAGCAAGCGAATCAAGTGAGTTTGTAAGCAAGAAGGCGAAGCGTTAGGTTTCAGGAGTTCTCAGGAAATCAGGAACGCAAGCAATCAATATATCTAGATCTAATCAATAACTATTCTAGAACTCAAACACGGATATAGAATTAACCAAATTCCTTTGTGATAATTCTCTAAGTCTAAGTGCAGCAAACCAAACTTTCGTTTGCGAGAACTAACAGATTAGGCCAGCTTTAATTCCAAGTTTGATATGTTCACAATTAACCTAAATCAAACTTCCGTTTGCGATACAGTTTAATTGCTTATCTAGGTTCTTTCTAGTTAAATTAACCAACTTCCGCTGCATTAATCAACCTAACATCATAATTCTGATTAGCTACTTCAGATTTAGCATTAAGAACAACTTAGATAAAGAACTAACATATATGAATCTCTACAGATTAATTAAACTATAATTCTCTGAAATCCCTAATGAGAATCCTTCAACTTAACAGGTAATCTACTCAGATATATTCATCGAGACAGAAAATATCATAAGTAGAAAACCAAATATCATATAATCAAATAAGAACTGGGGTTCAAAATCAAGTCTCTTTCGAGAACAAAATCAGCCCCTAAAATCTCCTAAGAGAATAAAACTTAGTTATGAAGCATAGCCTAAACAATGGCTTTAAAACTCTATTTATAACCTAAAACACGAATTGGGGCTTCTTTGTAAATATCAGGAACTTCTGGGCAGAACTGCAATTTCATTATTCTTTATTAAACCGTCGTTTGGCCCATCTCGCTGGTGCAACGATCGATGCCATAAGTGTGACGATCGTTGCAGCTCTGAAATATTGACAGTGAAGTCTATCTCTCGGCCAAATACTCCAATTAGCTCCAGAAAGTGCCATAATCACCAAATATGCTCCAAATGTGCTTGTACCTAATAAACACCTGAAAAGACTCTAAAACATAGTAAAAGACTCAATAAATAACACATATACCATGGTTAAAAACCCTAAAATCCATGGTATATCAACTCCCCCACACTTAGCTCTTGCTTGTCCTCGAGCAAAACAAAGAACTAAATGTAGTCAAGAGGTTTGAAAACTTTCAGAAACTCTTTTCGTCATAGAAGCAACAACACTCAGATTCCCCTTAGTAAACCACTGCAAGAATCAATCACAGGATATCAAGACCAGCATGTACTTCCCCCACACTTAGCAAATGTCCTAAGTAAACTCCACAATCACATTCAAGCATTCAAATTCTCCCTACTGACTTCTGCAAGTATTTAAGTGCGGTCTCACCTAAGGAGTATCGATCAAAGGGCACATGGATTCTTACCTTATCAGCTCTAGACCACCATACTATCTTTCTCTAGTCCCTTTCTTCTCTTTCCCTTCCTTAACAACTGATTTTTCCCACATTGGGTATCATTTTTTTTTTATCAGTGTTCTTCCCGTTATGGGGTGTACTTTGGACACATTCCATGGATCGCACAGGAGATAATAGGGGTCTCTACCACTCCTGTGACCACTTCGGAGTTACTAACTCATCCTCAGTTTATTATCTTTTTTTTTTTACTTTATAGAAGGGGAGAAGGGAACTAAATAGGATAGGTTGACAGGCTGTGTCAGAACTAACAGGGAATCCGACACAAAGTATACCAAGCCCTTAGGTGAGAAATCTAAGTCAGTATTAAGGTTTGAAGTCAGTAAAAGGATCCTCTGATACCTGAAGTGATGTGGGTGTTCCCAGTAGGTTGATCTGTGTCTGGGTTTTCTAATGGTCAGAGATAGATCCTGCAATCTTCATCCCAATGGTTACTTAAGTTCCTGCAAGTCTTGTTAAAACTTCTCAGAAATTCATAGTTTCTTACTTAAACAAATTTTTACTCAATAAAACAAAAATTTTGAAAAATGGACTGACTCTTAAGAAAACAGAAAGATATAAGTCAGTAGCACCTCCCCCAAACTTAAGACACACTGTCCCCAGTAGTGTCAAGCGAAGGATGGGTAAAGATAAATAAAAATTGTTAATGGATGTTTGAGTTCTGTCGTATTTTACCTCTGTCGCTCAAGCACCGATCGTTGCACATAGTTCATCGATAGTTGCTAGGCGATTTTTCGTTGAGTGTCGATCGTTGCTCATAGCAGCAACGATCGTTGCAATGCGTGCATCAGATCAGTCAGCAAGTTAGCAGGTTAGTCCGTTGGAATCAATCAAATTTCGAATCCTGCAAGCTGGAAACACTGAAAACAGAGTAAAATCGAAGCAAATAGCGTAGCATATCAAACATAACATCCAAAAACAACAGCATCCTAAAAATCAAAATAAAAAAGTGCAAAGAAAAATAAGAAAAGGATAAAAAGTACAGAACCGAAAGTCTGAAAACGGAGATCAATCTCACTCGCTCACATCATCTATCCCACCATATCGCTCATCGTCATTGGCTGCCTCAGCTATGCGATCAGTACCGCTCGAAGAAGTAGGAGTCGGAGATCGTCGTCTGCGTCAAGAAGGTCCTGGGACGGGCTGGTGAACCTGTGGCTGTCTCCTGCAAGTGCAGCCTCGAATCCACTCCCAGATGGTCTTCCATATCCCATCACTACGCTCTCTCCACTCAGCCTCAGACATACTACCGTAGGGCACTGTCATCTCAGGATAAGGACCCATATCAGCAGCAGGCGCAGGTGTAGAGGAGGATGAAGCTCTCGTAGAAGGCTCTCCCAGCGGATGAGCCATAGTAGGTACTGCGCGTCGAGCTCTGGCAGGAGGGCGGAAACTCAAAGCATCAATGGTATCAATCTGAGTCAACCTAGCAACAGGAAGATCAATACCATACTGTGTATCCTCAGGGTCGAAATAAACCCACACTCGCCCCTCCTTCAGCCACGTAGCACTCTGCAAGTAACTGAGATCCAGGAACTCTCTCTCAGTGATGCACTCTGTATCCCCCATAGGTATCCTGCAGTGTCTGAAGATAGGAGTAAGAAGACTCCCTACTGTCTCCTTGCGCACGCCGTCATAAGGCTTCTTCTGCAGCTCGCAAAGATGATGGGCAAATAAGGCTCCCACGTTGACTTTCTTAGCTGGGTCTCTCACATCGGTACCCCTGAACTGCTCCCTCAGTCCTCTGAATAGTATCTCCAACTCATTCTTGCGCATCTTGTTTGCCTCATGCTTGCACAATAGTGTGCGTCCCAAGATACGCAAGACATACCTGAGGGCCGGATGCCTGACCTGAATCACCGGTGTAGTCCGTGAGTGATACCGTCCACCACCAATGTACTGCCAAAACTGCGCAGCCTCTGCTGGTTCCCATGGAAGGGACAAATCGGTGCGTGGCTGCTCAATGCTAAACCCATAGATCCTACAGATATCGAGAAGGGGTACTTGATACCTGTCGCCAAGACACATGAAAGTAAAAGTGCCTCCTTGAGCATTCCTGCTGTCCGGGTTCGGGTAAACAACCCTGCATGTGGCAAGCAACTGTCTCACCAGCTCTGGGTATAGATCGTAAGGCTGCATCGGCATTGTCCCCAGACCAATGCCTCTGCACAGCTCCATAACCTGCCTGTCTATGCCGAGACCATGACAAGTCGAGTAGTCCGCAAACTTGGTTGGCGCTATCTCCATGCCACACCAACCGTTATACAGCAGTGTGTCGTACTCGTCCCAGTACTCGTGTAGCGGCCTCTCTGTGAAATCAGACGGAGTGAGCATCTTCTTGATACCCTTGCCCCAGTCGCGATCAATCCGAATACGAGCCTTATCTGCTCTTGGCCATGGTGCTCCAATGGTTGCATGAACCAACTGATATGGCTCTGGAGGATCAGAATCTCTGTGCAGCCATTCCGGTGGCGGAATGTACTGTCGTGAGGCGCTTGCGGCTGTTGCTCTGCGCTTGCGGGGTTGATTCTGAGTCGCCATCTGCAAAACAGAAATTTAAGCAAATTAGTCACGGCAGACTCTCTGTGAAATCGTCGAGCAACGACCGTTGCACTAAGGCAGCGATCGTTGCAAGGCGATTTCGTATACTCGAACATTTCCCCAGAATCGCAGAGCAACGACCGTTGCACAAGCGCAACGATCGGTGCAAGGCGATTCCGGCCGCAATCAACAGTCAATAAAATCGTTCCAAAATCGTGAAATCAACCGCATAATCGACAACAATCCATCACTAAACAACCTAAAGCATAATCATTTTAACATGCATTCATCAATTTTGATCCAAAATTTCCAATTTCTAAAACCCTAAAAGTGAAATCCGAAAATCATCAAATAGAAGTGCATTACCTTGATTTCGTGAGAAATGGGTAGGAGAAATAGATTGGGGGCGTAAAAATAAGTGAAATAGCGCTTTGAATCAAAGAAAGCGATGAAGAAATGGTGATTTTAGGTGGAGGCTCTCGGTGTTATCGGCGGTGAGAAAATGGAGAAGAAAGAGAGAAAAAAGGTTTAAGGTAACTTACCTTGGTCGTGGGTGCAACGATCGTTGCATAACAGCAACGATCGATGCTGGTTGAACCAGATCGATTCCGGTTTAGCGCGACATACCTTAATTTTCGATTTAAACCAATTGCAACGACCGTTGCATAGGTGGACAACGATCGTTACACATCTCCAGACTTTGTGCTCTGTATCTAAAAACTAGCAAAAACAAATAAAAACGTGAAATCCTAAGAAAAACACCAAAAATAAAAAGGAAAAATAATTAAACCTAACAGTGGGTTGCCTCCCACTCAGCGCTTGTTTTAAGTCATTAGCTTGACTTTTTGGAAAGAGGTCAGACTCATGGAGGTTTCAACAGAGACTTTGAGTGTCTCTATGAATGCCTTATCATCCATGGTGGTGTGTAAGCAGTAGCAACATGATGTCGTCCAAGGAACGTAGGAAGGAATGTAAGGTGGGATCGACATTTGGGTGTTTTGAAGCTTTTTTCCGCATTCAAAACAGTGGAGTCAGGAGGTTTAAACTTAGAGGATTTATGCTTTACCTTTGGCAGAGATTTGATGTTCGGAGCCTTCTGCTTATGAGTAGCTTTAGGTCTTGAAGATGTTAGAGTGGGCTCCTGTGGAACCACCATCTTCTTGTCAACCACTACTGTGCACTGAACAACATCTTTAGACCTTACAGGAGCTTTTGGAAATGGTATTGTAGGTTTGTAGATTCTTTCCTTAGAAACTCCACGAGGTATAAGTGAAATTGGTCCTTTACGGGGTGCAACGATCGGTGCATGTGGTGCAACGATCGACGCGGTTGTCTCAGCTCGGGTTTCAACTACAGTCTCGGGTCCATCAACTTCCTGGTCTAATTCAGCAATCTCAAACTCAAATTTCTCCTCCTGACTTGGTCCAGTATCAGTCTGAGCTGTCCAAGCCAAAAGATCTATGTCAATCTCTGTTGAGTCAGGTCCGTCGAAGCTCTCAAACTCAGGGTATTCAATATCAGATTCCTCTCTGTTTTCCACAATTCCCATAGCCTTAACTGCTAGATATGGTCTATGATCCATCCTGTGGTCAACCTGAATATTAACGACATGGGTTTCCTGAGTATCCTTCCTTGTGGTAGGACTTGAAATCTGATCCATCTGTGTATCTAGCAACTTCATATGAGTGTTCAAGGAGTCAAATTTCTCATTCAGATTAGTGTACAAGCTCTCAAGCTTCGAGCTGAAAGACGCTGTGGTTTGTTGTTGTTCTGCAATGGATTGCTCCATCATGATCTCTAATCTGCTCCTCTGTGCAGGTACAGGAGATGCTAGGCAGGATGTATAACCATAATCTCTTGATCCTTGAGCATGCCTAGAACCTTGTCTCTGCTGATGTCCAAATGTCTGTCCATAAAAATCAGCTCCAGCCATATATTTTACCTCTGCAAATCCTTCAGTTTCTGCATCAGCTCGGAACTGTCTCTCCCTCAGTAGGACGTTATGGATGTCATCTATCTTATTTCTCATCTCAGCTACTTGCCCAACCAATACATGGTAATCTGGCAAGATGGGGTTTCCTTCCCCATCTAGTTTCTGACCTTTTGCGTTGCATATATGACCCTCTTGGTCTCGTAGAACGCCGTTTTCACCGCGAATCAAAATCACAGGTTCCATAGAGCGGAACCTATTGAACGTCTCAGATCCTAGCATCGCTGTTCTCGCCTTGCGTCGATCGATGCAAGGTAGGCAACGATCGATGCAGTGCGAATCCCTGCAAATCCCAAAATCAAAAACGTGAGTAAACAAGAGAATTAAAAAGAATGCTTAGTCTAAATCCTAGTATTAAATCTATTGGTGAACTCAAAGAGTCCCCGGCAACGGCGCCAAAAACTTGATAGGTGTATTTTTATCCCTATTCTACTGCAAGTGCACAGTTAATGCAATCGTAGTATATAAGGTATAGAATCCCACAAGGATTCTCAGTCACACAATAGATTATTGGTAGTTCAGATTTAATTAAGCAAGGCAGGTGTGAAAACAGTAAACGAAATAGCAAGCGAATCAAGTGAGTTTGTAAGCAAGAAGGCGAAGCGTTAGGTTTCAGGAGTTCTCAGGAAATCAGGAACGCAAGCAATCAATCTATCTAGATCTAATCAATAACTATTCTAGAACTCAAACACGGATATAGAATTAACCAAATTCCTTTGTGATAATTCTCTAAGTCTAAGTGCAGCAAACCAAACTTTCGTTTGCGAGAACTAACAGATTAGGCCAGCTTTAATTCCAAGTTTGATATGTTCACAATTAACCTAAACCAAACTTTCGTTTGCGATACAGTTTAATTGCTTATCTAGGTTCTTTCTAGTTAAATTAACCAACTTCCGCTGCATTAATCAACCTAACATCATAATTCTGATTAGCTACTTCAGATTTAGCATTAAGAACAACTTAGATAAAGAACTAGCAGATATGAATCTCTACAGATTAATTAAACTATAATTCTCTGAAATCCCTAATGAGAATCATTCAACTTAACAGGTAATCTACTCAGATATATTCATCGAGACAGAAAATATCATAAGTAGAAAACCAAATATCATATAATCAAATAAGAACTGGGGTTCAAAATCAAGTCTCTTTCGAGAACAAAATCAGCCCCTAAAATCTCCTAAGAGAATAAAACTTAGTTATGAAGCATAGCCTAAACAATGGCTTTAAAACTCTATTTATAACCTAAAACACGAATTGGGGCTTCTTTGTAAATATCAGGAACTTCTGGGCAGAACTGTAATTTCATTATTCTTCATTAAACCGTCGTTTGGTCCATCTCGCTGGTGCAACGATCGATGCCATAAGTGTGACGATCGTTGCAGCTCTGAAATATTGACAGTGAAGTCTATCTCTCGGCCAAATACTCCAATTAGCTCCAGAAAGTGCCATAATCACCAAATATGCTCCAAATGTGCTTGTACCTAATAAACACCTGAAAAGACTCTAAAACATAGTAAAAGACTCAATAAATAACACATATACCATGGTTAAAAACCCTAAAATCCATGGTATATCAATGTGAGAAGGAGGAGATGCAGAGGCCGCTATGGAGAGAAAGTTTCTCTCTCTAGACCATTGAACAATTCATTTGTGCAATGCTAATCGACTAAAGAATTAAGCAAGTTGTGAAGGCCGTTGACCCGTTTAGTGTATTAGTTGTGATTGCCCCCTAATATGCCACATACATTATTGATGGACACCTAGTGGGAAAAGATTATTGTTACTGCGTAAGCATAAATTATAATAACACAGAGGAAATAAACTGATTTTATTCTCTGTCTCAGATAAAGTTTCAGGTTGCACAAGAGGCCACGTCCGAGGGATTCTGGTGTCTGTTGTTGTTCATGTTAAAACTACCAACTTATGTAATAGAATAAAAATCGTCACTTTGAATTATCTATTACATAAAGTCTTTATGAATGAAATTATATGATTGGATACTATACTATCGAAAACTTTTAAGTTTTCTGATTATATAACAAGGTGGAGAGATTCACAGACCATATATAAAAAGGGGTTTTAACATTTTGTGAAATGAAAACACTATAGTTGTCGGCCACATTGAAGTGACGTCTAATTTTTTCATAATCACATACGCCAATGAGCAATGAGTAAACAGAATAATAACCAAAACCAATTAGATTTTATACCTACTTTATAAATCGTATCAATCAGATTTTAGACCTTTTTTTTAAATAAAACGGCAAGACTGGACTTTTTGTTTTGGTCGGCCATATTATTAATAATAAAGCAACAGCCTCTGCCTCTAAAGCAGATGAGGTTGGATCAATAGAGGCCGAATCATTAAGAATATGCTGACCTTGAGAGGAGTGGAGGGTCCAGCCAATACCTGCTCGTTGATCTCCACCTATCCAAGATGCATCCACACAACAACAGTAACGTGAAGTAGAATTGAGGACTTCTTCCCATGTAGAGAATCTTTGAGGTCTATCCTGCTCGTGTTGTATAACAAAGTGATTGGAGGCTTGAGAGTTGAGAAGCTTCATGCCACATTCTGAAATCAGTGATGGTTTGATGGATGATGTCAACAATGTGCCATCTCTTATTGGAGAAGAATCTGTCATTTCTAGCTTCCATATCCGCCATTCGATGAAAGGAAAGAGATGGCCTTGTTTCTGAGAAAGAATCTCAGAGTGAAAGATTTCCTGAAGACATGAAACAGTAGAGTGATTTGGATTGAAGTGTCCAGGTAGAAGATGAAGCGGGGACAATTCCCAAATCTCTTGAGAAACACGACAGTGAAATAACACATGAGAAGCAGTTTCTTGAGCTTCACCACATAAGATGCAATCAGGGTGCACTTGAAGATGCCAACGACGTAAAACATCTGCAACTGGGAGAGCATTATGAAGGACTTTCCACCAAAAGACTGGACTATATGCACAAAAAATGCACCATTACAGGGTTTAGACTTCTGTAAATCATGTCCATTTCATCGATTATATTGAACTGTATCTTTTTAATACAAGAATATGCAACGCATATATATTTCATGTTTGTGATAAGATTATTTGATTATTTTGCTTGAATGGTTTCTGCGTTAACTGTGGGTGTCAATGGGCTAGAATATGATAGGGTTCGTCTTCTGTATGGGCTTTTAGAGCTTTTGTTGGATGATTCGAACATGCACAAAGAGAACGAACTAAAAAGTCTTCAGGGGAGGGAACTCTCTCCCTAGCGACATATCATACGTTCACGTTCGGATGTGATGTATATGGAAGAAAGCCACTTACACTCTCCCTTTTTTTTGTTGATAAAATCACACACTCTCCTTATTTACTCTCTCTATTTATAGAGAGAATGGTCGACTTTCTATCGCATGAATTGATTTTCTCCATCTGATTCGATCTATCATTCATCAATAGCTAATTAGTAGTCGAACTTGAATATGCAATAGTCATTCGTACTTAGGCTTATGACGCCAGGGACTCTCAAATGCCTTTATTTCGAAAACGAAAAGCTAAAATGACTCTGTTATAACTTATTTTTTTAATATTTGTTTTTAAATCGAAATATAGGATAAATTATCGAAAACTCAAACTAATTAAACAAAATTACAATTTATACATGGTTTTTACCCATCCGCCCAAACCTATCGGATCTAACCCGAAATTTCAAACTTCTCTCCCAATTTCAATTTTTCTCAACATTCAAATTACTTTTCGATCGTTATATCTACGTTATTCGTGAAACTAGGTACAACAACTCTAATTCTACTCGATTCCGAATTCGATTTTCATGAAAAATTGTGGAAACATAACATTCCAAAGATACAAAAGACGATCTTTTATATACAAAGAGTACTACAGAGATGTTCTAATTTAGAGGAGAAATTAAAAAAAAACAGAGTACGAGAAAAAAAATTAAAACAAGCAAGAACCGTTTGTAATGAAAGCAGTCTAGACAGGCGGTTTCCAGATCGCGAAGGTGGCAGCAAGATTAAGGGGGCATCATGTTCTGCAATGATTGGACGTACACCCGCTTCTTCTAAAGAGTGATACCATGCAATGACTTCCTCAATTTCTTCCAAACTTTATTAGCGGTCTCCAAATCATCCTCATTCCGCCAGTTCATCAAGGCCATGTACTCTTCGCCTTCTACGGGATCGCCTTGGAGGAAAAGGAGCACATCGTACTTGTAAGCAGCCTCCAAAATAAAATTGTCGCCCTCCCCAATTGTCCCAAGCTCTAAATATGCCATTCTGTTGTCGGGGTCGTTCTCGATGAAATAAGCGAGAATAGCTCGAATGAAGAAAGCGGCGAAGTTCTCGTGTTCTACGCACGTTTCCAGAAACTCCATGTGAGCAAGCGCACGGAGAAGTCTCTTGAACAGCGGTGAGAGGCATAGAGAATAGAGGACTCTCGGATTCTTGGAGGCTTCTTTCATCTTGGTGCAGGTTGCTCTAGTGTTGGCGTAATCAGCGGAGGAAGCTTTGCTGACCTTTTCGACGATAATGGTGAGGATTTCGATCGAGAGTTGTTGTAGACTTACAATCGATCTCGTGTTGGCCATGCTTTCCTTCTCTCTGTTTTTGGTAATTCTCTCTGCCTTTGTTAAGAATCTCTGTGTTTGATGGTTATGTCTGAATCAAGTATTCAAAGAAAAATCATTTAGGGTTTCGTTTTAGGGAGGTGTTGATTCGCCGAGAAAGAGGTGGAGAGGTGTCGATTCGCCGGTTTCAGAGGTGTAATGATGATGGCATGGGGGTTATCTTCTTTAGGTTTGAAGATCGACGGCTAGTTGTCCCCTGCATTAAACATTTGTGATTAGACAATAGTTCGAGAAACAGAAACGTCAAATCGGTTATATGAGAGACAATTATAGAGAACCTGAAGAAAGCCACGATGGGATTTTGGCACCAAAAATTAGCACACAGTATTACCTAAGATATTAGTTTTACGGAATTTGCAAATAGTTCTACTTTATCTGTTTTTTTTTTGTTTTTTTAGTATTACATAATCTAAAATTGTGTTTTTGTAGTTTTACAACTTATATAAATCGATTAACATGTACTTATGATTGTTTAATACATTAATTTGTTTAAATATTTGTTTTTAAATTTTTTTCTTACTTATTTGCTTATTAGTTACAAAGTGATCTTAAAAGTATAAGAACAATATTGGGTAGTTTCTTCCATTATATGTTCACTAAGTCGATTAATATATAATTAGATTAACTTATAATTCTAGTAGTTTTATGCATTAATATGTTGATTAGTTTAAATTTTGTTAGAATGATATTTGTTATTATAATTTTACAAATTTCACAATTATCTTTGTGTTTTTTTCCTTAATATTACATAAAATTAGGGTACGAACTCCCAAGGAGCCGGAACTCATCATCTCTGAACCAAGAAATTCTAGAACCAAGTACTACTTGTCTAAAAGGTCATGTGTGGAGGATCCAAACACCTAGAAAAACCAGACATTTCAGATGGCAAGCATTCTCAGGATGTTTGGTGACTTGCCAACGTCTAGCGTTCAGACACCTAGGGACAAATCTGTCTTGCCCCAGATATGGAGCTCCAAGGATCCTACTAATAATCTCCTATTTGAATGCCCCCCCCCCCTGATATTCAAGTATGGGTTCTTTCGGACTTTTCGTCCATTCTAGGTTGCTTCCCAAATACATCTATTTTTATAACATGAACTTCTTTTTCTGGAGGACAAAAGACCTGGGTCTCCCCGACCTGTAAAAATATAATTACCCTTTGGATTATGTAGTATATTTGAAAAGCCCAAAACATAAACTTCTTTGTTGGGAAGGATATCTCCCCCATAGAAACTCTTCAGCAAGCAACCATAGACGCGAAAAGCTGAAAGGATGAAAATAGGAAGGAGAAAAAAGGAAGATGAGGTTGAGAGCTTTATAAGAACGACATGAGATCATCATTTCTATATTACCACCCTTACCATCCCGATATGTCAAATCGATGCTTATGGGTGGAACATGACGCGATCAGTGGTTTAAGGTGGTTTTTCAAAGATCCAACTTGGAAATGTTTAGGAGAACAAGGGTGCAGATGGAGTCTTTTTCCATTACATGTCGAATTGGATAGGTTACTTGGGTAATATCATGCTTCATGGAGGGGAGGATTCTCTTGGTGGTAATCGAGACAGATTGCTCAGTCTTGATTACTATGGCAACCCTCATGATTAGTCAGGCTTCAAGACAGAGTTGAAAATTTTCCCATCTCTTAGACACTCCTTTGTATCTCTAGGCTTAGTTTTAATTCCTAAAAATGTAAATATGCGTGCCGACTCTCTTCCGAAAGCACATCATATTATCTTTTTCCATGTAAGTAATGAAAAATCGAATCGGTTTATTCTACAGGATCATAACCCTATCTGAACAACTTTGATTTAATTATAGAGATTCATTTGACAAAAAAATAACTAAACAAGAAACTATAAACTCAAAATCACGTATACTGATAATTCTATGAAGCAAGTAGAAGTTATGATCTATATTTCCAAATAAGCGCCGGAGTTTTAGGGGGAAAACAATTTGAAAAAATGATTTATGTTCGTGAAGTATCAAATATCTGACTATCTGAGAATGTTTTTAAAGTTACTTAATTTTTGGTTTGTTGATATGGAAATGACTTTGTTTAAAGATTAAAAAATTGAGCAATGAGATATTTTGAATGTTTTTAGATTTTATTAAATTTGGTATTGAATCAAGCCAACATTGTACTAGATTTATAATTTTTTAGTCAAACCATTCATTTCTTAGATTAATAGAACTCAAATTCCATCAAAAGAGAAGAGATTATTAGATAAGAGGCACTCAATGCTCAAAGTTTTGCCAACCAAGTGATTACATACATAAGATAGAAATAGATACATTTTATTAAAAGAAAGCATAAGGAATCAAAGAAGACTAAGATCCATTAACATTTTGATCAGCTGCATCCGACAAACTCGTAACTACGTTAGACTTTGTACTAAGGACAAAGAAGATGTCTGCTACAAAGGTAGAGAAGAAGCCTACAGCAAAGGCGGGAGGGAAAATAAACGGGAGGAAAAACCATGCAATACCGGTGAGTCTTGAACATCCAAAACACTTAACATAAGTGGAACATTTGAGAAGAAGAGACAATAATTGTCCAAAAGAACCAGATTCGCTGGAACATATGAATTAGTTGGTAATAATCCTTCGAACAACCGCCAAGAAGGAGAGGCCAAACATAATACACAAGAATCTATAAAGAAAATGGAACAAAGTATGCATACTGCAATAAAAGATCACATAGAGGCAATAAGAAATCTCTTGCAGTAAAAGATTACACAAAGACGATAAAGATGCCGCTAGAGGGTACAAAGGTAGAACCAGAGGAAACTAAGTCCATGGAAACATCACAATCTAAATCCAAAAACCACAGCTCCAATACAACCTAGACAGCAAACATCTTGTACTCATCCATAGAAGAATAAACAGAGAGTGAGGAGCAGAAAAAAACCTGGAAGACTGGGAAAAGAGAGAAACTTCGAATGTCGAGAAAGGGTCGGAAATATGCCGAAAGATATGTGTGCCACCAGCAGAAGCAAGAGAAGCAACAACACCAATGGACTCAACTGCCAGATCTAGTAGCGGAGGTTTCAAATCTAGATTAGCAAAGAAGGTTTGAGGAGTAGGGATTGGGGAGGCGGATGCGGCAAAGATCAGAGCATGGACAAGGGTAAAAGAGGCATATGGAGGGTCTGGTGGTTCAGGTGGCTCGATGGGGGGGGGGGGAGATGGAGACAAGCACCAGAGAGAAATTAGGCAACGACGGCGGATCAGGAGGATGTCTGGACCGCGATGGAGGAGAAGCAGTCACCCACGAAACCATGAAGGAGGTGAAGAGCTGCTTTAGAAGGCTTAAGGGATGGAAATGAAACAGAAAGAAGTCATTGGAAACGTCCAAGAAAGCGGGCCTGAGAGCTTTCTTCTAGGACAAACTCTGGTTATCGACTACTAGATTTATAATTTAAACTTTGTTATATTTTATTGACGGTCGTATAAATAAAATAAAATGCCATTTGTTGACAAAAAAGAAATGCCATCATTTTCTATTTTGACCGAAGGCTTTCAAAATTATTTAGACGGTTCTGATGAGCATCCAATCATATATGTCTATGATTTCTCGACAAACAAATTGTTTTTGAGATCAGGCCAGAGAAACTAGTTGGTAAAACCGAATGACGATGGCGCAAGAAAATTATGGACTCTAGAATTCACATTTTGAAATGAACAGAAATGCATGACCGTGTATCTCATTTGGTTCGAGGGCTTATGTTCCACCTCATGAGTTCGAGAAAAGGCAGAGAGGAAGAGTGATAAGAACTGAAATATATTATAAAATCGTAATTTTGTTTTACAAAAGAAGAGAAAGTGAAAGAAAGGTTAATAACGATGACATATACGGATGGTTTACAATATTTATCTACACAATCTACTGGAAAAACAATCGGATTTTTCCGTTGCAAGTTGTGTAACATATATTTTATAAATGCTTGCTTCATCACTTAAAAAAAATAAAAACCAAACAAGCAACGAACGAGAAGAAGAATATACATCTTCATGACAGTCGTTTGAGGTCTACACATCGTATACAGGCATACGTTCCTCAATCAGGACACGACATATCGGACATTTCTTGCATTTCTCGCAGCAAGTGCTGAAAAACGAAAACGACATATAAGGTTTACAAAATAGTAGTCTGTCAAGGAAATAACTAACTGGTCTCAAATATCAGCAAAGTTTTTTTTTGTTTACCTGCAGAGGACGTGATGTCTACATGGGAGCAGAACCACATTGATTGGATCTTCAAAACAAACTCTGCAAAGAATCTTCTCCTGAAATTCATGTTTTCGTGTAAGCAAATGGTTACCTCCATGGTAGTTATAAAACATATGAGTGGATATATATTACGTTTTGAAGCTTTTCGTACTCCTGCTGGCTATAACTGGTGATATCTGTTTGTTCACTCAATGCAGCTTGTAGTCTCCATATCTGTTCAGGAGTTTTAAAAAGATCTTGCTTGGTTTCAGAATGTTTAAAATGAAATAAAAATCTCTTAATGTGTAACTTACCTCTTCAACAAGATCAGACTTTGGCATTTTCTTCACAACCTCTGGTGAGAATGTGTTGTATCTACAAACATACAGAGTCAGACCACCAGCCAAGTAATCTGTTATGTTACCAAAAAGATGAGAGCTTTACCCAGTAGCTTCTCCAGAGTAGAGCCTAGCTTGTTCCTCCCGGCTTCCTTCATCGATAGACCACCAGCCAAGTAATCTGTTATTTACGATATGAGATGGATTAGTGTTTAGGAGGACAGAGATTCACCATTGCTCAGTTTGTTTTAGCTTGTACCTTGCACCATGTTGAAAGAATCCCAGGAACTCACGAGCTGATGATGTCGCAGTAAAATATCTTCCATAAGAACCACCACCACTAGATATTAATAACACAGATTTCTCCACCAACCTATATGTAGCAAAAATCACTCCAGCTCCTTGTAGCAGAAAAAGAGGTACGAAGAGAACTAAAATCGGAATGTTTTTGGCAGAGGGGGGCGTTCCCTGCAATTAGATTCAACGAGAGAATTAGCTCAAACTCGAGTGAAAAAGCTATGGATTTGTTTCTGTAATTGTACCTCTAAGCGCATGAAAAGGATGATTTGAAAGGTAATGAACGGAATTTTCATAACATGTCCACCAATATCTTGGAGACTGCATATTCTGTGGCTGTGCTGATTCTCTTCATCAGCACTTACAACTAAACCTCTGTTCCAGTCCAGATATCTTACTACCACTGAAGATGAGCTCGGTTCCGGTATATGTGAATACCTATGAATTGACTGATTGCTCCACTTTGTACAGACAAGAAACGCAAAGCACTCTGCTATTCTGTAGATTGAGAAGAAAGAAGATTGTTTATAGTACTAAAGAGGACAGTTTTTCTAGTCTAGAAGGAAATTAGTTTTACCCGAAGTTTATAAATAAGTCCCACCATCCCAAGGCAGCTACATCACCTATATAAGGCTCGAGACATAACAGATTCAGATACATGAGACTTGCAGAACCAGTAATATCAAGATAGAAAGTTGTGGAACCAGAATAGTAGTAACGAGTAAGCAGTTGGTATCACAAAATTATACACATCCTAACAACGTCAAGAACACCTCTAAAATTTTGTTTGGAAGAGAGATAACAAAAATTTAAGTAATTGTGCAGCATACCACATAATTTAAGAAGAGTGAAGGTTGTGGCGGCAATGAGGAAAACCATAGATATGGAAACCCAGAAGTGCTACAAAACAAATACAAAATGTCAGAACCAACCTGCATTAAGAAGATTAAAGAATAAGCCAAACCAAATTCTTTGCTTCATATCAAACATAGAGTGGAGACAGAAAATGACATTTTAGATTAACCCTATTTAAGGGACCATATATGATTTTTCCAAAATGCCTGGAAAAGTTCCCTTGTATGTAGAGAATAACCAACTTACGGGAAGTGTTTCCCATATGGCTTCATCACTCATAGTTTCCTCATCTCCAGGCATGAGTGTCCTGCACATTCTGCAGGAAAACTTGTATGTCAGTCATCACCAATGGCAAAAGTAAACAAGATGAAAGCAAGCTTCTTTATTGTGCGGCATTCTAGAATGGGAACAAAACCAAACCTTAAAACTTTGATGAAATACCTGACATTATCTACCAAAATTGCTACCTCGAATGCAAGCAACGGTAAGAAGACAATCTTTAGGTCAACAACTGCAGCACAGGAACAAAATCAAAACTATAATAAACACCTCCATTCATATATATATACACCGTCATTAACGAGTATTAGTAATGGAAAAACACCATATTTATCTTCAAGATGTACACAGAGCAGGATCTCAAAAGCAACAAGCAGTGGCGTTGCCATGACCGAGTGAAAAGGAGCCCACTGCCAAAAGAACCACAACTTTTAAAAGGAACAAACAGTATGCTAACTAAGAGTAAAAGGTGATAAACACACAAAAATGTCATACATGCCGATCATGAGGCATTGATGGAGCAGGTAGCGAAAATCTACCGCGCGCAATCACAGCATGAAATAACCACAAGGGTGTAAATATAAACCTGCAACAAGAACAGAATTAAAGAAGAGTGAAAAGCCATCCAACAAGTCTCCATCTTTAAGGAAGGTAAAGACTTCTACTGTAGACATCACTAAGACGAAATCTCACAATTCTACACATAAAAATCCAATTTTTTTTTATCCTCTGCGCAACTACACTTAGTCAAAACTTCATTACGAGAAGGAATTAAGGAAGAATCAGCGACACCCATCAACTGATTCATCGATGTTTCCCAATTTTGGCAATACCAAAGAGAAGTCAAGAAGGAAAAAACTGACCACCATGAATGAGAAACGACATGATCAAGCTTGAGAGCGAGAAGAAGCGTGAAGGAGAAGAGCAAACCATGCGCCGAGACCGCTTGAAACGACTTCCAAACTCTTCTCCAGCTCATTACTCTTCTCTGCACCAACATTTTTTCGGTCCACGAAAACCCTAAAGTCTCTGAGTCACTCAGACCCTTCCTTGTTGACACAGCTCAAATTCAAGATCTGATTGCGGGAAATTTGAGATTTTTCGCGGAAAATTTCAAGAGGCAAACACAGAAGAGAAGACAGGAAAAAGATTATTCTTGGAGGAAAGAGACATTTCTCCGTCTTGTACAAAGGCTGAGCTTCCACGCCAAACGCAAATGACCAAAAACTTGGTTTCCAATAATACCCTTTTACTTTTTGCGTACGACTGTGGATAACAAAGAAGGGCAATTCGGGATATGTGATGATAAAATTTAATGATCGTATTTCTCGACTTTATAGAGAGAATGAATTTTACAGGCTACAACTATTGGTTGGATATTTCTTTTCTAAGAACCGTCGAGGTGACATGGCATTAGAAGTCTTGTCTTTATATCCTTTAGTCAAATTTTACATGTGTAAAAAAAAGCGAAATTTCGAAGTTGTTTTTACACTGAAATTGATTATAGGTATACAATCTTTAATTTGTAAGATGTTATTGAACAAAACGTCAATGGATTATAATTATAACAAAATAATATCATATCAAGTTAAGTAACTAAAATATTTGGAAGAATCCCATGGAAAACGTGAGAAACTCTTCCACTTTAAAATATTACACTAGATTTTGACCCGCGCTAAAAAAGCGCGGATTTGTAATTTTTTAACAAAAATATTTATCTTAAATTTATATTTTTAAAAATTAAGTTTATTCAATATTCAATCTAATTTATATTAAGTAAAAATATGAAGGTGTAGTGTTAAATGTCTGAAAAATTAATAAATTTTAGTTTTGTTTTGATATTATTTTAATATATTTTTAGTAGTTATGATTTATTTTTATTTTTAATAGATGATTAGTTTAACTTATTGTTGTAAAAGTGCATATATATTTTATTTAATACTTTTTATTTAAATTAATTCTAACTTAGTAAAATCCGTGATTTCACTGTTAAAATTTGTTAAAATCAATAATTTTTGTCTAAAATGCAATCTTACTAATATATAAATTGTTGATTCGATCTGTTAGGTTTTTGATTTAATTATATATATAATTTTGTTTTAAATAGTATAGTTTTGACATGTGATTACAAATTTATGTATTATTTAAATATTTATAAAATTAAAAATATATCAGTTGAAACTGATTACTCTTTTAATCCGTTTTTAGTAGGCAAAAATTATTTTTAACATTATATATACTTAAAATTGTTTAAATATTTCTCAATTGTTTTATAATGGTCTAAATGTAAGTATTTTTTATTTATTTCATAGATCAAAATGTAACTAAAATATGATAATCTATTCATTTAACATTTTTGGATTGACTTAAGTTCATTTAATGTTTGTATAATTAAAATTGGTTAATTTATCTTTTTAACGTGTCTTTTAATTAACATAATTTTTGAAAAATATTTTATAATCAAATAAATTAATCTATACATCAACTCATTTATAATTGTCAAAGTATTTTAAAATTTGATAAAACAATCCTTAAAAAACTGCCACCGTATAAACATTAGCCGTAACCAAACTCAATATATATTCCAATAATATAAATATTGAATAATTTTAGTATTTTATGAAATTAAAATATATCAATTGAAATAAGTTATTAATTTTTTAACTCGTTTTCCTGTAGTCAAAATTAGTTTTTGATAGTATAGATAACTAAAATCGTGTATATGTATATATATATATATATAATTTTTTGTTTTAAATAATATAGTTTTGATGCGTGATTACAAATTTATGTATAATTTAAATACTGATAAAATAAAGAATATATCAATTGAAACTAATTACCCTTTTAACCCGTTTTTCAGTAGGCAAAATTTGTTTTGAAAAATATATATACTTAAAATTGTTTAATAGATTTCTCAATTCGTTTTATAATGTCTTAAATGTAAATATTTTTATATTTATTTCATATATCAAAATGTAACTGAAATATGATAATTCATTCATTTAAAAAAAATTGAATTAATTTATGAAATTTAATGTTTTTATATTTAAATTTGGGTAATTTATCTTTTTAACATGTCTTTCAAGTAACATAATTTTTTGAAAAATATTTTTATAATAAAAATTAGTCTATACACCAACCCATTTATAGTAGTCTAAGTATTTTGAAAATTTGATAAAACAATTCCTAAAAACTGTCATCCTAAAAACATCAATCGTAACCAAACTCAACATATATTCCAATAGTATAAATATTGAATAATTTTATTAATTTATCAAATTAAAAATATATCAATTGAAAGAAGTTAATAAATTCTTGTAACTCGTTTTCCAGTAGTTAAATTAGTTTTTAATAGTATAGATAATTGATAAATCGGTTCATCTATTTTTTAAACCTATTTTATGATAATCTAAATATACAAATTTCTATGTTAATTTTTTAATCAAAATGTAACTAAAATGTGATAATCTCATTTAACATTTTGGATTGATTTAAGTTTATTTGAATATATAATTAAAATTGATTAATTCATTTTTAACTTGATTTCTAATATACATATTTTTAAATATTTTTATAATAAAAAATTAATCTATATTTCAACTCGTCTTATATTATTTTAAGTAATTTAAAAATCTGATAAAAAATTATTCAAAAAATATCATCGTAAAAACATCAACTGTATTCAAAATTATCATATAATCAAATAATATAAAGTTGAGTAATTTTAGTATTTTTTATCAAATTAAGAATATATCAATTTAAATTATTTTATACATATTTTAACTTGTCTTCCCATAATCAAAATGTTTTCTAATAGTATAGATAATTGAAATCGGTTAATTTATTTTCAATATGTTTTATGTTCTGTAATTGTCTAAATATAAAATGTATGTTAAGTTAATAAATTAAAATGTTATTAATTTTTTTAATAATTTTTTTAGTAATAAATATGGATTTAGTGCTTATTTTTTCTTAAAGACAATAAGTTTAAAATATATTTGTAAGATTGTTTTTAAATAGAAATATATATATTTCTATTTCAATTTAATAATATATTAAAAGATATTATAAAAATATATATTTTGAATAAAAATTATAAATTAGAGATTATTTATATTAACATATAATTAAATTTTATAGTAAATTCAATAAGAAATTCGAAATTAATATTTATTTTAATAAAAAATTGAAAAATTAAAATAGTTTTATAACAAAAGGAATTAAAAGATATTGTGAATATATTTTGGAACAAAATCATTAATAAGAGAATATTTAGTATGGTCCACATATAGTCCAAAATTTACTAATCCAAAATTACCCTTAATGAAATCTAAAATTTTCTAATAAAAGCAGTGGCACAAAAAGTAATATTCCACGTTAACTCAAGGGTAATTTCATATTTAGTCACCTGTTTTAATAGTATAGATGTTTCAATTAAACTTTTTTTTAATGTGATAAAACTGACAAATTAAACATTTAATGTGGTTTGTTTAAAGTTTTAATAGAACTGTTAACGGTGAACAATAACTTGGTTAAATTCTTTTTTTTTAATATTCAAAAAATATATAATTATTCAGAAAAAATTCTAAAATAAAAAAACCCAAAAAAATTTCAAACAAATTTGAAAATTCAAAAACATCTTGAAATATTTCAAATAATTCAAAAAATCTTAAAAATTTACAAAAATAAAAAATTCAACTATTTGTTAAAATTCAAAAAATCGAAAAAGTTTCATAGATTATATAAAGTTTCTTTTTATAATTGTGGGGATTCCAAACACTAACCCCACGAGACCTTGCATCCGGGTACGCGTTTGGAAAAATTTTCAAATGTAAAGCACGCCTAAATGGCTAGAAGGATTCAAATCCGAATCCCATAAAGGTACTACCACTACCTTTACCACTAGAGTACGAACTCCTAGTCTACCTATAGCTTAGATTATACAAAGTTAAAATTAAAATTTTAAAAATGCAATTTTTGATGATTTTAAGATAATTACATGAAAAGTGGTTATGGTGAGATACATATATAAGATAAATTACAAAAAATCCTATTTATGTATCTCGTCATAGCCACCTTTTCTTGTAATTTATCTTTAAATCATCAAAAAATAAAATTTTACATTTTTGAAAAATAGTTTTAATTTTATATTATCTATGGATTTGTTTTTTGTTTTTTTTTAACTTTACAAAATATAAATATATCTAAATTATTATTTTTTTATATATTTTCGGATTTCTTATTTTAAAAATAATTTCAGAATTTTTGAACTATTTAAAATATTTAAAGAATTTTTTTCGAAATTTTAAATTTGTTTGATTTTTTTCCGAATATTTAGGTTTTTTGAATTTTTCTGTTAATTATAAAATTTTGATTTTTTTTTCATATTTTTAACTGGATTACTATTTACCATGAACAGTTCCGTTAGGGTTTTAAAGCACTAAAGAAGAAAGTCACGTTGAGAGTTTAATTTATTTGTTTTGTCACATTGAGAGTTTAATTAGATCATATAATAGTTTCGAAGTTTAAAGTAGAAGTGGGTGCCACATTGAAGATTTTCCATAGGATTTTCCCTAAAATATTTGGTAGATCTACACGAACATCACTTTTTCTTTCAACTTTTTCGAATCATCTTCTTCACTCTGATATCCTTTCCAGCTGCGGCAATCTCACCGTCCGTGAAAGGTCCTCCTAGTAGGTAAGCATGGTCTTCATCGACGGATTGGTGACTGGCGGTGGTGATGCACCCCCTTTCTTCTCCGTGACGCAAGGTGGGGGCTACTGCAAAAGATAGGCGCCGTGGAAGCTCCACGGCTCTGCCGACTCTTCGGTTGGTTGCGACAGTGGCTTTCTCCGTTAGAGGACGGTGAGAAGCTTGTAGGTTATTCGACGATGGGTCAAAAGAACTGAGAGAGATTGTAACATATTGGGCCCAACCCATTTGAGAAAGGCTTAAATGAATTAATTTGGCTACCTATATCACCAAGTGCACTTACCTTTTCCGATCACTTGCCTGAAAGAACTCCAGAGTTAAGCGTGCTTGGACTGGAGTAGTCCCAGGATGGGTGACCTTCCGGGAAGTGATTTATGGTAGCATGTGTGTGAGGACAAAACACATGGGAAAATGTCACGTGGTGATTGCAGGGTCAGTAAATTACTCGGTCGGGCCTATGAAAAATAACGCACCGACCGTCAGACAAGGGTGGAGCCCACGAGCCCGATAGAGGGATGGGTGACTCACCGGTAGGGGCGGACGGGGCGTTACAAGTGGTATCAGAGCTCAGGGAAGTCAAAACGATTCTGTCTCGGGAGACAATCCTGGGGTTTGAGGGTTATGGTTGCTCCGGTTATGAGATGTGGAATTCGGGGACGAATTCCCATTAAGTGGGGGAGAATTGTAACATACTGGGTCCAACCCATTTGAGAAAGGCTTAAATGAATTAATTTGGCTACCTATATCACCAAGTGCACTTACCTTTTCCGATCACTTGCCTGAAAGAACTCCAGAGTTAAGTGTGCTTGGACTAGAGTAGTCCCAGGATGGGTGACCTTCCGGGAAGTGATTCGTGCTAGCATGTGTGTGAGGACAAAACACATGGGAAAAGGTCACGTGGTGATTGCAGGGTCAGTAAATTACTCGGTCGGGCCTACGAAAAATAACGCACCGACCGTCGGACAGGGGTGGGGCCCACGTGCCCGATAGAGGGATGGGTGACTCACCGGTAGGGGCGGACGGGGCGTTACAGAGATATTGGTTCTTCTTTGGTCTGGAGGGTCAACGTCGGTCGTCATGGAGACTCATTGGCGGAGAGGGTTACTCAGTGTGGATGGCATTTCCTTTTTGGTGTTGACTAGCTCTCAAATCCGGTGGTCGATCTGACTAGATTGAAATCTGGTTGGTCTAGTGTGTGGCGAGTGAGATCTGTGTGTCGACGAGGCTTAGACGGCGGTGGCTTAGCTTGTCGAAAGGGGACGGAGACCTCCTAGAGGTTGTTGCCGTTAGTGGCCATGGGACTACTCCGATGAGAAAGACTTTTGAATTCTCACATTGGCTAGATCTGGAATTTGATTGACATATGGGGTTTTTAGGTTTGAAGCTGTGTGGCGGAAGACTGTTCTTTCTCCTGTCCAACAGAGCTGAGGCTTCGGACTTCAAACGACTTCTTCCCACTCCTTAGTCGGATTTCACATTTGCTTGAGTTTGTTGTAACCTAATCTATTTCTTCGATCTCGTCGGCTTTGTCTAGCTCCGGCGTTTTTGTTACTTTTCCAGTGACCGTCTCTTAAGACGGGTTGTATTTTTAATTACTAATATATATATATATATATATATATATATATATAAGTTATAAAAAACTAAAAGACATCTTTAAATCAGTGAAAAATCGCAAAAATAGCACACACAATATACATTGTCACAAATATAGCAATAAGGAGGAAAAATCACAAAATAGCATTTATTAAAGGGATATGACAAAATTAACCCTAACCATAAACCCTTAAATACTAAATCCTAAACCCTAAATACTAAACCCTAAACTCTAAAACCTAAATACTAAACCCTAATCCTAAATAATAAACCCTAAATTCTAAATAATAAACTTTAAACCCTAATTTATATAATGCTATAAAAGTCTTTTTAATCAAAATAATGCTAAATATGTCAATTATGTTTCTTGGTGCTATATTTATTATAAGGTATATTTTTTGTGCTATTTTATGCATTTCCTCTTAAATCAACATATCAATATTTTATGGAAAATAATCTGATGGGATTTAATATTTTAACTATTAAATATTGTGTATTTTATTATTCTATTTTAAATTTAAACTAAAATAAAGGTATAAAGCTTCTATGATATCTCTTGTATGTTGTATTACATAAAAGAAACTTTAAAAACACTAGATTTTAATTCGCCTTATAGAATCTGTGATAATTTAAAAAATTAGTTCTTTTTTATAAAAAATTTGCTAATTATAAAACACATTTTGTTTATTAACTAAATATTATGATAATTAAATGCATAATGCGGGAATACATTTTATAAAAAAAAATTGTTTACAAATAATTTTATAATATTTGTTTTTAGTAAAAAGTCATTTTAAAAATCATGTGATATAAGTTTAATATATACTGCATTGATTTAAATTATTTAGTTTTATATAACATCATATGTTCATATATCAAATTTATTTGTATTTTTAATATTTTAAAAATTAAATTTATAATTTTATATAAATTTAGCTATGGATTTATAAAATCAAAATAACATTATTGGATGAGTTTAAGTTCATTTTAATATTCTATAACTAAAATTGGTGAATTCTTCTTTTTAACTCGTTTTCCCAAAAATAACTTGTCTTCCAATGAAAATTTTTAAATAAATTTAATTAATCAAAAAAATTTATCTATATTTTAACTAATTTTATAGTAGTCTAAATATTTCAAAAATTCGATAAAAGGACCCTTTAGAAACTATGATTGTAAAAAAATAAATTATAATCTAACTCATCAAATAATAAAATAATAGAAATATTGAATAATTTAATATTATATTAAATTGAGAATATATCAATTGAAAATTTTAATATATCCCGTTTTCTAATAGATAAAAATTTGTTTTTAATATCATTAATAACTAAAATTGGTTAATCTATTTTAAACTCGTTTTATAATATATATATATTTGCTATGTTTATTTTATAAATAAAAAATGTATCTAAAATATGATAATTCATTCATTTAACATCTTTCGATTAGTTTAAGTTCATCTTAATGTTTATATAGTTAAAGTTAATTAATTTATATTTTTATAATCGAAAAGTAATGTATATTTCAATCCATTTTAGAGTATTTTAAGAAATTCTAAAAAAATTGATAAACAATTCTTTAAAATGTTCTATATATAAAGAGTTAACTAATAGAAATATCAATCATAATTTAACTCATTATATATTTGAATAATAGTAAAGATAATTAACATTGGTTAATCTATTTTGCAAGCCATCTTCGAGCAGGTTTTGAATAGTATACTTAATTGAACTAGATTAATTTATTTTCAACCCGTTTTATAATGGTCTATATATAAAGATCTGTATGTTTATTTAGATAAAAATGTTAAAAAAAATATTTCATAAATAATTATACTTATTAAGAAATAAAAAATAAAAATAATTTTATAATATTTTGTTATCATAGAAAATATATATATATATATATTTAAAACATAAAAATATTTAAATATTAAAATATATTTTAAAATAAAATTATTAATTATAGAGTACTTAGTATGATTTACATATAATATAGTTTTACTAAATCTAAATATGTCTTTAATAATTAATAAAAAAATATATATATATATTTAAAACATAAAAATATTTAAATATTAAAATATATTTTAAAATAAAATTATTAATTATAGAGTACTTAGTATGATTTACATATAATATAGTTTTACTAAATCTAAATATGTCTTTAATAATTAATAAAAATTAATATATATATATATATATATATATATATATTTAAAACATAAAAATATTTAAATATTAAAAATATATTTTAAAATAAAATTATTAATTATAGAGTACTTAGTATGATTTACATATAATATTATTTTACTAAATCTAAATATGTTAATTTTAGTGGCATACAATGTAATAAACATTAAACATGTCAACTAAAGGTTACTTTTCAAATGCTATATTTTTTTATTATTGTTGATGAAACAAACATGATACGTTCAATAACGTTGTGAGAAGAGACGTACGAAAGTCGTTTCTCTAATTTTTTAATTAAATATCAATGTCTTGTCGTGCAAATATACAATTATTGGTTACAGGGATTCTTCTTGCTGAGAAGATTGATGGCAGTTGACAAACACTGGTAGTTTAATATGGTAAGATAAGGGCGTAAACAGTTTGTCTATTTAAAGTTTGGCTTTCTTAAGTTCATGTTGGTAAAAACCGTGATTGTTAGGGAATTATTTCAGTGTTTGTTACTTTTTAAGTTTTTAATAGCATTTTTGTATTTTTTTATTTCTATTTATAATCTTGTATCTTTTTTTTGTATGTCCACAGTCAAAAGACCACTTTACTTTCATAGGTGAGAATAACTCATTGCAGACACGAATAAAACATTGTTTACGTCTATCCATCCTTTTTTATTATTATTATTTTTTCTTTTCCTCTCTCTTTCTTTCTTTTCATTTATTTTTCACCCGTCAATTTTTTGATGGTGGATACGATAACGAAGTTGAGGTTTCCGACCATCTAAACTTTCGGAATGGAGATATAATCGGACGATGTACCAGAATAAAAAAAATCGAGTTTAATACGAAAATTTCGAATGGACAGTTAGACTATGTGTCCACAATATCGGCTACTCGTAGATACTACCACAATCATATAACATGCAAGACACTTACTATGTATCGACCATTCATGGACACTACCATGATTATATCACATGTCAGACGCTTCTGATGAACAAAAGATGGTCAAGAATTCTACTATTTATCGACTATTCCTGGACACTACCATGAATATCACATGCTAAATACTTCTGATGAATAGAAGGTGGTCAAGAGTTCACATGATTGAGAATATGTGAACACAAAGTACGATAAAAATATATATTAAAAACTATGTTTTACTATGTATCGACTATTCGTGAACACTATCATGATTTATATCACATCCTAGACGCTTCTGATGAACATAAGGTGGTCGAGAGTTCTACCATGTATCGACTATTCGTGGACACTACCACGATTATATCACATGCTAGATGCTTCTGATGAACATAAGGTGCTCAAGAGTTCACAAGATTGTGAATCTGTGGACACAAAGTACGATAGAAAACATTAAAAATTGTATTTACTATGTATCGACTATTCGTGGTTACTACCACAGTTATATCATATGCTAGACGATCTGATGAACAAAAGGTTGTCAAGAGGCACTACCACGATTATATCACATGCTAGACGCTTCTGATGAACATAATGTGGTCAAGTGTTCTACTATGTATCGACTATTCGTGGACACTACCACGATAACATCACATGCTAGACACTTTTGATGAACATAATGTGGTCAAGAGTTTACATTATTTTGAATCTTTGGATCCAAAATACGTGTGGACCCCTATCCATCCAAAATCAACATTTTTTGCTTCGCCACCTCCTATCCATGGTAAGCGACTTGCATATGATATGATCGCAGTAGTGTCCACAAATTGCTGATATTGTGGACACATAGTCTAACTGTCCATTCGAAAATTTCGTTTTAAGCCTGTTTTTTTTTTGAATTCCGGTACATCGTCCGATTATATCTCAATTCCGAAGGTTTATATGACCGAAAACCGCAACTCTGTCATCGTATCCACTGTCAAAAAAATAAGGGGTAAAAAGAAATGTAAAGTAAGAAAGAGAGTGAAGGGAAAGAAAAGGGAAAAAATAATAATAAAAATCGGTGGATAGAAGGGAAATTGTGACATCTATCCACCAAAAGAGATATTTTAATGCTTTCTCCTATATGCGAGGGGTAAACTAGTCCACCTACTACATAATAAGTTGCCAAAAGATACAAAACTATAAGGGAAAAATGTTATTAAAATCCTGAACTTTCAAAATATGGCGATTAAAACCCTCAACTTCGTAACAGGCTATTAAAACCCGAAGTTTTCGTTGACATTTTTTTTGACCCTAATCTTTAAGTTGACTTTCCCAATTAAACCACACCGTTAACACGACAGACAGACCAAATAACGTTCTGTTTAAGGCGTTTAACGGCGTGGGTGAAACGGCAAAGTAAACCCAAAGTTCAAGGTTGAAATGATAGTCAACTAAAACTTCGGGTTTTAATGGCCGAATTGGAAGTTCTAGGTTTAAATCGCCATAATTTGAAAGTTCAAGATTTTAATAACATTTTCCGTTTTTTAAACACTAATATCCTATCATTCTCTCTCATAAAACCTCTATCTTCTCTCTTCAAAGTATTGACCAAACTTTCTTCATTTTCCGGCCATCGGTGGCGGCGTCTCACCAAGCCGATGGTCGGGTTACTTTTGTAGCTTCGAGTTTCTTTAGTTTCTACTGATCTCATCTCAGATTTTCTGTTGATAGAGATGGATCTGTTTTTCTTACCAGCTAATAAATTCAGGGTTTTATGCCCGTTTTATTTTCCGATTTGTGTTGGAATCATCTTCCCAGACAGGTTTTGGGATCGACGATCTTGTCCATGGTGCTATACCATCTCAACGATGTGACTATCTTATTCTTTCTTCTTTGTTGTAGTTCGCTCAACGACGTTGGTTCTAGTACTTAAATGAGTTGTACATGTCCCTCAATCTCTTATTTCTCACGGTGGTTTAATCTTTTCGGATACCTCTGTAAAAGCGCATTAAATATGATGGCTTTGAAGAATTGGATAAAGGATGCATGTTCATATGCGATTGTGGTGATGGTTTAGTTGAAGTCGATCAGCATGATGGTGATGGTGTAGCGACAGAGCAAAAACAACACTAATATGTACTGACCCAACATGATTTCTAATATAATAGTTTGTTGTCAAAAATATATTTTTTAATAATATGATTATTAACTTATTAGGTTATTTAGTTGTTTGTGATAATATAATTGATATGTCACTATTTAGATTTAAAACCCTGAACTTTTAAATTATGGCGATTTAAACCTAGAACTTCCAATTTGGCCATTAAAACCCGAAGTTTTAGTTGACTATCATTTCAACCTTAAACTTTGGGTTTACTTTGCCGTTTCACCCACGCCGTTAAACGCCTTAAACAGAACGTTATTTGGTCCGTCAGTCGTGTTAACAGGGTGGTTTAATTGGGAAAGTCAACTTAAAGATTAGGGTCACAATGAATGTCAACGAAAACTTTGGGTTTTAATGGCCTGTTACGAAGTTGAGGGTTTTAATCGCCATATTTTGAAAGTTCAGGATTTTAATAACATTTTTCCCAAAACTATAATGAAACATCAAAAGATACTAAAATAAAAGATACAAAGAGTGCAATTCACCTTGATTGTTAGCTATAATTTAAGTTTTTGGCTGTAGAGATTTTGACAGTAAAAATTAAAATTATGATTGTTATTTTTAAAATTTTAAATGTTTGATTGTTAACAAAATTGTGAAATTTGTGAGTATCATTTCAATTATTAAAATTTATCTGTTATTCAAAAATATTTAAAAATATAAAAATTAACTAAAATAACAATTTAATAAATGAATAAAATGAAACGACAAAGATAGAAAAGATTTAGTAACTTCATCACGAACTATTTCCATGTATTGTCTCAAATTAATATTTTGCTCTAAAATGATGATATCATTTCCAACAAAATATTGTAAATCAATAAAATATAATATATATAAAATAATAACTATCCATTAATTGGAAAAGAAAATCAAGTAAAAATATATATAAATTACTGTATTTGTTGAATGTATAAGTTACATAATTTTTTTTCGAGTGTATAAATAATATTTTGTGATCTTTTTGAAAATAGTATTTGATTATAAATATTTTTTATTTGAATATTTCTCCAATAAATTTTAAAATTAATAATATAATTATTTTATCACAATTTGTACATATTTTTATTTTAGTTAAACAAAATTCAAAAAATCATGCGTAATAAAACTATTGGCTTTTCATTATATTTTTTTTTATATATTATTATTATACTATTAAAAAGAATTTGAATTGAAAAAAATGGTAAGAAATTAACTAACAAAAGGGAAAGGATTTCCCTGATTTTTGTTAAAAGAAAGTAACACGGAAGGAAAAAAAAGTTCGGGCTATCAAGACTTTAAAATTAAAGAAAGTTATCTTTAAAAAATAAGTTTTGAGAACTTTTAAAAATTCTAAAGCTTTCACAGCCCTTACACCAATATTTTGGGTCACTCGAAAAACAGTTTTTTTTTCATGCTAGTAGTTGCAAAGTGTGTAATAGGCAAAACATAAAGAAAAAATACATATTTGAATTTTTGATGACAAAATTATGACTAGAAAAAACATTCAAAATGTTTGGAAAGTAAGATAAAGTTTAAAGTTATACAACACTAAAAATCTCTCTGATGTGCGATTTTTTGGGCAATTTAGAAGCTGCATGTCATCATCAACCGGTTCTTCTTACCGAAGCGGTTGATTCTGATTCTGATGTCGGAGTGGAAGAGTTTATCAACGGTTACATTCCTACCTCTATTACAAAAAACTGTGAAATAACCATGAACTATTTCGCGGCTACGTAAAATCAGCTACAGATAACCACAAAATAGCTACGAAATTTAAACACTATATTACAAAAATTTAAATTTTGTAGCTATTTCGTGGCTATTCGTGGCAAAATAATCACGAAATACATTTTATGGTTATTCGTAACTATATTAGCCATGAATAGCTACGAATTGTTCGTTGAAAGATTTATCCACGATCAGCCACAAAAACATTCGTGGCAACTTATCCACGAACAATTTCGTGGCTAATATAGCCACGAATAGCCACAAAGTGTATTTCGTGGTTATTTTGCTACGAAATAGCTACATATAATTTTGTGACTATTTGTGGCTATGATAAACCCTATACCCTAAACAAGCTCTATACCATAAACCATAATCATACTATAAACCTTATTCTTAATCATAAGCTATTAAATTAAAATATAAACATTAACTATAAAAAGAATTATTATTTCTAAATCTAAAATTTTCAAACCTTACCCTCCAAACTCTATACCCTAAACCATAATCATACAATAAACCTTACTCTTAGTCATAAACTATTAAATCAAAATATAAACATTAATTATAAAAGAGTTATTATTTTCAAATCTAAAATTTCAAACTTTAATTTAAAACCTTACCATCCATACCCTATACACTAAACCATAATCATACTATAAACCTTACTCTTATTCATAAACTATTAAATCAAAATATAAATATTAATTATAAAAAGAATTATTATTTCCAAATCTAAAATTCCAAACCTTAATTCAAAACTTTACCCTCCAAACCCTATATTCTAAACCATAATCATACTATAAACCTTACTCTTAATCATAAAATATTAAACCAAAATATAAACATTGATTATAAAAGAGTTATTATTTCCAAATCTAAAATATCAAACCTTAATTTAAAACCTTACCCTCTATACCCTATACCCTAAACAATAATCATACTATAAACCTTACTCTTAATCATAAACTATTAAATAAAAATATAAACATTAATTAATAATAATTATTTTCAAATATAAAATTCCAAACCTTAATTTAAAACATTACCCTCCAAACCCTATACACTAAACTATAATCATAATATAAACCTTTCTCTTAATAACTAGTATTAATCAAAATATAAACATTAATTATAAAAGATTTTTTTTTTTCAAATCTAAAATTTCCAAAGCTTAATTTAGAACTTTACCCTCCAAACACTATACCCTAAACCATAATCATATTATAAACCTTTCTTATATTTTTTTTTTACAATCTACTAATATTTAAATATTAATAATAAATTTAGTATTAAATAATAATTTAATTATTATATAATCATAACTAGAATTTAAAACTTTGAAAATGATGTAAACTAAAAATTAAAACTAAATTATATATATGAAAACCAAAATATAATCATTAGACGCTAAATTATAAACAAAAATTTAAACAAACCCTAATTTATAAATAAAAATCTAATTAAGAAACCTTTAATTACTTGAAATTCTAAACATAAACCACAAACTCTATACCCCAAACTCTAATGTTAAATTTTAAATACTATATTTATAAAATCATATCCTCTTACTTATATATTAATTAGTTTGATATTTTAGTTGAAAAATTTACACACTATAAATTTTAATCCTTAATCTTACATTTAAACATAAAATTAATTCTTATTTGTTGTAAAATGATTTGCAAATAGCATAATTCCTATTGGTTGTAGAGAAAGACAAGGATTGTGATATCCTTTAATATCAACCATTGATTGAACTTAGATCTAATGGACATAAATCAATCCCCTTTAACCTAATTTGTTTTACATTTGTTGCCGCCGTATTCATTTTTCTAATCTGAATCCAGATTTCTTCTCATCTCGTCTTCTCTCTTCTCCTCATCTTGTCTTTTTCTTGTTTTCTAATCAAACCTCATATTTTCTTCTCCCCTTAGCGATTCTTCTCATCTCGCCTTCTCTCCTCTTCTCATCTCGTCTTCTCTCCTCTCCTCATCTTGTCTTCGTCTTGTTTTCTAATCTGAATCCAGTTTGTTTGAGAGAGAGAAAATTGTTGATGGTGGAAATAGAAGAGACGACCGTTTCAGAATGAAGCCAACGATCTCGTAGCAGGATGAATCCGAAGAGAAATTGCTAGATGAAGAGAAAGACCAAGCGACAGATCTCGTCGCCAGACGAAGACGCAGACTACTCCGGATGACGAAGACGAAGCGGTGGTTGAAGGTGGCAAGAAGATGAAGACGAAGGTGACGAAGACAAAGCGGTGAGAGAGCTGATGGTGGTGTCAACGGAGGCGGTGGTCGACGCTTTACGTATTCGTTTGTATATTTATTGTATTTTTGTTTGTATATTTATATGTATATTTATTTGTATATTTATTTGTTGATAAATAATAAACAACAAATAACAAATATTTGCTTAATTCAAATTTTAAATCATAAACATTTATATGTTTAATTTTAATCATTAGACCCTAGAATTTGGTAAATAATAAATTAATTTAGTTTAATTTTGTTATTTGTATAATTGTTTTAATACAATAACCACGAATAGCCATAAATTATTTTGTGGCTATTTCGTAGCTATTGCCACGGATTTATTTGTGGCTATTCGTGGAAATATAGGCACAAACATATTCGTGGCTAATCCGTGTAAGTGCTACCACGAATTGCCACAATTTTGCGATATCCACGAGCCCATAGCCACAAATTTTTTTTTGTGGCTATCCGTGGCTATGGTCATTATAGCCACGAATTTTGGACAATTTTCTTATAATCTTCGCAGCGATGAATCCGAAGTTTTCAACTGTATAAAGAGGAATCCCAATATAAATCAAGTCAATTCACGATTTGGTGCTCCACAAAAAACGGGTATTTCTTATCTTTCTCAAGAATTCAATTTTGTGTTCCTTTTTATCATGTCGAAAAATCGGCGCATAGCAATGCAAGAAATCAACCTCGGATCAGCATGCTCCGGAGATACTTCCAACTAATGTTTGTTCGGCGGTGTTTAGAGTCAACCAATTCTCCCTGCTGGATCATCCGTTGATGCCACAGAAGCAAAATATCCGGTCGATTGTGGCGGCTCTACTGCGTATGTGGGGTGTCTCAATGGAATTTTTTCATGCAAGATCTTGAAGAAACGACAATTTCAATTTGTTTTCTCTTGTGAGGATCTGCTCAAGTCGGTGCTTAACAGAGGGCCATGAGGGTTTAATGATCGAATGCTTATCATGGAAAGATGGACGCCGGAGATCAATGAGTTTGATTTGAACTTCATTCCATTTTGGGTTCAAATTAGAGGTATTCCTTGGCAATACCTTTCTCATAGTCATTTACCATTTTGGGGGGGGGGGGGGGCAAGTTAGGAGAGGTGGTGGATGTTGATTTCAACCCAGATGTGGATGTTGCAGTTTAGTTTGTGAGGGTAAAAGTGAATTGGAATGTCGATATCCCATTGAAATTCTGGAAGAACATTAGTTTAATCCGGGTGTCAACAATCTTTTGAAGTTTAGGTATGAAAGGACGAGATAATTTTGTGCCATTTTTAGAAAGATGACACATGACACATGTGCTTATATTTAGCGGTATAAGGAGCAACAACCGACTGATTAAGGTAATGGCGACAATGATCAGAATCCAGACACAACAAGGGTGTGGAAATCCATATGGAGGCCAACAATGAGTTCCAGACCTTGTTGAAGAAGAGGTCCAACAAATGGGAAACGAGGATGAAGCACATGCAGAAAAAACCAAATTATTGACGGCCAAGGAATTGCAGCGAACCAGTCTATTAATCCCATACTGAGAGAAGAAGAAGACATCATGGAAAAGTATGAAAGGGAAAAGGTTGTGATTGATGAACCATAAAGAGCTAAGCGAAAGAGAAACTTCATTGAGAATTTGGTGAGGGAATACTGTAAAGTCAAGCTTAGATCCTAGCAGAGAATGCTATTGTGAGTGACCCTGAATAGGATAATGATCATTTCATACTCCAGGTTGAAGAAAGACGGAACTCATAGAACTATCGCTGGACTCCTATAGGCAAGAATAATCAAGCCCAATACGAATATGGAAGCTTCCTAGGTAACTTTGAATATACTCCTGATTCGAGTACTAAAGTATCAAAGTTGACTTAACATAATGGTACGCAACTCATGATGAATTCCTTCTACCCAAGTGCTGAGATTTCAGAAGATCTCCCCAAAAAGCGTCTGCGAACTTCTCTGGAATCGGCTGATAAGTTTGTGGTCTGGGAGACAAAAGATACGAAATCATAGAGTGGACTCGAAAATCTTCAAAAGGATTATGAAGAACCAGATATGTCATCCTCTGCGATGGATTTTGATGGAGGCACGATGGGTCCTAATCCACCACCAATCCCATAAGAGTTCAGGTGTCGAACTGTCGCGTTTTGGGAAAATCCCTCACAGTTCGACGTTTAAGAGAGATGCAAAGAATGTATCTCCCAGACTTGTTATTCTTGATGGAAACAAAGCAACATAACGATTATGTTAGGGATATTGGAATATCATTAGGTTATGATGAAATGTGTTTAATAGCTCCTCAAAGTATTAGTAGTGGTGGTTTAGATGTTTTATGGAAGAAGCATGTTTCTATTAATTGTATTTTCTCTAATGCAAGGCTGATTGATATGTTTATTGAATATAAGTCTTTTGGTTTCTATTTATCATGTGTTAATGGAAATTTGGTGCCTAAACTAAGAAATATTTTATGGGAAAATTACAGAGAATGAAACTACTAGAATATGACATTGGATGATGTATAAAGACTTTAATGAAATTATTGATCACTCAGAGAAAAACGGTGGTAGGGTTAAAAACGATGGAAGCTTCAAAGATTTTAAGTTAGTGCTTAGGTTTGTGGTATGCAAGGTCTTCTTTCAAAAGGAAATTCGTACTGTTGGTTTGGAAGACGTAGAAAGTAAATAATTGAGTTATGTCTAGATAGGGGTTTGGTGAATTCCCAATGGTTACAACTTTACCCTGCTTCTGAGAATGAGTATTTAGAACTCGCTGAATCAGATCATAGTCCAATGGTTATTTTTATTGAATTCGAACCAAGGATAAGAAGAGGTCAGTTCCGTTATGATAAAAGGCTAGTTCAATTTGATGAATTTTGTGGACACGTTACATAATTCTTGGTCATGTGGTGGAAATGAGAATTCGATTGCGACCAAATTGAGTAATTGTCGGAGAGAAATGGCTAGATGGAAGAAATCAAACAAGATAAACTCATCCCTTCTGATTCAAGAAATTTGATCAAATATTGATATTGCAATAAGAGATCCTTTGTACTCTACTGAAGAAATTCAAATTCTCAAGAAGGATCTCAATAAGGCTTGCAGAGATGAAGAAGAGTTTTTGCGTGTAAAGAGTAGGAAGAAATGGAACATATCAGGCAGTAAACATACCGAATTCTATTTCTCGGTTACAAAGGAAAAAAACTAAAAAGTATATACCAAAGATGAAGGATAAAAATAGAGTTTATCATTGTGAAGATTAGGCTATTGCGATGGTGGTTGAAGACTACTTCTCAGAAATGTTCGCTTCTATAGAGACACACATACTAGAAGATGTTTACATATGGTAGAATACAAAGTCACTGATGAAATGAATTCTATGTTGATTGCTCCAATCACTAATGAAGAAGTTAAAAATACGGTGTTTATGACTGGTGCATATAATGTAAATTAAATTATGATTTCTATTCTGAAATCTAATCCCAAGAACAATCTAGATTTGTATTAATTCAACCACAAACAATTTCACATAGAAGAAGAAATACTAACCTTGAATGCATGCTTTGATATGGCTATTATGAAATCATTTCTTCAATCTGATTTTCTTCTTCTCTTTTTGACCCATTCCTTTACATGATCTTTTGATGGAGAAGATCACTGATTGTTCTCTCTAATTTTATATTTTTCATGGTTATGATTATCATATAAAATACTACTGTTTATATGTTCTAATAGTTTTGACTTTTCACACGACAATGAACAAGTAGTATCTCTTCACTTTATTAGAATCTATGAACAATTATATTTATAATGTCACTAATGTCACTAATCGATACCGATCTATCACGGTGCCGTCTTTTATATTAGAACATTTAACTTTTATATGAACTTGATTTATATACTAAACCGAAAGACACATAGGTCACATAAGAATATAAATATTCTTACACTTGACCTTTGTGTCGACTTAATGGTTTAATAACTATAATGCGCGCTTTTATGTTAAGTTCGTATAAGCTTTAATTATCATAATAAAATCAGAATTGATCGAATCATGGCGGTCACACATCATTGAACGACATATTCCCTTCCATGTATCACATACCAATTATAACTCTATATATAGTTTCCTTAAATTTAGAAAAACTTTAATTCTCAAAATATTTCTTTATATTGAGAAGAACCTAATTCTCAAAATAACCATGTTATCTATTAACCATAAGTGTGTACACATACTTTACTATAACATGTTCAATAAAGTAGAAACATAACTTTAAGTGAATTCATAGTGTCACAACTATACTGAGCATACTATAACTGGAATAGCAAGGCTTCACTTATATCAACTATATGTTCCATATGGACATTGAACACCTTGGGTGGTAATCCTTTACTTAACGGAACCGCTACCATCATATCCACCGTTATGTACTCAAAAGACATTATATATATCTACACATTCTCTTTAACAACAGGTAATTTTACCTCATGTGTTCTAACACCCTTATAGTACTTGTTATTCTTTATGAAAGAGAACAATTGCAGAATGATCACAATAATTCTTATCGACTAGGATTTAATATCGATATTCCAAAGCCCCAAGATAAGATTTCGCAACTTCAATATATGAATTGTGGCCTCAAAGCACGCCACACATTCGTCCTTAATAGTGGGAGTAGCAACGACAAACTACTTTCCAATCTTTCATGATATTGTTCCTTTACTTTACAGGAACAAATTGTCAAACGTCATGTTAAGACTAATGACACACTCGACATAAATTGAATCTGAATATCTAGTGATCTTTAGAAGATCATATATCCTATATGTAAGCATGAGCTCATTGGTGCCTTGCAAGTACTCGAGCACCTTCTTTGCAGCTTTCTAGTGGTCCATTTCAGAATTACCTTGATACCGATAAACCTTCACCGATAAAGCTGAAATCTGATTGAGTCCATGTATGAACATAGTTCAAACTATCATCCACTGATGCATATAGAATTCTTTACATTTTATTACACTCTAGTTCATTTCTAGGATATTGTACTTTACTAAAATTGTCCCCTTTTCTATATAAGAGGTATCTTTGTGGAGTGTTTTCCATTCTGTATCTCTCTAAGATCTTATTGATATAACTTTTATGAGACAAACTTAACAATCCTTGTGATCTATCTCAAAGTATTTCTATTTCGATCACATAGGATGTCTCCTCCATATATTTTATTTCAAAGTTCTTAGAGAGATATTATGCAACATGCCCATGTCATTTGCAGTAAGCAAACTGTCATCAAGATAAAGGACTAAAATCACAAACCTGCTCCCACTGATCTTAATGTAGATACACCTATCAATGCTGATATCTACAAAACCATATGATGTGATGGTATCATTAATTTTAGATACCATTGTCTGAAAGCTTGTTTCAGTCCATATATTGACTTTCTCAGTTACATACCAGATGTTCTTTTCATGTGGCCACAAAACCTTCGGGTTGGTCCATATATACTTCCTCCTCAAACTCTCCATTAGAAATGCGGTTTTCACATCCATTTGGTGGAGCTCAAAATCGTATTGAGCCACCGAAGCCAAAACAATCCTTAGAAAATCCTTCTTAGAAACTGGAGAGAAGGTCTTTTTGTAGTCAATGCCGTCCTATTGGGTGAAAACTTTAGCAACAAGGCGAGCCTTGTACCTTTCAATGTTACCTTTCGAGTCACATTTAGTCTTAAAGACCCATTTAGAACCAACAGTCTTGAAATCGTTAGGCAACTCTACTAAGTCCCAAACATAGTTCACTCATAGACTTTGTTTCTTCTTCTCCGGCATTAAACCATTTTTCAGAATTGTTACTTTCCATGGCTTTCCGGAATGAGTTCGGATCTTCATAAATGCTTAAGTCATTTTCTTTATCAATAGTAAAAACCACATATTCATTTGAAATGACAGATCTTCTTTCCCTTCCAGATCGCCTCAATGGTTCTTGTGGTGCACCATTCTCTTCTTGAATTGTGACATGTTTATTAACTATACTTTCAACAAGTGGAATTGCATATCAATTTGTTGTTCTATTGTGTCATTTGATTGTGATGCAACAATAGGAACAATAAACATAGGTGGAATGACAGGTGGATGTTCTTCCACGTCAACCACCTTAATGTCCACCTTACGTGGTTCACCACTCCCACTAGTTTCACCATTCTCAATGAACCTAGCATTTCCCGTTTCAACTATTCTCGTACTATGGTTAAGGCAATAAAATGTATACCCCTTTGATTTTTCAGGATAACCAATGAAAATGTACTGAAAAAATAGTATCAAGTTTCTTTTCCGTTTTCTTCTTGTGGATTATATAACTTTACTTCTGTTGGGCATCCCCAAACACGTAAATGTCTTAAACTGGGTTTCCTTCCTGTCTACAGTTCATAAGGGGTCTTGGGAACTGCCTTACTGGGAACCCGATTAAGCACATGCGTAGAAGTCCTTAATGCATATACACCACAATGAAAGAGGTAAAGAACATTTACTTAACATGCTCCTAACCATAGCCATTAATGTACGATTCCACCTCTCAGCTACACCATTCTGCTGAGGTGTACCAGGCATTGTGTTATGTGCACAAATGCCCTAACTTTCAGGTAACTTTGCAAGTGGACTTGGACATTGGCCACTTTCATTGAATTTTCCATAAAACTCACCACCTCTGTCAGACCTCACAATCTTTACTTTTCTATCCAACTGCCTTTTCAACTCATCAATGAACACCTCTAGGATATTCACAGACTTGGATTTTTCATGCAGTAGATATGTATACCCATAACGTGAGTAGTCATCGATAAAGGTGATAAAGTATTTTTCACCGCTCCAAGAATGAGCATCTAAGAATAACAAGAAGCTGAGTGCTTCTTGTGGCTGGTTTCTTTACAATATGTTTAGTCTGTTTTCCTTTAATGCAGTCTACACATACATTTAGATCACTAAAATCCAATTGAGGAAGAATAACATTCTTTACCAACCTCCTAATCCTTTCTTTGGAGATGCAACCTAATCTTTTATGCCACAAGAAAGCATATCTTTAATTAGATGCCTACACTTAATGTCTCTACTTTCAACATTAGACAAGGACTCAGAAAAATTTGCATCGAGATTGAACCTATAAACTGAATCAAACATAGTATCACTACCATAAAAGTAATCATTTGGGTACAATGAGAAAACACCTGTCCAATCTCAAAATAAAAACCTAAGTTGTCCAACCTACTTATAGAAACAAGATTTCTAGCACATTCAGGTACATAGAGACACCTTTCAAAATCCATATGACAACCATTGTCCATGATCAATCTATACATCCCAATACCTTCAGTTCGTGCATTCATCATGTTTCCCATGAACACGTATTGTTCATGTCCTCTTATAAGCTGGATCGAAATGAATCCCTTCTTAATATGAGACACATGGGTAGAAGCACTAGATTCTAACCACCAAGTATTTTTAGGCACTTCTATAAGGTTCAACTTAGAGAAAACATAAATATGTTGCGTACCTTACTTATTGAACCAAGCCTTTATTTTAGGACAATCTTTGTTGAGGTGTCTCATTTGCTTGGAAAAGAAACATTCCAACTCTGTATGGATTTGACTTTCAAGTCCTTTCACGGAAGTCTTTTCCATCTTTTTGCCCCTTTTACTTGGTTTTACTCTATTTATATTAAGTTAGACATGTGAATCACATGATAAATGATTGGCTAAGTCGAGTAAAACTTTGCGTAGTTAGCTCCCTCATTATGCTTACCATAATCGACTTGACAACCATATCCAAACTTTTACACTCCCTAATTTTCTTTATGAATTCTATTACTCTCTCTGTCTAAGGAATATACATGGCTTAATACTTTCTGTCATCGTCATTCTCATAAGGTGTAAGCTCAGCCTGTTAGATCGCCCCCATCTCTCGTACCGAGACTTTTCAGATTTAGAGCTATTTTTTTGTAATGGCTGAAGGCTTCTTATCAGTTTGTAAGACGGATTCCAATGCCTTAACACCCGGTGTAAACCGGATCTGTTTGGACCAGTCTCCATAATTAAGTCCATTGAACTTCATGACAGAGTTGGCATATGCAAACAAATTTTATAAAGCTGCAAGTTTTTATACATGCTTACTCATTTATGCTTTGAGACTTTAATACAGACTCACTATCTATAATTGTTTTCTTTAAGGTTTGCATTTAAGTAACCTTTGGGCAATACGTAAATACAAACACTTTCAGTGATGCTAAATTTATATACTTTTATGATTAATCAAATCATACACAAATCAAATAAGCATGCTATTTTTGGATATACATACTATTGACTTTAGTAAAAAAACGATTAATCCTTTTCATATTACTAACTATATTCAATGATCCACCTTTGGGTGATCTCCTAGAATATAGATAGTAAAACAATCAATACTTTTAAGTCATTATAACATCTCTTTAATCATGATCAATCAATAATTTTATCACTTTAATATTTATAAGTAATATAACAAGGCCACTTTGGTAACTAGCATGTTATATACAATATAAACATTAAAATTTTAATGGGTATTGTATTTACTTATTTATTACTATGTTAATATTTCATACCACAAACTATTTTTATGTTGTGTTAATATTTTATAACACAAAATTTTATTATGTTAATATTTCATAACACAAAATACCCATTTAATAAAATGCAGTGGAAGCATTTTAAATTACACTTCAATAATATTTTAAATTAATAAAATATTAGACTAATAGGTGTCTTAAAAACAAAATAGACCCTAAACTAAACCAACCCAGCGGGTGGTTAAATCCATGAGTTTAAGAGACAAACATGAAATCGTTATAGAGCATATTAAATCGTTATAGACAAACATGAAATCGTTATAGACAAACTTAAATGATTTTAGTTTCTTAACCGTTAGTGCATGCCTTTCATTTCCTTTTAATAAATTGATTTAATAAACATACCCAGATTACGGTTTCTCTATGAAACTCTTTCCACCAATCGACACTAACCAATTATTTAAGTTAGTCTCTTAAAAACATTTCAGTTGTGACGATATAGAGAAAAACGTAGCCGGTTCAGAATATAATAAATCCAGGATTCGTCTATGCATGCATACTTATCGACAGATTCCAGAATAAAATAAATCACTTTAAAAGAAAAGAAACCGGTTCAAACATGTCATACTGATATATCATGGTTTTTACCCATTTTATGCCATGATATAGATGTGTTTTTAGTGTCTTTTGTGTTCTTTTTAGTATGTTTACAGGTCTAGACACGTTTGGAGCCTAATTGGACGTTTTGGGAGCATTTGGAGCAATTCTGCACTATTTAGAGACTTCACAGAGTTCACTGGCTGCATTTTCGCAGTGCAACGATCGTTGCAGTCTGTGCAACTGTCGTTGCAGTTCTGAGCCCAAAAATCTGCATTTTCCAGAAATTACAGTTTTTGCCCAGAAACTTCCCAGACTTGCAAAAAGGCCCCCAGCCGACTTTAGACCAATATATTAGGGTTTTTAAGCCATTGTTTAGGCTACGCTTTTACTACGCTTTATTTTATTTTCAGAGAGCCTTAGGGGCTGATCTTGCTCTCGAAAGAGAGAGGATTTCGAACCCCTGTTGATTATTCTGTTTTATGATATTTGGTTTTTCTACTTAAGATGTTTTCTGTTTCGATGAACATGTCTGAGTAGTTTACCTGTTAGGTTGAAGGATTCTCATTAGGGATTTCAGAGAATTATAGTTTAAATCAATCTGTAGAGATTTATATCTGCTAGTTCTTTATCTAAGTTGTTCTTAATGCTAAATCTGAAGTAGCTAATCAGAGTTATGATGTTAGGTTGATTAATTCAGCGGAAGTTGGTTAATTTAACTAGAAAGAACTTAGATAAGCAATTAAACTATTCGCAAACGGAAGTTTGGTTTAGGATAATTGTGAACATATCAAACTTGGAATTAATGCTAGTTTAATCTGTTAGTTCTCGCAAACGAAAGTTTGGTTTGCTGCACTTAGACTTAGAGAATTATCGCAAAGGAATTTGGTTAATTCTATATTAGTGTTTGAGTTCTAGAATAGTTATTGATTGGATCTAGATAGATTGATTGCTTGCGTTCCTGATTTCCTGAGAACTCCTGAAACCTAACGCTTCGCTTCCTTGCTCACAAACTCGCTGCTATTTACTTTTCTGCTTTGCTTTTAGTTTAATCACCTTTGCTTTCTCCTAGTTTAATCACTTCTGTTTTTATCTATCGTTGACCAGAGTCCCTGTGGATTCGATACCCTAAGTACTACAACTACATCACTGTGCACTTGCAGTTAGAATAGGGTTAAAACTCGACCTATCAAGTTTTTGGCGCCGTTGCCGGGGACTCTTTTGAGTCCTCGATAGATTTGAACTTAGGGTTTAGACTAGGTTTTTCGTTTTTTATTTTTTTGTTGCTAATTTTTTCTTCTTTTTCTGTTCTTGCGTTTCAGGTACGCCTGTAATCGCCTTGCATCGATCGACACCCACTTAGTGTCGATCGTTGCTTTCTCGAGCTTGCATCGATCGACGCTTCTCCTGCATCGATCGACACATATCATAAGGAAGATGTATGATTTCTTCAATCCAGGGATTGATAACTCGCAGATAACTTGGTTAAAAAGCAAAGTAGAGTCTCTGCATAGTCTTGTACTTGAAAAGTATGAGCAAAAAGCTATCAACTGCATTGGAGGGAATAAATTCTACAGTCAGGAATCAGCTTTTCAGGGACCTTTCCAGCAACAGGGCAACGCCTTCTCGAGGAACTGTGGTGTTTCTTCTTACCAAGCACCGCCTGCACCTACAGCTCATGAGAGCAGAATAGAAATCATGATAGAGCAGTATCTTGAGAGGCAACAACAGATCAATGTGTCACACCACTCAAAGATGGATGCATTGTATAAAGATCTGAATGAGAAGCTCGAATCTTTGAGCACACATATGGAGGAGCTGGATGCAGCAATAGAAAGGCGAAATGAAGCTAGGGAAGCTGAACAGCACAGATCCATCAAAGTTGTGACCTTAAGGGATGAGATTAAGTTGCTGGATGAAGAAGAGAGCATAATCTCGGATTTTCTGGATGAATATTGTCTGCCTGATACATGCACCGATCGACACCCCCTTAGTGACGATCGACCCGCCGTTCTGACGGCAATTTCGAGTTCTTTCGAGAAACAGAATCGCCTTGCATCGATCGATACACATTATGCAACGATCGATGCAGAACGCACACATGTCCAGAAACCTGCAACAGTGCCAGAACAAGCCTACAAGCCCCCAGTGCCATATCCTAAGGTTCCTAAACCTTCCAAACAAGAGCTAGAAGTGGCTAACTGCATGAAAGTGATAGATAAGAAGGTGAATAAAACACCACCAGTTGAAGCTTCGCGAGTTCACGCAAAGAAGATGATCTCCACTAATGGTCATCTGAAAGAAGAAGTTCAGATTGGTGGAACTACAGTATCTGATAGTGGAAAGAAGAAGATGGCAGTTTCTCTTGAACCTGCTCTAACATCTTCAGTACCTGCAACTGCTCATAAGCAGAAGGCCCCAAACATCAGATCTACATCAAAGGTAAGGAACAAATCATCTAAGCTTAAACCGCCTGACCATGTTGTTTTGAATGCAGGAAAACGCAGTAGACCGCTCAAGCTTCGCTCCCGCCCTGATTCTGATTTCTCTTTCCTTGGAAAGCCTCATGATCATAATGCCTATACACCTCCTTGGATGAAGAGATATGCACAGAGACACTCAAAGTCTCTGTTGAAACCGCCTTGAATCAAATCTCTTCCAATAGTCAAGCTAATGACTAAAAACAAGCGCTGAGTGGGAGGCAACCCACTGTTAGGTTCGTTTTTGTTTTTGTTTTCTTTCGTTTTGATTTGGTATTTTTAATTTTTCTGTTTAAGTGTGTTCAGAGCTGAGGGAAACAGGAATAATCGCATTGCATCGATCGACACACATTGTGCATCGGTCGATGCAGTCGCGATTTACGGTTTAACGAATTGATTGCGGTTCAGACATCGGTTATCTACATAACCGCGAGCGATAATCGCCTTGCATCGATCGACACCCTTGTGGCATCGATCGACGCAGGGCGACGACAGGTAAGTATTCTGCAACTTTTCGGTTTGTTCTTCAATTTAATTATTCTTTCGCCGAGCTCATGCTTCGATTACACTGGGGACAGTGTAGTTTAAGTGTGGGGGAGGAGCTACTGACGCACGCTTTTGTTTTCTTAGTTTTTCAAAAACATTGTTTTATTGAGTCAAAATTTGTATGAAACTATGATTTTTCGAGGAAAATTTTCGCTTGAACAGGAACTAAGTGACCATTGGACAGACTTGCAGAGCCTCTATGACTGTTAGAAAACTCAGACACAGATCAACCTACTGGGAACACCCACATCACTTCAGGTATCAGAGGATCCTTTACTGACTTCAACCTTAATACTGACTTAGATTTCTCACCTAAGGGCTTGGTATGCTTTATGTCGGATTCCCTGTTAGTTCTGACACAGCCTGTAAACCTGTCCTATTTAGTCCCCTTCTCCCCTTCTATAAAGTAAAAAAAAAAAAAATTAATAAACTGAGGATGAGTTAGTAACTCCGAAGTGGTCATGAGAATAGTAGCAAACACTATTATCTCTCATGTGATCCATGGAATGTGTCCAAAGTATACCCCATAACGGGAAGAACACTGATAAAAAAAATAAAATGATACCCAGTGGGGAAAAATCAGTTGTTAAAGAAGGGAAAGAGAAGAAAGGGACTAGAGAAAGATAGTGTGGTGGTCTAGAGCTGATAAGGTAAGAATCCATGTGCCTTTAGATCGATACTCCTTAGGTGAGACCGCACTTAAATACTTGCAGAAGTCAGTAGGGAGAATTTGAATGCTTGAATGTGATTGTGGAGTTTACTTAGGACAGTTGCTAAGTGTGGGGGAAGTACATTATGGTCTTGAGTTCTGTAGGAAAGTTTTCAGTGGATTACTAAGTGAATGTGATTGTGAAAGTTCCTAGGACGAAATGAGTTTCTGTGTTTTCAAACTTCTTTTCTTATGCTTTGGTTCTTTACTTGCTTGAGGGCAAGCAAGAGCTAAGTGTGGGGGAGTTGATATATCATGGTTTTTACCCATTTTATGCCATGATATAGATGTGTTTTTAGTGTCTTTTGTGTTCTTTTTAGTATGTTTACAGGTCTAGACACGTTTGGAGCCTAATTGGACGTTTTGGGAGCATTTGGAGCAATTCTGCACTATTTAGAGACTTCACAGAGTTCACTGGCTGCATTTTCGCAGTGCAACGATCGTTGCAGTCTGTGCAACTGTCGTTGCAGTTCTGAGCCCAAAAATCTGCATTTTCCAGAAATTACAGTTTTTGCCCAGAAACTTCCCAGACTTGCAAAAAGGCCCCCAGCCGACTTTAGACCAATATATTAGGGTTTTTAAGCCATTGTTTAGGCTACGCTTTTACTACGCTTTATTTTATTTTCAGAGAGCCTTAGGGGCTGATCTTGCTCTCGAAAGAGAGAGGATTTCGAACCCCTGTTGATTATTCTGTTTTATGATATTTGGTTTTTCTACTTAAGATGTTTTCTGTTTCGATGAACATGTCTGAGTAGTTTACCTGTTAGGTTGAAGGATTCTCATTAGGGATTTCAGAGAATTATAGTTTAAATCAATCTGTAGAGATTTATATCTGCTAGTTCTTTATCTAAGTTGTTCTTAATGCTAAATCTGAAGTAGCTAATCAGAGTTATGATGTTAGGTTGATTAATTCAGCGGAAGTTGGTTAATTTAACTAGAAAGAACTTAGATAAGCAATTAAACTATTCGCAAACGGAAGTTTGGTTTAGGATAATTGTGAACATATCAAACTTGGAATTAATGCTAGTTTAATCTGTTAGTTCTCGCAAACGAAAGTTTGGTTTGCTGCACTTAGACTTAGAGAATTATCGCAAAGGAATTTGGTTAATTCTATATCAGTGTTTGAGTTCTAGAATAGTTATTGATTGGATCTAGATAGATTGATTGCTTGCGTTCCTGATTTCCTGAGAACTCCTGAAACCTAACGCTTCGCTTCCTTGCTCACAAACTCGCTGCTATTTACTTTTCTGCTTTGCTTTTAGTTTAATCACCTTTGCTTTCTCCTAGTTTAATCACTTCTGTTTTTATCTATCGTTGACCAGAGTCCCTGTGGATTCGATACCCTAAGTACTACAACTACATCACTGTGCACTTGCAGTTAGAATAGGGTTAAAACTCGACCTATCACATACCCGTACGTTCAATTGATTTTATCCAACGCCGACCTATGAACCCTTACTCAGGGACAGAAAGAGAGCCTCCGATCGTACATAACCCGTTTCAAGAACGTACTCGCCAAACTCACAATCACCGACAGTGAGGGCTTACCCGCTCTCCGAAACGGTCTATGGTACGAATCAAAGTTCCGAGAAGAGCTAAAAAAAAACCAGTCAAGTTCGCTCGAGGACGCTCTCCACCGAACATCAATCTTTATCGACCTCGAAGAAGAAAAGGAAACCCTAGCAAAAAAGTTCGGCCCGAAGAGTTCAACGTCAAAAGAAAGAACCGAGAAGGTTGTCGATCAGTACGAACCACGACAACACTACGACCAGGATTATAAGAAAACCAAAGAGGAAGAAATCGTCAGGAAAGGAAAATCGTCATATTACGTCAGCGATCAGTCACACGACAGTCAACAGGACGAGGAACGCCCTTACCAAGACCGACGACAAGAGCGAACCGATCGAACCCAGAATTTTCAGCAAGGTCGACCATCTCAAGGTCACCAAGGTCAAAATCCAAACAAGCCATGGAACAAACCCGTCCGAGGAAGTGACAGAAGCAGGCAATTTTGCGAATATCATCAACAAGCGGGCCACAGCACCGAGGATTGTAGGAACCTCCAAGCCCTCCTTTACGCTGACTATCAGAAAGATGGCAAGAAGTTGGTCCTAAATCGCAACCAACCACCTGTGAAGCCCGTTAATCAAGTAGCTCAGCCAAAAAACGAGGCCGAACGCTTCAGGCTCGTTCAAGAAGAAAGAAAGAGGGAAGTGGCCTTCGCCGAAGAAGTCGAACAAATAGACGCAAACACAGCGGCCGTAAACAAACGGGGTCGTGACGAAGAGGATGAAGAAGGAACGCCTCCGCTGAGAAGACGCATAAACATGATAATGGGAGGACTACCAATGGTAAACGACTCAGTTCGTTCGATCAAGGAGTATGAACGTCGAGCCATGGCCGCCCAACATTACCGATGAAACGCTAGCGACGAGCTCAAAATCGGCGGTGAAATCAGCTTCGTCGAATAAGATGCCGAGGGCGTAGACCGACCACATAACGACCCACTCGTCGTCGCTATGCGAATAGGCGATTGCGAAGTCGAGAAGATACTGATCGACACTGGAAGTTTGGTAGATCTAATCTTCAGAGAAACATTACAACGAATGGAACTCAGCGACTACCGTATCAAGCCATCGACTAAACCATTAACCGGCTTCTCGGGCGATTCGATCAACACGATCGGAACAATCAAACTTCCTGTCTACGTCGGCCGAATCACCAAGCTGATTAAATTCATGGTCGTCGACCGACCAGCCATCTATAACGTCATCCTCGGTACGCCTTGATCCACGAGATGAGAGCAGTCCCTTCTACGTATCACCAGTGCGTCAAGTTTCCCACCCCGTTCGGCGTGTTTACGCTGCGAGGAGACCAAAAGATATCCCGAACATGCTTCCCCATTGAGCACAAGATGCGCCGAAAGTCGCAGGCATATCTAGTTGCAGAGCCTCGAATCGAGCTACCACCGCCTGATCGACCGCAGAAAGATGCAGTAACACAAGTCAACATCGACATAAAAGATCCCGAGCGTTGTGTTGGAATAGGAGCCGACCTTCGCGAAGACCTGCGGGATAAACTCGTGGAATTTCTCAAGGAAAACGCCACAAATTTTGCCTGGACCACCAGTGATATGACCGGAGTTGACCCGTCCATCGCGTGCCACGAACTGCACGTGGACCCAATCTTCAAAACGGTCAAACAAAAAAGGAGGAAGCTCGGTCCCGAGCGCGCCAAGGCTGTCAACGATGAGGTAGAACGACTTTCAAAGGAAGGTTCGATCACCGAAGTAAAATATCCAGACTGGCTGGCGAATCCCGTCGTGGTGAGAAAGAAGAACAGCAAGTGGCGGGTGTGCGTAGACTTTACCGATCTGAATAAAGCGTGTCCCAAAGATAGCTTCCCACTGCCGCATATCGACCGGCTCGTTGAAGCAACCACCGGCCATAAGCTACTGTCGTTTATGGACGCCTTTGCAGGGTACCATCAGATCATGATGCACCCCGATGATGGAGAAAAAACCTCCTTCATCACCGATCGCAGCACGTACTGTTATAAGGTTATGCCGTTCGGGCTCAAAAATGCAGGAGCAACATAGCAGCGCCTAGTCAATCGCATGTTCGCTGACCAACTCGGAAAAATAATGGAGGTCTATATTGACGATATGCTCGTCAAGTCCACCTTGGCAGACGAACACATCGATCATTTGGCAACATGTTTTGCGAGTTTGAATAAGTACGGAATGAAGCTGAATCCAACCAAGTGCACGTTCGCAGTCACATCAGGAGAATTCCTCGGCTACATCATCATGCGAAGAGGAATCGAAGCAAACCCGAAGAAAATAACGGCGATCACCGAGCTCCCATCCCTGAAGAATACCCGAGAAGTCCAAAGATTAACCGGACGCATCGCGGCTTTGAACAGATTCATCTCACGATCAACCGACAAATGTCTCCCATTCTACAATTGATAGGTGTAAGTTTTAACCCTATACTAACTGCAAGTGCACAGTATATCAATGTAGTACTTAGGGATCGAATCCACGAGGACTCTAGGCAACAATAGGATTAGAACTAAACAGATTAAACTAGGAGAAAACAAATTGTATTGAATAACTAAAAAGCAAGCAAGAAAGTAAATCATTAGCAAGTTGTGGTTGTAAGCAATAAACTAAGGGCGCTAAGTCTAGGGAGTTCTCAGGAAATTAGACAAGCAGATAAATCATTCAGTAAGGATCTAACTAAGCTCAGTTCTAGAACTCAAACACAAATATAGAATTAACCAACTGTCGTTGCGAGAATTCTCTAAGTCTAAGTCCACAATCCAAATTCTTTTGTAATTACTAACAGATTAAACCAACTTTAATTCCAAGTTCGACATGTTCACAATCTAATTAAACCAAATTCCTTTGCGAGTAATTAAATTGCTCAACCTAAATAGTTCAGATTCTAAACCACATTGTCGTGTCAATTTAGCAACCTAAGATCTAGATTCTAAGTGATCAGGTTAGAACTAGCATTGAACACAATTTAGTTTGAAGAACATCTATTGATGTGAATCCTTAACTGAATTAATTATATCTAGCAAGTCATGAAATCTCTACGAGAAACCCTAAACCTAACTATGAATCTACTCAGACATGGAATATGAAGACATAATCAATGAAATAATAGATATCATAAAAGAGATTAGAATAAGAAAAGGGGTTCAAAATCTTCTCCAAGAACAAAGTGTAGTAAAGGATCAGATCATCCCCAAAAGCTCTACAAACTCTCTGCTCTAAGTTATGATAGCGTATCTAAAACAAAACTCAAAAACCTAATTAAATAGCTAAATCACGTCTTGGGGCTTCTGTGTAAATATCTAGAACTTCTGGGCAACTTTGCAATATCAGCATTCTTCATTAAACCTCCGAGATCTGGCCCAACTCGCTGTGCAACGATCGCACACTCCTCTGTTTCGGACAGTGAGCTTAAACTCTCGGGTCAAAACTCCAAAATACTCCAAATAGCTCCATAATCTTCAAATCCACTCCAAACATGTGTGTACCTAATAACACCTATAAAAGACTCTAAAACACAGTTATATCATTGCATAAAACCGGTAAAAACCATGATATATCAACTCCCCCACACTTAGTCTTTGCTTGCCCTCAAGCAAAACAGAGAACTAAAACATGGTGAAGAGGTTTGAAAACTTTCAGAAACTCTTTTTGTCCTAGAAGCAACAGCACTCAGATTCCCCTTAGTAAACCACTGAAAGAATCAACCGCAAGATATCAAGACCAACATGTACTTCCCCCACACTTAGCAACTGTCCTAAGTAAACTCCACAATCAATCCAAGCAATTCAAATTCACCCTACTGATTTCTTAAGCATATTAAGTGCCGTCTCACCTAAGGATTATTGATCAAAGGGCACATGGATTCTTACTTTGCTAGCTCTAGACCACCATACTATCTGTTTCTGGTTCCTTTTCTTCTCTTTTCCCTTCCTTAGCATTCTGATTTTTCCCCATTGGGTATCGTTTTTTTTTTTATCAGTGCTCTTCCCATTAAGGGGTGTACTTTGGACACATTCCATGGATGCACAGGAGATGATAGTTGTAGCTACCACTCCCAGAGACCACTTCGGAGTTACTAACTCATCCTCAGTTTATTACCTTTTTTTTATGGAAGGGGAGAAGGGAACCATACTCGGACAGGTTTACAAGCTGTGTCAAAACTAACAAAGGAGTCCGACTCAAGGTATACCAAGCCCTTAGGTGAGAAAATTAAAGTCAGGATTAAGGGTGAAGCCAGTAAAAGGATTCTCTGAATACCTGAACTGATATGGGTGTCCTCAGTAGGTTGATCCGTGTTGGGTTTTCTAATAATCATAGATTGATCTTTCATCTTCATCCCAATGGTTACTTAAGTTCCTGCAAGATATTGTTAATCTTCTCCAAATTTCACTGTTTCCTACTTAAACTGGTTTTGACTCAATAAAACAAATTTTTTTGAAAAAACGCACAGACTCTTAAGAATACAGAAAGATAAAGTCAGTAGCTACCTCCCCCACACTTGAAACACACTGTCCCCAGTAGTGTTAAGCTAAGGGTTGGTAAAAAGAAAGCAAAAATGTTAATGGATGTGTTAAGTTCTGTCTGATTTTTACCTCTGTCGCACATGCATCGATCGTTACATAAATGTAATGACCGTTGCTAGGCGATATTTCGTCGTGTGTCGATCGTTTCTCAGGACCGCAACAATCGCTGCAATGCGATTACTCGTGTTGTGAAGATCGACACAAGGTTGTGTCGATCGACGCATTGCGAAATCCGAGACCAGTCAGCAAGTTAGCAGATTAGTCCGTCAGAAATCATGAAATTTCAAACCTGCAAGCTGAAAATCACTGAAAACAGATAAAATCAAAGCAACTAATAGGCTCAAACCAATCACAGCATCCAAACATAAGTATCCTAAGAAATCAAAAGAAAAATGCAAAAGAAAAGTGAAAAAGAAATACAAAGAACCGCAGTCTAGAGATGCCAATACTCAATCACTCGTCCTCCATCCCATCAATGCGATCGGTACCACTCGAAGAACCGGGAGTCGGAGATCGCCGTATGCGTCGAGAAGGTGCTGGATGGTGTATCTGTGGCTGTCTCCTGCAAGTGCAGGTACGCATGAAGTTCCAGATGACCCGTAGAATACCATCCTCACGCTCTCTCCACTCTGCCTCAGACATATCACCACAAGGCATCATAGGCTCGGGAAAAGGGCCAACATCATCGACAAGGGCAGCAGGTGCAGGCGCAGAGGAAGTAGAAGCTCGTGTAGAAGGCTCTCCCAGTGGATGAGCCATAGAAGGAACTCTGCGCTGATCGCTCGTAGGAGGCTGGAATCTCAAAGCATCCAACGTATCGATCTGTATAAGACCAGCAGCAGGAAGATCCACACCACACTTCTCTGTGGCAGGGTCATAATAGACCCATATGCGTCCCTCCTTCAGCCATGTAGCACTCTGAAGATGGCTAAAATCAAGGAACTCCATGCTGTCATTACGCTCCGCACCCTCTAAGGGAATCCTGCAATGCCTGAAAATGGGAGTAAGCAGACTCCCTACTGTCTCAGTGCCCTTACCATCAAATGGCTTCTTCTGCAGCTCGCATAAATGATGCGCAAAAACAGCCCCCAAGTTGAGTCCTCTAGTGGGATCTCTCAGAACAGTACCCTCAAACTGATCCCTCAGCCCAATGAACAGCATCTCCATCTCGTTCTTACGCATCTTGTTAGCTTCATATTTGCACAACAGAGTACATCCCAAGATGCGCAAGACGTATCTAAGAACAGGATGCCTAACCTGAATCACCGGCGTGGTCCTCGAGTTATACCGACCATTGCCGATACAGTCCCAGAAATACTGAGCTTCCTCTACATCCCACTCAAGAGATATACCAATGCGCGTCGGCTCAGTGCTGAATCCATAAATCCTGCAGATATCGAGAAGGAGAATCTGATACCTGGCTTCTAAGCACATGAAGGTAAAGAAACCTCCTGAAGCCTTCCTGCTATCTGGGTTAGGGTATATCACTCTGCAAGTGGCTAGCAGCTGTCTTACTAACTTAGGGTACATCTCGTAAAGCTGCATTGGCATTGTCCCCAGACCAATGCCCTTACACAGTGCAAGAACCTGCTCATCGATGCCCAGACTCCTTCAAGTCGAGTAATCTGCAAACTTGGTTGGCTTAAGTGTCATGCCACACCAACCATTGTAGAGCAAAGTGTCATACTCATCCCACTCATCAAGCAATGGCTCTCTGTGAACGTATCAGTCTTGAGCAACTCATCTATCTCCATGCCCCAGACCTTGTCTGTCGGAATCAGCTGCTTATCTGCTCTGGGCCATGTTAGCTGTATCGCTTCCTGATCTCTCTGATAGTCCTCAAGATGTGGTGATTCTCGATGGAACCACTCAACTGGTGGATGATGATGAGTTGTAGCTGCTGCTGCGGTGGCTCTACGTTTGCGAGCTTGTCGAGGAGGCATCTGCAACAAATTAAAACATGTAAGTCTCGGCAGAAACTCCCTGTGAAATTGCAGAGCAACGACCGTTGCACAAGTGCAACGATCGATGCAGGGCGATTTCACAGCCGACAATGAATCTCAAAAATTGTTTCTAAATCCGTTCTTAGATCACTCAATCAGCAAGAATCCATCACCAAACAACCTAAATCAAGTCTAATACAGTACAAAATCATCAATTTCTAGCCAAAAATCCCTAATCTCTAAACCCTAGAACTGAATCCGAAAATGTTGAAAATGAGAGTTCTTACCTTGGATTCACTGCAATTGGGTTAGAGAAATAGATAGGGGATGTTAAAACAAGTAGAATCGGGCTTTGAATCAGAGAAAATGATGAATAAATGAGAGATTTAGGGTTTGGAATCGCGGATTGTACGGACGACGAAATGGGGAAGAAAAGAAGAGAAAAGGGTTTAAGGCACTTACCTGGGTCGTGGGAGCAACGATCGATTCATAAGTGCAACGATCGACGCTGTTGAACCGAATTGGTTCCGGTTTAGCACGCGTACCTTAATTTTGCAATTAAACCATTTGCAACGACCGTTGCACAGGACCGCAACGATCGTCACAAGTCGATCCCATCTCTTCGTCAAATCTCCCTGCAACGACCGTTGCAAATATAACAACGATCGTCACACATCTCCAGACAGTGTTCTGTATCTAAAACTTAGCAAAAACAAATAAAAACGTGAAATCCTAAGAAAAACACCAAAATAAGAAAGGAAAACACTAAAACCTATCAGTGGGTTGCCTCCCACTCAGCGCTTGTTTAAGGTCATTAGCTTGACCGGACGAACAAGATTAGTTTGTTGGAGATCCTGACAGAGACTGTGATTGCCTCTGTGCAAGTCTCCTCATCCAAGGCGGAGAGTAAGCATCATCGGTGTGAACGCGTCCAAGAAAAGAAGGAGTAAACTGATATGGTGGATCCGAAACCAAAGTCTCGCTTATCTGCTCTCCATATCCATCCTTAATGGTGAAGGTCTGCCCATCTATCAGTGGCTTGCGCAGCATGTCCATCTCATACTGCAGTGGCTCATCTCCCAGATGGAAATCTATCAAACTGTGCCTCACATCTATCACTGCTCCAGCTGTGTCCAAGAATGGTCTACCCAGTATCAAAGCATCATCCTGCTCACTGTGGTACTTAAGAACCAAGAAATCTGTTGGAACCAAGTAGTTTCCAACTCTCACTGGGACGTCCTCAAGAACTCCTTCAGGAATTCTTATTGACTGATCAGCTAGGACAAGAGAGGTCCTAGTGGGTGAAAAATCCATCATACCTAGCTTCTCTACCACAAAGTATGGCATTAGACTTCGAGCAGCTCCTAAATCACATAGAGAGCGCCTGAAATCATCCTCAAATATAGAACAACTCAGCACAAAAATCCCGGGATCAGGTAGCTTCTTAGGAACCTTGGTCAACAGTACATCACTTATATGCTGAGGAACCACTATTACCCAATCTTTCGGCTCTTCATCCAAAGGCAACATCTTACCCAAGTATCTCTGCACACAAGGGTGATAAGGTGGATCATCAGATGGTGGAATTTTTTCCAACTCTTCACCAATCTCTTCCAAACGCTTAAGCTCATCAATCTCTTGTTTAATCACCTCAGACACTTTAGGATACAATCGAATAGATTGTGCATAAATCTCATGTTGAGTTATCTCAGACACTCCAGGGAATAAACGATTAAGCTCTGAATCTGCATCTGTATCAATGCCATAAGAATCCTGTGAATCTGTCTGTCCACGCCTTGCAACGATCGACGCTAAGGGTGCATCGATCGATGAAGTCAAATTTTCACGGATTCCACCCAAGAGATTTTCCTCAAAATCAGAAAATTTCAGCCTCTTCTACCAGTTCAGCTGTATTAAGCTCAAATTTTTCACCTAGGTGTGATCCATCATCAATGTACACTGACCAGGCGTTAATATGGGTGTCTACAACACTCTTTCCCTTGATTGAGCTTGAAATCTGGCTCACCTGAGTGTCCAATTGCTTCACATGAGTGTTTAGAGACTCAAACTTCCCATTGAGATCCTCATAAACAGCATCCAACTTCTTGTTGCAGTCCACATCAATCTTAGTCTGTCCCTCCAGCAGCTGCTCCATCATTGCCTCCATCTTACTCTCATGAGTAGTAGCTACAAGAGGTGCTTGGTAAGAAGAAGATCCATAAGTCCTCTGATTACCTTGTTGATAAGGTTTCTGAAAACCAGCATTCTGTCCAAAGCCAGAAGAGTTTTGATTGCTTGTGAAAGCACTCTTCTGACCACTGAAAAATCTATTACCCTGCTGTCCTCCAAACCTGTTTCCTTGGAAACCAGATCCTCCGATGTAGTTCACATCCTCTTCCTCCTCTTCTTCAGCATTGATCACCTTAACATCTTGAGCAAAGTGGACATCTTTCTTCCCGGCTAGAAGATTGCAAACAGTGTCCAACTTAGATCTAATATCAGCTATCTCTGAATTCTCCATCTTCCCACCGGACTTCTTCCTTCTCTCATCAGTAGTCTTGCAGCTATTACTGCTTACTAAATTATCTATCAACTGCTTAGCTTGAGCAGGAGTCCTAGTGTTAAAGTTGGCATTGCTAAAATTGTCCAACGCAGTCTGATATGGAAGATCTATTCCTCAAAAGAAGATACCTAGCAATGTTACCTAAGTGAATCCATGATGCGGGCAGTCACGTTGGTATTTCTTGAACCTCATCCAGGCTGTCTTAAGAGGCTCTGTCGGACCTTGGGTGAAGGTGAGAATGTCCTGTCTGGACTGATCAGAGCGAGCATCATCATAGAAATGTCGCAGAAACTCACTCTTCAGAGCGGCCCAAGTATCAAACGTTCCAGGTGGAAGTTGTTTCAGCCAGGCTGCAGCATCTCCAGCGAGAGAGTAGGGGAAAAGCTTGAGGAACAGATAGTCCTGGCACACTCCATCATACTTTATTCCGGTGACTATGTCCTCAAACTCATCTATGTGATCCATTGGCTGCTCACTTGGAAAGCCATGGAAGGCTTTCTGCCTTAGGAGAGAGTAGTAGATGGTCTTGATCTCAAAATCATTTCTCTCAAAATAAGGAGGTACAAGAGCTGACCGGTTAGCATGAAACTCATCCGGACGGTTATAGTCAGCTAAAGTCCTATCATGAACAACCATCTGTCTACCTTGGGCCTGTCCTTGGCCTTAGTTCTGCTCCTGTTGCGATTGCTCAGGAGGATCAGGGATAACATTCCCTTTAGCATCAATCGGTTCTCCAGCAGCATTGTACGGATTGTTGTATCGGTCCCTCAGGGTACCTTGAGCATCAGGCTTTATGATCACACGTTCAAAAACCATCCTTGTTCTTTGAACTCTTCTGTTAGTCCTCTCTAGTCTAGCAAGCTCTTCAAGTTGGAGGTTTACGAGATTAGTGTTCGGATTACTTCTGGTATCACGCGTCTGCATAAACCGTCTGTAATCGCCAAGCAACGATCGATGCTAACAGTGCAACGATCGATTCAACTCCAATCGCCTAGTAACGATCGACACAGAAGGTGCAACGGTCGATGCTATGCGATTATGAAACCTGCGACAGAGAGAAAACAGAGAAAAATCAGTAACCAAAAATAAAAATAAAAATCCTAGTAAAAACCCTAATTCGAATCTATCAAAGACTCCAAAGAGTCCCCGACAACGGCGCCAAAAACTTGATAGGTGTAAGTTTTAACCCTATACTAACTGCAAGTGCACAATATATCAATGTAGTACTTAGGAATCGAATCCACGAGGACTCTAGGCAACGATAAGATTAGAACTAAACAGATTAAACTAGGAGAAAGCAAATTGTATTGAATAACTAAAAAGCAAGCAAGAAAGTAAATCAGTAGCAAGTTGTGGTTGTAAGCAATAAACTAAGGGCGCTAAGTCTAGGGCGTTCTCAGTTCTAGAACTCAAACACAAATATAGAATTAACCGACTGTCGTTGCAAGAATTCTCTAAGTGTAAGTGCAACAATCCAAATTCCTTTGTAATTACTAACAGATTACACCAGCTTTAATTCCAAGTTCGACATGTTCACAATCTAATTAAACCAAATTCCTTTGCGAGTAATTAAATTGCTCAACCTAAATAGTTCAGATTCTAAACCACATTGTCGTGTCAATTTAGCAACCTAAGATCTAGATTCTAAGTGATCATGTTAGAACTAGCATTAAACACAATTTAGTTTGAAGAACATCTATTGATGTGAATCCTTAACTGAATTAATTATATCTAGCAAGTTATGACATCTCTACGAGAAACCCTAAACCTAACTATGAATCTACTTAGACATGGAATATGAAGACATAATCAATGAAATAATAGATATCATAAAAGAGATTAGATTAAGAAAAGGGGTTCGAAATCTTCTCCAAGAACAAAGTGTAGTATTAGGTACTCCAAACGTGTGTACCTAATAACACCTATAAAAGACTAGAAAGAAACTATAAATGACTCTAAAACACAGTTATATCATGGCATAAAACCGGTAAAAACCATGATATATCAACAATCTCCTCCGAGGAAACAAGAAATTCGAGTGGGACGCCAAATGCGAAGACGCGTTTCAACAGCTCAAAACCTACCTCTCCACCCCACCGATCTTGGCCAAACCCGAAGAGGGAGAAACGCTCTACCTGTACATATCCGTGTCAAATTCGGCAGTAAGCAGCGTGCTCGTCCGTGAGGACCGAGGTGACCAGAAACCAATCTTTTATACGAGCAAGAGCTTCGACGACGCAGAAACACGCTACAACACGCTCGAAAAACTCGCATTAGCCGTCATCGTCTCGGCAAGGAAGCTTCGCCCTTATTTCCAATCGCATTCGGTGGTGGTACTCACGAATCAACCAATCAGAACGATCTTGCATAGCCCGAGCCAATCAGGCAGAATCACCAAATGGGCAGTCGAACTAAGCGAATACGACATCGAGTACAAACCCAGAACCAGCGCCAAATCCCAGGTCCTAGGAGATTTCCTAATCGAACTACCACCCGAGCTCAGCATAGCCGAAGGTCAGGCCCCAAAGGAAAAATGGGTTCTTTTCGTGGATGGCTCTTCATCAAGAAACGGTTCGGGAGTAGGAGTCAAGCTAACATCCCCAACCGGCGAGCTAATCGAGCAATCCTTCCGACTGGCGTTTCCAGCCTCTAACAACGAGGCCGAATATGAAGCACTGCTCGCAGGGTTGCGGCTGGCCGAGGTAGTAGGGGCAAAACAAGTAGACGCGTTCGCCGACTCACAACTCATGGTGAATCAATTTAACGGAGAATACGAAGCAAAAAATGAGCGTATGGATGCATCCCTGAAACTCATCCAGGAGATCGTCGCACGGATTGGGTCGGTTACGTTGACAAAGATCCCTCGGAGTGACAATTCCTCCGCAGACGCATTGGCCGCTCGAGCCTCGACTTCCGACCCCGACCTCCGCCGAATCATTCCAGTCAAATGCATTGCCCGACCGAGCATTGCGCCAGATGAGGACGTACTGGTCATCACCGAGGAAGACGAAGGAATGGAAGACGCTTATAAGAGCAACGAGGAAGTCGTCAAGGACGCCAATCCCAAACCCGCGAATGCCGTCGACTGGAGAGACGAAATCAGAGAATACATACTGAACGGGAAGGTCCCCAAGGATCGCTGGGCAGCCCGCCGACTAAAAGCTCGCTGTGCGCAATATGTAATGATGAAGGACAAGCTATTTCGATGGAGCGCGTCCAAGGCCCTCTTACGATGCATAAACGGGCAGGAGATCCAGTGGGTCACCGAGCAAACTCACGAGGGAGCAGGCGGAAATCACACAAGTGGCCGAGCATTAGTCGCAAAGATCAAACGGCATGGTCATTTCTGGCCGACCATGGTCGCCAATTGCGAAAGTTACGTAGCCAGATGCGAGAAATGCCAAAGGCATGCACCGAGCATACACCAGCCCTCCGAGCTCTTAACCACCGCAGCTACGCCTTACCCCTTCATGCGATGGGCGATGGATATCGCTGGGCCCCTCCCGGCCTCGCAACAAAAGAAATATATCCTGATAATGACCGACTACTCCACGAAGTGGGTCGAAGTGGAGTCCTACTCGGAGATTCACGACCTCGATGTCCAGAAGTTCGTCTGGAAATACATAATATGCCGCCATGGTGTCCCGTATGAGATCGTAACCGACAACGGATCTCAATTCATTTCCAACTTGTTCGAGGTGGAAAATTCGTCTAAGAAAATCCACGCCGAGATACCCCCAAGGCAACGGTCAAGCCGAGGCAACCAACAAAACAATCATAGACGGTCTCAAAAAACAAATGGAAAGCAAGAAAGGCCTTTGGGCCGACGAGCTCGATGGTGTTCTCTGGTCTCACCGAACAACACCACGGACATCAACAGGCCAAACCCCATTTTCACTCTCCCACGGAATGGAGGCGATGTCCCCCGCGGAGATGTGCGTCCCGACGATCCGTTTAAGCATTTCCCCCGAGCACGAAGAACTCAACAGTAATATGATCGTCGACTGCCTCGACCAAGTGGAAGAGCTACGGGACCGAGCACTGCTACGTCTACAAAACTACCAGCAACAGATCACCGACACTACAACAAAAAGGTCAAGGGCCGATGCTTCGTGAAAGGCGACCTGGTCCTTCGAAAAGTATTCGAAAATACTCGGGGGAACCGGCAGGAAAGCTCGGCGCCAACTGGGAAGGCCCTTACATCGTTTCCAAGGTGGTGATGCCCGGCGTCTACGAACTCGTTACGATGAGAGGAGAGGCCATTCCACGCTCGTGGAACGCCAACAAACTCAAACGCTACTTCTACTAAGATCAACTGAGCGGCAGGACGAGGCGACGCAGCAGACAACCCCGCTCAAAAAAGAAAAAACGAGACGAGCATCTTTCTCACAAAAGAAAATCCGAGCATTGCGCTCAAAAAAAAACGAGCATCTCGCTCCAAACCGAGCTCGCTATTTACGAGTTCGAGTAATATGTAAAGTGAACTACGATCGGTTTGATCCCCTTTCGGGGTACGTAGGCAACCTCTCACGAGGCTCAGCTATATCAATAATAAAATTTTATTAATACACTTGTTTTAAGTTACCCGAACAAATCGACATTCTGGCCAAATGCTCGATACAACATAAGCTGGGCCCAGTTCCCGCGCTAGGTTGATCGACAAAAAATAAGCCGAACCTAGTTTTCGCATAATGTCCCGATCAGACCTTAGGGGAAGCCGAGAACTTACTCGCACCCGACCTGTGGGATAACGATCATAGCCTCAAATCCCACGCAACCAAGTAAGCCGGGCCCAGTTCCCGCACAAGGACGACTGAAAGAAAAAATAAGCCGAACCTAGTTTCGCATAACTGTCTCGGTCGGTCCTACGGGGTAAGCCGAGCACTCTGCTCGTTCCTCATTAACTATCTAACTTAACTCGAGCATAACACTCGCTGAAATCGAGACGCACTGCCGAGGACGAGAACGCGGAATGAAAATTGTTAAGTACGCGGAAAATACCGAGCAAGTTGCAAACGGACAGTCCAAATTTATATTATATTACTTAAAAAAAGTGTGCAATAGCACGAATCCGATTACAACAAGGAAAACAGCAAAAGATACAAGGAAAATTAAAGCGAATCTAGAAAGCCTCCGGAGCCCGATCTTCATCCTGACCTTCAGCTGTATTCTCAGGATGATCAACAAGATCCTCATCCCGATCCTCACCACTAACTAGCCCGGGTGTCCGAAGACGGTCTACCACCGAAGAAGTTACTACCGCCTGATTCGAACCATGAGGATCCCCGACAAGTGCGTCTAGACTCTCCTCAACGCGGTTTCCATCAGTCGGGGGAGTCATGACAAAGTCCTCGTCGACCAAGTCTGTATATTGAACCTCACTAAGCTCTTGCTTGAAACGAGCAAAATCGGAATCAGCCTTGGAAATTTTCTCAGGAGGAATAGCAAAACCTTCTCCGACGAGCGCCTTCAGTATGGACGAAACAGCAGCGGCCTGGTTTATGATTATTTGCTTCCGTCGTCCGAGCTCCTTTTCCTCGTTGGCCTTCCTAATCTTCGACAGCCGAGCCTGCGCCTTGCCCGACACGCGTTCCCTTTCCCTCAAAATTTCGCGCTTACGAGAAGTCCTGAGCCGAGCACACTCCGACTCGAGCTTACTCTCTAAATCGGATACCCGAACAGCCAATTCATCAGCTTCGGCCCGAGCGTTTGAGCAGTCTCACGGTATTCTCCGAGCTCAGCAACGGCCCTCTCAGGTTTCCCGAGATCCCTCTTCAACCCCCTTATCGTCCGCTCGAGGTCAACCCGATTCTTCTCATACTCGTCAAAGAGAAGATTGTAGTTGGCAAAGCCCTAACAACACGCTTGGGTCAGAACTAAACAATCACAAAACAAAAAGGACGAGCAAAACCTTACCCGAATAAAATCCTTTGCCGCAACCTTCTTCCATTCCGGAAAGGATGTATGGTCAACCGGAGGAAGTTGTGTTGGCGGACTATCCCCCAGCACTCGGAGCAACTCCGCACAGGCCATCCCATCGCGAATGATCGACCTCGAACCTTCATATTTAAGGGCAAAGCCATATTCTGTAGCTACGTCTTCACACTGCCCCCCCCCCCCAGAAAATGAAGTCCAGCGACCACATTTTCCTTCTGACCAGCCATTTCGCCCTGATCAGTGGCCTCGCCCTCTTGTCCTTCCGAAGCGGCACCCGCATCAACACCAGTATGCTCAAAATATTCAGCATGCACATCCGCATTCTCGGGACGAACTATCAACTCCCTCTCTTCTGTGTCGAATTGTTCGGGGACAACGACCGCGACTTCGGTCGATTGATTGCCGACCTCTACTGTAGTAGCAGCCGCTCCGCTCTTCTTCTTTTTTCTCACCAAGGAAGGCACCCCGAAGCATCCTCGGCCTCCCGACTCTCACCCAACGCCCGAGCTTCATCCAGCTCGGCACCAGCCGCATCGTCAACCCGAGATCTCTTCTTCGATTTCTTCTTTCGACGCTTCTCAGCCTTTTCGGCCTCAATCGCTTCTACCGTCGTGCTCATCTGACAAAAAAAATCCCGATGATATTCGTTTACAAAAACCATCCCGAAGGAACGGGCCCGACCGACGGAGAAAAGGAACGATTAGGATCCAAGTTGACAGAGGTTACCTCCTTGCTCGGAGGAGCATTCAGAATCCGAGGACCAGTAAGGTTCTCCTCGACATAGTTCACGACTTCAAGATCCATCTGACCCATCTCTTCTTCTATCGGGTTTCCTCCTTTCGTATAACGAACGAACGGTCGATTATTATGCTCGGTCAACGACTCGATCGAACGAAGACGACAACGTGCAGAAGAAATCAAGATCAAAGAGGCAAAACAAATAAAACAAAGAGAAAAGGAAAATTACCTTCGTCAAGATACTCTACAGCTCGTCTAACCCGACTAGAGTGAACGTCCGGCCACTTCTCAATTCCCCGAGCAACGAGTTTCCTAAGATCCGCTAAGAAGTTATCCGGCGCCCGAAGATCAAAAGGATGGCGATCTGCAAAAAAAGTTGAACGAGCATGAGTTAGTCTATTTAGAGGAACGAGCAAAGCAAAAAAAATTACCATGAAGATGATTCCACTGAGTCCTATAGGGCCTCTTCGGGTCGGGAACCAAAGCCGTGTTAATCCGAGCATAAAAGTAACGGTCCTGCCAGTCATCAAATTTTGATGGTTTCCTGATGATAACCTTCTCTCCGAAACGGGTCCTCATGCACACATAGCGAGTCCCAACAGTCGTACTGTTCGTCGAAATCGACGAAATCTCCTCGAAAAACTGAAGAGTCATATCAACGCCGCACTCGGAGGCCAGAATCATAGAACCGACTAGGTTCTAAACAGCCGCCGGACAAAGCTGAGACAAAGCGATCCTCCTTTCTTCACAATAGGCAACGAGCAACCTCGGTAGCGGAAACCTTAGATGGATATGCCTAAACCAAAAGTCGTACAAGCACACCCATCCCACCGGACAATCCCAGGGTCTCTCGTGTTGCTCGGGCTTGCGAAGCTCGAGCCGACCATCACCTCCGGAAGCACAATTATCCGAAAGCCATTTCAAGTCATCGTTCGTGCACTTCGTCGGAAGAACGGGATGCACGGGAGGCTTCTTCTTTCCCGAGCCATCCAAAGCATCTCGATTCGTTTTCTTCCGAGCTTTCTTAGACTTGCTCGGCCCTGGCGCCATCCTTTCAATCTTCGCCAGATCTACCATGCACACAGCTTCCGCCTTCACTGGAAGAGAACCCAAATGATGACCAGACGAGGGCAACCAAGGCCGAGCACCGTCGTCCTCCGAGTCTATCAGGTATGGAACTCGGAAACTCTGCACGCTACCCGAAGCCGAAGGAGGCCGAGCTCGATTATTCTCAAGACTTTGGGCAATAACCTCTGTTCGTTCCGAACTCGGCGAAGACTGTTGCGATACGGACGAACTAGATTGAACATAATTACCCTCGGACAATCTTACCGAATGGAGATCCGGACCCGAGGACGATTCTGAATTGGAATCGATTCTCATAACTACTAGTACAACAACAAAGCTAGAGAGAGAAAATAAATTCTAGAGAGAAGGGATAGCGAAGTACCTGCAGAAGGAGGGAAATGAATGCGGAAAAGAATAGAGCGAGGTATTTATAAGCGAAGCGGGAAGATTTCAAGGCAAGCGCAATGATGACTCCTATGCGACTCTTCAGCTTCCGGCGGTTATAGGCATCATCATTACACCGACGCGACTCTTCAGTATCCAGCAGTTTCCCAAGAAATCCGTTGAGATTCCCGAGGAAGAAACGACAAAACGAGCAAATCAAACAGGCGGACCAGACCTACACCGAATAGATATCGGTCCAACTAAACACTCACCAAATCCGCCGACTTCAAAATATCATGAAGATCGACGAACTGGGGGGGGGCTTACTGTTATATATGGGTTTAGCACCCCACCCACTTAGAAGGCCCAATATATATTCTCTGTACAAAGGTCGGCCCAACAGAAGCAAAACGGCCCAACAAGCAATACGGGTCCGAACACACGCGTCCGCGCTGAGCCCACTACTATTGGCTCGGCTCGGCTCAGCCATGGTAACAAGTCAGCTCGGCTTCACAAACGGCCAAAGGAATATACGGCTCTGCCCATCTCGTCACCAAGTACGGCCCATCCGCACGAGCTCGACAAACAGTCAACGGCCTGTAAAAAGTACGACTATATTTTACTATAAATAGGAGTCGTCACTATACATTAATGTAATTTTTTTGGGATTTGTGCACTTCTCACTACTTTCTCTCTCTAGAGTTAATATTCCCGAATTGTAAAACCGAGCTCGTCTTTCGACAAGCTCGGGCTCTCATCTAATACAATACGCTCGTTATCGAGCAATTCTCTCTCTCTTCATTACTTAAGCATCGAACGTTTCTTTCCTGACTCATCATTGAGCCTAGTCGGTTCTCCCTTAAAGAGAAACTTTGACCTTTCGAACCCGAACACGTTAACTCTCCCGAACAAGACGCACTCTTAAACCTTTGTGAAAATCTCGGTTATCACAATGCTTTTCATTTCCTTTTAATAAATTGATTTAATAAACATACCCAGATTACGGTTTCTCTATGAAACTCTTTCCACCAATCGACACTAACCAATTATTTAAGTTAGTCTCTTAAAAACATTTCAGTTGTGACGATATAGAGAAAAACGTAGCCGGTTCAGAATATAATAAATCTAGGATTCGTCTATGCATGCATACTTATCGACAGATTCCAGAATAAAATAAATCACTTTAAAAGAAAAGAAACCGGTTCAAACATGTCATACCCGTACGTTCAAAATATTTTATCCACCAATTAAATCATGTGCGGTAACCGTAGACATGAACTCACTCACTCATAAATTCAATAATAATTAAATAGATTTTGTAATCTATTAAGAACATGCATGCGACTAGTTACGATCCAAACAAAACTAATTTGGTGAATTAAACAAATCTAATTTGGCTCTGATACCAAATGTAAATTAAATTATGATTTCTATTTCTAAAATCTAATCCCCAAAACAATATAGATTTGTATTAATTCAACCACAAACAATTTCACATAGAAGAAGAAATACTAATCTTGAATGCATGTTTTTGATATATGGCTTTTATGAAATCATTTCTTCAATCTGATTTTCTTCTTCTCTTTGAACCATTCCTTTACATGGAGAAGATCGTTGATTGTTCTCTCTAATTTTATTTCTTCCATTGTTATGATTATCATGTAAAATACTACTATTTATATGTTCTAACAGTTGTGACTTTTCACACAACAATGAACAAGTAGTGTCTCTTCACTTATATATATATATTAGAATCTATGAACAATTATATTTATAGGGTAAGAGAAGAGGGTTATCAATACACCCATGTTTTAATGTCACTAATCGAAACCGATCCATCACGGTGTCGTCTTTTATATTAGAACATTTAATTTTTATGTGAATTTGATTCATATACTAAACCGAGAGACACATAAGTCACATAAAAATATAAATATTCACTACAAGAAAAATGGCCATTGGTAGCAGTCCGCGGTAGCACTAATTCACCAATTGCTACCAAAAGTAGCAAAATCTGATCCTAACCCTATCGTAGAGTTAAATTAGTGTTAGGAAAAAAAATTTAATAAGCGGGAAGGAAAAAATAGATAAAATTCCATGTTTTGACTAAATTTTCAGATTTATAACACATTGAGCGGCAAACACTTAGCCAAAAAAAACATTTTGGCACCAAAATATTTTAGTTTTGGCCGAATGAACTTTTTTGCCTAAGTCAATTTTTTTCTTCATCCTCCATCTCCGATTCTCATCACCAAGCTACTCTCTTCATCCTCCTCCGTTTCTACACCGATCCTACACCTCCTTACTCCTCCTATGCTTTGTATTCCGGCCTCTCATTCACTCGATTTAGGGATTCTCCTCTACCCCCAAAATCCCTAAATCTCAAATCCTTCTACGGATCTTTGCTCTGCTCCATCATCTCACCGTCGGGACAGATGTTCCGACTACGGATCGTCTGTGCTCCGTTTTCGCATCGCCTACTTCGGGAATCACACACGATTCTGTTTTCGCTCATCTTGTTCAAGCTCCCGAAGATCCTATTCTTGGGGTACCTTCTTCTTATGTATTCATATGCATATATCTTCGTAAACATATTCAACAACGCTTGTGCGTTATCTATGTTTGATTTTCTAGTCGTGATTCTGGATTTCGTTTGATCGGCTATTGATTAGTGGGAATTCGCTATAGATTACAGGATTCTGTCAATGATTATAGATCATTTTCTTAATTACTCGTTTCTTCACCGATAAGTGTTGGAAACATAGATTATAAACTCATATATTATCAGCTCTGAAATATGTTCTGTTACTTGTAATTAACAAAGTAAACAGGTGATTTTTGCATATAACAAAGATCCCAGCCCAGTTAAGCTGAATTTGGGAGTTGGTGCTTACCGAACTGAGGTAATGATCTTCGTTTCAGTTTAATGGAGATGTCTCTGCTCTTTCCTCTATTGGTTTTATGTGTTGTTTTGAAGGAAAAAACTTTGGTTCATTAATTGTGATATGTGTTGTAGGAGGGAAAAGCTTTGGTTCTTAATGTTGTGAGGAAAGCTGAGCAGCAGCTTATCAATGACAGGTTAGCTCGCTTTCCTTTTTGTTGAGTTTTGTTATACGTTCTTATGAGTGCGTGCTTGATGATGTTGAATCTTGTTTAATCTGTAGATCAAGAATCAAGGAGTATCTTCCTATTGTTAGATTGGTTGAGTTCAACAAGCTAGGCGCCAAGCTCATACTAGGTGCTGACAGGTAAATGATGTCTCTGATTATCGTTTATGTTTTCAACAGTTTTTGTAACTTATGACGATTTGTTTTCTTATTAGTATTTTCACGCATGGCTTAGTCCTGCTATTCGGGAGAATCGGTTTACAACTGTGGAGTGTTTGTCTGGTACTGGTTCCCTGAGAGTTGGAGGCGAGTTTTTGGCCAAGCATTATCATCATGTATATGCTGAAGTCTATTATTCCTGCCTGGTTCATTCTAGTAAACTTTTCATGTAAGGTCTTATCTTTGCTTTACAGAGAACAATCTATATTACTCAGTCAACATGGGGAAATCATCCGAAATTTTTTACTCTGGCTGGGTTGTCAGTGAAAACTTACCGCTTCTCCAGGGGAGGATTGAGAAATGTGCGGCATACACAGTTTTCCTTCTGTGTTGATTGTAGTTGATGATTGATATGATCCAATTTGTAGTGATGTTATGTATTTGATGATTTTACTTAATGATTTTTGTACCATGTTTCATATTTATAAAATGACACTCTTTGAGAATGTGATCACACAATCCCGATTGTTGTTTTCACGGTTTTTTATTATACTAAATAGGCATTTTTGTTTTTAAGTATGTTATTGTTATCTAAAACCAAAAACAAAAAATTACAAAAGATAAATAGAAAAGTTATGATTTTTAAAAAAAAAAAATTTAGGGTTTAGGGTTTGAACCCTAACCCTATACCTCAAACTTCTAACCATATACCCTAAAACCATAAATCATACTTTAAACCTTAAATTTTTAATTGTATATACATAAAATTAATATTTTTCAAACAATAATCTCAAACCTTAAACATAAACCCCTAAACTCCTAAACCCTAACCTCCAAACTTGAATCATATCATAATTATATAAAGTTTAGATATAATTGTAAGGGTTTGAGTTTTTAATTAGTTTAGGGTATAAAATTTGGAGTTTATGGTATAAAAATATAATTATATAAAGTTTAGATAAAATTGTAAGGGTTTAGGGTTCTAACTTCTAAACCCTAACTTCTAACCCTTAATCACAAACCCTAAACCCTAAACTTCTAATCCTTGAACATTTTCCTATTTATTTGTAATATTGATATAATTGTAAGGGTTTAGGGTTCTAACTTCTAAACCCTAACTTCTAACCCTTAATCACAAACCCTAAACCCTTGAACTTCTAACCCTTAAACATTTATTTATTTATTTGTAATATTGATATAATTGATATAAATAGGGTTTAAACAAACAAAGTTTTTTTATAAAAATAAAATTTATAAACACACAAGTTCTTAATCCTAAGAGTTAAAACCATACATTTGTAATCCTAAACCCTATACTTATTCCTTTAAAAGTTTTAATATAAGGTATTTGTTTGTTAGGACATTGTAGTATATGTTAAGGGTTTAGGGTATTGGAATCCCTTTCACTAATTTTATACAATACCCTAATCCCTACACTTCTAACCCTTAGGCATAAGTATTAAACCCTACACTTTACATAATATAACATCAAATAATTTGTAAATAATTATAGGATATATAGTTTGTCTTTTATTAATTTACCACATATTATAAAAGTAATCTACTAAGTAAAAGACAATAATAACAATTTTTTTGGGTCTGGCGCCTTTTATTTTTACTCTCCCTCTATTTTTTTTTTCAAGTTTCCCCCAAATTTTCACGCTCCCTCTAATTCTTTTCAGTTCCCCCTAAATCCTAAATCCATTCTTCTCTTTTCAGATCCTCTAATCTCCGACGCCGTCTCCGTCCTAACTCACCTTCACTCCTTCCCAATTCTCCGAAATCACTCTCCGCCTTCGCAACAATCCGCACCTCTCTCTCCGCTTCTTCCTCTTCACTCGCCGCAACTCTCTCTACTCTCACGACATCGATTCCTGCTCGATCCTCATCCACATCCTCTCTCGATCTCGTCTCAAAAGCCACGATCGTGACATAATCCGGTGAGAAATGGCAGTATCAATTTCAAGGATTACTGAGAACAAATGGAGGTTGTAATCTCTAGGGATTCTTAGGTTAGTTCCTTTCTCAGATTCTTCTCCATTCGATTCACTATCCTTCTGCTTTGTCCGGCATGTATCCTCACTTTTAGGTTTAATTAAGCTTTTGTTTCGATTGTTTATGCATATGGAATTCATTACATCTCAACCCATCTTCTTCTCCGACGAACATTGCAGCAGATCTGCGAATCAACGTTACTCACTCTAAACCAAAGAAAACCAAGCCGGAGAATAGGCGGCCAACGACGACGTCAACGGAGAAGGTTGTGGAGTTAAGGTCACTCGAGCTTCGCTTAAGGATTTTGGCTACATGGTTAGGGATTCGTTTTGGGTTCATGTTGATATGTCACATGTTTAGTGCAGGACAATGGGCTCATTAGATATGCAGGCTGGTCCAAGAATCTGTCTCAGCAATGATTTCACATACATTTGGACTGCTGGTTTGTTCTATCAATTTAAGCATGTTTATGTGATTTTCTTCAAAACATTCAGCTTAATCTGAGACAGTTTGATTCTCATACCAGTCACCATTATACCAATGTTTTGCCTAGCGTCTTTGCATTGTCTTAGGCAGTAGAAAGGTTAGAGTTTGATGTTCTTCTTTTGTGTTTAAAAGTTGAAGTGAAATCTCTAAGGCTATATTGATTAGAATTTATTTTATTGTTCTAGGACATATGAGCTCCTTGTGTTATGCCCTGTATTATTTATACCATATAAATGATATTGTATCATCATATTATGCTATTAGATCTTGGAGATGAATCCTGAAGATGATGCTGAAGAAGATGGTGCGAATATTGATCTTGACTCGCAATGGAAGGGAAAATGTGTTGTGTTGAAAACGTCTACACTATTTTTTCTTCTATATATACCACTTCATCAGCAGCCCACTAAATATATTCTTTGTCTGAGAGTGCAGTGAAGTAAGCGGAGGCAGGGAAGTGCAGAGGACTATGTTGGAGCTGCTCAATCAGCTCGATGGATTCAGTAGCGATGAGCGTATTAAGGTGAGTCTTTCTCTACTCTAGCCACTAGCCATACTCGTCTATATATCACCCCACAAATAAACAGTAACAATGAAACCTCTCAAAATTTTCAAGTGATTGCAGCCACTAACCATGCTGATATTCTGGACCCAACACTCATGCGTTCTGGTCGACTAGACAGGAAGATTGAGTTACCACATCCAACAGAAGAAGCAAGAGCGAGAATCTTGAGGTACTCCGTCAAGTTTTCAAGAAGAGTGAAGAGATTTCTTCTCTTTGCGGCTAGATGCATGGTGACATTGGGGACGATGATGGGGACGATGAAGACTTAGCGGTTTGGTTTGATGTCATAGAGTTTGAGTTTGTTTTAGTTAGTATAAGACTTGATATGTAATTTTTGGATAATTTATGTTTATATGTATTCTTTGGATAATTTATGGAATATAAAAGTTTTATATAAATCTAATAAATATATATTATGCAACAAATAATTCAAATAAATGAAATAAAATAGCATTATAATTTATAAAAATTCATAGCAATATAAAAATGTCACGGAACAGTATTTAAAAGCATTATATTTGTCTTATAATATAATAAATTACAGCACTAAAAAAATGATACGAAAACTCGAATTATAGCACTGATACGGCGCGATAAAATAATTTCCGATAGCGATTATATAATGCTACAATATGTCCATTTATTATAGCATTAAAAAAACGCTATGGTAGAGGGGGGTCTATTATAGCTGCGGCTGACATAGCGTTCATGAAAACGCTACCAAAACCCTATGGTAGCGTTTTCGGTGTGCTACTAATGCCGATATTTCTTGTAGTGATTCTTACATATAAAACTCTTGGAAGTGATGGTTTCACAACTGCCTTTTATCAATAATTTTGGAGTGACATAGAACCTGATGTATGCAACATAGTACAAGACTTTTTCAAACCGGAAAACTCGAAACATGTATCAACCACATACATATTTGTACCAGAGTCCACAATATCATCGAGCACCTCGTACTCAGGACTCTATGGTGCAAGTGGTGTGGGTTCTTGATGACAACGACGCTGGTGGGAAGCCTGTGGCGCGCGATGACATGAGCAGCTATTAACAACCTTCCACGTACGTCGGATTGTATTCAGCTATGTAATCTGGAAGGCTGGTGGATCCATGTCAAGTGCAGGAATAGGAGGCTTGGGGAGCTAGCAAAATACCTCCAACAAGGTTATGGACAATGTCGTCCTGAGAAGGATAGAGCAGCTCCATAAGATGATCCTGTGAGGGCAATAAAGGTCAGAGCAGGACGGAAGAGAGAATCATCATGCTGAAATTGCAGCAGCAATGGCTCATATGTGATAGTTGTGAGCCACTTGTATGGGAGCTGAAACAAATGCCCCACTCCTGAAGAATCCACAAAATTCCACATCAGGTTAGGCTTATTCAGGTGGCTTTCTTCAAGTCCTCTAAATACATTGTATACCTCTTGATAGTAATGTTGTAGGCGCTCATGTCAATCTTGAAGTGATCAAAAACTGGAGTCAGGAGACCAATTGACTCAGTCTTAGTTCTATTCCAAGTAAATTGCTTGGTCTTAAGAGAGACCAAGTGGTGCACAAAGACTGCTCCCATGTTGACGTCATACTCCAAGTGCTCGTCATGATACTCTTGTGCATCTATGATATGACTAATGCCAAAATACATCATTAAGGGCTCTGAGACATGCATCATACCAGGCTCCATCTTACAAAGAATGGTGTTACCCAATAAGCATAAAAGATATTTCAGCACTGGGTGTCTAATTATTGTCTGTCTCATCTTCTTTGAATTGTATATCTCATTCCCAATGTAGGACCAAAACATCTGCAAGTCTCGCTAGTGATATAGAAGCGTTACCCTCTTACAGTTCCTGTTGAACTCACGTACCATCTTATTAGCATAGTAAACTCTGACAGTAGTCAAATTTTTTTGACTAAGTCCTCATGTATGTCGTACTGCTTGGTATAGATGGTACTCAATCCAGTCCTCATAAGAATACACATAATATCATCGTGGATCCCTATTTCCTTCATAGTCCGATAGTCAACAAATCGGGTAGGCAAGATCTTCATGCCTTGACAAGCGTTTTAGAAAAACGAGTCATAATCATTCAATCATCTGAAATACCCCTGCAGACGCATTCGTATTTCTTGTACTCATCCTTAAGATCCTGCTCCCATACTCGATTATACAGAATCTTGGGATTTTCACGCTTTGGCCAAAAAGTTTGAACTGCGTGTTCGGGATAGGGGTTGTGTCTGCGGTAGGAGCATGTGGTGGTGAAGAACGTAAACCCGAAGCCTCGTCTACAGTCCTCCTTGTTCGCTTGCTCATTTTCGATTTCATTTGCAAGATCAAAGCCAAGAAGCAATCCGAAAAATTAGTCAAAATTGCAAAATCCAGAACAACCAAATTTCACCAATTGATCATGCACATTCAACCACATCAAAATCAGTCACATTCCATATCAATTCCGTCATAAAGGTCATCAAATTCACAAAACGCACAAGTTTTGTCATCAAACCAAAAATTTTCTGTAACTTGCAAATCATATACAAAATCACATAGGAAGCTCGAAATATCTCTAGCACAACCTAACTACGCATGATTCAAGAATTAAAATGAGCTAATTTAGGCGATCTTGAAGCCTTTTGCCTTAGGGATGAAACTGAAAAGGGGTGATTTCGAGACCATGTCTTTGCAGATCGGAGAAATGGAGAGGGACAATGGATAGAGGGAGGAAATCGAGCATGTTAAACTTTTGAATCACTCAAATCGATGAAGAAACGAAGATTTGGTGATTCTTGGGGTTATTTTCGTGATTGGGAAAAGTGGAGAAGATGAAGTTATATCACGAATTTAAAGAGACTTACTTCGGAATCATTGGTGTCGACCGACACTGGTATACCAAACCCAGAGTCGAGTATGAGTGTCGACCTTGGTCGATTTCTGTACGTGCTCAAAAACTCGACGTAGGTGTTGAAAAACTTCAGTCTTGATCTGGTTTTGGTCCTACGAAACTTAACACAAAAAAGAAAAAATCATAAAATAAAAATGAAAAAGTCCTAGTATTAACAACTTACCAATGCGTTGCGCCCCACTAAGCGCTCGTTTTACATCACTAGGTTGACTGAACTGCGACTAAGGAATGAGTGCATCATCAGAGCCATAATGTCACCTTCTCCAATATCGACTTTCGCCCAATATTATTTCACCCTTTGTCCATTGACAGTGAACTCCTAACCTTTGTAATTCAATTGGACAACAACACCATATGGTCCAAACTTTTGAATGATAAAGGGATCTGACCAACGAGAATACAATTTTCCAGGAAACAATTGCAAACGAGAGTTATATAGAAATACCAAGTCATTGGGTTCGAAGTGGCGAGAGATGATCTTCTTATCATAATAAGCCTTTGTTCTCTCTTTTTACAGCTTTGAGCTCTCATACACGTGGTATCTTATCTCATCTATATCATTCAGCTGTATGAATCGCCTCTCTGCAACAAGTTTGAGGGTGAATTTCATCTGCTTGACAGCCCATGACGCCTTATGATTGATTTCAAATAGAAGGTGACAAGCTTTCCCGTGGAGGAGTGTTGGGGTCAAAAACCCCTCAACGAAAACAATAGCCAAAGACAAGATCAAACAATCGGACACAGACGAATGACGGCATCGGACAAACGAATTTTCGTATGAATAACCAAGTTATACGAAGTATCGCCAGCTTCGCTTGAACGACTTATTGAACAAATAGATTCAACGGATACATTTCAGACGACATTTCATATACGGCGGACTAATCGGACAAACATACCTTCCAACAGAGATTGCGGATCAACGAAACAACTAAACAGACTAAGAACGATCTGATTCAGCTCGGAACCGAGCCAAACCAGATTGGAATCACCGAGCTGAACCAGATCGGAGATTCCGAGCTAAACCAGCTCAGATTTTCGAGCTGAACCAGCTCGGAAGTTTCGAGCTAAACCAGCTCGGACTGAGCTGAACCAGATCGGAACATCCGAGCTAAACCAGCTCGGGTTTTCCGAGCTGGTTGAAACTAACTCGGACTCTCCAAGCTAAACCGGATCGGATCCGAACATTTCCTTTCTCTTTTTCCAAACATGGTTTATCCCTTCTGGAATTCCGAGCTGAATGCACCTCTTGTAAACTTCCGAGCTGGACCTCTCTGAACTTTCCAAACGAATAACCAAACATTTTCCAAAGTGCACAACATGTTGCAATCCATCTTCGGAAACATCGGCATATACCTTCTTGGCCAATAACTTGGGATGACGGATCAAGTTAAAGGAAAGAAGAACATAGGCCCAAACATACAACGTTTGGACGCCCAAGACTTTGGGCCGAATAAGTAAGTTTGTACGCAAATGGACTCGGATCTTCCGTTCTCGGCCCATCCGGCAAATAGGTCAAGCCGCGGAAAGATGGTTGTCAAAGAAAAAAGATTGATACAAAGAAGTAAAGATGGAGATATCTCCGAGCTAAAGAGGAAAATATGAGATAAAAATGTAAATCTTAACGGAAAAAAGAAGAAGATAACAACATGAAGATTTCCGTAAATCTTGCAGAAATATTCTCGAAGCCGACTTACCGCAGCTATATAAGGAGATGGAAGTCATACGATTGAGGCAGAACGAAAAAACCCTAGCATCTAGACTTAAGAGCTTAGCAATTTTCTTAGCCGATTCCTTTCTTTTGTATTCTCGTTTCCATTCTTTGTACTCTTTTCTGACCTCTTATCAATAAAATATCCTCCGGGTTTACAAGTTCGGTGTGTTTATCTTTGAAGTTTCTGTTCCCTAAAAAGTTTGCTCTACAAGTTTTGATAGTGCGAATTCCGACTCTCACAGTTTGGCGTCGTCTTTGGGGAATTAGGAATTTCTTACACTAAAAAACCATCAAAGAGTGAACCTAAAGAAATGATTGCAAAAGAAGGAACGGACGATCCACCGGATGCTACAGCCAACAATATGATCATTGGAGGGTCGCGATACTGCCGAGACACAATATCGTCGATCAAAGCTTACCAGAGATGAGCTGAAACAAGCACTCCCTGGTCCACCACTTCTCAATCTCCAAACGAAATAATAACATTTGAGGAGTGCGAAACCGCGACATCGATCGACCGCAAAATGATCCGCTTGTTATCGAGCTGATCATCGGAGATCTTGACGTGGCCAGGATTTTGATCGACACCAGAAGTTCCGTAGACGTAGTCTTCCGCGATACCATGAAAAGGATGAACATCCGAAATATCGCTGATCCCAAAACCTTTGACAGGGTTCACGGGAGACACAACAATGACCCTCGGAACGATCACACTACCAGTACGAGCGGGAGAAGTGACAAAAATCATCGAGTTCTCAGTAGCAGATGCCCCGACAATCGACAACATGATCATGGGAACCCCGTGGATAAATTCCATGAGAGCTGTCCCGTCAACATATCACCTTTGCTTGAAGTTTCCAACGCCTAGTGGAATCACGATGATATGGGGGAACCAAGCCCAATCCCGATCTTGTTTCATGGCCGAACACAAACTCAGAAAACCAGCAATGGAGATCCCTCAAAAGCCAAAACGACCGCGGATAGAATCAATCCAAGAATTTACGGAAAAACCTATAAAAGCCGAGATGAAGCACGAAGAAGAAGATAACGAGCCTTGCGAACCTGTGACATTGGTCTGCATAGATGACAATCATCCGGAACGATGCGTAGATATCGGGACATACCTAGATGATTCGATCAAAGAGGGGATACATTATGTCTCCGTGAGAATGTGAATAAGTTCGCCTGGTCCGCAGAAGACATGCCTGGCATTAGTATGGGCATTGCATGTCACAAACTGAACGTCGGCCCAACGATAAAACTCGTCAGGCAGAAAAGAAGAAAGCTAGGATCCGAACGAACTAAGACAGTCAACGATGAAGTGGAGAGACTGCTTAAAGTCGGGTCAATCATCAAAGTCAAATATCCAGACTGGCTCGCAAACCCCGTAGTAGTGAAAAAGAAAAACGGAAAATGGAGGGTTTGCGTCGACTTCACAGATCTGAGCAAGGCATGTCCCAAAGACAGCTTTCCGCTTCCGCACATAGACCGGCTAGTGGAAGCAACCGCATGAAACAAACTGCTCACGTTCATGGATGCTTTTTCAGGGTATAACAAGATCATGATGAACCCAGACCATAGGGACAAAACAGCCTTCGTCACTGACATGGGAATCTATTGCTACAAGGTTATGCCCTTCGGCCTGAAAAACGCCGGTGCAACGTACCAGCGTTTGGTAAACAAAATGTTCGCCGAACAACTCGGAAGGACTATGGAAGTATACATAGACGTCATGCTAGTCAAGTCTTTTGAAGAAAAATACCACGTGGAACATCTGCGCGAATGTTTCAGACAGCTAAATAAGCATAACATGAAGCTCAATCCAACCAAATGCAGATTCGGAGTAGCATCCGGAGAATTTCTCGGATACCTCGTAACTCACCGAGGCATCGAAGCAAATCCGAAACAAATTAACGCCCTCATCCAGATGTCCTCGCCGACGACGAAACGTGAAGTCCAACGATTAACAGGGCATGTAGCAGCATTAAACAGATTCATCTCGCGATCAACCGACAAGTGCTTGCCTTTCTACGATACCTTAAGGGGCAACAAGAATTTCGAGTCGTCCAAAAAATGCGAAGAAGATTTTCAGCAGCTGAAGAAACATTTGGCGAATCCGCCGGTACTGGCAAAACAATTTGAAGGAGAGATCCTGTTCATATACACGGCAGTATCAGCAACCGCGGTAAGTGGGGTTCTTATCAGGGAGGATCGTGGAGAGAAAAAGACAATCTTCTATGTCAGCTTAACGCTACCAGACGCGGAAACGCGCTACCCAAAAATCGAGAAACTGGCACTCGCATTGGTAATGTCCGCCCGAAAATTAAGGCCATACTTTCAGTTTCATTCAATCATAGTCTTAACAACTTTTCCGTTGCGGACAATCCTTCCAAGTCCGAGCCAATCCAGGAGATTGGCATAATGAGCGATAGATGATGATGATATCAAGTTATCATCAACCAAAGATCATGGAAAAGACACTAATCAGTTGACCAAGACTCATGGAGAAGACCAACCGAAGCATACCAGTGACATATGTGCATGTCTTGGAGCATATCTTCCCAACCATGAGGATTTAAGAAACAAATCAACCTGTTTCATAATCTCAGCTCATCAAGGAGTCACAGAGAAGTTGAATTGGTTCAAAATATTTCCACACGAAGGAGAAATTCAAGTTCCAGCTCAGACAATTTCCCATGAACCCGATGGAGACCAGAGAATACTTATTGAAGGATTGCGATCAAACCAGGATGAATTAAGTTGTAAAACAACTTGTTTTAGAAAAATGACCCATAACAGGAACGTGGAGAATTGGATTCATGACAAAATTATTTATGCTTTGAAAGTTATTCAACTTCTAAACCAGAGGATGCCCGGCTTGCCTTATTTGAAAGCTCATGGATTTAATCACTTGAAAACCAGACTTTGGCGGCCAGGAGAGACATCAAACCATTCAGAAGAGACACTAAACCAAGCAGGAGAGTCAGAAATTACCTTTCGATGCACAAGCATACATATGATCAGGTGGATCCTTTTGTTTGCACACCTTCCTTATATGGGAACATTCACACATTTCCCTTTAACACTCCAATGGCTAATTCTCCAAAGATGCAGCATTATGGAAGATAATTCAGTGTACCTAGACGTCCCAAGATGCCACAATCATGCACCCAAGATTTCAAGACTCAAGGAAACATCCACTTACCTATTTGGCCGATTTCTTCTTAATAGCTTCTAAAGTTTTTTTATTCTTTCCTAGTTTTAGTTTGTTTAGATCATTCCCTAAGATCCTATAAATGCTCAAGTTCGATTTCCTTGTAACACACCCATTATCATAGATTTTATCAAACATCGAGTTTTCTCTTCAAAGCATTTGTCTTTGTGTTGTTCTTATCAAATGAGTTAGGTGTGTGATTCACTTGTCTCCTTTGAGTTTTGAATCAGGAAGTTTGTGTGAAGCAGGCTCTCTTGTGCGTGAGTTTGTTTGAGAGAATCAAACAACAAACCCCATCTCCATCTCTATCTCCGCTCACCTTCCGCTTCAAGCTTGGAACCTCTTGATCATCGGGTGATTATACGTTGGAGTGATTCCAATCTTATATCATTTGGTACCAGAGCTAAAAGTTCCCATCTCCAGGTTGTGTTCATCCAACCTTTAGCTTCCTCAATTTTGTTTGCATTTTGTTTCATTCTATAAAACCGAAAATCATAAAAATTGTTTCATGCTTTTGTTTGATTTTGATTTCATATATTAAAAACCCATAAAAATTATCTTCTTTTGTTTTCTTTTTATCTTTCTTTATTAAAATCAAAACCATAAAAATTTACTTATTTACATTTTTTTTGAATTTCTTCTATATTTCGAAAAGGCTACAAAAAGGTTCTATTTTGTTATTTGTTTAAAAAAAAATCTACGAATTATTTCATTCTATAATTCTATAAAGTTTAAAAAAAAATCTTTCCCTTTTTTAATTTCGAAAATTTGATTCCATAAAATTTGAAAACCAAATAAAAAATTTAATTTCTTGTTCTAATTGCCATTTATTGTTTACTTCTTTGTTATATACAAAACTTGCATAATTCCTTTTCTAGTGCAAACGTATTAGACGTTTAATTCTAAATTTTCTTATCTTACTTGTTTTTACAAGGTACAATCTAGACCAACATCAAGAATGGAGTATGAGGAAGAAGAAGTTAGTGATTTTTCTGTTTCTGAAGTTGACTGGGGAGAGGAATCAAACCACGAAGGAGAATGTAACTACGAGGATGAACCATGGGACGTCCAAGCTTAGTCTGAATTCTGTTTTGGAGATGCACAAGTGCTTGATGAAGAAGAAACAAACCACTCATGGAAAGGAAGGAGCAACTACGAAGGATGTGAAGAAGACGAACTCGAGGAAGAGTCTAGTAAAGCATGGCGTGAAGAAGCCATGGGATGACACCACTGATTCTGGAATCAGTTGTGAAGATGAGCCAACCCATGAAGAGATGGATCTTGAACGTGACTTCAAAGAAGAATATACCCACAAAGGTGCATCATTACGTGATGAAGAGTCCAGCACTCACTCTTGTAGTGGAGAAGACATCCTAGAGGCGGAAACATGGGATGCAGAAACTAATTCCGACATTAGTTTAGAAAAGAGGGATGAGCATGAAGAAGAGCATTGGACCAACAAGACTGAATCAGAATCAAGCTTTGGAGATGCGTCAGAGTATGAGGAAAAAGATGTAGAGCACAAACATGTTGGAATTGTGTCCAGTAATCTCGGTACTGTCTCTAGAAAGTAAGAGTATGTCAATGATCAGACATAAGTCATATAATACTGGGGGTCATGATGACTTGCTAGAGTCCGCTCATGATCTATAAGTCTTGGACTTATTGCCTTTATTATATGATCCCATATGGGTCACACGCCTAAGCTAACAGGAAAATGTGTAGGAATGGCTGAGCAGAAGTACGGTAAAAGTGCTAGGCATTTGTCGTACTTAGAGAGAGATTAATGGGTAATCAGATTGGTATTTGGGCCCAAAAGCCCAAAAGGAACCAGACAAGTTTTATAATTAAAACTTAAGTCTGATTCCTCTCCAACCCTAAGCCCTAGCCGCGCCTCTCTCTCTCTCTCTCTGCGCCTCCCACAGCTTGGTCTAGCAGCCTCTCTTCCTGCTTGGTGTGCGTGTGTGAACCTCTGGAGGAGTTATCACTTGGTGGCTCTCTGATCTCTGACCTGTTCTCTCTTTCCGCTGCATAAACAGGTAAAAGGTGAGATCTACTTATGTTTCTATTCAAGAAGAACCTAGATCAGCATGTTTAGGATAATCTGAATCTGAGAATTGAATCAGGATTAACACCAAAACATCCATCAGTGGTATCAGAGCTATTGGTTCTGGTTTTTCTTGTTTAGAATCTCGTTTAGGATTGTTTTTCTTGTTTAAGAAGTGTTTTGAATCAACTACTGATAAGAGAAATCACTTAAGCAATAAGGAATTGAAACCTAAACATATTTGAAATCGCAAAAACCAAGCTATATGACTTGGATTGCGATCGGCCGAGTGTTGAACCGATCGGCTTGGCCGGTTGGATCGCACGACCGAGAGGTGCGATGGATCCGATCGCGAGATCGACCACGATCGTCGGCTTCTCCCGTCCCGATCGCATGGATCCGCATGGATCGCATGGATCTCGGCCCAACCTCGCGTCCCGATCGTTGCCTCGCGTCCTGATCACTCGTCCGGCCATTGTCTGAAGCCGTCTCGATCTCGGATCGTCGTGTGCGGCTTGCGGCTGGGCATGGTGATCGTGGAGCTAGGTCACAACCATAATTGGTTCGTGACAATTTCGGTTCGGTTCGGTTTAAAAACATGATTAAAATCAAAACGTCTCGGTTTAATAAACAGATTTAATAATTTTATTAAGTTCTGGTTAAACCGGGATAAGAAATCCAAAGTCGAATTATTGGATTTAGTGCCTAAACCAGGATTTTCTAATTTGATTTGGTTGGACCAAATAAATTGAGAAAATCCGGTTTAGTAAATAACCGGTTGACAATTGTGGTCATCGTAGTAATTAAAATTTGGTTAGACCAATTTTAATGAACCAGACCGGTTATGTCATTTAATTGGACAATTGGGTCATGTCTTGGACATGGACCAATTCTTGGGCCTCGGGCCAAGAAGCTAAAACAATTGGGCCAATTATTTGAGTCTTTCTTCAGATTAATTTAAAATTTATTTTATAAAGTTATATAAATCGATTTTAAATTAAAGTTTCCAAAATTTTGAAATTAGAAAGTTTCTTAAAATAGAAGTTTCTAGATTTGCATGTTTTGGATTTAAAGAAATTTCTAAAGTTAGAAAGTTTCCGGTTTTAGAAAGTTTCCAATTTTAGAAAGTTTCCAAAAATAGTAGGTTTCCAAAAATGGAAAGTTTCCCAAAATAGTAATCTTCTATTTTGGGATGAAATTTTAATAAACCTACGAACCTCATATAATATCAAGCGTTGGATGTCTTGTCCATTCTATGTCAGCTGTCGAAGCCCATTCAATTGTATTCATGGCCTTACAGTGTGAGGGTGTCTGCTTTTGCGTGAGTAAGACGGTTTGTGATTCATAAATGTCATTGGGAGTCCCAGACATTAATGATTACATGACTGTATAGTCTGGTTTTCTTGACTAGGCCATCGGGAGTCCCGGGCCTTGAGACATCAGAGTGGATTGGGCCTCGGGCCCAGATTCACAACCAAGAGTTATATCACGGATATAATTAGCCGATATAGGGCTTACCGATATAAGCTAAGGTTGGGTGACGGCCAGTGGCCCACTTTAATCTTAGTTATATGTGGATCTTGGAATCATTATATTCTATTGAGGGTAACTTTTGTTATTGAATATAATGCGTGATTAATCATATTAAAATTTAATACGAGATTAATCATATTGAACATAATAACTAATAACCTTTTTATCTTATATATTTCAGCTATGACTACTACAAGCGCACAAAACACATTCTCGATCCGGTCTGTTCTCGAGAAGGAGAAGCTGACTGGAACAAACTTCCTGACGTGGTCAAGGAACTTGAGGCTAGTCCTCAAGCAGGAGAAGAAGGATTATGTCCTTCGTGATCCTCTCCCCGAGAGGCCTCCTGCCAATGCCGCCAGGACTCTGCATAATGCTTGGGAAAAACATTCGTCAGATGAAAATGATGCCTATTGCCTGATGTTGGCGACAATGACTGCTGAGCTGCAAATGCAGTTCGAGAGTGTATTGTCACCCATCGAGATAATGGCAAGCCTGAAATCGCTTTTTCAGGAGCAGGCTAGGACTGAGAGGTTCCAGACAGTTAAGAACCTCTTGGACTGCAAGTTGGCTGCGAATGCGGCAGTGAGTCCTCATGTCTTGAAGATGATGGGTTATCTCGATCATCTTCAGAAACTCGACTGCCCTATCAGCCAGGAACTTGCCTGCGACATCATTCTGTAGTCATTACCTGCAAGCTATGATCAGTTCATTCTGAACTTTAACATGCATGGCTTGAGTAAGACATTGCCTGAGCTTCACGGAATGCTCAAGACTGCAGAGCCCAACTTGAGGAAAACCGCCAAGGACCCCAATGTGCTTATGGTGCAAAAGGGCAAGGGGTTTAAGAAATCCTCTGCTAAGGATAAGGGAAAGGCCAAGGCTGTCCAAGTCGCGGACAAGGACACACCAAAGCCCAAGCCCAAGTCCAAGGCTGGGCCAACTGACATATGCAGGTTCTGTAAAGAACCAGGGCATTGGAGGAGAGAATGTAAGAAATTCCTGGAAGGTCTAAAGGAATTGAAGAAGAAGACTTTCGAGACTTCTTCATCAGGTATTTTTGTTATAGAAGTTAATACAACTACTTCTGATAATACCTCATGGGTTATGGATACTGGTTGTGGGGCTCATATTTGTACTAATATGCAGGCACTCAGCAACAGTAGAAGGCTGAAGCAAGGACAAGTGGAGCTACGAGTTGGGAATGGAGCGAAAGTTCCAGCACTAGCTGTAGGCACATACTTGTTGTCTTTACCTTCGGGATTGATTTTAGAACTCAATAATTGTTATTTTGTACCTGCTATAAGCAGAAATATTATTTCAATTTCTTTGTTGGATTTGGAAGGTTATGATTTTTCAGTTAAGAATAAATTATGTTCCTTCAATCGCAACAATTTGTTCTATGGTTCTGCCCCTCTTACGAATGGGCTTTACATACTCGATCAATCCGCGCCAATTTATAACATTAATACCAAACGGTTCAAACCTAATGAGGAGAACCGAACGTTTCTATGGCATTGTCGTTTAGGGCACATCAGCGAGAAACGCATCAAGAGGCTCCATTCGAATGGACTTCTTGGCTCATTTGACTTTGAGTCATGTGAGAAATGCGAATCCTGCATGATGGGCAAAATGACACGGGCCCCCTTTAATAAACCTAACGAGAGGGCTAGTGACTTATTGGGCCTGATACACACTGACGTGTGTGGCCCAATGTCCACAAATGCAAGAGGAAACTATCAGTACTTCATTACCTTCACTGATGATTTCAGTAGGTATGGATATGTTTATTTGATGAAACATAAGTCTGAATCTTTTGAGAAGTTCAGAGAATTCCAAAATGAAGTACATAACCAACTTGGCAAAAGCATTAAGGCTCTTCGGTCCGACCGAGGAGGAGAATACTTAAGCCAAGAATTCAGTGATCATCTGAGAGAGTGTGGGATCGTGTCCCAACTCACTCCTCCTGGAACACCTCAATGGAATGGTGTGTCTGAGAGGAGAAATCGGACCTTATTGGATATGGTTCGATCTATGATGAGTCACACAGACCTTCCAATATCCCTTTGGGGATATGCTCTGCTAACAGCAGTGTTCACTCTAAATAGAGCGCCATCGAAAGCAGTAGCAAAGACACCATATGAATTATGGACTGGAGTGGCTCCAGTGCTGTCTTATCTTAGAATTTGGGGTTGTGAAGCCTATGTCAAGAGATTGATCTCAGACAAGCTTACACCAAAGTCTGATAAATGCTACTTCATTGGTTATCCGAAGGAAACCAAGGCTTATTACTTCTATCTACGTTCCGAGAACAAGATCTTTGTTGCCCGGGATTGTAACTTTCTTGAGAGAGAGTTTCTCTCTAAGAAAGACAGTGGGAGTAAGGTACTGCTTGAAGAAATTCAAGATGAACAGGATACTGCTCAACCTAATGAGGAAGAGCAGCAGGAGGACCTACAAGAAATTGTAGAGCCTGAACCTGTAGTACCTGAAGTTCGAAGATCCGGGAGGATCCGTCACGAACCCGAGAGATATCAAGGATTCCTCGTGACTAACTGTCATGATCTTTTGATCATAGATGGTGATGAACCATCGAACTTCAATCAAGCCATGATGGGCCCAGATTCCTCGAAGTGGCGCAAGGCCACTGATTCCGAAATGGACTCCATGTCGGTCAACCAAGTGTTTTCGTTGGTTGACTTACCCGCTGGTGTAAAAGCCATCGAGTGCAAATGGATCTTCAAGAAGAAGATTGACGTGGATGGAAATGTCCAGATTTATAAAGCCAGGTTGGTGGCAAAAGGTTTCAGACAAGTTCACGGTGTGGACTACGATGAAACTTATTCACCAGTGGCTATGATGAAATCTATTCGGATTCTACTAGCAACTGCAGCTTTTCATGATTATGAAATTTGGCAGATGGACGTGAAAACCGCCTTCCTGAATGGAATTCTGGAAGAGGATGTGTATATGACACAACCTGACGGTTACATAGATCCAAAGAATGCTGGGAAAGTATGCAAGCTTCATAAATCCATTTATGGATTGAAGCAAGCATCGAGGAGCTGGAATCTTCGTTTTGATGAAGCGATCAAGCAATTTGACTTCATCAGAAACGAAGAAGAACAATGCGTGTATAAGAAAACTAATGGGAGCAAGATAGTATTTCTTATCCTGTATGTCGATGACATACTGCTTCTCGGAAACGACGTTCCAATGCTGAAGTCGGTAAAGGACTGGCTTGGAAGTTGTTTTTCCATGAAAGACATGGGTGAAGCCGCATACGTTCTTGGAATTAGGATCTACCGAGATAGATCTAAAAGGCTGATAGGCTTGTGTCAAGACTCATACATTGACAAAGTCCTGCAAAGATTCAGCATGAAAGATTCCAAGAAGGGCTTCACGCCAATGGTACATGGCACAACGCTAAGCAAGAAGCAGAGCCCTACGACGGCTGCTGAGCTTGAGCGCATGAAGAATATTCCTTATGCATCTGCAATAGGATCTGTCATGTATGCCATGATCTGTACTCGTCCTGATGTTGCTTATGCATTGAGCATGACGAGTAGATACCAGTCAAATCCAGGTGAAAACCATTGGATTGCCGTCAAGAATATCCTGAAGTATCTGAGACATACTAAGGATAAGTTCTTGGTATACGGTGGAAGTGATGTGCTTAAAGTCAGTGGATTCACGGACGCAAGTTTCCAGACAGACCAAGATGATTTCCGGTCACAGTCCGGTTATATCTTTTGTCTGAATGGCGGTGCAATCAGTTGGAGAAGCTCCAAGCAAGACACCGTTGCTGATTCCACTACAGAAGCTGAATATATCGCCGCTTCAGAAGCTGCGAAGGAAGCTGTTTGGATACGAAAGTTCATTATTGAACTAGGTGTGATACCAGATGCGGCTGAGCCTCTGGCACTATTTTGTGATAACAATGGTGCTATTGCTCAGGCAAAGGAACCAAGATCACACCAGAAATCCAAGCATGTTCTAAGAAGATTTCACTTGATACGTGATATCATTAATAGAAAGGAAGTCAAGATCAGCCGAGTTCAGACAGATGATAACGTCGCTGATCCGTTGACAAAGCCACTCCCAAGGCCTAAGCTCGAGTTTCTGACTGAAGCTGTAGGCATTAGAGACATTGAAATGTAATCTAAATTTGAGTGGGAGTTTGAGGGCTTTTATTTAGTTATTGATATGTTCTTGTAAAACATTTTATGATTAATGAAATTATTATTTCAAGATTATTTTAACTGTGATGAAATAATCGTTCCAAAATGATATGAACCATTTTATAGGTCATCGAAGTAAATGACTTGATCTTGAGTCATCAAAGTCATTTAGCTTGATCATGAGACCCTATATTTGAAAGATGGCTTATATCACCCTGTCCCTAGTCGAAGGTTGTTGAAATTGGAACACCAACAACCGTGTGAGACTAGATTGGTATGTGACTTATGACCAAGTTTCATGTGTCATAGATGCGCGGCATCAAAGTCAGTACATAGGTGTATGTTGGGAACATACGACCGGACAAGACCCGATTATAAGAACTCTTCAGGATATTTATATCTGTGTCATAAGAGATTCTTACTACGATTATAGAGTATAGTCCTTAGACCTGAGTTCGCATGCATGTGACTGCACATGGACTGATGCACTTTGATCATTGTCTAACGCTATCGTTATGCGATAGTTATAAGGACCTTGTTTGGGTGTATTACGAAATAAGTAGTTTACAGTGATGGAACAAGACGAGATTTGTCCCTCCAATAAAAATGGAGTGAATATCTCTAGGCCAATCGGAGATTTGAATACTGGAAAATGCATGGCCATGCTCAAACGGACTTTCCCGAGTCGTTTGGATTGTCAGTATCGAATCAGAGTCCGATGAACAAGATTAGGCTTTATAAGGATGACACTAATCTTGCCTTATGACTAATCGAGATATTGTGACAAAAGGATTATGAATACAGAGATTCCAGTACAAGTGGGAGATTGTGGGAATTGTGTCCAGTAATCTCGGTACTGTCTCTAGAAAGTAAGAGTATGTCAATGATCAGACATAAGTCATATAATACTGGGGGTCATGATGACTTGCTAGAGTCCGCTCATGATCTATAAGTCTTGGACTTATTGCCTTTATTATATGATCCCATATGGGTCACACGCCTAAGCTAACAGGAAAATGTGTAGGAATGGCTGAGCAGAAGTACGGTAAAAGTGCTAGGCATTTGTCGTACTTAGAGAGAGATTAATGGGTCTGATTAAATCCAAGGGATTTAATCAGATTGGTATTTGGGCCCAAAAGGAACCAGACAAGTTTTATAATTAAAACTTAAGTCTGATTCCTCTCCAACCCTAAGCCCTAGCCGCGCCTCTCTCTCTCTCTCTGCGCCTCCCACAGCTTGGTCTAGCAGCCTCTCTTCCTGCTTGGTGTGCGTGTGTGAACCTCTGGAGGAGTTATCACTTGGTGGCTCTCTGATCTCTGACCTGTTCTCTCTTTCCGCTGCATAAACAGGTAAAAGGTGAGATCTACTTATGTTTCTATTCAAGAAGAACCTAGATCAGCATGTTTAGGATAATCTGAATCTGAGAATTGAATCAGGATTAACTAAACATTCCATCAAAACATTCATTCCACATCAGGCCAAGGAACCATGGTGATATATGTGAGCGTTTTGATTCGCAGCTGCTAACCTTTTCAGGTCATAAACAAGGACCGGAAGCTTACTTGATGTGGGAAAATAACATGGAGCACTGGCTACGATCGCATAACATCCCAAAGGAGAAGAAACTGTCATATGCCATTGACACACTAACTGGAGAAGCTTCCACATGGTGGGTACAAAAAGAAGCTCAAGCCTACTACCATATTCCAATCATCAGTTGGGGTGATCTCAAGCAACATATGTACAAGGATTTTGTACAAAAGTCCCACAACAGAAACTACATTCCCAAGAGGCTTATATTCAACACTTCAAAAATATGTGTATCGACGCCAAAATCGCAGCCTATTGTTGAGCACAAGTACACATACTTCTTGGAGCCAAGGAAAGAGTTTCCAAATACTTTAACGAAGAAAATAGAGGGCAAGCAAACAGTTGAAACAAAGGAGATTCAACAAAAGCCTAATTCAACATCAATACATGAACCACAAGACAAACGAGTGCAATGTAAGTCCCCTATCCCTCCTGAGACATGTAAGCCAATCTGTTATAGATGTCAAGGCAAAGGACACTTTGCTGCAACATGTCCAACTAGGAGGATAGTAGACACCACACCTTTAGAAAAAAGAGCTAAAAGTGATCGTAGGAAGCCTCTAGATCTTATTTATTTCAATTCTTGTATGACACACTTGTCTTTGCCAAAAGGATGTGGTGCAGATTTAATACTCAAAGAGGAGCACTCAAACATAGGTAAAGAGCAACAAGTGAGCATCTTACCCACAAATCAAAAGGATGTTCAAAGTGACGTGGTGATAATGGCCACAAAACCAGACCAGACTAAGGAGTATGAGCAATCCACCTTCAATCCACGTCAGATGTCATCACCCTCCCCAGAACCGGATGATCTCACCTCCAAGGTAATCCCAAACAAGGCTGGACCAATGCAAAATAATTCTCAGCATTCTCAAGTAAGTGAAATTCAAGACATTTTTCAACACCAGAATAATATCAAGTTAAGTCATACTTTCCAGAACTCTGTTTTTGAGAATTTAAGTTTAAGTATGGCGCATTTGATCTTGTCCTTGAGTGTTAACATATGTACATGGGAAATGGAGAAGTGCAAGAACAAAATAGTTGTATCACCACAAAGCTTGATCTCACATCAACAACAAGACCAAGGTGTTGTCAAAACAATTCTGCTCATTCCGCCCAAACCTAATAAAGGAGGTGTAAATGACACTATACTGATCAAGGAAGAGCCACCAGATTCACCTCACCCAACCAAGATCCGAGGAGAACATAGTGGAGAGATAAAACATAAAATAGAAGTATTCACCAAGGAGGGAGCATTCCTGTTCCAGAATCAAGAAAACAGATGCAGATATCCCATTATGATCAAGGAGAAACCACCAGGCTCATCCCAACCTTCCCTAACCATTCGGAACCGAGGTAACTATCTAAACTCCCAAAAGCGAATGAAACCTAACTTGCTTTTTTGTGATACATGTTATATAGTTACGAGATCGAAACTTTTTCAAGAGGGAGAATATGATGAGGACATCAAGTTATCATCAACCAAAGATCATGGAAAAGACACTAATCAGCTGACTAAGACTCATGGAGAAGACAACCGAAGCATACCAGTGACATATGTGCATGTCTTGGAGCATATCTTCCCAACCATGAAGATTTAAGCAACAAATCAACCTGTTTCAGAATCTCAGCTCATCAAGGAGTCACAGAGAAGTTGAATTGGTTCAAAATATTTCCACACGAAGGAGATATTCAAGTTCCAACTCAGACAATTTCCCATGAACCCGATGGAGACCAGAGATCACTTATTGAAGGATTGCGATCAAACCAGGATGAATTAAGTTGTAAAACAACTTGTTTTAGAAAATTGACCCATAACAGGAACGTGGAGAATTGGATTCATGACAAAATTATTTATGCTTTGAAAGTTATTCAACTTCTAAACCAGAGGATGCCCGGCTTGCCTTATTTGAAAGCTCATGGATTTAATCACTTGAAAACCAGACTTTGGCGGCCAGGAGAGACATCAAACCATTCAGAAGAGACACTAAACCAAGAAGGAGAGTCAGAAATTACCTTTCGATGCACAAGCATATGTATGATCAGGTGGATTCTTTTGTTTGCACACCTTCCTTATATGGGAACATTCACACATTTCCCTTTAACACTCCAATGGCTAATTCTCCAAAGCTGCAACATTATGGAAGATAATTCAGTGTACCTAGACGTCCCAAGATGCCACAATCATGCACCCAAGCTTTCAAGACTCAAGGAAACATCCACTTACCTTATTTGGCCGATTTCTTCTTAATAGCTTCTAAAGTTTTTGATTCTTTCCTAGTTTTAGTTTGTTTAGATCATTCCCTAAGAGCCTATAAAAGCTCAAGTTCGATTTCCTTGTAACACACCCATTATCATAGATTTTATAAAACATCAAGTTTTCTCTTCAAAGCATTTGTCTTTGTGTTGTTCTTATCAATTGAGTTAGGTGTGTGATTCACTTGTCTCCTTTGAGTTTTGAATCAGGAAGTTTGTGTGAAGCAGGCTCTCTTGTGCGTGAGTTTGTTTGAGAGAATCAAACAACAAACCCCATCTCCATCTCTATCTCCGTTCACCTTCCGCTTCAAGCTTGGAACCTCTTGATCATCGGGTGATTATACGTTGGAGTGATTCCAATCTTATATCAATAGAGCTCAGCGAATTCGACACCGAGTATCGACCAGGAAATGCGCCAAGTCGCAAGTACTGGCAGATTTCCTAGTCGAGCTACCGCAAAAAGGGGCGGAGGGATTAACAGAGGATTCAGACTGGTTACTCCACGTAGATGGTTCCTCATCGAAACAAGGATCTGGGGTAGGAATCCGCCTGACCTCTGATAGGTTCTAAGTTTTACCCTATTCTAAACTGCAAGTGCACAGTATCGTCAAAGTAGTATATAGGGTTATCGAATCCACAGGGACACTTGGTCTCAATAGAATCAGAAACGTAGAGATTAATACTAGAAATAAAGCAAGTGGTGAATGAATTAAAAGCAAGGCAAGAAAGTAAACAGTAGCAAGTTGGTTGTGAAAGCAATAAACTAAAAGCGTCAAGCCTAGGGTGTTCTCAGGAAATCAGACAAGCAGACAAGTTAATCAGTCAGGATCAAATTAAACTCAGTTCTAGAACTCAAATCACGAAAATAGAATTAACCAAATCTCTTTGCGAAAATCCTCTAAGTCTAAGTGCAGTAACCCAAATCTCTTTGCAATTACTAACAGATTAAACTAGCATTAAGTTCAAGTTTGATATGTTCACAATTAAACTAAACCAAATCTCTTTGCGAATAATTTAATTGCTCAACCTAAATAGTTCAGATTCTAAAACACACTCTCGTGTCGAATTTAGCAACCTAAGATCTAGATTCTAATTGATCAGGTTAGAACTAGCTTTAAGCACAATTTAGTTTGAAGAACATTCTAATCATATGAATCCTTAACTGAATTAAACAAGTCTAGCAAGTCATCAAACCCTAATGAGAAACCCTAAACTTAACTATGAATCTACTCAGACATGATTGATGAAAACATAATCATAGAAATAATAGATTGCATATAAGAAATTAAATAGATAAAGGGGTTCGAAATCTTCTCCAAAATAACTGAAGTACAAGATTAGATCAGCCCCGAAAGCTCAAAAATCTCTTAGCTCTAAGTATGAAAGCGTATCTAAAATAAAAGCCAAAACTCTAAATATATAGGCATAATCTCGGCTGGGGCTTCTGTGTAAATACTGGAACTATTCTGGGCTTCTCTGCAATTCTTCATAACTTGTTTAACCGACGCGTACGGCCCATCTCGCTAGTGTGTCGACCGATGCACAATGTGTGTCGGTCGATGCTTGATCAATAAATCGGACAGTGAGTTAAGCTCTCGGCCAAAACGTCCCAAAAGTCCCAAAATGCTCCAAATATCTCCAATTAGCTCCAAACCTGATTAAACCTGTAAAAGACTCTAAACGAACACAAAAGACACTAAAAACACATCTATATCATGGCATAAAATGGGTAAAAACCATGATATATCAACTCCCCCACACTTAGCCTTTGCTTGCCCTCAAGCAAAACATAGAACTAGAATGTAGTGAAGAGGTTTGAAAACTCTTCAGAAACTCTTTTCATCCTAGAAGCAGCAACACTCAGATTCCCCTTAGTAATCCACTGAAAGAATCACCTGCAAGATATCAAGACCAACATATACTTCCCCCACACTTAGCAACTGTCCTAAGTAAACTCCACAATCACATTCACGCATTCAAATTCTCCCTACTGACTTCTGCAAGTATTTAAGTGCGGTCTCACCTAAGGAGTATCGATCAAAGGGCACATGGGTTCTTACCTTACCAGCTCTAGACCATCATACTATCTTTCTCTAATCCCTTTCTTCTCTTTCCCTTCCTTAACAACTGATTTTTCCCCACTGGGTATCATTTTTTTTTTTTTATCAGTGTTCTTCCCGTTAAGGGGTGTACTTTGGACACATTCCATGGATCACATGAGAGAAAATAGTGTTTGCTACCATTCCCATGACCACTTCGGAGTTACTAACTCATCCGCAGTTTATTATTATTTTTTTATTATTTTATGGAAGGGGAGAAGGGAACTAGATAGGAAAAGTTTACAAGCTGTGTCAGAACTGGCAAAGGAACCCGACACAAAGTATACCAAGCCCTTAGATGAGAAAATCTAAGTCAGTATTAAGGGTGAAGTCAGTAAAAGGATCCTCTGATACCTGAAGTGATGTGGGTGTCCTCAGTAGGTTGATCTGCGTCTGAGTTTTCTAATAGTCAGAGATAACCTGCAGCTTCATCCCAATGGTTACTTAAGTTCCTGCAAGTGCTGCTAATCTTCTCAAAAAATCATTGTTTCTTACTTAAACAAATTTTGACTCAATAAAACAAAAATTTCGAAAATTTTTAACTGACTCTAAGAAAACAAAAGAAAGAAGTTAGTAGAACCTCCCCCACACTTAAGACACACTGTCCCCAGTAGTGTCAAGCAAAGGATCGGTTAAAAGAAAGAAAATAAAAATTTGTTAATGGAATGGTTGGTTTTACCTCTGTCGCAGTCAGGCATCGATCGTTGCACTAGGTGCACCGACCGTTGCTGTGCGATTTTCGTTGTAACGATCGACACAATGGTGTGTCGATCGACGCACTGCGTTTTCACGAACAGTCAGCAAGTTAGCAGGTTAATCCGTCGGTTTATGTCATTTTCAAAACCCTGCAAGCTGAAAATACTAGAAACAGAGTAAAACCGAAGCAACAAATATATCCAATCAAGCATAACCATCCAAACAAAGTAGCATCCTAAAAATCAGAAGAAAAAGTGCAAAAGAAAAGAAAAAGATAGCAGAATACAGAACCGATAATCAAGAGATGACAGCTACGCTCACTCACTATCATCAATCCCACCGTAACGATCAGCATCGCTAGAGTCCTCAGGAGATCGCTGCCGACGACGAGTAACAGGAACGGGCTGACTAATCTGTGGCTGTCTCCTGCAAGTGCAGCCGCGCATCCACTCCCAAATGGTCCTCCATATCCCATCACTACGCTCTCTCCACTCAGCCTCGGACATATCTCCATAGGGAACTGACATCTCAGGATAAGGGCCAATATCTACCGGAGCAGCAGCAGGCGCAGGGACAGCAGAAGTCGAAGCTCGTGTGGAGGGCTCTCCCAGCGGATGAGCCATAGTCGGAATCCCACGCTGCTCAGTCTCTGGAGGCTGAAATCTCAGAGCCTCCAATGTATCAATCCGTGTCCACCTAGTAGCAGGAAGCTCTATACCACACATCCCAGTAGCCGGGTCCTGATAAACCCAAATGCGCCCCTCCTTGAGCAAGGTAGCGCTCTGCAAATGACTGAAGTATAGGAACTCCTGGGCTCTATCACGCTCTGTGCCATGTAGAGGAATCCCGCAATGCATAAAAATGGGAGTAAGCAAGCTGCCTACCGTCTCAGTACTGGCTCCATCAAAAGGCTTCGTCTGCAGATCACATAAATGTAAAGCAAAGACAGCTCCCAAGTTGAGACCCGTAGTAGGATCTCTCACACCAGAACCTCTAAACTGATCTCTCAACCCCATAAACAGCATCTCCATCTCATACTTGCGCATCTTGTTGGACTCAAACTTGCATAGCAAGCTCCAACACAAGATACGCGAGACATATCTCAGTACAGGATGCCTCATATTCTTCACTGGTGTGGTCCTGGAGTTGTATCGACCACTGCCAATACACTCCCAGAATGTGCGAGCCTCAACTGGATCCCACTCAAGTGCCATAGCAATGCGCCTCGGCTCAGTACTGAACCCGTAGATCCTGCAAAGATCAAGTAGAGGAACCCGATACCTGACTCCCCAACTCATGAAGGTAAAGATACCTCCTGTAGCGCTCCTCCTATCGGGATCTGGGTAAACCACTCTGCAAGTGGCTAGCAACTGTCTGACCAGCTCAGGATAGAGATCATAAGGGCGCATTGGCATTGTCCCTAGACCAATGCCTCTGCACACATCAAGTACCTGCTCATCAATCCCCAGACTCTTGCAAGTAGAGTAGTCAGCGAACTTGGTTGGCTTGATGGTCATCCCACACCAACCACTGTAGAGAAGTGAATCAAACTCATCCCACTGGTCAAGCAGTGGTCGCTCTGTGAAGTCTGCAGTCTTAAGGAACGAGCGAATGTCCCTTGGCCACTGTCTGGCTGTCGGGATCTCTGTAGCGTCTTCTCGGGGCCAAGGCAAAGCGACTCCAGGTCCATCTCTTACATATGGCTCGGGTGGCTGAGAGTGTCTGTGAAACCACTCTGGTGGTGGAATGTACTGTCTCGCAGTTGTTGATGTTGTTGCTTGCTTCTTGCGGGGCTGTCTGCGAGATGCCATCTGCAAAAGAAACAAAATTAAAATAATATAAGTCTCGGCAATTCTCTGTGAAATCGCGAAGCATCAACCGTTGCATCTCAGGCATCGATCGTTGCAAGGCGATTTCACTTTATCGAACATTTCCCAAAATCGCAAAGCAACGACCGTTGCAAGGCGATTTCGCCGCAAACAAAAATCAACAAAATCAGTTCAAATCCAAGCCACATTGTCTCAAATCAGTTCAAAATCATAACCCATCACCCTAAATCGGTCTAATTTTGCATGCATCATCAATTTTCAGTTCAAAAATCTCAAACCCTAAAACCCTAAAATTTAATCCGAAAATTTTAGAAATAGAAGTTCATTACCTTGGATTCTTGAGATATGAGCTAAAGACAAGGGTTTAGAGAGTGAAATAGGAAGATTTAGCAATTGAAACGAACAAAAATGATGAGAATTTTCGATTTTGGGTGTGGAGGTTCGGTCGTACGGATAATCGGAAATGAGGAAGAAAAGAGAAGAGAAAGGGTTTAAGGCACTTACCTGGTCGTGGGTGAAACGACCGTTGCTTAGTGGCAACGATCGTTTCTGGTCAAATCGAATTCGATTTCCGGTTTAGTACATACCTTAATTTTGCAATTGAACCAATTGCAACGACTGTTGCATAGGAGTAACGATCGTCACAATGCGATTTCCCCTCTTCGTCAAATCTCCTTGCAACGACCGGTGCACAAGTGCATCGATCGTCACACATCTCCAGACTCGAATTCTGTATCTGAAACTTAGCAAAAACAAAAACGTGAAATCCTAAGAAAAACACCAAAAATAAGAAAGAAAAACAACTAAACCTAACAGTGGGTTGCCTCCCACTCAGCGCTTGTTTAAGGTCATTAGCTTGACCGGGCGAACAAGATCTTTTAGGTACCAAGAGAACCTGACAGAGACTTTTTATGTCTCTGTTCAAGTCTCCTCATCCAGGGTGGTGAGTAGGCTGTCGTAGAATGCTCGCGTCCAAGAAAAGATGGAGTGAAATGCGCTCCATGATCTATAATCACAGTGTCATCCGGCTGCTCGTCATCTGCTTCCATGATTGTAAATGTCTGCCCATCTATCAATGGTCTTCGCAGCTTATCCATCTCATAACGCAGCGGCTCATCTCCCAGGTGGAGATCTATTAGACTCTGTCTAACATCAATCACAGCTCCTGCTGTAGCCAAGAATGGTCTTCCAAGCAGCAATGCTTCATCAGGATCGCAGTCATACTTCAGCACAAGGAAGTCTGTCGGAACTAAGTAGTTTCCAACTCTCACTGGAATGTCCTTTAAGAGTCCTTCCGGAACTCGTATAGACTGATCAGCTAGGACAAGAGAGGTCCTAGTAGGAGAAAAATCCAGCATCCCCAGCTTCTCTGCCACAGAATAAGGCATCATACTTCCAGCAGCTCCTAAATCACAAAGAGAGCGCCTAAAACTGTCCTCGAAGATAGAGCAATCAAGCACAAAGACTCCGGGGTCAGGCAGCTTCTTCGGGATCTTGTTCAGTAGCACCTCACTAATGTGTTGGGGAACTATAATCACCCAGTCTCTCAGCTCTTCGTCTAAATGCAGCATCCTGTTTAAATACCTCTGCACACAGGGATGATAAGGTGGATCATCAGACGGTGGAATTTCTTCCAAGTCTTCACCAATCTCCTCTAGCTTCTTGAGCTCTTCAATCTCCTGTTTAATCACTTCAGACACCGAGGAGTGCTGTTTAATGATTTGTGCATAGATCTCCTGTTGAGTAATCTCAGTAACTCCAGGGAATAGGCGATCAAGCTCCAAGTCAGCATCAATGCCATTATCATCCGACATGTCTGTCTGTTCACGCCCTGCAACGACCGACACTAAGGGTGTGTCGATCGTTGCAACACTGTGTTCACAACTTTCACCCGAGAGTTTTTCTCCAAAATCCGAAAATTCTTCCTCCTCTACCAATTCAGCCGTACTTAGCTCAAAATTTTCACCTTGGTGAGACCCATCATTAATGTACACAGACCAGGCTTTAATGTGGGTGTCTGCGACTCCTTTTCCCTTCATAGAACCTGAAATCTGATTCACCTGAGTATCCAGCTGCTTCATGTGAGTGTTCATAGACTCGAATTTTCCATTGAGATCCTCATATAAAGCATCAATCATCTTGTTGCAGTCCACAGAAGTCTTGATCTGACTCTCCAGCAGCTGTTCCATCATTGTCTCCATCTTAGTTTCGAAAGCAGTGGGTGCAGGAGGTGTCTGATAAGATGAAGATCCGTAGGTTCTCTGAGCACTTTGTCCATAAGGCTTCTGAAAATTACTGGTCTGTCCAAAGCTTGAAGAGTTCTGATTGCCTGTGAAGGCACCCTTCTGTCCTCCACCGGAAAATCTGTTCCCAGATTGATATCCAAATCTGTTTCCTTGGAAACCAGATCCTCCGATGTAATTCACATCTTCTTCCTGAGTGTCCTCCTCAGTCTGAATTACTTCTACTTCTTGAGCGAAATGGACAGCTTTCTTACCTGCTAGGAGATTGCAAACTGTGTCTAGCCTAGATCTAATATCAGCTATATCAGAATTCTCTACACTTCCACCAGATTTCTTCTTCCTCTCATCCATAGTCTTGCAGCTGTTGCTGCCTATTAGATTCTCAATCAACTGCTTAGCCTGCGTAGGAGTCCTGGTGTTGAAGTTAGCATTACTGGAATTGTCCAGTGCAGACTGATATGGAAGATCTATGCCTCTGAAGAAAATGCCAATCAACTGAACTTCAGTGAATCCATGGTGTGGGCAGTCACGCTGATACTGCTTAAATCTCATCCAGGCAGTCTTTAAAGGCTCCACAGCTCCTTGGGAAAAGGTGAGTATGTCATGTCTAGACTGGTCTGAGCGCGCATCATCATAGAAGTGACGCAGGAACTCACTCTTTAAAGCTACCCAAGTAGTGTACTGAGCAGGTGCCAGCTGCTTTAGCCATGCACTAGCGTCTCCAGCAAGACTGTGCGGAAAGAGCTTAAGGAACAGATAGTCCGGGCAGACTCAATGTGATCCATAGGCTGCTCCATTGGGTAACCATGAAATGCATTCTGTCTCATCAGCGAGTAGTAGATGGTTTTGATTTCAAAATCGTTCCTCTCAAAAGCAGGAAGCACTAAAGCTGACCGGTTTCTATGAAACTCATCCGGTCTGTTGTAGTCAGCTAAAGTCCTCTCATGGACAACCATCTGTCTACCTTGGGCCTGTCCTTGACCCTGGTTCTGCTCCTGTTGTTGTTGCTCAGGAGGATCAGGGATGACATTCCCTTCAGCATCAACCCTTTGCCAAGCAGCATTGTATGGGTTGTTATCTCGGTCCCTCAGGGTACCTTCAGCATCACGTACCAGAATCAAACGCTCTCGTACCATCCTTTCTCTTCTTTCTCTTCTGTTGGTTCTCTCTAGACGTCCAAGTTCTTCAAGATCGAGATTAACTAGGTCCAAGTTCGGATTACTTCTAGTTTTCTGCGTCTGCATAAACTGTCTGTAATCGTCCGGCAACGATCGATGCTATCAGTGCAACGATCGATTCAATCTCAGAATCGCCTAGTGACGATCGACGCAAGGGATGCAACGATCGACGCAAGGCGAAAGTCGTACCTGCGACCGAAAGAAACAGAGAAAAAGTTAGCAGATTATAAAAATAAAAACGAAAAACAAAAATAAAAAGAAAAATTTCTAGTAAAAACCCTAAGTTCGGTCCTATCGAAGACTCAAAGAGTCCCCGGCAACGGCGCCAAAAACTTGATAGGTTCTAAGTGTTACCCTATTCTAAACTGCAAGTGCACAGTATCGTCAAAGTAGTATATAGGGTTATCGAATCCACAGGGACACTTGGTCTCAATAGAATCAGAAACTTAGAGATTAATACTAGAAATAAAGCAAGTGGTGAATGAATTAAAAGCAAGGCAAGAAAGTAAACAGTAGCAAGTTGGTTGTGAAAGCAATAAACTAAAAGCGTCAAGCCTAGGGTGTTCTCAGGAAATCAGACAAGCAGACAAGTTAATCAATCAGGATCAAATTAAACTCAGTTCTAGAACTCAAATCACGAAAATAGAATTAACCAAATCTCTTTGCGAAAATCCTCTAAGTCTAAGTGCAGTAACCCAAATCTCTTTGCAATTACTAACAGATTAAACTAGCATTAAGTTCAAGTTTGATATGTTCACAATTAAACTAAACCAAATCTCTTTGCGAATAATTTAATTGCTCAACCTAAATAGTTCAGATTCTAAAACACACTCTCGTGTCGAATTTAGCAACCTAAGATCTAGATTCTAATTGATCAGGTTAGAACTAGCTTTAAGCACAATTTAGTTTGAAGAACATTCTAATCATATGAATCCTTAACTGAATTAAACAAGTCTAGCAAGTCATCAAACCCTAATGAGAAACCCTAAACTTAACTATGGATCTACTCAGACATGATTGATGAAAACATAATCATAGAAATAATAGATTGCATATAAGAAATTAAATAGATAAAGGGGTTCGAAATCTTCTCCAAAATAACTGAAGTACAGGATTAGATCAGCCCCGAAAGCTCTAAAAATCTCTTAGCTCTAAGTATGAAAGCGTATCTAAAATAAAAGTCAAAACTCTAAATATATAGGCATAATCTCGGCTGGGGCTTCTGTGTAAATACTGGAACTATTCTGGGCTTCTCTGCAATTCTTCATAACTTGTTTAACCGACGTGTACGGCCCATCTCGCTAGTGTGTCGACTGATGCACAATGTGTGTCGGTCGATGCTTGATCAATAAATCGGACAGTGAGTAAAGCTCTCGGCCAAAACGTCCCAAAAGTCCCAAAATGCTCCAAATATCTCCAATTAGCTCCAAACCTGATTAAACCTGTAAAAGACTCTAAACGAACACAAAAGACACTAAAAACACATCTATATCATGGCATAAAATGGGTAAAAACCATGATATATCAACCTCGCCAACCAGAGATATACTGGAGCAATCTTTCTGCTTGACTGTCCACGCTTCAAACAACGAAGCAGTATACGAAGCTCTAATTGCCGGACTCAGACTAGTACATGCCTTAAAGATCCGAAACGTACAAGCATTCTGCGACTCGCAACTAGTCGCAAGCCAATATGGCGGAGAGTACGAGACAAGGGACGAAAGGATGGAAGCATACCTAAAAATCGTCCAGGGTTTGGTGAAACCACTCAAAAGCTTCAATCTGAAACGAATCCCCCGAGGAGAAAATACGACAGCCGACGCATTGGCAGCACTAGCCTCGACGTCAGAACCAGGCTTGAAGCGGATCATTCCGGTGGAGTTTATCGAACACCCAAGCATTGAAAATTCCAAAACGATCAACCTGGCTTATCAGCCTGAAGAGGAAGACGAAAACTTTCCGCTAGAAGAAGATAATGCCGAGATGAACGTACGGACTGATGGAGAATATGGTTGCGATAAGAAGTGGATAGAGACGATCCGTTCGTACATAAAAAATGGCGAACTCCCTGATGATAAGTGGGCAGCGCGCAAAATTGAAGTTCAAGCCGCTCGCTATGTTTTGATGGAAGGAAATATTTACAAATGGAGACTATCCGGTCCCTTAATATCATGCGTCGAGGGCAGAGAAGCAAGACGAGTTATGGAAGAAGTCCACAGCGGCTCATGCGGAAATCATTCTGGAGGAAGAGCACTAGCATTAAAAATCAAGCGCCACAGCTACTTCTGGCCAACAATAACGAAAGACTGCGTGAAGTTTTCTCGAAAATGTGAAAAATGCAAAAGACACGCTCCGACCATCCGCCAACTGGCCGAACTGTTATTATCAATTTCGGCACCTTACCCATTCATGCGTTGGTCGATGGACATAGTAGGGCCGCTTCATCAATCCAAATAAAAACGATTCCTTCTAGTCCTGACAGACTATTTTTCGAAATGGATTGAAGCCGATTCATATGCCAGCATCAAAGACGCCCAAGTCGAAAGCTTCGTATGGAAGAATATCATATGTCGGCACGGAGTACCATACGAGATTGTTACAGACAACGGTTCACAATTCATCTCATCATGTTTCAAGGCTTTTTGCGAGAAATGGAAGATACGACTTCGACCCCGCGATATCCTCAAGGGAATGGGCAGGCCGAAGCTGCCAACAAAACAGTCCTCGATGGTCTGAAAAAGAGACTCAACGAAAAGAAAGGACGATGGGCGGATAATTTAGAAGGAGTCCTATGGTCACACCGAACGACCCCCAGGCGAGCAATTGGCGAAACACCATTCGCACTCGTATACGGATCAGAATGGGTAATCCCAGCCGAGGTCGAAATCCCAGGGATACGTCGCGAACTACTTTCTAGACAGGAAGGTCTAAATCATTCGATACGAACTGGATCTGATTGACGAACGACGTGACAGAGCATTAGTTCGTATCCAAAATTATCAGCAGGCGGCCGCGAGGTACTACACTCGAACGTCCGCAGTGGAAGATTCTACGTAGGGGATTTGGTTCTGCGGAGGGTATTTCAAAACACCGTTGAGCGAAATGCAGGCAAGCTGGGAGCAAACTGGGAAGGACCTTACAAAATCACGAAAGTAGTCCGACCAAGGGCGTACGAGTTAACTAACATGGACGGCATCGAGGTTCCAAGAAGCTGGAATGCCATACATCTAAAGAAGTATTATCATTAAACTGAGACGTCATACATTTTGAACTACAGGACAACTTGATTCCCGAAAGGGGTATGTAGGCAGCCGATCTTCGATCGGTTCAGTTATCCCCCCTCTCAAAAAGGGGGGGGGGGAGTGGGTCCGTATATATCTATACTTCCACATCGGAATTTGGAAAAAATTTAAAATAATTCTCGAACTCAAAATCTGTCCAACTACTTGGAAATCTCCAAAGAACTATCTCGGAAATTTCCAGCAAATCAGCTAGGAAAATCTAAGCTGATCAAACCATCATTCAGCTCGGAACGTTGCAGCGAATCAACTAGGAACTTTCCAGCAAACCTGCTAGGGAAGTCCGAGCAGATCAGCTAGGAACTTCCCATCAAACTAGCTGGGAAAGTCCGAGCAAATCAGCCAGGAACTTTCCAGCAGATCAGCTAGGAAAATCCTAGCTAGCCAAACCAGCTCGGAACCACCAAACTAAACCAGCTCGGGTTTCTGAGCTGAACTAGCCCAGATCCGAGCTAAACCAGGTCGAAATTTCCAAGCTAAACCAGGTCGAAATCAGCCAGGAACTTTCCAGCTGATCAGCTATGAAAATCCTAGCTAGCCAAACCAGCTCGGAACCACCGAACTAAACTAGCTCTGGTTTCCGAGCTGAACTAGCCCAGATCCGAGCTAAACCAGGTCGAAATTTCCAAGTTGAACTAGCTCGGATCTGAGCTAAACCAGCTCAGAATTTCCAAGCTGAACCAGCTCGGATCTGAGCTAAACCAGCTCAGAATTTCCGAGCTAAACCAGCTCGAATCTCAGCTAAACAAGCTCGGATCTGAGCTAAACCAGCTCGGAATTTCCGAGCTGAACCGGGTTGGATCTGAGCTAAACTAGCTCAGAATTTCTGAGCTGAACCAGCTAGGATCTGAGCTAAACCAGCTCGGATCTGAGCCAAACCAGCTCGAATCTGAGTTAAACCAGCTCGGATCTGAGCCAAACCAGCTCGAAATTTCCGAGCTGAGCCGACGTGGATTTCCGAGCTGGCCGTTCTCCGCAAGAATTCTGAGCTATCCGCGGAAATTCCACACAACAAATCTTGGCTTGGAGTTATCCGGTAACAAAAATAAACTATTTTTCTCCTTTTCATTTCAGTCCGTTTCTTTTAGATCAAAATTAGGATATAAACTTTGTAACTTAGAATTCGCCTACTATTACGACGCATGAATAGTTGTTAGGAATAGCTTATCTTGTCCGCTGACGGCCGCGGCGGACAAACACATACATCCATCGTGGATATTAACCAACACGTCCTATATGGATTGATGCTCTATACATCCAACAAACGGATAAAAGCGCGCTATATAAATTTTAGATACCGCCAAGGTATGTTTATTATCGGCAAATGGAACATAAGTCGAGAGGTTAACGTAAGATCCCGAATACGGGTTGTTGACAGGTCTTCAAATCCGCCACACCAGTATGGAGACGATAATAGACCCCAAAATCCAGTATGACGCTACTCAGCACACTGGTAAAATGACGTTCTAACCAAGTATATCTTGGTTCGGTATCTTTGGAATGTGGTCCTGCGGATACCGGTTTATTTTTGGTGAACTGATATACCATGGATTTTAGGGCTTTTAACCATGGTATATGTGTTATTTATCGAGTCTTTTACTATGTTTTAGAGTCTTTTCAGGTGTTTATTAGGTACAAGCACATTTGGAGCATATTTGGTGATTTTGGCACTTTCTGGAGCTAATTGGAGTATTTGACCGAGAGATAGAGTTCACTGTCCGAAACAGAGAAAGGTGTCGATCGTTGCATGCCTAGCATCGATCGATGCACCAGCGAGATGGGCCAAACGACGGTCTGATGAAGAATGATGACATTGCAATTCTGCCCAGAAGTTCTTGATATTTACAAAGAAGCCCCAAAACGTGTTTTAGGTTATAAATAGAGTTTTTGAGCCATTGTTTAGGCTATGCTTCATAACTAAGTTTTATTCTCTTAGGAGATTTTAGGGGGCTGTTTTTGTTCTCGAAAGAGACTTGATTTTGAACCCCAGTTCTTATTTGATTATATGATATTTGGTTTTCTACTTATGATATCTTCTGTCTCGATGAATATGTCTGAGTAGATCACCTGTTAGGTTGAAGGATTCTCATTAGGGATTTCAGAGAATTATAGTTTAATTAATCTGTAGAGATTCATATCTGCTAGTTCTTTATCTAATTTGTTCTTAATGCTTAATCTGAAGTAGCTAATCAGAGTTATGATGGTAGGTTGATTAATTCAGCGGAAGTTGGTTAATTTAACTAGAAAGAATTTAGATAAGCAATTAAACTGTTCGCAAACGGAAGTTTGGTTCAGGTTAATTGTGAACATATCAAACTTGGAATTAATTCTAGTTTAATCTGTTAGTTCTCGCAAACGAAAGTTTGGTTTGCTGCACTTAGACTTAGAGAATTATCGCAAAGGAATTTGGTTAATTCTATATCCGTGTTTGAGTTCTAGAACAGTTATTGATTAGATCTAGATAGATTGATTGCTTGCGTTCTTGATTTCCTGAGAACTCCTGAAACCTAACGCTTCGCCTTCTTGCTTACAAAATCACTTGATTTACTTTGCTATTTCGTTTACTGTTTTCACATCCGCTTCGCTTAATTTAATCTGAACTACTAATAATCTATTGTGTGACTGAGAGTCCTCGTGGGATTCGATACCTTATATACTACGATTGCATTAACTGTGCACTTGCAGTAGAATAGGGAAAACTTACAACCTATCAAGTTTTTGGCGCCGTTGCCGGGGACTCTTTGAGTTCACCTATAGATTTAGTACTAGGAATTAGACTAAGCATTTTTTTTTAATTTTCTTGTTTACTCACGTTTTTTTACTTTGGATTCGCAGGGATTCGCACTGCATCGATCGTTGCTCACCTTGCATCGATCGACACAAGGCGAGAACAGCGATGCTGAGATCTGAGACGTTCAATAGGTTCCGCGCCATGGAGCCTGTGATATTGATTCGCGGTGAAAACGGCGTTTTACGAGACCAAGAGGGTCACATATGCAACGCAAAAGGTCAGAAAATAGATGGGGAAGGAAACCCCATCTTACCAGATTTCCATGTATTGGTTGGGCAAGTAGCTGAGATGCAGAATAAGATAGATGACATCCACGACATCTTACTTAGGGAGAGACAGTTCCGAGCTGAGGCAAAAATCTGATAAATTTGCAGAGGTACACTATATGGCTGGAGCCAACTCTTATGGACATACACTGGGACATCAGCAGAGACAAGGTTCTAGGCATGCTCAAGGATCAAGAGACCATAATTATACTTCCTATCTGGCACCTCCTACACAAAGGAGCAAACTAGAGATGATGATAGAACAATCAATTGAAAAGCAACAGCAGAACACAGCTTCTTTCAGCTCGAAGCTAGAGAACCTGTACACTAATTTGAATGAGAAATTTGAATCCTTGAGCACTCGTATGAAGCATCTGGACACACAGATGGATCAAGTTTCAAGTTCTACCTAAAGGAAGGATTCTCAAGATGCTCAGGCCAGCAACATTCCCATTCAGGATGACACACAGATGGATCATGGATCATGTCTAGCAGTTAAGGCTGTGGAATTTGTGGAAGACAGAGGGGGATTTGATGTTGAATTACCTGAGTTTGAAAGCTTCGATGCACCTGACTCAACAGAGATTGACATGGATCTCTTGACTTGGATAGTTCAGATTGAAGCAGGACCATGCCAAGAAGAGAAATTTGAGTCTGAGATGGCTGGAATGGACCAAGAAGCGGATAAACCCGAGACTGTAGTTGAAACACGAGCTGAGACAACAGCATCGATCGATGCATCACAAGCACCGATCGTTGCACCCCGAAAGGAACCAGTTTCGCTCATATCTCAAGGACCTGCTAAGGAAAGAACCTATAAACCTCCATTACCATTCCCGAAAGCTCCCGTTAAGTCTAAAGATTTGGTTCAGTGCACAGTGGTGGTTGACAAGAAGATGGTGGTTCCACAAGAGCCTACTCTAACATCTTCAAGGCCTAAAACTACTCATAAACAGAAGGCTCCGAACATCAAATCTTTGCCAAAGGTAAAGCATAAATCCTCTAAGTTTAAACCTCCTGACTCCACTGTTTTGAATACAGGAAAGAGCGTTAAAACACCCAAGTGTCAATCTCACCCTACATTCCTCCCGACGTTCCTTGGACGACATCATGCTGCTACTGCTTACACACCACCATGGATGATAAGGCATTCACAGAGACACTCAAAGTCTCTGCTGAAACCTCCATGAGTCTGACCCCTTTCCAAAAGTCAAGCTAATGACTTAAAACAAGCGCTGAGTGGGAGGCAACCCACTGCTAGGTTTAATTATTTTTCCTTTTTATTTTTGGTGTTTTTCTTAGGATTTCACGATTTTATTGTTTTTGTTAGTTTTAGATACAGAACACAAGTCTGGAGATGTGTGACGATCGTTGCTCACATGTGCAACGGTCGTTGCAATTGGTTCAAATCGAAAATTAAGGTACGTTGAGCTAAACTAGAATCAATCTGGTTCAACCAGCATCGATCGTTGCCCCTAAAGCAACAATCGTTGCACCCACGACCAGGTAAGTTACCTTAAACCCTATTTTCTCTCCTTCTTCTCCATTTCCTTTGGTCGACACACCGAGAACCCAAACCGAAAATCACCATTTCTTCATCGATTTCTTTGATTCTAAGCACTATTTCACTTATTTTTACATCCCCAATCTGTTTCTCCTACCCATTTCTCACGAAATCAAGGTAATGTACTTCTATTTTCGATTTTTCGGATTTCACTTTTAGGGTTTTAGAAATTGGAGATTTTAGATGGAATTGATGAATGCATGTTGACATGATTATGCTTTAGGTTGTTTAGTGATGGATTGTTGTTGATTTTGTGGTTGATAACACAATTTTGAACTGATTTTGATGTTTTGTTTGCGGCGTAATCGCCTAGCAACGGTCGTTGCTTTGCGATTTTGGGAAATGTTCGATACAACGAAATCTCCTTGCAACGATCGATGCCTTAGATGCAACGGTCGATGCTTCGCGATTTCACAGTGAAAATTTTGCCGAGACTTATAAATGTTTGAACTCTGTTTTTGCAGATGGCGTCTCAAAGGCAACCCCGCAAGAAGCGAGCCACAGCTTCCACAGCAACACGACACTACACCCCACCGGCTCAATGGTTCAGCAGAGAGTCAGTAGCACCTCCCCCACACTTGATCTCTGCAGGATCTACGGGTTCAGTACTGAGCCGAGGCGCATCGCCATGCCACTCGAGTGGGATCCGGTTGAGGCTCGCACATTCTGGGAGAGTATTGGCAGCGGTCGATACAACTCCAGGACCACACCTGTAGTGCAGATGAGACATCCGGTGCTGCGATATGTCTCGCGTATCTAGTGCTGGAGCTTGCTTTGCAAGTTTGAGGCCAACAAGATGCGCAAACTTGAGATGGAGTTGCTGTTTATGGGGCTGAGAGATCAGTTTAGAGGTTCTAGCGTGAGAGATCCTACTGCGGGTCTCAACTTGGGAGCTATTTTCGCACAGCATTTAGTTGATCTGCAGCTGAAGCCGTTTGATGGAGCTGGTACTGAGATGGTAGGGAGTTTACTTACTCCCATTTTTGAGTATTGTGGGATTCCTCTTCATGGCACAGAGCGTGATACAGCTCGGGAGTTCCTGGATCTCAGCCATTTGCAGAGCGCTACCTAGCTCAAGGAGGGGCGCATTTGGGTTTACACTGATCCGACCACTGGGAGGACTGGTATCGAGCTTCCTGCTGCCAGATGGACACAGATTGACACATTAGAGGCACTGAGATTTCAGCCTCCTGAGTCTGCGCAGCGTGGGATTCCGACTATGGCTCATCCGCTGGGAGAGCCTTCCTCACGAGCTTCGACTTCTGCTGCCCCTACTCCTGCGCCAGCGCCTGCCCCAGTCGACATTGTGGGTCCCTTTCCAGAGCCTGCGATGGCTTACGGTGCATACTCTGAGGCAGAGTGGAGAGAGAGATCAGATGGTATGTTTCGAGTTCTTTGGAACTTCGTGCGTACTTGCAGCTACAGGAGGCCACCACAGATCCATCAGCCCGTACCTGACCGTCGTCGACAGCGATCTCCGACTGATACTGATCCCGCAGCTGAGGCAGCCGATGACGATGCACAGTATGGTGGGATAGATGATGAGAGCGAGTGAGCGTAGTCTCCATATTCAGACTTTCGGTTCTGTATTCTGACTTTTATCTTTTCTTGCACTTTTGTTTTTTTGCATTTTCTTATTTTCCTTAGGATTCTACTATGTTTGGATGATTTGTACTTTATTTGGTACATCTTTTGCTTCGGTTTTACTCTGTTTCTAGTGTTTTCAGCTTGCAGGGACCAAAATTGACAAAAACAGACGGACTAACCTGCTAACTTGCTGACTGTTCGTGAAAACGCAGTGCGTCGATCGACACACCATTGTGTCGATCGTCACAATACGAAAGAATCGCACAGCAACGGTCGGTGCACCTAGTGCAACGATCGGTGCATGTGCGACAGAGGTAAAACCCGACAGAACTAAAACATCCATTAACAATTTTTCTTTCTTTTTTTTACCGATCCTTCGCTGGACACTACTGGGGACAGTGTGTCTTAAGTGTGGGGGAGGTGCTACTGACTTTTGTTTTTTGTTTTCTTAAGAGTCAGTCAGTTTTTCAAAAAAAATATTTGTTTTATTGAGTCAAAATTGTTTAAGTAAGAAACTATGATTTTCTGAGAAGATTTGCAAGACTTGCAGGAACTTAAGTAACCATTGGGATGAAGTTGCAGGATCTATCTCTGACTATTAGAAAATCCCATCACAGATCAACCTAGTGGGAACACCCACATCACTTCAGGTATCAGAGGATCCTTTTACTGACTTCAACTTAATACTGACTTAGATTTCTCACCTAAGGGCATGGTATACTTTGTGTCGGATTCCCTTGTTAGTTCTGACACAGCCTGTCAACCTATCCTATTTAGTTCCCTTCTCCCCTTCTATAAAGTAAAAAAAAAAAAGATAATAAACTGAGGATGAGTTAGTAACTCCGAAGTGGTCATGGGAAGGGTAGCAAACACTATTTTCTCTCATGTGATCCATGGAATGTGTCCAAAGTACACCCCATAATGGGAAGAATACTGATAAAAAAAAAAAATGATACCCAGTGGGGAAAAATCAGTTGTTAAAGAAGGGAAAGAGAAGAAAGGGACTAGAGAAAGATAGTATGGTGGTCTAAAGCTGATAAGGTAAGAATCCATGTGCCCTTTGATCGATACTCCTTAGGTGAGACCGCACTTAAATACTTGCAGAAGTCAGTAGGGAGAATTTGAATGCTTGAATGTGATTGTGGAGTTTACCTAGGACAGTTGCTAAGTGTGGGGGAAGTACATGTTGGTCTTGATATTTTGTGATTGATTCTTTCAGTGATTTACTAAGGGGAATCTGAGTATTGTTGCTTCTATGACGAAAAGAGTTTCTGAAGAGTTTTCAAACCTCTTGACTACATTTAGTTCTTTGTCTTGCTTGAGGACAAGCAAGAGCTAAGTGTGGGGGAGTTGATATACCATGGATTTTAGGGCTTTTAACCATGGTATATGTGTTATTTATCGAGTCTTTTACTATGTTTTAGAGTCTTTTCAGGTGTTTATTAGGTACAAGCACATTTGGAGCATATTTGGTGATTTTGGCACTTTCTGGAGCTAATTGGAGTATTTGGCCGAGAGATAGAGTTCACTGTCCGAAACAGAGAAAGGTGTCGATCGTTGCATGCCTAGCATCGATCGATGCACCAGCGAGATGGGCCAAACGACGGTCTGATGAAGAATGATGACATTGCAATTCTGCCCAGAAGTTCCTGATATTTACAAAGAAGCCCCAAAACGTGTTTTAGGTTATAAATAGAGTTTTTGAGCCATTGTTTAGGCTATGCTTCATAACTAAGTTTTATTCTCTTAGGAGATTTTAGGGGGCTGGTTTTGTTCTCGAAAGAGACTTGATTTTGAACCCCAGTTCTTATTTGATTATATGATATTTGGTTTTCTACTTATGATATCTTCTGTCTCGATGAATATGTCTGAGTAGATCACCTGTTAGGTTGAAGGATTCTCATTAGGGATTTCAGAGAATTATAGCTTAATTAATCTGTAGAGATTCATATCTGCTAGTTCTTTATCTAAGTTATTCTTAATGCTTAATCTGAAGTAGCTAATCAGAGTTATGATGGTAGGTTGATTAATTCAGCGGAAGTTGGTTAATTTAACTAGAAAGAATTTAGATAAGCAATTAAACTGTTCGCAAACGGAAGTTTGGTTCAGGTTAATTGTGAACATATCAAACTTGGAATTAATGCTAGTTTAATCTGTTAGTTCTCGCAAACGAAAGTTTGGTTTGCTGCACTTAGACTTAGAGAATTATCGCAAAGGAATTTGGTTAATTCTATATCCGTGTTTGAGTTCTAGAACAGTTATTGATTAGATCTAGATAGATTGATTGCTTGCGTTCCTGATTTCCTGAGAACTCCTGAAACCTAACGCTTCGCCTTCTTTCTTACAAACTCACTTGATTTACTTTGCTATTTCGTTTACTGTTTTCACATCCGCTTCGCTTAATTTAATCTGAACTACTAATAATCTATTGTGTGACTGAGAGTCCTCGTGGGATTCGATACCTTATATACTACGATTGCATTAACTGTGCACTTGCAGTAGAATAGGGAAAACTATATACCTATCATGAACGAAAGATGCGAGGCGAGAGTCTCGCGGAAAGTCGGGATCAAAAATCCAAACCCAGTAAAATACATCACACTGGTCTCGACAACGTCATTATTGAGTACACGACCAACTTGGGAATGTAAGATGGCCGCACTAGTACTAAAGTCAACCAGAAAACTCCTAATAACCCAGTAAGACGCTTCCAAGGACGCTGGTTTAAACATTATAAGTCCACAGGAGAAAACATATTGTTATTTCTCGGACTCAAAACCCAGTAAGACGCTTCCGAGCACACTGGTCTGATCATTGCAAAACCCAGTAAGACGCTTCTGAGCACACTGGTCTAGTCACTATTAGTCCGCAAGAGAAAAACGTTTTTGTTACTTCTCTGACTCAATTTCGAAACCCGGTAAGACGCTTCCGAGTACACTGATCCAATAATTATAAATCCGCAAGAGGAGTAGACGTACTCCTCGAACTCGGTAGCAAAACCTGATAAGGTGTCGCTAGACACGACGGCCCATGACGAACATATATCCGCAAAAGGATGGTGTTTGTGACACTCCCCAAAACCAATAAGCAATAGACCAAACGCTTTGGAAAAACTCGAAGATCGCGGCCATCTTACGAGATAAAGCTTAGATCGGCGAATATTAGGCTCCCCGAGCCAACCCAACTTCGTTCTTCGAGTAGTGTTTTCCGATAACTTACAAGACGCCGTCTGAAAAATAATCTCGGAGACTAAAAACAAAAATGATCCGGAAAACGATTTCGGAAACTTAAAACAAAGTAGTTTATTTAAAGCAAAGGATTCTTAAGGTTGAATGACCAACCATTCCGGAGACAACAACTAACAAGAGAACAACACAGACAAACGCGACTTTTAAAGATAGGAGCGAGCCGTAGGCATTGGAAACGCCGGCAGACTCCGCGTCATCGACGAGGGAAGAGTCCCACTGCAACGTCCCACCGGAATCCCCAGAAAAAGGAGAGAAGTTGAAGCAATTCCCCGCCTCGGTCATCAACTGGTTGTACGCAGGGACATCATCCGCAAGAAGCGCCGCCCTCATGATCTCGAGCTGCTCCTCCTCGGCCTCGAACGCTGGAGGATCATGTGCCTTCAGCGCGACAATCATCTCAAGATTGCTGTTTGTTTCGATAAAATCGCAGTGCCTCTTTTTTGGCCGTGGGAAATTTGGCGAAAATGTCGTGAAGCTTCTTAAAGTGGGACGAGAACTTATCAAACATCCCCTTCCTCCCCCTCTTGGTCGCCTCCTTCAAAGCAGCGTCACGAGAAGAGTTATCCTTCACAAGCTTCAGCTTTAAAGCCTGGGCTTCAGCAAGAGCCTCCGCCTTTTCAGTGTTCACAGAGTGCCGCGCAGCCTCAAACTCGGCCGCTTGTAATTTGCACGCAGCTTTTAATTCAGAAAGAGAAAGCTCCAGTTTCTGGTTCTCGGCCAGATGTTTGCGGAACAATTCCTGAGCTCCACGGATTTCTTTCTTGGATTCGGCAGCCTGCATGTTCACTGCCGCCCATGCCTGGAAAAAGGGGAGGGTATATGAAAGTCAATCCAGTAAACAGCCACGCCAGTCAAAAAGGAAAGGTCTCTACCTTTAAGAAATCATGGCCGGCATGGGTAAGTGAATCGCCACACGACATATCCCCATATTGGACCAGGTCATCTCCAGCGTGCCATACTCCAGAACAGAACTTCGCAACTTCCGCGACATTATCATAAACAGGACCCTTGAAGGTTGTGCCGCTCGAAACAGACTTCGGGACGGTGCGAGGAGCTTCAAGGCCACCTGCTCTCCTGATCCTTTTCTTTCTCTTTTCAGGCGGAACATTCTGAGCTTCCAAAACCAAGACTGCTCCTTTGGAGATACGGCCAGTGCCGGAGTTTTGGCCAGTTTCCAGATCGCCTGTAACCATGGGAACCTCTTGATTAAGAAACATACCTTGCACAGGTTCCTGGCCATCTTCGGCTACCTCAGACGCTTTTCCCTCGCTTCCTGGCCTCTTTTCTTCTGCCGCCGCTTTCCTTTTAGCTTTCGCAAGTTCGCGTTGAGATACCGCAAGCGGTGCGCTCTGGAATGACATCGTCCAAGCTATGGCAATCTACAAAAAAGGAGGGGAGAAAAAACTGAAAGAGTCTAAGGAGGAGGAATAGTAAAAAACAATCGAGAAAGAGGGTGGAGAGGGAAACTTACAAAATATAGAGAGAGTTAGTGAATGAAGAAATGAATGGAAGACGAAAAATATTTATAGAATGAGTGGGGGCAGAATCATAATTTCACATGGTTTCTCAGAACGATCTCGGAATCAGCCAAAAAAGGTCAGTTCCGAATAGCCGAGTAAGCTCTTTCGAGCAATTGTTTTCGCCTCGAATACAAAATAACCTCGCCATCATCACATTCGAGTCTGACGAGCTGGGGGGCTAACTGTTGGGGTCAAAAAAAAAACCTCGACGAAAAAAATAGCCGAAGACAAGATCAGACAATCGGACATAGACGAATGTCCGCATCGGACAAACGAAGTTTCATATGAATAACCAAGTTATATGAAGTATCGCCAGCTTCGCTTGAACGACTTATTGAACAAATGGATTCAACGGATACATTTCAGATGACATTTCATATAAGGCGGACCAATCGGACAAACATACCTTCCAACAGGGATTGCGGATCAACGAAACAACCAAACAGATAAAGAACGAGCTGATTCAGCTCGGAACCGAGCTAAACCAGCTCGGAATCACCGATCTGAACCAGCTCGGAGATTCCGAGCTAAACCAGCTCGGGTTTTCTGAGCTGAACCAGCTCAGGTCTGAGCTGGTTGCAACTAACTCGGACTCTCCGAGATAAACCGGCTCGGATCCGAACCTTTCCTTTCTATTTTTCCAAACATGGTTTATCCCTTCGGGAGTTTCGAGCTGAATGCACCTCTTGTATACTTCCGAGCTGGACCTCTCTGAACTTTCCAAACGGATAACCAAACATTTGCCAAAGTGCACAACCTGTTGCAATCCATCTTCGGAAACATCGGCATATACCTTCTTGGCCAATAACTTGGGCTGACGGATCAAGTTAAAAGAAATAAGAACTTAGGCCCAAACATACAACGTTTGGAAGCCCAAGACTTTGGGCCGAATAAGTAAGTTTGTACGCAAATGAACTCGGATCGTCCGTTCTTGGCCCATTCGGCAAATAGGTCAAGCCGCGGAAAGATGGTTGTCAAAGAAAAGAGATAGATACAAAGAAGTAAAGAAGGAGATATCTCCGAGCTAAAGAGGAAAATCCGAGATAAAAATGTTAATCTTAACCGAAAAAGGAAGGAGATAACAACAGGAAGATTTCTGTAAATCTTGCGGAAATATTCTCGAAGCCGACTTACCGTAGCTATATAAGGAGATGGAAGTCATACGATTGAGGCAGAGCGAAAAACCCTAGCATCTAGACTTAAGAGCTTAGCAATTTTCTTAGCCGATTCCTTTCTTTTGTATTCTCGTTTCCATTCACTGTCCTCTTTTCCGACCTCTTATCAATAAATTATCCTCCGGGTTTACTAGTTTGGTGCATTTATCTTTGAAGTTTCTGTTCCCTAAAAAGTTGCTCTACAAGTTTTGACAGTGCAAGTTCCGACTCTCACAAGGAGATGAAATGATGTAGTCCCATGTGGTGTCTTAAATGCAGTCATGTAGGCTCATAAGGCGTCATTCAGCTTTGTAGACAAATCTTTCCTAGTCTTTCCCACTGTCTTCTCTAGTATGTCCTTGATTTGTTTGTTGGAAATCTCAACTTGTCCAATTATCTGAGGCTGATATGGAGTAGCCACACAATGATTAACACCATGCTTCTTCAACAGCTTCTCGAAGACCTTGTTGATGAAGTGAGAACCACTATCCCTAAGACCAATCCGAGGAACAACAAAGCTGGGGATGATGATAGTCTTAAACAGCTTAAGAACTACCGACGAATCATTGGTTGGATAAGAAATCGTTTCAACCCACTTAGACACATAGTCTACAACAACCAATATGTACTTATTACCGTATGATGAAGGGAATGGACCCATCAAACGATGCCCCAGCAATCGAAAACCTCAACCTCCAAGATGAAGTTCTGTGGCATCTCATGTCATTTCCTTATCTTCCCTCCCCTTTGTCAAACATCACACTCAGAATAAACAGATGAGTATCATTAAACATTGTGGGTCACCAGAAGCCTTCTTGAAGAACCTTGGAGTCCGTCTTGAAAGTGGCGAAGTGTCCAATATACTCAGACCCATGACAGTGGTAAAACACAATTTGAACTTCAGATTCTGCAATGCAGTGCATGTAGATACCATTTGAACAATGCTTGTACAAATAACGCTTGTCCCTGTAGAACCGTCTGATTTCTTAAAAAAATTTCTTCTTCACATATCCCTTAAATACCTCTAGCTCATCCTCTTCAGCAAGTTCATTCGAAAAATAAACGTACCAGGGTTTATTGGAAGTAAGACATGTGGTAACATCAGATACGAAAGCATCAAATAGAACATATGAAGTATCTGCTCTCATTTTCAGTTGGTGTCGACCAACACCAGTGTTGGTGTCAGGCGACATTGAATCATGTCAATCCCTCAGCGTCAACCTTGATCGACTTTTGTCAGTGTTTTCGATATGGGTGCCGACCAACACCATGCCTGCAGTTCGTAAAGACCGAAGGTTTTCAGCTTACTTTCTTTATCAGCTACACCATTTTCTACACCCTTCTTGTCCCTTACTTCGATATCAAACTCCTGAAGAAGTAGAATCCATCAAATCAATCTCGTCTTAGCATCCTTTTCTGCATCAAGTACTTGAGTGCAAAATGATATGTATGCATAATCACCTTGGATCCAATAAAATAGGAGAAAAAAATTCTCCAAAGCAAAGACCACAACTATCAATTCCTTTTCCGTTGTTGCATAATTCCTTTGTGCATCATTGAGCGTTCTACTTGCATAGTTGATAGCATGAAGTTTCTTGTCCCTTCTCTGGCCCAATACAGCTCATAATGCGAAGTTATTGGCATCACACATCACCTCGAAAGGCAATTCCTAGTCTGGGGGTTGCAAAATTGGATCAGAAATCAAAGCCTGTTTGAGTTCCTGAAATGCAGAATGACACTCATTTGTGAACTCAGACTTCACATCTTTGCACATAAGTGCAGTAAGTGGTCGTCGAGTTATCTTGTTGAAATCTCTGATAAACCTCCTGTAGAACCCATCATATCCAAGAAAACTCCTTACTACCTTCACTGAATCTGATTCTAGCAATCTTGTCATGACGTCAATCTTAGCTAGATTAATCTCAATTCCTGCCTCAGAAAATCTGTATCCAAGTACAATTTCATCTTTGACCATAAAATCACACTTTTCCTAATTCAGAACCAAGTGATTTTCCTCACATCTAGCAAGCACTTTACACAAATTTTCCAGACAAGCGTGATAGGATGGTCCGTAAACAGAGAAATCGTTCATGAAGACTTCCATGAAATCCTTAATCATGTCTGTGAAGATTGACATGATTCACCTCTGGAAGGTCACAAGGGCAGTACATAATCAAAATGGAATTTTGCGATATGAAAAAGTGTCATAGGGACAAGTAAAAACGGGCTTCTCCTGATCGTGTGGATGAATGGGAATTTGAAAGAAGGAAGAATACCCATCGAGGAAGCAGTAGTATGAATGGTTTGCTAACCTCTCCAGCATTTGATCAATGAAAAATAGAGGCAAATGATCCTTCTTGGTAGCAGCATTCAACTTCCTATAGTCGATGCCCATCTTGTGTCCAGTGATCGTCCATGTAGGAATCAGCTCGTCCTTTTCGTTCTTCACCATTGTGACCCTTTTTTTCTTAGGAACCACATGAACCTAACTAATTCAATCATTGTCAAAAATAAGATAGATGATCCCAACCTGCATCAGATTCATGATCTCCTTCTTAATAACCTCCTTCAGGTTTAGATTCAAACACCTCTGATGCTCAATCAGTGACAAGATCTCATACTCAAGATGTATCATATGCATGCACATGTCCGGAGAGATAAATATCATTAAGAAAATAGTCAAAACTTTGTGATGCTTGCGCAACTTGCTTAGTAATAAGGTGATTTAAGTATTATTAAAAGCATTGACAATAACAGGACAAGGATAAGTAGAATTCTGACCTAGATATGCGTATTTGAGGCTTGCAAAAAGCTGTTTGAGCTCGATTTTGCGAGTATTTTCCTCGCTCCAATCGCCAAGTGTTACAACTTTCTGTGAATTGCAAACCCCATCCTCATGAGCTACCAACTGCATCACATGGTCACTATCATCCATCATTCTAACATACCCAACAGTCTTGTAATCTTGACCCTTCATTTGCTACGCAGAACCCATCAATTCTCTCTCCAAATGATCTGCATGATATATCTCATGAAATATCTCTGAAGGTCTCTCCATCGATTGTCCGCTGCATCATCAGCTTATCCATATCAAAATTTATTACCAGAGACCCTCCCTTGCTTCACATCAATGATGACACCAGCTATAGTTAAGAATGGTATATCCAGGATAAGAGAAACCTTTGGCTCATCAATACAATGCAGAATCACAAAGCTTGTGGGGATCATACAATTGCCATTTTCACTGGCACATCTTCTATAAGGCCCTCTAAAATCATCATGAAACGATCAACTAGTATGCGCAAAGTAAGCCATGCCTATCTTCAAAGCAAGTGTGTATGGCATAAGATTGACACTCGGTCCCAAATTACACAACGATCTCTCTAACGTACGTCTAAAGATAGAGAAGTCCAAAACAAAGTTTCATGGGTACTTCAGTTTTTTTGGAATTATGTTCTGGATGACAACACTACAGACTTCATTGATCATCATTACACTTTTCTCATCACCCATATCAATTGTTGGCATATATTTGAAGCATCTCTAGACAATCAGGGTATTCTTGGTAGCATCTATCAAAGGCACTTAAAGAGTAAGATTGCTTAACAAAGCCTTGTACTTAGTCTCATAAAGCTAGAATTTAGACTTGATGGGGTTTATCAGGAAAGGTACCTTGGGTTTGTAAGCCTTATCATCATCACCCTTCTGCAATTTCATAGAAATCCTGTCAGTACATATGTGGTGTCGATCGACACCGAGGTAGTGTTTGTTGACACTGAACTTTGGACTTGAATCCACGATAACATTTCCTTTGGTGTCGCCCTTAGAATTGACCTTTGTTGATTTCTGTCCGCCATAAGGACTCAAAATCTCCTCTATAGAATGGTGCCGGGAGACACTGACTAGGTATCGGGCGACACCATCTTTGCTCAACACCTCTTTTCTTTTGTGTCGATCTCGTTCGATTTTCATTTGTGCTCGACACTCAAAGAATCCTTTTCTAACATGGGTGTCGACCAACACTCAATGGGCATGTCGACTGACACCAGTCTTATACAAGCAAAATCATCTTCTTCCAACTCTTCTAACTCCACGAGTTCTACAACACTCTACCTCTTTTTCGGAACATGATGCAGCTATTTTCCATTTCTCAGCGTGATGGCATTGCACTAGTATTTGAGATTAGCACCAGTCCTTCCAGAAAGAAATCCATTTTGCCTTTTCACAACTCTAGCAGTTTGAGGAAATTGAATATCCAATTTCTTCAGATGGGTGTTCAATGCCACAAATTTATCATTCAAATCAGCATACAAGGCATCGATCTTCTTGTTGAAGTCCTTAGTAGTCTTTTGTTGTCCCTCAAAAACCTGCTTCATCATATTCCAGCCTACTCTAATGAGTTGGTGCAGGAGGTGCTTGGTAAGAAGAAGCTCTATATGTCCTTGTGAATGAACTATTATGCTAGAAGACTTCTGAAATGCAGGTTTCAGAATGTAACCAGAAGAGTTTTTATTGCCTGTGAAGGCACTCTTCTAACCATTACCAATGTAGGTCATGTTTCCCTGTGGATTCACATATCTTTGACCCTGAAAACCAGGTCCTCTTACTTGACATCTTCTTCTTACACTCATCAACTAGTTCATAAGCACCAACCTCTGCAGGCAACTGAACCTGCTTCTTCTTCACCAAAACATTATGCACAGAATCCAACTTATTCTTCATCTCAGCAAACTGAATTCCATCCATATTTCATGCCATCTACTGCCTTTCAAAGTAAGCATTCTTGGTTTTATTGCTAGATGTCAAGTTCTGGATCAGCTCACTTTCCTGCTCAGGATAACTTGTCTTGAAGTTTTCACTGCTAGCATCATCCAAGTCCATTTGATACCTCCAATCTACACCTCTGAAAAAAATTTCCAGCAGTTAAACTTGTGAAAACCATGGTGTGGACAATTGCGTTGGTACTCTCTAAAGCGCACTCAAGCAGCCTTAAAGGCTTATGTAAGAGCTTGTTTGAACTGAGAAATCAAGTTCCTCATGTTATCAGATTGTGCTTCATCATAAAAGCTCCTCAGAAATGCCTTTTTATTGTGCATCAGAGTTCGTCAGAGAAACTGTTGGCAACTGCTTCAACTAACAAGCAACATCCCCACGAAAAGAGTGTGGGAAGAGCTTACAAAAGAGATAGTCATAGCTGACTCCATCGTGCTTTATGCTAGCCACCAAGTCCTTGAAACTTTCAATGTGGTCCTTTGGATGTTCATGAGACTTGAAACATATGTTTTCCAACAAGAATGTAGTATTTCGTTATCACTTCAAAGTCGTATTTTTGGATGGTAGGAAGTCTGATCGCATAACTGTTTGTATATAAATCATTCGGCATGTTATAATCTCCAAGTGTCATGTATGCGGCAGCAGCCTCACCACCCCATGTTGATTAAGCCATGCGCCAGCAGCGGTTTCAATCACATGAACACAAATGATGTTCCCTCCATCATCCAATCTGTTCATGCTCATTGAAAGGTTAACCCTGGCGGTCACGAAGAACACCAGCCTCATCGAGGATCAAGATCACTGGTTGGTTCATTTTCTCTGGTTTCTTTATTTTCCGGTTCGTTCTTTCTAACCTAGCAAGCTCCTGATTCTGAAGATACAAAAGCTGTTTGTCTGGATTGCTCCACGTTGCACGAATAGACATGCACAAATTTAGTATTAGTGGTCGAACTCGGTGTCGCTCAATGACCTTGCGATGTCGGTCGACGCTGAGTGATTTTTATCTTAGAAACCCGAAACACCAAAGAAAAGTAGGAAAGAAGGATGTAAGTAACAAAAAAAAAAGCTTAGTAGAAATTTAGAACTCAAATTTGTTGGTAAAACCAGAGGCCCAGAACAACGGCGCCAAGAACTTGATAGGTCAAATTTAAATCATTAATTTTTCAACTGCAAGTGTCAATGTATTATCGTAGTACTTAGGGTATCGAACAAAGAATTACCAATAGACTATTTGTTTTCAATGAAGACTAAGCAGATAAAATGGTTGAAAGCAGTAAACAGTGTGATTAAACAAAAGTGTAAAATCAATATGGGAAGGCGTCAGGCTTAGGGAAGTTCTCAGGAAATCATCAAAGTAAGGCACCGGTTAATCAGAATTCAGATTTAATCACATGTTTATGAACTAGAAACACAAGTATAAAATAATTCAACTCTCGCTACAATTATTTTCTATGTCTAGCAAACTAAAGATCCAAATCTCTTTGCAATCCTAGAGTTATAAACCTGCAATGAATTCAATTTCGTTCATTCACAATTTTCCTAAACCAAATCTCTTTGCGATTTGTTAAATTGTTCACTCTAATTTTTTTTCCAGATTATTAACCACATTGTCGTGCTAATCAATTAACCTAAGATATAAGCTCTAGGTGATTAATACAAAATTAGCTTTAAGAACAACTTAGGTGGTGAACTATTAGATGGTTAATCCTAATTAATAAGATAACCTAACAGAACATGAAATCCTTAACGAGAATTCCTAAATCTAACAAGGTAAACTACTCAAACATAATGATGAATGAACAACACATGGTGAATAAAAAACCAATGAGACTGAATAGATAAATAAATGGGGTTCAAAATCTTCTCTCCAAGAGTACATAGTAACAGATCAACTTCAAACTCTAAAAATCTCCAATCTCCAAAAGCAAAAACAAAGATGATGATAAAACTCTTCTAAATTATAATTAATAGTCTAAACATGTTTATGGACTTTATTACAAATAATGAAACTTTTGGGCTCTTTTGCAATTCTTCAAAAGATCTCTTAAGTCGCGTGGGAAGTCTTGTTTTGGGGTTGGTGTCGACCGACCCTATCTGGTGTTGGGAGACACCAATGTCGTCTTACGGCTCCAACTTCGACTTCCTACATCAAGCTTCAACATAGCTCCAAAATTCCCAATTTAGATTCAATCACGTGCCAACCTGTAAAGGACTCCATAGACTCGAAAGAACAGTTAAAAGACTCTATATATAAACATATCATAGTCAAAATTCCAAAAAACCATGATATATCATGCACAAACATTGGTTATATCTTGCTTGGTATTTGATATTGGATGCAAAGACTATCAGAATGCTCATTGGATCATGTCAATAGGAAGAAAAATGAAGTTGCTCATCAAATTTCATGTTTATTGGATGTGAATGAAGATATGTATGCAATTTTTAATTGTCCTCTAGTTCATATAATTAAGTATTTGTATCAACCGTACACAGTTTAAGTATTAATATAAGATGTTATAAAAAAAGTTAAAAGTTATACTAACTAAGTGATGATGGTGATTTGTTTCGTTAATCCATAGAAGATATCATACTATTTTGAAGTGTGGTATTATTTTAGTTTGCCACTTGACTGCCTATCAACATTTTAAATGGTAATTTTACAAATTATGTGTCTTTTTGGATTTTCAATGTAATTTTTACAACAACAAAATTACCTATTATAATCTCAAGTTAAAAAAATATTTAATAAATAAATTATTGAAATGAAAATAATCATTTGTTAACAATATTCAAGAGTCATTTTCTACAATTAAATATTTTTCTACCTTTTTCCAATGTAGTTAACATACATGTAACTATATATTACTGTTTTTTTTTCCAACATATATTACTGTTTAAAATTCTAAAGAAAACAAATTATTTAAATTCTTGTATACTAAGTAATTCATTTTAAATATAAAATGACAAATATATTTCGAAAAATTCTATATGTCTGGTAAGAAAATACATATCTGAAGGACGAAAAAGGAATTCATGATTCTAATGTGAAATCTTGCATGCTTTTGATCTTAGCAATACACAATTATGATAAATAGATTAATAGTTTCAATACTAATATATTATATGCTTTTGATCTCAATGAAATATGACATGAAGTGAAAAAAAAGCCAGCTCGAAGAAAATATTGAAGATGACGATACTAAAATGGTACATCCTTTCGATCTCAACAAATCATGTTAGGACCAAGGAGAACTTCATCATGATAAATAGAGCCCATGTATGGTACTGGATATACTGAAAATTATTGTCCCAAAGTATTTATAAATTTGTCTCGAATTAGCAGGTATTTCATTAAAATAAATTTATGGTTATTGTTTCTCTTTTTTCTATCTTTGATGACCATCAATAATAAAAATTCCTATATGTGATCTTTATTATAAGAATCGTAGTATTATTATGACGTTTTTTTAAGGTCATGAACCATCATTGCTATTTTGATTTTTTGGCTTGTGATTTTAATTTTTTTCGTTTTGAACTGAAAGACTATTCATAAACTATACTTTGAACTAAAAATTATTATAAAATATTGAATAATGCTTATTGATAAAAAAAATCATAAAAATGAATAAAAATTTCTTAAGGATAAAATAACAAAAAGCTTAAGTTTCTAACTGATTTATTACATTTTCTACTATTGTTTAGAATTACAAATTATTTGCTTTAGAAGACGGTCTTCTCGTTCCAATGCATCTTTCTTCATGTGTAGGATTTTATAGTTATTAAATCCCACAACTCTCATAATTTATTCCATGCAAAGTAAAAAAAATAATTTACTTTTTTATTGAATATTCTTCAAATGACTCTTTCACCACGTGAATTAGCTCTTCAAATTTTTTTAGACACTTGTTTTGTTGTAATGCAAGAATATTTAAATTCGGGGAATTTGGTGGAACATTAATCGAATGTCATAATTATTTTGGGAAGCGGCTGCTCGAAACTCTTCGTTGCTTGATCAACATGCATCCTCGCGTTATCTTGTTGAATGAAGATAGTTTTCCTACATCTTCACATAGCCATATTTCATGAATTTTAGGAATAAATTCTTCAACCAAACATTTTTTTCTATCGTGTCTCTTAACATATATAACCGGGCTTACTTTGATAGTCCCCGCTTCTCGATTTTTGCTTCGTCTTTGTGCAGTCTGGATACTGACAAAAGGAAAAATTTCATTTTTCCAGAAAATAATTATTTTCATTCATCATGGACGAGCCATTGCAACTAAAAATATCACATTTCCAATAAAACTTGTACTCTGATATACGATATACACAAATGAATATTAATGTGTCCACATGCGTGCCACAAGCAACCATTATTAAACAAATCAATAGAATGTTACATGCTATAATTATATAAAAGAATGTGTGTTACATGCAAAAGTTATAGAAATATCAATAATATTACATGCAAAAAAATCAGTAAGTGCATAGTTGTACATGCAACAACTATAAAAAATCAATATGTATGTAATTTTACATAGAATAGAATGTTTTAAGCATGACTTTATTCAGTTTACAACTCATAATTGTTCATTGAATATTTTTTATATAAGATTACTTAAGAATTTGGGTACCAAAGCTTGCACATATGCTTAAATTTAACTAACGAAAATAAAGTAGTCACTACAAGAAAACAGGCCATTACCGAGGGATGAAATCGACGGGTTTCCGTCGGAAAAGACGTATTCGACGAAAATAGTCCGTCATTTTTATTTCGTCGGTAAAAATTTTCCGTCGGTTTTTCGTCTATAAAAACCGACGGAATACCGACGGATATAATACCGACCGATCACCGATGGTTTATCGACGCACATTTACCGACGGTTTTGTGACCGTAAACCGACGGTTCATTCTGACGGTTTACCGACTATAAACCGACCGTACATACCGACGGTATTCCGACGTATAATACCGACGGTATTCCGACGTATAATACCGACGGTATTCCGACGTATAATACCGACGGTATTCCGACGTATAATACGGACGGTATTCCGACGGAAGTTTATCGACGGCATTCCGACGGAACATTACCGACGGCATTCCGAGGGCGTTTTACCGACGGTTTTCCGACGATCGGTTATCGACGGTTTACCGACGGATAATTAATAATTTTTAAAAAAAATATATATTCGCAAATTTATTAATTAAAACAAAAAAAAGAAATTTATTTAAATATTCAAAACATGTTTTAAAAACTACATTCGTCCATAAAAAAAATTACATTCAACGGGAGCGGATCACGCTCACGTCGCCCTCTTCCTCGACTTCTTTGTGCCCTTCCCTCCGCTCTTGGTCGACGGTCCGGCATTTGGAAGATTGGCTTGCTGCATGAAGGTCTCAAACCGTCGGTTCATCTCTTCGAACTTCTTTGCGTTTGCTACATCTTGTTCTGCCATCCGGGCTTCCATCCGCGATTGACTAGCCTTCAACGCTTCGATCTCCGCATCCTTTTCCCTTAAGATCTGGGCATAGTCCTCTTCCGGACGAAAACGGGAATGCGGTGTCGACACTTTGTCCGCCAAGTTTCCTAAACCAAAAACTAGTCCTCTTCTCTTCTCAGTTTCCTGTAAAGTAAATAATACGTTATGAATTTTAAGTTAGAGTTTAGGGTTAAACATATTTCAAATTTTAAAAATTTTAAAATTTACCGCGAGGAAGACTTGGTTGATCTGCTCGTCAGGTATCTCTTCCGTTGAACCGATTCCTTCGGATTGGGTAACCACCTCATCCAAACGCCTCTTCGTCGACTCCACAATCCTCCGAGCAATTGGATCTTGGATTTGGCCGGTTTCCTTGTTCTTGTGGCCATCCTCGATGAGCTCAATATGATTCGGATCTCGCCCCTTCTTTTGTTTCTGCAAAAACAATTTTGAACTTAAAATTTAAAAATAACTTAACATATTGAAAATTAAAAAAAAAAGAACTGCTTACCAGGATTATCTTCCTTGGTGCGGTGCTTCTTGCTCCCGCATTATGAGTTGCGGGACCGGCACCATCCCTCTCACTTCTACGGTTCTGGGAGTTCGTCGTAGAGGTTGATGCGGTTGCATGCTTACTCCAATGACGGATGAAGCCCTGCCAAGTATCGCTCTTTTTGTCAATACCCTTGGGAACTTCATTACGGCACCACTTCTGTTTCCAAGTGTTGATGACGTTTGAGTAATGCGTCGACGCCTTCTGGTGGAACTCCTCTTCCACCATAACCGTATACTTCCTATCCCAAGTATACTCTTGCTATTCAAAACAAAAAAATAAATATTTGTTAGAATTAAAAACTTTAAAAATAAATTATATAAAATAATAATAAAATATATATATTGTATACAACAAAATTAACGAGGAGGTATTACCGCGAACTGGCGGAACCAGTTATGCCTATCGGATAAAGACATGTCCCTGTACGTCGGGTACCCGTACCTGAGCATGCTGTACATCATTCCCAAGATGCTCTTCATGACCTTCGACTCGGTCAACGTAAACCTAATAAGACAAGGAAAAACAAAGGTTTACAAAAATTGAATATACTAAAAAGTGTAAATGAGAATCTAAAGTTATAAATTTTATACCAGAAAGTGCCCGGGTTGGTCTCGGAGAAAGGGTCGAGCCGTTTGAGCAGCTCTCGTCCCGGTTGATCGACTAATGCCGATATCTCATCGGCAATTGACGGTCAAACATAATGGGGCACCTGAGACACGGAATGACTCCCACTAGCCTCCGGCATAGTCTCAGACGTTCCCGGCTGTGTCGGATCCGGTGTGGGTAGCACCTGAGTCGACCGAGACCGTCGGGCTCCCTGTTGTTGTTGCTGGACCGGTTCCTGATGCACCTCATTGAGTGGAATGTCGTTCATAACTTCCTCAAACGTCAGAAAATCATCCCTACAAACCAATCAAAAATTTAGAACTCATAAAAAACGTGTATAATATCAACAATAAAAATGTCTAAACCGTTTCAAAATTCTAAATAAATGCAAAAACGTTTATAAGTTTTTAAAAATTTCAAAAACATTTTAGAACTCAAAAAAAAAAATTAAAAACGTTTTAAAATCAACAGTAAAATTTTCTAAAACCTTTAAAAAATCAAAATAAATTACAAAAACGATTTTAAATTTTAAAAAAAATTCAAAAACGTTTTAGAACTCATAAAAAATTTAGAAACGTTTAAAAAAATCAACAATAAAATTTTCTAAAATGTTTTAAAATTGAAAATAAATTACAAAAACGTTTCAAATTTTAAAAAAAAATAAAAAAACGTTTTAGAACTCATAAGAATTTTAAAAACGTTTAAAAAACCAAAACAAATGCCAAAATTACACCAAAAATCAGTTTTAAAATTTTTGAAGAAACATTAAAAAGAAATTCACAATCAATCTAAGTCAAACAATCCTAAATCCTAGTAACTATATTGTTCTATCCGTTAGTCAACCTATACTACCGTTTAATCCAACACATGCAACCATTTCTACAAATCTAAACAAAATTATGCAAAATCAATCGGTTAAAAGGATAACTTACATGTTTGTGGTGTTGGTGGCGGTCGGATATGAGGATTAACGGCGATAATCCGGCGGAATCGTAGAGAGATGGTCCGATGTCGCGATTAGAGAGAGAGAGAAGTTACAGAGAAATGGAGAAGAAGAAGTTCGATCGGGAGAATATGAATTGATTTTCGACGGAAATCCGTCGGAAATCATTTGTCGTCGGTTTTCCGTCGGTATTTTAGGCGGTCCAATTGTTTTCGCCAAAAATTGGCGGTTAACTCAAAAAATTTCGGGTTTAAGGCGCCAAATATTTCGGCGGATAACCGACGGTTATCTGAAAACCAACGGTTATCCGTCGGAAATTAAAAAAAGTAATTGGTGGAAGCCTCTGTTCGAACCCCCATCCTCGAACAATGTATTGTGTACCCTTAACCAGTTGATCCATTTAGTGTTAGTTGTTTATTGATACATAGTATTTCTATATATCTATAACAGTTTAAAAAAACATAACAGTTTAAAAAAACATAAAATTGGTGGAAGGCTCTGTTCGAACCCCCAACCTCGAACAATATATTGTGTACCCTTAACCAGTTGATTCATTTAGTGTTAGTTGCTTATAATTACATGGTAATTTTAGTTATTGTTATGCTATTGTTTTGATTATTAAAAAAAAATAAAAACATAACATATATTAAAAACATAATTAATAACATAAATTAAACATTACATGAAAATAAATAGCATATTTATAAAATTGTTCAGTCATTATTTGGGGGATTGTTCCTGAACCATTCTCCGATGTCAGTCTCCTCCCAAAGCTGAACCATGCGGTTCCAATCCCCCTCCGACATCCATGACGGTCTTCCTTGTCCTCTAAACCATCGCAGTTTGGCCCGACGCATTTTGGTCTGGAAAACACGCCTAGCCACCACGTGGAATTCCACCCAAACCGCGAAGATTACTTGCGGATCAAAATTAAAATAAGCCTGCAATTTAATAAGTGAATAAATATTAATTGTAGAATTTGCAAAAAAAAAGACAAAAAAAATATAAATTATTTACCACAAAATCCTCGAACCATAACTCTTTAACGTTTCTCGGGACATTGTAGTAAGCTAGGTAACCTCCAAAAAACTGAGCCTCTATTATGTCGCTAATAACAGTGGGAATTGCAGCATTGTATTGGAACCAAATGGTCCGGTTTCGGCGGTAAGGATCCAGCACAGGAAGATGTTCTCGTCCCGGTTGAGATAATATCCCTGTAATTATCCAAGAACGCCATGACGGGGTTAGAAAAACGTTATCCATTTTTTTTTTTGGGAAGAGAATCTTAGATGAAATGTTTGAAAAACCAAGAACAAGTCCGTACATATTTATACAAAAAATTTTGACAGCATTTCCGACGGAAATCCGTCGGAAATAGTTTTAATTACTGACTAGACACTTACCAAAGCGTTGCATGGGGAAGAGAGGGGAGTTATTTTAGATTTTGACCGATAAATGCAGTAAACCGACGGAATTCCGACGACTAACCGTCGGAAATTTCCGACGGAATTACGAGGGAACAGGGTTTAGGGTTTCAATTAGGTTGGACATTTTTTTCTAGTAACACCATAATTTACCATTAAGCATGAGGTTTATAATTACACTTCTCAATTTGAAGAATATTAGGAAAATCATAGTTAGATAGTGTTTGACATAAACTTCTTCTTAAACGTTAATGTACAATTCGAAATGTTTTGGTCCTACGTGTTTAAAATTTTTCAAATCAAACAAAAAATGTCAAATAGATCAGATACTAAAGAATTATAATATATTCTAACATTACATTGACTAGTGACGGGTTTTGCGATTCTTTTTTATCAATCTAAAACCCTAAACCCTAAACCGTCGAAAATCCGTCAATAATTACCGACGGATTACCGTCTGAAAATAATTACCGACGGATTACCGTCGGAATAATTTTAAATCGACGGTTTTCCGTCGAAATTTAAATTAAAAAAAAAAACTATAATGCGGAGGGCTCGTTTCAAACCCGCCACCTAAACCTATTGTTCTCTCGCATTAGACGAGTTGAGCCAGTTTTTGTTAGTCGTTTATGATTACATATTAATCGTATATGTAATTATGCTTAATTTGGTTTTGATTTTTTTATAAAAAAAAACATAACATAGGTTAATTACTTTAATTAAAAACATATTTTACAAACGACATGAAATTTAAAACATTACAAGAAATTAAAAACAACATAATTTAAAATCTATTGTAGTTCGGGAATTGGTTAGTAAACCAATCTCCGACGTCCGTCTCGCGCCATTGGTTCACCAGCAATCTCCAAGACCTCGCAGGAATCCACGCAGGTCTTCCTTCTCCTCTTTGCCATAGTAGCTTCAACCGCCGCATTTTTGTTTGGAAAACCCGCCTAGCAGTCCTGTGGAATTCCCGCCAGACGAGGAACAAATTGTCCGTAGAGCAGGAGAAGTATTCTTGTAATTTTATAAATACTTAATTATAATTACATTATAATAATTTCTAAGAATATGACATTACTTACGAGAAAGTCACTTAACCACGCTTCTTTGAAGGACGTCGGGAGTTGGTAGTACGTCAGATAGCCGCCAGACCAACGTGTCTGAATGATCTCACTGGTCACGGATATAATAACCGTGTTGTACCCGAACCAAATCCCCCGATGAGTCTGCCTGGTTGGGTCGAGATTAGGAAGATGTCTCCGTCCCGGCATTCCAAGCTGTCGTATTGCCGTTTCACGGGCTTCGGGAGAGAAATAAACGAAATCCATTTGGTGAGTTGTTGTGTTTATGATTTGAATGAAAATCTCATGCATTGGACGTGTATATATAGAAAATTTTCCGACGGTAAAACAGACGGAACTCCGTCGGAAATCGAGTTAATTCGGATATGACATTTACCAACTAAATGTAATTTACTAGAGAGATTTACTGCTTTCATCCGACGGTATTTCGGACGATAAACCGATGGTAAATCGACGGAAACCGACGGTAAACCGACGACAAACCGATGGTAAACCGACGGACAACCGACGACAAACCGACGATAATCCGTCGGAAATTAAAAAACATGTAACAGAGGAAGGCCTTGTTCAAACCCCCACCTCGAACCATGTATTTTGTACCCTTAACCAGTTGATCCATTTAGTATTACTTGTTTAAGATTACATACTAATTCTATATATCTATAACAGTCTTTAAAAAAAAAAAAATAGAGGAAGGCTCTGTTCGAACCCCGCACCTCGAACCATATATTGTGTACCCTCAAATAATATTATAGATGTTTAAAGCATAACACATTATATATATTTAAGAACAACCATAAATATTAAATTCATATTACATTTTTATTCTTCATCACTCTCTGTATTGTAGTCGGACGAAATTGAGTCACTATCATCAAATTCGCCTCTTTCTTCTTCTGATTCTGAATGAAGAACAATGTCCCCGAATTGACTGAAGTCGACAACTAAATTAACTTCAAGCGTTTCTTCTACCGGAACGATCACACCAGAACCACTTGTTTGTAAGGGCTCTACTTCGCGCTCTTCAACTCCGTACACCTTCCCTCGAGGGTTTATCTTTGTAACGGTGATCCATGGATCATTTTTATAAGTTAGTCGAGGGTATGGAATGTAACACACCTGCGTAAATATTATATTAATAATTTTTTTTAATCAGAGTTTTGAATTCCAAAATAATTCTTTACAATTACTTACCTGATCTGCTTGTGAAGCAATAATGAACGGATCGTAGTTTCTTAGTTTTTTGCTCGAATTAATCGACGTCACACCGAACTCGTCGATCAAAACACCTTGCCCTACGATCGGGTTATACCAGTCGCATAGAAAAACTACACAACGCATTCCAAGATTTCCTATGTATTTTACTTCTAGTATTTCTTTAAGAATACCATAGTAAACAGCTTCTCCGGATGCAGATGATACTCCGTGATCGGCAGTAATTCTAGTTGACCCTTCTACATGCACCTTAAATGCATACCCCCTAGTGCAATATCTCGGATAAGACTTTGTTGTGTAGTGGAGGCCCTCTACTATGTCAACTAACCAATCATCGGGGATGCGTCCAGCATTGAGTTCCCCCCGGACCTAACAATATGATCACATCAAAGTTAAAAAATATTGCTCCAATTCGTAAGTGTTTTATATGATTTAAGAAACTAATTCTTACATAAAAGTTTAACCAATGGCTGAAGTATTTTTGTTTCCGAGCCTCACGTTCGCCCTCGTCCAATTCCGGATGATGAAATTGGAGAGCTTCCATATATATCCTACAAAAAGTTAAAAGAATATAAATAAGTAAAGCAAGTGTAATACAAAATTATAAATCTAGCTAACATGTATACCTCTCATATTGAAATACTTCCTCGCAGTTGGTTAGAATGTACTTATGGAGATGTGTATGCTCTTGAGGTGTTAGTTGCCGCTTGCCTACTTTCCCACTTAACCGCCCAACCTGTTGAAAAATGTTAGGAACGCTTGACCGATAAATTTTCCTTTCTCCCCTGTCATCGTTCCTAGCTGGGCGCCTGCTCCTTGTGCGTACTTGCGAAGGGAAGTAGTAGCCAGCAAAGGTCGCAGTCTCTTCGTTGTTATATTGAGCGGCAATAGAGCCCTCCACTTTAGCGGGATTCTTCACCTTCTTTTTAAGGTGGAACATATAGCGCTCGAACGGATACATCCACCGATATTGTACCGGACCACCAAGTCTAGCTTCACCCGGTAGATGGATAGGCAAATGTTCCATGACGTCGAAGAAAGACGGTAGAAATATCTTTTCCAGATTGCATAAGATTTTTGGAATATTTTGCTCCAGACTCCTGATCCCATCAACAGTGAGTGTCCTGGTGGATATATCCCTGAAAAAAGATCCAACAGCTGCAATTGCTTTGTGGACATCTCGAGGAAGGAGATGAGCAAACGCAAACGGCAGGAGTCGCTGCATCATCACATGACAATCATGACTTTTCATTCCGATAAACTTTCCTCCGTCAGTGTCCACACAATTACGCAAGTTTGATGCATTCCCGTCAGGGAATTTAACTTGTAGCATAATCCACTTAAATAACTCTTCTTTTGACTTCGAGTCTACCCAATATGCTGGAATTGGCGGTTTTCCGTTCGTCTGAAGATGAAGTTCAGGCCGATCACAAATTTCAGGTAAATCAAGCCTAGACTTCACATTATCTTTCGTCTTCCCTTACACGTTGAGCACAGTGTTCATAATGTTATCGAAGAAATTTTTCTCGATGTGCATGACATCAAGATTATGCCTTAGTAACTGGTCCTTCTAATACGGTAAATCCCAGAAAATGCTTTGCTTGTGCCAGTTGTGGACCACACCAGCTCCGTATATATTCTCATGCTCGTTCCCACCACACTCACGACTTCTTAATGCACCAAATCCTTCTAAGAGGCCCAAGGTAGTCGACCCAGCTTCTTGGACAATAGGATCATCAAACACTTTCTTCTTCTTCGTAAAAAGTTTAGTGTTTTTCCGGTAGGGATGATCATGCGGTAGAAATCTTGTATGACAATCAAACCAACACGATTTACGTCCATTCTTCAATTGGAATGCATCGGTATTTTCCTGACAATACGGACATGCTAACCTCCCATGTTTAGTCCATCCTGATAACATACCATAAGCCGGAAAAATCGCTAATGGTCCACATCAATGCAGCCCTCATCAAAAAATTTTCCTTGCATGAAACATCGTATGCTACAACACCGGGCAGCCATAACATTTGCAGCTCATGTATCAACGGCTGCAAGAATACATCAAGTGATCTTTTCGGATGCTCTGGACCGGGAACGAGTACGAAGAGGAAAATAAACTCTCGACGCATGCACATAGTCGGCGGTAGATTATAAGGAGTCAGAATCACTGGCCACAACGAATATTGTCTCCCATGCCTTCCAAACGGGTTAAAACCATCTGTGCATAATCCGAGGTACACGTTACATGGATCGTAAGCAAAATCTGGATATAATCTCTGAAAATGTTTCCACGCTTCAGCGTCCGACGGATGTGCAATCTCTGCCTCTCTTCTATGCTCAGAATTCCATCTCATTTCCCCCGCAGTTCGCTCCGACTGGTATAACCGCCTCAGCCTATCGGTTAATGGCATATACCACATTCGCTTGAACGGAACCTTAGCTCTTCCCCTTGTATCCTCATAGCGCGGCTTCTTACAGAATTTGCATTCCAGACGGAATTCTTCTTCTCGCCAGTATATCATACAGTTGTCGATGCACACATCTATCATCTCATACGGTAATCCCAGCCCTTTAACCAGTTTCTCGACCTCATTGTATGAACCCGGCGCAAGGTTATCTTCTGGAAGAATATCTTTCAAAAACTCGCAAATCGCATCCACACATTCTTCTGGCAGATTGTAGTCCGTCTTTATGCCCATTAATCTTGTAGCAGATGATAATGGCGAATGACCCTCTCTGCAACCATCGTAAAGCGGCCACTTCGCTGCATCTAACATGTCAAAAAATCTCCTAGACTCTACATTTGGTTCCTCACCTACCCTAGGAGTTTGATATTCACCTACCTCTGGAATAATTTCTCTATGTGCATCATTAACCATCTGAATGGTGCCTACACCAAAATCTACATCGGCAGTATAAGGTTCGCTAGAACTAACATTAGGTTCCCTAGTACTAGTACCACCGTAAGGTTCTCTACTACTACTTGCATAATCCGAAGTTTCCCCATGAAGATACCAAATCTTATAACCCGACATAAACCCAACTGAATACAAGTGAAACCATACTTCGCCAATCGTAAGATTTCTAAAATTCCGGCAATTAGCACATGGACATTTTAACTTACCATTTTTCAGCGTATGTGGTTGATTGCAAGCTAGCGACATAAACTCTGCAATACCAAGTGCATATTCCCGGTCCACTAGCTTCGTCACCTCATCAATCCTAACTCCGTCCATCCACGATCTATAATAGTTAGAAGAAGACATTTTTCTTGGTTACTAGAAGTATTAGAGAGAGAGAGAGAGAGAGAGTTATGGAGGGATAGGTGTGGAGGGGAAGAGAGTAGGGATGAGGTATATGTAGCATAATTTTTGACGGAATTCCGTCGGAAATCGGTCGGTTTCTAGTCGACCCAACGGTTCCATTGACGGTCAGTTTAACGGCTATATTAAACCGACGCTAAACCGACCGAAATACAACGGAAAACCGACGGAAAAATAAACCGTCGGTTTACCGTCGGGTGTTTCCGACGGAATGAGAAAACCGTCGGAAATTTTCGACGGTATTCCGTCGGAAAACTTCCCGTCTGAAAGTCGTCGTTTTATCATCAGTAATTTCTGACGGAATTTCTTCCGTCGGTAATTCCGTCGGTAATAGCCCTGTTTTCTTGTAGTGAGTAGTTGAAAATTATGACTGTTAAAATTTCATTACATGTTAAATTTATATATCAATATTTTACCATCAAAAATATTATATATAGATCCAAAAGTTACTCAAACTTTTGAGTATTATAATAGCTTATCAAGATATCCAACTAAATGATCTTGACTTTATTTATAGAGTTGATTGACATCTAGTTCTAATATTTGAGTATCAGACTTTTCATTTGGGCTTATGTTCACGTCGATTAAGATGCTATGTATGGAGGACAATATAATCATGACAGATATTGATCTTCTACTTTTGATTGGATCAACATAATCACTTTCATTGCCAAAAGATCATGATAAATCACTACTTGTTGGAATAGTATTTAAATCAAACATATATTTCTGATTTGGAGGTGAAAAGTTTTGATTGAAATTAGCCATAGATATATTGAAAGTATATTGTTACTATATATTAAATGTCAAAAACTATAAAAAATTTATTTCCCTATATTAACTTTTTGTTTGTTTGTGCATAAGAACAGGATATTTTTTTATTCCTTTCATTTTTTTTTTTTGTCAACCGATTGCATTTATGGGTCACGGTAAAGTTACAAACGGGCCTGAGTCCAATACAGTGAAAAACCAAAAACACAAAAAACAAAGCTCGTGGGGATGAGACCACCACGTGTCAAGCGCAGAGTGAAAGTGGCATGCACAACACGCGTCCGCAGATGAACACCGCCGGAGATACGCGTCCGCAGAGAAAGCTCCGCCGGAGAATCAGCGACCGTCGTGGAGGAAAACGCAGCCGTAGAACTCCGGACCCACTCACCGTATCGTCGTGGACCATTTGCTGATCACCGCTTCCCAAGAACACCGCCGTAATCCTCCTGCAACAAAGATAAGCAAACACGAACAACATCGGAGGAGACCACCAAGGCTGGAGACGTCGCCGCCGTTAGGAGAAGCTCCTAACATGATCCCTTTTATGCCTGTCCTCTAAAGCAGGGCACAGGGACGATATTAATCCAGTCAAACTGGAAGAAGCTCCGCCGGATTGTCGCGAGAAACTCAGGGGAAAGACGATGCTAGAAGAGAGAGAACGGGAGCGAGATCAATAAAACTCTCAAGGCGAGAAGAACTGGGAAAACCAGTGAAATCCGAAGAATCGGAAGCAACAACAGCCATGACAGCAAATCGGAGTTTATTGGGAACGGCAAGCCATAAACGGGACAATAACCTCACTACAAGAAAACAGGCCATTACCGAGGGATTAAATCGACGGGTTTCCGTCGGAAAAGACGTATTCCGACGGATTTCCGACGAAATCTGTCCGTCATTTCTATTTCGTCGGTAAAAAATTTCCGTCGGTTTTTCGTCTATAGAAACCGACGGAATACCGACGGATATAATACCGACTGATTACCGACGGTTTATCGACGCACATTTACCCACGGTTTTGTGACCGTAAACCGAGGGTTTATTCAGACGGTTTACCGACTATAAACCGACCGTGCATACCGACGGTATTCCGACGTAGATACCGACGGTATTACGACGGAAGATTACCGACGGTATTCCGACGGAAGATTACCGACGGTATTCCGACGGAAGATTACCGACGGTATTCCGACGGAAGATTACCGACGGTATTCCGAGGGAAGATTACCGACGGTATTCCGAGGGAAGATTACCGACGGTATTCCGAGGGAAGATTACCGACGGCATTCCGAGGGCGTTTTATCGACGGTTTACCGAGGGCGTTTTATCGACGGTTTACCGACGGATATTTAATAATTTTTAAAAAAATATATATATATTCGCAAATTTATTAATTAAAATAAAAAAAAAAGTATTTAAATATTCAAAACATGTTTTAAAAACTACATAAAACCATTAAAAAATTACATTCAACGAGAGCGAATCACGCTCACGTCGCCCTCTTCCTCAACTTCTTTGTCGTCCCCCTCCCTCCGGTCTTGGTCGACGGTCCGACATTTGAAACATTGGCTTGTTGTTGCATGAATGTCTCAAACCGTTGGTTCATCTCTTCGAACTTCTTTGCGTTTGCTTCAGCTTGTTCTACCATCCGGGCTTCCATCCGGGCTTCCATTTGCAATTGACTAGCCTTCAATGCTTCGATCTCCGCATCCTTTTCCCTTAAGATCTGGGCATAGTCCTCTTCCGGACGAAAACGGGAATGCGGTGTCGACACTTTGTCCGCCAAGTTTCCCAAACCAAAAACTCGTCCTCTTCTCTTCTCAGTTTCCTGTAAAGTAAATAATACGTTATGAATTTTAAGTTAGAGTTTATGGTTAAACATATTTCAAATTTTTTAAATTTTAAAACTTACCGCGAGGAAGAGTTGGTTGATCTGCTCGTCCGGTATCTCTTCTGTTGAACCGATTCCTTCGGATTGGGTTACCACCTCATCCAAACGCCTCTTCGTCGACTCCACAATCCTCCGAGCAATTGGATCTTGGATTTGGCCCGTTTCCTTGTTCTTGTGGCCATCCTCGATGAGCTCAATATGAGTCGGATCTCGCCCTCCTTTCTTTTGTTTCTGCAAAAACGATTTTGAACTTAAAATTTAAATATAACTTAACATAACGAAAATTGTAAAAAAAAACTGCTTACCAGGATTAACTTCCTTGACGCGGTGCTTCTTGCTCCCGCATTATGAGTTGATTGACCGGCACCATCCCTCTCACTTCTACGGTTCTGGGAGTTCGTAGAAGCGGTTGATGCGGTTGCAGGCTTACTCCAATGACGGATGAAGCCCTTCCAAGTATCGCTCTCTTTGTTAATACCCTTGGGAACTTCATTACGGCACCACTTCTGTTTCCAAGTGTTGAGGACGTTTGAGTAATGCGTCGCCGCCTTCTGGTGGAACTCGTCTTCCACCATAACCGTATACTTCCTATCCCAAGTATACTCTTGCTATTCAAAACAAAAAATAAATATTTGTTAGAATTAAAAACTTTAACATAGATTATTAAAAATAATAATAATATATATATATACAACAAAGTTAACGAGGAGGTATTACCGCGAATTGGCGGAACCAGTTATGCCTATCGGATAAAGGCATCTCCCTGTACGTCGGGTACCCGCAGTTGAGCATGCTGTACATCATTCCCAAGATGCTCTTCGTGACCTTCGACTCGGTCAACGTAAACCTAATATATAAGACAAGAAAAAACAAAGGGTTACTAAAACATAGAATATGCAAAAAATTGTTAATGAGAATCTAAAGTTATAAATTTCATACCAGAAAGTGCCCGGGTTGGTCTCGTAGAAAGGGTCGAGCCGTTTGAGCATCTCTCGTCCCGGCTGATCGACTAATGCCGATATCTCATCGGCAATCGACGGTAAAACATAGTGGGGCGCCTGAGACACGGAATGACTCCCACTAGCTTCCGGCATAGTCTCAGACGTTCCCGGCTGTGTCGGATCCGGTATGGGTAGCACCTGAGTCGACCGAGACCGTTGGGCTCTCGGTTGTTGTCGATGGACCGGTTCCTGAGGCACCTCATCTATTGGACTGTCGTTCATAAGGTGCATCTCAAACGCCAGAAAATCATCCCTACATACCAATCAAAAATTAAGAATTCATTAAAAACATGTATATCAACAAGAAAAAATTTTAAAACGTTTTAAAATTCACAATACATTGCAAAAAAAAGTTTTTAAGAGTTCAAAAATAAAAAAACGTTTAAGAACTCAAAAAAATTTTTATAAACATTTTAAAATCAACACTAAAATTTTCTACAAAATATAAAAAATAAAAATAAATTATAAAAACGATTTTAAATTTATATAAAAAATAGAAAACATTTTAGAACTCAAAAAAAAATTTAAAAAATTTTAAAATGAGCAGTAAAAGTTTTTAAAACCTTTAAAATTCATAATAATTTACAAAAATGAATTTAAATTTTTATAAAAATTAACAAAAGGTTTTAAAACATTTAAAAAACCCATAATAATTTACAAAAACGATTTCAAAATTTTATAGAAATGAGAAAACGTTTTAAAACATCTAAAAAACCAAAACAAATTCCAAATTTACACCAAAAAACAATTTAAATGATTTTGAAAAAACTTCAACATGAAATTCACAATCAATCTAACTCAAACAAGCATATATCCTATTGACTATCGTTCTATCTATTAGTCAACACCTAACCACCGTTTTATCCAACACATGCAACTATTTCTACAAATCTAAGCAAAATTATCCAAATTCAATCGGTTAAAAGGGTTACTTACATGTTTGTGGTGTTGGTGGCGGTCGGAAATGAGGAAAAACGGCGATAATCCGGCGGAATCGTAGAGAGAGGTCCGATTTTGCGATTAGAGAGAGAGAGAAGTTGCAGAGAAAATGGAGAAGAAGAAGTTAGATCGTGAGAATATTAATTGGTTTTCGACGGAAATCCGTCGGAAATCATTTGTCGTCGGTTATCCGTCGGTATTCCAGGCGGTTCGAATGTTTTTGCAAAAAATTGGCGGTTAACTCGAAAAATTTCGGGTTTAATGCGCCAAAACTTCCGACGGAAAACCGACGGTTATCTGAAAACCGACGGTTTTCCGTCGGAAATTAAAAAAATAATTATCAGCAGGCTCCGTTCGAACCCGCAACCTCGAACAATTTATTGTGTAACCGAACCAGTTGATCCATTGAGTACTCGTTGTTTATAGATACAAAGTGTTTGTATATATATCTATAAACGTTTAAAAAACATAAAATTGGAGGAAGGCTCGGTTCGAACCCCCAACCTTGACTAATACATAGAGTACCCTTAACCAGTTGATCCATTTTGTGTTAGTTGTTTATACTTACATGATAATTTTACTTATTGTTTTGATATTATTTTGATTATTAAAAAAAAAATAAAAACATCACATATATTAAAACTTAAGTAGTTGCATAAAATTAAACATTACATAAAAATAAATAGCATATCTATAAAATTCTTCAGTTATTATTTGGGGGAATGTTCCCGAACCATTCGCCGATGTCAGTCTCCTCCCAAAGCTGAACCATGCGGTTCCAATCCCCCTCCGACATCCACGACGGTCTTCCTTGTCCTCTATACCATCGCAGTTTGGCCCGACGTATTTTGGTCTGGAAAACACGCCTAGCCACCACGTGGAATTCCACCCAAACCTCGAACATTATTTGCGGATCAAAATTAAAAAATTCCTGCAATTTAATAAGTGAAAAATATTTATTAATGTACAAAATTCCCAAATTACACAAAAAAAAAATACAAATTATTTACCAGAAAATCCTCGAACCATAACTCCTTAATGCCTCTAGGGACATTGTAGTAAGCTAGGTGACCGGTTTCAAAACGAGCCTCTATTATGTCGCTAATTACAGCGGGAATTGCAGCATTGGAATGGAACCAAATGGTCCGGTTACGGCGGTGAGGATCCAGCACAGGAAGATGTTCCCGTCCCGGTTGAGGTAATATCCTTGTAATTATCCAAGTACGTTCTGACGGGGTTAGAAAGACATCATCCATTTTTTGGTTTTTCGAATAGAATCTTACAAGAAATGTTTGAATAACCAAAGAAAAGTCCGTACATATATATACACAAACATTTCGACAGTATTTCCGACGGAATTCCGTCGGAAATCGGTTTAATTACTGACTATACACTTTACCAATGCGTTGCATAGGGAAGAGAAGGGAGTTAATTTAGATTTTGACCGATACATGCACTAACCGACGGAATTCCGACGAAATTCCGTCGGAAATTACCGACGGAATTACGAGGGAAGAGGGTTTAGGGTTTCAGTTAGGGTTTAGGGTTTGGGGTTTGGGGTAAGATTTCTTTCTTTGGTAGCGTATATATTTATACAACACATTTTGCCAGGATTTCCGACGGAAATCCGTCGGAAACGGTTTTAATTACTGACAAGACACTTAACCAAAGGGGGTAAATGCTGAAAATCGACGGTAAACAGACGAATATCCGTCGGAAATTTCCGACGGATTTCCGAGGGAAGAGGGTTTAGGGTTTGGATTAGGTTTTAGGGTTGGATATTTTATTTCTGGTAACACATTAGTGTAGCATTAAGCATGAAGTTTATAATTTCATGTCTCGATTTGAAGAAAATTAGAAAAATCATAGTGAGATAGTGTTTTACATAAAGTTCTTCTTAAACGTTAATGTACAATTCGAAATGTTTAGGTCAAACGTGTTTTTAATTTTTCAAATCAAACAAAAACTATCAAAATAGATCACATACTAAAGAATTATAATATATTATAACATTACATTGATTAGTGACGGGTTTTGCGATTCTTTTTTATCATTCTAAAACCCTAAACCCTATACCGTCAAAAATCCGTCAAAAATTACCGACGGAATACCGTCTGAAAATAGTTACCGACGGAATACCGTCAGAATAATGTTTAATCGACGGAAATCCGTCGCAAATTAAATTTAAAATAAATACATAATGCCGCGGGCTCCTTTCGAACCCGCCACCTAAACGTATCGTTCTCTCGCATTAGACCAATTGAGCCAGATTGTGTTTGACGTTTATGATTACATATTAATTGTAAATGTAATTATGCTTTGGTTTTGATTTTTTTTTTAAAATATCCGAATAGGTTAAGTACTTGAATTAAAAACATATTTTACAAACAACATGAAATTTAAAACATTACAAGAAATAGTCGGCGGGCTGCCATAACATTTGCAACTCATGTATCAACGGCTGCAAGAATACATCAAGTGATCTTTTCGGGTGCTCTGGACCGGGAACGAGTACGGAGAGGAAAAGAAACTCTCGACGCATGCACATAGTCGGCGGTAGATTATAAGGAGTCAGAATCACAGGCCACAACGAATATTGTCTCCCATGCCTTCCAAACGGGTTAAAACCATCTGTGCATAATCCGAGGTACACGTTACGTGGATCGTAAGCAAAATCTGGATATAATCTCTGAAAATGTTTCCACGCTTCAGCATCCGACGGATGTGCAATCTCTGCCTCTCTTCTATGCTCAGAATGCCATCTCATTTCCCCCGCAGTTCGCTCCGACTGGTATAACCGCCTCAGCCTATCGGTTAATGGCATATACCACATTCGCTTGAACGGAACCTTAGCTCTTCCCCTTGTATCCTCATAGCGCGGCTTCTTACAGAATTTGCATTCCAGACGGAATTGTTCTTCTCGCCAGTATATCATACAGTTGTCGATGCACACATCTATCATCTCATACGGTAATCCCAGCCCTTTAACCAGTTTCTCGACCTCATTGTATGAACCCGGCGCAAGGTTATCTTCTGGAAGAATATCTTTCAAAAACTCGCAAATCGCATCCACACATTCTTCCGGCAGATTGTAGTCCGTCTTAATGCCCATTAATCTTGTAGCAGATGATAATGGCGAATGACCCTCTCTGCAACCATCGTAAAGCGGCCGCTTCGCTGCATCTAACATGTCAAAAAATCTCCTAGTTTCTACATTTGGTTCCTCACCTACCCTAGGAATTTGATGTTCACCTACCTCTGGAATAATTTCTCTATGTGCATCATTAACCATCTGAATGGTGCCTACACCAAAATCTACATCGGCAGTATAAGGTTCGCTAGAACTAACATTAGGTTCCCTAGTACTAGTACCACCGTAAGGTTCTCTACTACTACTTGCATAATCCGAAGTTTCCCCATGAAGATACCAAATCTTATAACCCGACATAAACCCAACTGAATACAAGTGAAACCATACTTCGCCAATCGTAAGATTTCTAAAATTCCGGCAATTCGCACATGGACATTTTAACTTACCATTTTTCAGCGTATGTGGTTGATTGCAAGCTAGCGACATGAACTCTGCAATACCAAGTGCATATTCCCGGTCCACTAGCTTCGTCGCCTCATCAATCCTAACTCCGTCCATCCACGATCTATAATAGTTAGAAGAAGACATTTTTCTTGGTTACTAGAAGTATTAGAGAGAGAGAGAGAGTTATGGAGGGATAGGTGTGGAGGGGAAGAGAGGAGGGATGAGGTATATGTAGCATAATTTTTGACGGAATTCCGTCGGAAATCGGTCGGTTTCTAGTCGACCCAACGGTTCCATTGACGGTCAGTTTAACGGCTATAGTAAACCGACGCTAAACCGACCGAAATACAACGGAATACCGACGGAAAATTAAACCGTCGGTTTACCGTCGGGTGTTTCCGACGGAATGAGAAAACGGTCGGAAATTTTCGACGGTTTTCCGTCGGAAAACTTCCCGTATGAAAGTCGTCGTTTTATCGTCGGTAATTTCTGACGGAATTACTTCCGTCGGTAATTCCGTCGGTAATAGCCCTGTTTTCTTGTAGTGCCTGCTGGAAACCAAAACCAAAACAAACCCAAAACCGATCGAGAACTGAGGCAACAAAACGAAGAACATGCGACTCGATCGGGGTTAAAAGAGAAGGGAAAAAAAGATTTCCCTCAGAAAATAAGGAAGAGAAAGCAAGGGAGAGAAATCAGAAAAAAACCCCAGCTCCGCCGGCCATATTCCTTTCAAATATAGTGAAGTTAATGAATCAATAGATATAATTAGTTTTTCAGCTGATAAATACACATGATGAAGAATTCTAAGAGGCCAAATACAATAATCATTTATTATAATAAAATATAAAACATATATTTAAATTAAATTGTAAATAAGTTTTTCTAGTAAGGGTAGTACAGACAAACTAACATTTTTTTTAATTTTCGTGAAATAGTATAAAACGAAAAATAAATCGTAACAGAGAGAATACAATATTAAATACTGATTATAAAAGTTGAAAGATATTTTAAATTTTAAATTCATCATTTAATATTTTTAAATATTTAATTATAATATGTGTGTATGTTTCAAATTCTAACCACACTTGTTACATCTTACATAATTATTTGTTTCTTATGTTTTGCAATATTTCATGGAATTCCTTTGTATATGTTCAAACCGGAATTTTAATATATCAACTTTGTTTAAATGGTATAAAATCAATCTACTCATTAAAAAGTACAAATTGATCAATCGACACAAATTAATAATATATTTATTATTTTTAGACGACTTAAAATATCTAATATATTTATCTAAAAGAGACTATATATCATAGGACTAAAAAATATAATCTATTTTATTTAATGTATGTCAGATTTGTTCGGATAGTATAAATTTAGGTTTCAAAGGTGGGTAAACATTATTCACATGATTAATAGACTAAACCCTAAATAGGGTCATTGCTTTAATTTTTGTTTTGTTTGTAAGAATTGTTGGCTTTCTTGTTTCTTTTTTTCAAATTTAGAATTGAATATCATGACTGTATGTTGCAAATATATCTGAGCAATAACTAGATAAAAAAATTTCGAGTTTGATGTTCCTAAATTTGGAGGAAGAGAAAATTAGCATTTTGCAGATGAAATTTAAAGATATCGTTAAATAATATGGGATGAAGAAAACTTTGTCGGAGGCAATACAAAAAGCTATCACATATGATGATTTGAAAAAGATACAAGATTATATTGTTTCAACATATCTAAGTCTCTTTCTTCAAAAAAAACATATCTAAGTCTGTCAACTATGATTAAATCAGTTAATGGATCTTATAACATGAAAAATGATGAATTATAAACGATGTATACGTCGAAATCATTGTTTAGCAAGTTATATCCGAAACAAAAGTTGTATTGCTGAAGATGTTTGGAATTAGATATTTTGTTGCACATGTTAAAAAAAATTAATATATTTATCAGTGATTTAAAGCATGTGGAGGTTCATATTGAAGATGAAGATAAAATCATGATCTTGTTGTGTTCTCTACCTCCTCAATATGAAAATTTATAACATGTGGTACAGTTGAAAATTAACTATAAAGTTGGAGGCAATTTACTCTTTCTTGATATCATATCATGAGCAAATACAAAATAATGATGTAGTTGATAGATCACAAGGTGATGGATGATATAGATCGATGGTATGTGAGTTAAACAGTCAGCTGAGGAAAAATATAAAGTGATGCAAACATAAGTACGTATTAAATAAAATGTCAAGGAAAAAATAGTTGTTACTATTAGGGTTAGAAGGTGATGCATTGTATTTTTAGTGTGATTAATCATGATTTTAAATTGTGTTTTAACTTTAGGATATGAATTTAACATGATGGGGCATTATAGAGCTAATGAAGCAAGTGGAACTAAGCACCAAGATAAAGTGGAAAAACAGCTAAGGAGAACAGTCATATCTTGCAGCGGGTTACAAAGGTCGCTAGAGAGAAAGCCGTGATCGGCAGTGCTTGGGCAGAGGGTGTTGAATCCCGCAGCGAAGAAAAACACCAACAGCGGCTTGACACAGCTTGAGTTGAATCCCGTTGTGAGATAAACGTTTCCCAAATGCTTACTTTTTTTTTGTTTTTGGCTTGTAGACCTTCCCATGTGTTGTAGTTGACGAAGCCACTTGATTTCCCCAATTTAAAGGCTCTTAGAGTGTTAGAATAGTCATCACTCATTCTTTTAACAATCTACTTAAAACATTTTAGTTTTTTTTTTATCTTTTTAAGCAATATAGTTGTGTTCTTGAGTTTTTCTTCCTGTTCTTCTTATTTCTTTCATACTTGATCATCTAAATCATATTTTTTTTGTTACCATCATGGGTAGTGAGTATTTTTTCATAAGTTTCTAGGTTTTAGTATGTGAGGGTGATCCAATGATGGCTTAGGATTTTAAAAACTTTTAAATCTTGTTTTCTTACTTGTTAGAAGTTCTTAATGTTAGGATTGATGTTTCAAATTAATTCATTTATCTTAAATATTTCTGTCACTGAGAAGTGTAGATTAATGTTTAAAAATCTATCAAGTGCTTTAAATATTTAACCAATGAGAATTGATGCATTTAGTGGTAATAATAACTTGTTCATAATGCATATTTTTCATGAAATTGCCAACGCAAGTTGATGTTAATGATTGATAGCTATAAGGCTATTATTAGGCTTGGGCACGGGGCAAGTACCCGCTATTTTCGAGATGTTTGTTACTCGACTTGGTTTGTTCAAGTAATCGTATTTGTTACTGATATATCATGGTTTTTACAGGTTTTCAGCCATGATATAACTGTATATATTGAGTCTTTAACCTCGTATTCTGGAGTCTATCGAGTCTTTTATAGTTTTCCACACGTTTGGAGTTAACTGGATATTTTGGAGCATTCTGAGAGCACTTGTACGTGAAGAAGACTTTGGAGCCGATTGTTGGTGTTGGTGTCGATCGACACTACACTAGTGTTGGTCGACACCAAGTGTGATGACAGATTATGCGCAGCGTTTCAGACAAGTCTTGAAGATTTACACAGAAGCTCAGAAGTTTCTATTATTTCTATGTTGACCCCAAAACTGATGGATTATTGGTGTTTTCATGGTTTAATTTTCAATTACAACCTAACACAAATCCTTAAACAGATCTAGGTTCTCGTCAAATGAATCATAAAGCAAACCTGATCACTACCTTTCAGATTGCAGCGGATGATGGATGGTAATGATGAGATCAGCTAGAACAGATGGTAACACCTATTCCTCCTCGAGTATCCACACTCTTACAAGCACGGGACGGCTGCTAGACCAAAGATGTGGAAGATCAGAGAGAGAGAGCTCGCGGCCCAGAGGAGAAAATCGCAGAGAAGCTTAGCTTCCTTAGGGTTTTCTGATTCTCTTATATCTCATTAATGGGCCCAAGTCATTAGACTAATGGCTCATTAATCTTTTGGGCCCAAAACACAAATCAGACAAAAAGCCTGTATTTTGTCTGGCCCAAAACTCTGATCCAATACAGTAAATGCCATTGCATCTTACCGTATTATTTCCATTTAACTTTCCCGTTAGCTATGGTGTGTGACCCTTCGGGATCATACAATACTGGTAATAAGTCCTAAACTTATAGATCATGAGCGGACTCTAGCAAGCCATCATGATCACCCAGTATTTATGACTTATGTCTGATCTCGACACTTATCATACTTTCTAGAGATAATACGGTAGATTTCAGGACATTCCCAACAATCTCCCACTTGTACTGGAATTCTACAAAGGACATTCCCAACAATCTCCCGATTGTACTGGAATCCTACATTCCCTAATCCTTTTGTCTCAATATCTCGATCTGGCATAAGGCAAGATGCGTGTCATCCTTATATAGCCAGACCATTTCAATCGGACCAGATTTGATACTGACAATGCAAACGACTTGGGCAAGTCCGTTTGGGAGTGGCCACTCTCTTACCAGCTATCAAGTCTCCGATTGGCCTAGAGATATTACCTCCGTTATACGGCAGGGACAAATCCCATCTTGTTCCATCACTATGAACTACACACTTTATAATACACCCAACCAAGGTCCTTATAGCTCCCAGTTACGAAACAGCGTTAGACAATGATCAAAGCGCATCACTCCATGTGCAGCCACATGCATGCGAACTCAGGTCTAAGGACTATACTCTATAGTCGTATATGAGAACCTCTTATGACACAGATATTAATATCTTGTAGAGTTCTCATCAGCGGGCCATGTCCGGTCATATGTTCCCCTACATATACCTATGTGTCGACTTTGATGCCGCGCATCTATGACCCCTCGAAACTTGGTCATAAGTCTCAACACAATCTAGTCTCAACAGGTTGTTGGTGTTCCAATTTCAACAACCTTCGACTATGGACACTATGATTCATGTCACTTCGTTAAATATGGGGTTTCAGGATCAAGTCAACTCATGTACTTCGATGACCCATATATAATGACATGAATCATTTTGGAACGATTATTTTATATCACAGTTAAAAATAATCCAGAAATAAATATTCATTAACATTAAAAATGTTTACATGAACCAATCAAAATAACTAAAACAAAAGCCCTCACAACTCCCACTCAAAAAGAGATTACATTTGAATATCTCTAATTCCTACAGCAGCAGTATGCAACTCGTGCTTAGGTCTCGGGAGTGGCTTTGTCAACGGGTCAGCCACGTTCTCATCAGTGGGAACTCTGCTGACCATCACTTCACCTCTATTTACTATATCACGAATCAGGTGATACCTTCTCATAATGTGTTTGGATTTCTGATGATGTCTCGGTTCCTTGGCTTGAGCAATTGCACCATTGTTGTCACAATACAGTGCTAGAGGCTCAGTGGCATTTGGGAATACACCGAGTTCAATCAAGAAGTTCCTAATCCAAACTCCTTCCTTCGCAGCTTCCGAAGCAGCGATGTATTCAGCTTCAGTTGTGGAATCTGCTACGGTGCTCTTCTTGGAACTCTTCCAACTTACTGCACCGCCATTCAGACAGAAGATGTAGCCAGACTGTGACCGGAAATCATCCTTATCTGTCTGAAAACTTGCATCCGTGAATCCACTGATTTCAAGCACTTCACTTCCTCCGTAAACCAAGAACTTATCCTTAGTATTCCTCAAATACTTCAGGATATTCTTTACGGCAATCCAATGACTCTCACCTGGATTAGACTGGTACCTACTCGTCATGCTTAGTGCATAAGCAACATCAGGACGAGTACAGATCATGGCATACATGATAGATCCTATAGCCGAAGCATAAGGAATCCTACTCATGCGCTTAAGCTCATCAGGTGTCTTAGGACACTGATCCTTGCTTAGTGAAGCACCATGTATCATTGGCGTGAACCCCTTCTTGGATTTATCCATTCCGAATCGATGCAGGACTTTATCTATATAAGCATCTTGACAAAGTCCAATCAGCCTTTTAGATCTGTCTCTAAAGATTCGGATTCCAAGAACATACGCGGCTTCACCCATGTCCTTCATGGAAAAACAACTTCCCAGCCAGTCTTTAACAGACTTCAGCATTGGAATATCATTTCCAAGAAGCAATATGTCATCGACATATAGGATAAGAAACGCCACTTTGCTCCCACTAGTTTTCTTATACACACATTGTTCCTCTTGGTTTCTGATGAAGTCAAAGTTCTTTATTGCTTCATCAAAACGAAGATTCCAACTCCTCGATGCTTGCTTCAATCCATAAATGGATTTGTGAAGCTTGCATACTTTCCCAGCATTCTTAGGATCAATGTAACCGTCAGGTTGTGTCATATACACATCCTCCTCCAAGATTCCATTCAGGAAGGCGGTTTTCACATCCATCTGCCAAATCTCATAATCATAATAAGCGGCAGTTGCTAGGAGAATCCGAATTGATTTCATCATTGCCACTGGTGAATAGGTTTCATCATAGTCTATACCATGAATTTGCTTGAAACCTTTTGCCACCAACCTGGCTTTGTAAATCTGGACATTTCCATCCACGTCTATCTTCTTCTTGAAGATCCATTTACACTCGATGGCTTTTGCACCAGCAGGTAAATCAACCAGTGAAAACACTCGGTTAGCAGACATGGAGTCCATCTCGGATTCTGTGGCTTCACGCCACTTTAAGGAGTCAGGGCCCATCATGGCTTCTGCAAAGTTCGAGGGTTCATCACCGTCAATGATCAAAAGATCATGGCAATTAGTCACAAGGAACCCCTGATATCTATCAGGTTCCTGACGGATCCTTCCGGATCTTCGAACTTCAGGTACTGCAGGTTCAGGTTCTATTACAACTTCATGTAATTCATCCTGCTGTTCTTCCTCATTAGGTTGAACAGGTTCCTGTCCTTCTTGAATTTCATCAAGTTGTACCTTACTCCCACTATCTTTTCTAGAGAGAAACTCCCTTTCAAGAAAAGTACAATCCCGAGCAACAAAGATTTTGTTCTCGGATCGCAGATAGAAGTAATAAGCCTTGGTATCCCTAGGATAACCAATGAAGTAGCATCTGTCAGATTTTGGTGTAAGCTTGTCTGAGATTAATCTTTTGACATAGGCTTCACAACCCTAAATTCTGAGAAAAGACATTGCTGGAGCTTTTCCAGTCCATATCTCATATGGTGTCTTTGCTACTGCCTTTGATGGCACTCTGTTCAGTGTGAACGTTGCGGTTAGCAAAGCATATCCCCAAAGGGATATAGGAAGGTCTGTGTGACTCATCATGGATCGGACCATATCTAACAATGTCCGATTCCTTCTCTCAGACACACCATTCCACTGTGGTGTTCCAGGAGGTGTGAGTTGGGAGATAATCCCACACTCACTCAAATGATCACGAAATTCCTGGCTCAAGTATTCTCCTCCTCGGTCCGACCGAAGAGCTTTAATACTTTTACCAAGCTGGTTCTGTACTTCATTCTGGAATTCTTTGAACTTTTCAAAGGTTTCCGACTTATGTTTCATCAAGTAGACATATCCATATCTACTGAAATCATCAGTGAATGTAATGAAGTACTGAAAGTTTCCTCTAGCACTTGTGGACATTGGGCCACACACGTCAGTATGTATCAGGCCCAATAGTTCACTGGCCCTTTCTGTGGGTTTATTGAAAGGGGCCCGTGTCATTTTGCCCATTAGGCAAGATTCGCACTGCTCACAAGACTCAAAGTCAAATGAGCCCAAGAGTCCATTTGAATGGAGCCTCTTGACGCGTTTCTCACTAATGTGCCCCAAACGACAATGCCATAGAAACGTTTCATTTTCTTCGTTAGATTTGAACCGTTTTGTATTTATGTTATATACTGGAGCAGATTGATCCAGCATGTACAGCCCATTTATAAGAGGGGCACAGCCATAGAACATATCATTGAGATTAAAGGAACACAATTTATTCTTAATAGAAAAATCAAATCCTTGCAAATCCAATAATGAAACTGAAATGATATTTCTGCTTATAGCAGGTACAAAATAACAATTCTCAAGTTCTAAAATCAATCCAGAAGGTAAAGACAACAAGTAAGTGCCAACGGCCAGTGCTGGAACCTTCGCTCCATTGCCAACCCGCAACTCTACTTGCCCTTGCTTCAACCTTCTACTGTTGCTGAGCGCCTGCATATTAGTACAAATATGAGCCCCACATCCAGTATCTAATACCCAAGTGGTATTATCAGAAGTAGTAGTATTTACTTCAATAACAAAAATACCTGAAGATTTAGTCTCCAAGGACTTCTTCTTCTTCAGACTTTCCTGGTATTTCTTACAGTCCCTGCGGTAATGCCCTGCCTCTTTACAAAAGTGACAGATGTCAGAAGGCCCAGCTTTGGACACGGGCTTGGGCTTGGCGTTTTCATTGCCAACTACTTTGCCCTTTCCCTTGTCTGCAGCGGATTTCTTGAAACCCTTGCCCTTCTGCACCATGAGTACAGACGACTCCTTGGTTTTCTTCAGATTCGGTTCTGCAGTCTTGAGCATACCATGTAGCTCAGGCAACGTCTTTATCAACCCATGCATATTATAGTTCAAAATGAACTGGTCATATGCAGGAGTAAGAGACTGCAGAACGATATCACAAGCAAGCTCTTGGCTTATAGGACAGTCGAGCCTTGTCAAATGATCGAGATAACCCATCATTTTCAGAACATGTGGACTCACTGCTGCATCCTTAGCCATTTTACAGTCCAAGAGATTCTTAACAGTTTGGAATCTCTCTGTACGAGCCTGCTCCTGAAACAACGCTTTCAGATTTGCCATCAGCTCCATGGGACAAGTCAGGCCTTCCCACTGCATCTGCAGTTCGGGAGCCATTGTCGCCAACATCAGGCAAATCACGTCATTAGCATCTGAAGAATGCGTATCCCAAGCATTCTTCACAGCTTGTGCGGCATTATTCGCAGGTCTAGGAGAGAGAGCTCTTTCAATGACATAAGCCTTCTTCTCCTGCCTGAGCACAAGTCTCAGGTTCCTGGACCAGTCCAGGAAGTTTGATCCGTTCAGTTTGTCCTTCTCAAGGGCAGACCGGATCGAGAAAGTGTTTTGTGTTGTTGTGCTTGACATAGCTGAAAATATGAGACAATAAAGATTTAGTTATTAAGTTCATAAAAGAGTAATCTTAACAACTTATAAGAAAACTCGCATTGTATTCAAAATTTCTTTGTTTAACCTCATAAGAATACAATGATTCTGAGACCCATGTTTAGCTAAATCCAAAGTGGGCCACTGGCCGTCACCCAGAATTAGCTATACTTGGTAAGCATACACACAGCTAGTTATAACCAATAACTCTCGGTTGTGAATTGGGCCCGAGGCCCAAATTCACCAGATGTCTCAAGGCCCGGGACTCCCGATGGCCCAGTCAAGGAAACCAATCTCTTACAGCCAAATAACCACTGAAATCTGGAACTCCCAATGAAATCAGTGACTATATACTACTTTACTTACGCGAAAACAGACACCTCACACTGTAAGCCATATCTGTAATCAAGTAAGCGTTAAGTAGCTGACAAGATTGGAAAGACATCCAAGCTTGATATTGTTTTTGAGGATTTTTAAGTATTATTTCCAAAAATAGAAGATTACTATTTTGGGAAACTTTCTTATTTTAGAAACTTTCTAAATTTAGTAACTTTCTAAAATTAGAAATTTCTAATTTAATATTTTATTAAATATTTTGGGTTGGGTCACAAATTATAGGCCCAATTCTTGGCCCGAGACCATAGAATTCCAGCTGGCCCAATAATTTGACATAACCGATCCGGTTTATTAATTCTGGTCCAAGACCAAATTAACTATCAAAACCATCGGTTATTTACTAAACCAGACCAGCTCTAAATTATTTGGTCCAACCAAATCAAACTTAGACCAGCCTTCGGTTTAGGTTAAAATTCAATTTTATGAATTTAAATCCGGTTTAACCAGTAATAAAATTATTTCCAGTAAACCGCGATTTGGGTTAACCGCTTGAACCACCAATTAAATTGGATCGGTTCAGTTAAATCCAAAACCGGGAAGAAACACCTAGTGTTTTAACCAATTTGATTTAACTTGCGGTTTTAGGCTTTAAACACACAATTAACCGCCAATTTAATGGACCGGTTTAATCGGTGTGGTTTTGGGCAACGAACCGCGAAGCTCGGTTTAACCGATTGACTATTCGCGGAACGTAAAATTTTAATGGGCCAAACAATCGGACCCAAGATCCAATTCGGCCCATTAACTCAATATGTGGGCCCATGATAATCCAAGGCCCATGATCCAACTCGCGATTGCTCACGATCGCTTGCGATCGATCATTGCATCGCATGATCACGCTCGGCTCATGGCTCACACATGCTTGCGTTCGATCCTTTTGCCTCACGATCATTGTGATCGATCTTGGCTAGGCATCACACGCGTTATATCGGCTTTAGGGTTTCAATAATAGAATGTTGCCGCGAGTTTCAATCTCATTCAATTATTAACAAAGTTCATTCGATAATAACAAAACTTTATGAGCAGCCGATAGATAAAACAAAATCACACGATTAGGGTTTAATTAGTTTAACTAATTTTTCTTTCAAAATTAATTCAAAAACCATTAAACATTCATATGATCCAATTTCACAAGAAACCTAATGCCTAGGCTCTGATACCACTGATGGATTATTGGTGTTTTCATGGTTTAATTCTCAATTACAACCTAACACAAATCCTTAAACAGATCTAGGTTCTCGTCAAATGAATCATAAAGCAAACCTGATCACTACCTTTCAGATTGCAGCGGATGATGGATGGTAATGATGAGATCAGCTAGAACAGATGGTAACACCTATTCCTCCTCGAGTATCCACACTCTTACAAGCACGGGACGGCTGCTAGACCAAAGATGTGGAAGATCAGAGAGAGAGATTTTAGAGAGAGAGAGCTCGCGGCCCAGAGGAGAAAATCGCAGAGAAGCTTAGCTTCCTTAGGGTTTTCTGATTCTCTTATATCTCATTAATGGGCCCAAGTCATTAGACTAATGGCTCATTAATCTTTTGGGCCCAAAACACAAATCAGACAAAAAGCCTGTATTTTGTCTGGCCCAAAACTCTGATCCAATACAGTAAATGCCATTGCATCTTACCGTATTATTTCCATTTAACTTTCCCGTTAGCTATGGTGTGTGACCCTTCGGGATCATACAATACTGGTAATAAGTCCTAAACTTATAGATCATGAGCGGACTCTAGCAAGCCATCATGATCACCCAGTATTTATGACTTATGTCTGATCTCGACACTTATCATACTTTCTAGAGATAGTACGGTAGATTTCAGGACATTCCCAACAAAAACGTGTTTAAGCTATTTATTAGGTTTTACATCCACTTGTTAGGGGAGGGTTTTATTCTGAGTTTTGTTCTAAGAGAGATTAAGGGATTTTGAGGGCTGATCTTGTACTCGATAGAGGATTTTGAACCCTTTTTTTTTACTCTTATGGTTTTATATGATTTCTACTTTGATTATGTATATTGTCATGATTGTCATGTCTGAGTAGTTTTCTTGTTAGATTTAGGGATTCTCATTAGGGATTTCATGGAATTATAGATTGATTGATTAATTGGATTCAAGCATCTAGTTCTTCATCTAGGTTGTTCTTAATGCATAATCTGAATTAGCTACTTGGATTATTGACATCATATTGATTAGCGCAGCGAGAATTGGTTAATTGATTAGAAAAGAACCTAGTTGAGCAAATTACCTATTCGCAAAGAGATTTGGCTTAGGGAATTTGCGAACGAAAGAATCTGAATTAATTGCATGTTTAGAGCTCTAGAATTCGCAAAGAGATTTGGTCTTCTATGTTGTTAGACATAGTTAGCATTCGCAGCGATAGTTGGTTTGTTATCTGATTGTGATTCTAGTTCTAGAACATCGATATCTGAATCATGTTGATTGATTGATATGTGTTAAGTCTAGCGCCTTCGTTAATTGATCACACACCATTTGTTTACTTTCTTTCTTCACTGCTTTCACTCATCTTGCTTAGCTTAATTCGACTGCATAGAATCTATCGCGTGAAACTTGAGTCTCTGTGGATTTGATACCCCTTGTACTACGATTGCATATCTGTGCACTTGCAGTTAGAATAGGGATTAAAATTTGATCTATCAAGTTTTTGGCGCTGTTGCCGGGGACTCTTTGAGTTCGTCGATAGATTTTGTACTAGAATTTAGTCTAAGTGTTTTCTTTTCTTGTTTACTGACCTCTTTTCGTGTTTTTCTTGTTTCTGCAGGAAAACAGCGAGCCAGAGAACTTAGTGTCGATCGACACAGCCTTAAGTGTCGGTCGACACCCTTCGCGGGAGCAGTCTGATTTTAGTGGATGCCCAATCGTCACACTCGAAGCAACCCAGACGAAGAGATTTTGAACCTCAGACTTGAGGAGCTTGCTAGGCTTGAGAGAACAAACAGGAAAGCTCAAAAATCTCCAAGGAGGATGAATCGATTGATCTTGATTAGAGATGAAGAAGGTGTTTTGAGAGACTAACAGAACAATCCCCACAATGCTCAGGGACGGAGAATTGATGCTCAAGGAAATGTGATCCCTGAACCAGAGCAACAGATTGTTAATCCTCCTGCTAGGAGGACACTAGCTGGCTACAACAGACCTGATGAGTTTTACGCCAACAGGTCTGCGATTGTACCTCCTGCTTTTGAGAGGAATGAGTTTGAGTTGAAGACTTCCTACTACACGCTTGTGGAACATCACCTTTTTCATTGACTCCCACATGAGCATCCTATGGACCACATAGAAGGATTGGGGCGTGGGCATAAGGGTCTTTATGACACATTCTCTAGTCACTGGGATGAAGCACAATGGAGTGAGCTATGACTACCTACACTGCAAGCTTTTTCCTCACTCTCTCGGAGGAGAAGCTGCTAACTGGCTGAAGCAGATTCCACCTGGGACTCTGACTACTTGGAATGCAGTGAAGGAGAAGTTTCTGCGACACTTCTATGATGATGCTAGATCTGATCAACTTAGACAGGACCTCTTGACCTTCAAGCAAGGATCTACAGAGCCTTTTAAGGTAACTTGGGTGAGATTCAAGAGGTACCAAAGAGATTTTCCTCATCATGGTTTTTCTGAGGTGCAACTGTTGGGTATTTTCTTCAGAGGAGTTGATTTGTGGTATCAGATGGCTTTAGATGCCTCAAGTAATGGTAACTTCTACACTAAATCTCCTGAAGAATCTAAAGAGCTTATTGAGAACTTGGTGACTAGTAATAGTGTCAAGAACGCTGATATGGAGAGAAAGAAGTCTGGTGGTAAAGCTGATAACTCACAGATAGCTGAGTTGAATAACAAGATTGATTATGTCCACAACATTCTGCTTGGGAAGAAGTAGCCACATAAGGCATCTGAAGCTGGAGAGTGTGCTCAAGAAGCTGTGAATTACATTGGAGGATCTGGATTTCAGAAGTATGGTACTCAAAATCGTGCTTCTTTCACTCAAAAGTCTGCATTCCAGAAGCCTTTCAACAACAGAACAATTCCTTCACAAGGAACTATGGAGCTTCTTCTTATCAGACACCTCCTGTTACTAGTGCTCATGAGAGTAGATTGGAAGCTATGATGGTGCAGATACTTGAGGGGCAGACAAAGACCACTGTAGACTTCAACAAGAATCTTGATGTTGTGTATGAAGATCTGAATGGGAAGTTTGAGTCCTTGAACACTCATATGAGGCGGCTGGATAGACAAGTAGCCCATATTTCAGGCTCAGTCAAGGGGAAGAATGCTCAGAACGCCCACATCAATGCTATCTCGGTTCAGATTGAAGATATGCTGGATCAGGAAGAAGAATTTGAGGTCAAGGCTCTGAAAATTGTGGAAAACAGTCGAGAATCCGAAGCTGCAGACTCAATGTCGATCGACACGCCTCACTTTTGTCGGTCGACACCCACTGAAATACCCGAGTTCGAGAGTTTTGACTGAGCGAAATTGACCGAGATCGACATTGATCTCCTGACTTTTACACTCAGTGTCGATCGACATCCTCCTAGTGTCGGTCGACACCGTACTTCAAAGGTGATTTCGAATTCTCATGACGAACGTAAATTGACCGAGATCGATTCCATGGTCGACATTGCTGGAAAATCTGCGAAGGATTCAAGAAATACGCCGAGTGTCGATTAACACCACTTCCGCGTCGATCGACACTACGGTCGGGCAGAACCAACTTCAATCTGATCTCGTTTTGTCACTGAATAGAAGGTCTATAAACCTCCTATACCCTTTCCCAGGGTGGCTATGCAGTCTAAACAAGAGCTTGATGAAGCCAAATGCATGGAAGTGATGGATAAGAAGCTGAATGAAACTCCACGAGCTGATGCTTTGCCAATTCACCCTTGTCTGCAGAGATACATGAGGAAGATGACCTCCATAGATGGAGAGTTAGAAGAAGGGGTTGTGGTGGTCTCTAAACAAGTCAGTTCTGTGCTGCTTAATCAGATTCCAGAGAAGCTACCGGATCCAGGTGTCTTTGTCATAAATTGCTCTATCTTCAAGGACAACTTCAAGAACTCCTTATGTGACTTGGGAGCTAGTGTGAATCTCATGCCGTACTCTGTGGCTGAGAGATGGATTAACAGACTTCCAGCAGACTAGGATCTCTCTAATCCTAGCTGATCGATCAAAGAGGATTCCAGAAGGAGTTCTTGAGGACATCCTTATCCGAGTTGGGAACTACTTGATTCAAACAGACTTTGTGGTGCTGAAATATGATATGGAACCGGATGATCATCTGCTACTTGGTAGATCCTTTTTAGCTACAGCTGGAGAAGTGATTGACGTGAGGCGTGGTATGATTGATCTCCACTTGGGAGATAAGCCTTTGCACTTCAAGATGGGTGGTTAAGCTTTTAGTTTTGAAGTGGAGCAAGAACTTCAGATTGGTGAATCTACAGTGTTTGATATTGGAGAAAATAAGATGGTGGCTCCTCAGGAATCTACTCTGGCATCTTCAGAGCTTGCAACTGCTCATAACCAGAAAGCTCCAAACATCAGATCTCCACCAAAGCAAAGGTATGCATCTTCTAAACTCAAATCTCCTAACTTCATTGATGTGAATGCAGGGAAACGCTCTATACCACCCAAGCTTCACTCCCACCCTGGTTCTATTCCCTCGTTCCTTGGACGATCTCACGCTGATACCGCTTACAAACCTCCTTGGATGAGGAGACTTTCGCAAAGGCACTCACTGCCTTTGTTGAAATCCCCAGGATCCTGATCTTCTACCCATAGTCAAGCTAATGACTAAAAACAAGCGTTGAGTGGGAGACAACCCACTATTGGGTCAGTTTTTCTTTCCTTTTTGATTTTTGGTTTTGTTTCTTTGATTTTTCTGGTTTTTGGTGTTTCGGAACGTGATGACCAGATTGCAGACAGCGGTGTCGGTCGACACCACACTCGAAAATACGGACCATAATCGAGGACGCTCGATTCGGATCAGATTTGTGTCGACCTAAGCCTTGTGTCGTTCGACGCTGGTTGTGTGTCGGTCGACACATACCACGCTAGCAGGTAAGGTTTCTGATTTTCTGAAATTTTTGCTCAGTTATACCTTGTTCTCCCGAGCCCAAGCTGCGATAACACTGGGGACAGTGTTGTTTAAGTGTGGGGGAGGTAGTTTACTGACCACCGTTTGTTTTCTTTTCTTAGAGTCAGTCCTTTGTTTTCAAAATTGTTTTATTGAGTAAAAATTTGTATGAAACTATGATTTTCCGAGGAAATTTTCACTGGAACAGGAACTAAGTGACCATTGGAAAGACCTCCAGTAACTCTATGATTGTTAGAAAACCACACACGGATCAACCTACCAAGGACACCCATATCTTCTCAGGTATTCAGAGGATCCACTACTTACTTCACCTCTAATCTTGACTTAATTTTCTCACCTAGGGGCTTGGTATCTCTGGATCGGATTCCTCTGACATGCCTGACACAGCTTGTAAACCTGTTTGAGTATGGTTCCCTTCTCCCCTCTTTTGAAAGTAAAAAGAAATAAACTGCAGATAAGCTAGTAGCTTCGAAGTGGTCACGGGAGTGGTAGAGACCCCTATTATCTCCTGTGTATCCATGGAAACATGTCCAAAGTAACACCCCGAAGAAAAAGGGAAGAGCACTGATAGAAAAAATAAAATGATACCCAGTGGGGAAAAATCAGTTGCTAAGGGACAAAGGGAGAAGAAAGGAACCAAAAACCGATAGTGTGGTGGTCAGGTACTGACTGGGTTGAGTCCATGTGTCCTTTGAACGATACTCCCTTTGTGAGATCGCACTTAATTATATACTGAGGTTAGTGTGGTGAATTTGGATATCATGTCTTGATTGTGGAGTTTACTTGGGGAAGTTGCTAAGTGTGGGGGAAGTACGTTGTGGTCTTGATCTTTGCAGGGATGTTTTCATGTGTGTTACTAAGTGAATGTGAATGCGATGTTCCTAAGACGAAATGAGTTTCTGTGTTTTCAAACCTCTTTTCCATACTTTGGCTTTTTGTTTGCTTGAGGGCAAGCAAAGGCTAAGTGTGGGGGAGTTGATATATCATGGTTTTTACAGGTTTTAAACCATGATATAAGTGTATATATTGAGTCTTTAACCTCGCATTTTGGATTCTATCGAGTCTTTTATAGGTTTCCATACTTTTGGAGTTAATTGGATATTTTGGAGCATTTCTGAGAGCACTTGTACGTGAAGAAGACTTTGGAGCCGATTGTTGGTGTTGGTGTCGATTGACACTACATTGGTGTCGGTCGACACCAAGTGCAATGACAGATTATGCGCAGCGTTTCAGACAAGTCTTGAAGATTTACACAGAAGCCCAAAAGTTTATATTATTTCTAAGTTGACCCCAAAACGTGTTTAAGCTATTTATTAGGTTTTATAGCCACTTGTTAGGGGAGGGTTTTATTCTGAGTTTTGTTCTAAGAGAGATTAAGGGATTTTGGGGGCTGATCTTGTACTCGAGAGAGAGAGGATTTCGAACCCCTGTTTTTATTTTTTTGGTTTTATATGATTTCTACTTTGATTATGTCTATTGTCATGATTGCCATGTCTGAGTAGTTTTCTTGTTAGATTTAGGGATTCTCATTAGGGATTTCATGGAATTTTAGATTGATTGATTAATTGGATTCAAGCATCTAGTTCTTCATCTAGGTTGTTCTTAATGCATAATCTGAATTAGCTACTTGGATTATTAACATCAGATTGATTAGCGCAGCGAGAGTTGGTTAATTGATTAGAAAAGAACCTAGCTGAGCAAATTACATATTCGCAAAGAGATTTGGCTTAGGGAATTTGCGAACGAAAGAACCTGAATTAAAATCATGTTTAGAACTCTAGAATTCGCAAAGAGATTTGGTATTCTAGGTTGTTAGACATAGTTAGCATTCGCAGCGAGAGTTGGTTTGTTATATGATTGTGATTCTAGTTCTAGAACATCGATATCTGAATCCTGTTGATTGATTGATCTTTATTCCTGATTTCCTGAAAACTTTCCTAAGTCTAGCGCCTTCGTTAATTGATCATACACCGTTTGTTTACTTTCTTTCTTCACTGCTTTCACTCATCTTGCTTAGCTTAATTCGACTGCATACAATCTATCGCGTGAAACTTGAGTTTTTGTGGATTCGATACCCCTTGTACTACGATTGCATATCTGTGCACTTGCAGTTAGAATATGGATTAAAATTTGACATATCAGTTACTTGTACTTGATCCGTCCAAAACAATATAAAGTACATGTAAAATTTTCTAATACTTGCAAGTTACTTGACCCGACTTGTTACTTACGCTTATCTATTACTTGAATAGTTAATATTTAATACATAAACATGAAATACTTATTAATGCATATAAGCTTACAAATATCCGAAAGTCACTTAAATATTTAAAATAGTAACAAAATAAAAACAAAACAACATTTAAATTATTTAAAACAAATTACTTCTTTTTAGATATTTTTATTCTTTTTTGTCGGAAAAATTTGTCGGCGTAAAACTTGTGAGAAACTACATAAATCTCCATTTCGGGCTGAATCATTTATTATTGGGATTTAATGAAAAATTCCATAATAATATTATCCATTTTTCTATACTCTCTAATATAAATTTAAACAAGTAAAATGTAGATAAAGTTTAATGATGTGTTTTAATATTTAAATACATACAAATTAATTTTTGTTAGAAATACAATCAACACTTTTAATTAATTAATCAAGTATCAAATATTTTATAAGCCAAGTAATGAGTAATAAGTAACAAGACGATTAACAAGGAAAGTATTGAAAAAAATTAAGACTTGATACTTGACTTGTATTTGCGTGTAATAAAATCCAGTTACTTGTTACCCGGCTTGATCATAGCAAGTACTTGCTTTTTCAAACCAAGTTTAAAACAAGTAGCAAGTACAAGCCGGGTAACAAGTAATTGTGCCCAGGCCTAGCTATTATCATGAGAATGAAGTAGCTTGGTCTGTTTTTCTTGGCCTAAGAAATCATTCTACTGTTGTAGACATGTTTGGATTAATCGTTGATCACCCAAACAGGAAATCTCAACCTAATGAATTTAGTTTTTAATCAATTATCTTAATCACTTTACTTGTTATGTTTTACTCTGTTTTGATCACCATTGAATATTGCTCACATTTATGTTTTTTATAATCTTGCATTGATTTTGTTACCTTTTTACTTATTGCAAAATTAGTTACAAAATCCGTGAATTGTTTGCACTTAGATTAAGTAACATCTGCATTCATAGTAAGTTTAATCACCCAAGTGGAATGACATCCAAAAACTACAAAGACTAGGTTGTATACTTGCACCTGAAGTAATGAAAAGAGATAACTTTTTAGCTTATCAAGTTTGGCGTTGTTGCCATCTAGGGTTTAGGTTGAACCATTATGATTTGGTGTTTTCTTGAGACTAAGTCTCTTTGTTACATTGAATTCTCACGTTCTCTACTTTTTCCCTTCTTTTGCAAGTGAATGAACTTAGGAAGCAGAGGACCAATAAGCTTAGTACCTCGAATGGACGATATAGGAGCATTGGAAAAAAGAATTTAAAGGGAGAGAAGAGAACAAGAAAGGTTGGCAAACATACAACAAGACATGGTTGACCTAGAGCAACAAAAACATGATGGTGAAATCTATGAGAACCAAGGACACGATATACACAAACCTATCCATCAACCAACGGTACCTAGAGCCATTGGAACCTATGACGAGCCAAGCATTCATGACAACCAGACTAGAATCAGAGCACCACCAGTGGAGAACAAAATTTTGAGATCAAAGGCAGCCTTATCAACATGGAGAAAGGAAACAAGTTCTATTGACTACCATTGGAGAGGATCCTCCAGACCACTTCGACATGCTTTGTGGCACTGTCAAGATCAACGGCATTTCAGAGGATGCATTCAAGTTGAGACTATTTCCATTCTATCTTGGAGATAGAGCTCATCAGTGGGAGAAGAACCTACCTCAAGATTCCATCACCTCTTAGAATCAATGCAAAGAGGCTTTCTTGTCCAAATTCTTCTCAACAATAAGAACAGCAAGGGTTAGAAACGAAATCTCAAGCTTCAAATAAAAGGGCACTGTAAACTTTGGAGAAGCATAAAAGAGATTCAATGGATACACCATGCATTGCACATACCATGGTTTCTCAAGAGAAAGTCTACTCAGCACTCTCTACCGAAGAGTTTCGCCAAAGTACGGGATGATGCCAGACACTTATAGTAACGATATTTTCTTGCAAAAGGATGAAAGGAATGGTATGCAGTTGGTGGAGAACTTGGCTCAAAGTGACTCACACTGTAGGGAAGACTATGATCGTACTTGTAGAGATGAAAGCGACCGATATGACCAAAGAAGGGAGACTAAAGCCCTTAATGAGAAGCTGGAAAAACTATTGAAAGCAAACCAATGGACTGTGAGATTTGTTGGAGATTTTGATCAACCGAAAATCTACCATGACGAAGAATCTGAGATGGGAAATGAAGCACAAGCTAAGATGAACAACATTGGTGGCCAAGGATTCAACAAAGTCTTCAATCAAAACTATAGGAACCACCCAAATTTTACTATAGAAGCAACAATGTAGAAAATCCTCAAGACAAAACATACCCTCCATTCAGACCTCGAGGACAAAACACTCTCCAACGAAACTTCCCAACAAAGCCTTCATACAAAAACAATTCATAATTTCAACAAGGCAACCCTTCAACAACAACCAAAGCAACTTCGTGCTAAGACATTAATTCAACAACAATCAAGGTTTCTATCAAAACCAAGGAAACCAACAATTGAAAGGTCAACGAAATTCATACAACTAACAATCAAAGGAGGACCCGATCCAACAAATGGTAAAAAACAATATTGGATGGGTTTTCCCAAGATCGCAAAAAGACATCAAAGACATCAATGCTAAAGTGGATGGAGCATACAATGATCTGAACGCAAAGTTTGAGAACATGTCCTCTCACTTGTCAGCCTTAGACAACTAAGTGTCCAAAATTGCATCTACCTCAAAGAGACCAATTGGTGTACTTCAGAGAAAATCTGAAGACAATCCCAAGGAGTAGTGTAATTCCATATTCTTTAATGAAGGCTATGTGGTTGATGAAAACAAAAGGGCAACTGAAGAAAGCTGTACACTTTTTAATGGATATTTTTTTGAAAATTCAGCAGGTAAACATGCTATGAAAATCAGTGAGATGATTAAGGAGAAGAAAGTAGCCTCCAAAACCATTGAAAGGGAAAGAAGCCTGAAAATTAAAGATCCTCCTTATGATCCTAACCTCCCATTTTAAGGTAGATCCTGACTAAGGCTCAACAAAAAGCCATCTCCAAGTTCAAGAGTGATATGAGTAAGATTGGTGTCCAACTACCTAATATGGGGACTATGCATGAGACTCATCTCCAAATAATGCTCATTAGAGAAATTCTAGCCAACAAGGAGAAAGTAGAAGGGCTGATGGGACTCTCTACCTCACCAAACGAGCCCTCTATCACACTAAAATCAATATCCAAGCTTGAAGAACGAGCCCTCTATCTCACTAGATATGGTGAAGAGTATGGGGATCCATGACATGAAAGCTCATCCTTCTTATCTCATTTTTGAGAATGCTTTTGCAAAGTATCCACATAGTGCTATTGAAAAATTTCCTATCAAGATTGGAGAATGCACAATTCCAATAGACCTCACTGTTTTGGATATGGTTGATAACAAGAAGGTTCCCTTGATCCTTTGTAGACATTTCCTCAAAACCATTGGAGCAACCATTGACTTCCCAAACAAGAAGGTGACTCTCCAACATGTCAACAAAAAGATCTCATACCCCATGCATGCTTCTACACCTTACTATTCTGGCACAATCACAAATGGGGAGTTGAATACAAAGAAAAACAAATCAGAAAAGGATAAGGCTCTGGAGAATGTGAAAGAAAAATCTATAAAGCTTAAAAGTGTGAGGAGGAAATCTTGTATTCTGAAAGTATACAAAGTTTGTTTCAAGAACACATCATGAGTGCCAAAGAGGAAGGGTTGAGTGGAGCTAGGAGAGCTCATTATGAGAATAAGAAGAAGATAAAAGAACAAAAACTTTCCAACTTTACTCAACCTCCCAACATTCTGAACTCCCATCCATTGAGTCTTAAGGATGGAAATATCAAATACAAGGTCAAGTGCAAAGGAAAGTAACCATTCTCAGTTGTTAAAGCCATCATCAGCCCTCAATATCAGAGATATTCAATCAAGCTTCAAGAGCTCATATTTCTAGTCCTGACCATCACTCTAGGAGGCAGGCCGCATCTCAATATTCTCTAGCAAATGAAAAGAGAGTCAAGCTAGAGACTTAAAACAAGCGCACTTGGGAGGCAATCCCATGGTATCTTTGTACATATTCATAAACTTTTTATGTTTAATTGTGTGTGTTTTTTCTGTATTTCACATGTGTTTTAGTGTTTTGTGTGGATTGAGCATTGAGAAGGAAGCAAAAATGAATTTTGGAGGAAATTTTGAAGCGACCTCAGAGCAGACAAGGAAGGTCCCTGGAAAAAAAATCAGCTGGAGCGGCTTCACATAGCGGGGTCCCAAACCCGCTTCAATATTTAAGAAATTATGTTTGCATCAGCGGGTGGATAAGCGACATGAAAAAGCCGTTGTGAAAAAAGACACCAGGAGCGGGATCATACATCGGTTTCACGACAGTCCGGGATCGCCTTCCATTTGCGCTACCCACCACCACAACCACCATTTTGTACATATTTTTATTTTGCTTTATTTTATTTATCACCATGTTCCTTCCTCGATTTATTTTTCACACCAAGACTGCTTGATGTAAGTTTGGGGGGGGGGGGGGAATCATTTGACCATGTTTTGTGTTTTGTTTTATGTTGAGTCTTGCATTTGTGTGGTGTTACATTGTAAATAGATTTGTTTTCAAAAAACCAAAAACATTGGGGAAAAAAACTGAACCATAAAAAAAAGAAATATGTAGTTTCATATTTACTTTTGTTTCTAGGATCGAGTCTAGTAGCATTATAGGATTGCATTTGCATTTACATAGGAGACGTTGATATAATTTCCTCATAATGAATTTGGACTTTAGAACTGAACATGATGTCCTTGTTAATCATAGTATGTTGCTTATGTTGGATCGTTTAGTGTCTCCTGATTCAATTCTCAGATTGATTCATCCTACTAAACATGCAGATCTAGGTTCTCTTGATTAGAAACATAATAGATCTCACCTGTTACCTTGTTATGCAGCGGAATGGGAGGTACGGGTCAGAGATCAGCAGAACCACCAAGAGATGGATCCTCCAAAGGCTCACACACGCACGCACAGGAAAGTGGCTGCTAGATCGAGCAAGGAGGGAGGCGCAGAAGAGAGAGTGGGAGGCGCAGGAATGCTGAGGAAAAAGGAGCTAGGGCAAGTTTTATTAATTAAAACCCTTGTCCAGTTCCTATGGGCTTTTGGGCCCAATTCTCAGTTCTGATTAAATCCCTTGGATTTAATCAGGCCCTTTTGTCTCTCTAAGTACAGTAAATGCCTAGCACTTTTACCGTACTTCTGCTAAACCGTTCCTTCGTATTTTCCCGTTAGCTTAGGCGTGTGACCCATATGGGATCATATAATAAAGGCAATAAGTCCAAGACTTATAGATCATGAGCGGACTCTAGCAAGCCATCATGACCCCCAGTATTATATGACTTATGTCTGATCATTGACATACTCTTACGTTCTAGAGATAGTACAGAGATTACTGGACATAATTCCAACAATCTCCCACTTGAACTGGAATCTCTGTATTCATAATCCTTTTGTCACAATATCTCGATTAGTCATAAGGCAAGATTAGTGTCATCCTTATAAAGCCTAATCTTGTTCATCGGACTCTGATTTGATACTGACAATCCAAACGACTCGGGAAAGTCCGTTTGAGCATGGCCATGCATTTTCCAGTATTAAATCTCCGATTGGCCTAGAGATATTCACTCCATTTATATTGGAGGGACAAATCCCGTCTTGTTCCATCACTGTAAACTACTCATTTCATAATACACCCAAACAAGGTCCTTATAACTATCGCTTAACGACAGCATTAGACAATGATCAAAGTGCATTAGTTCATGTGCAGTCACATGCATGCGAACTCAGGTCTAAGGACTATACTCTATAGTCGTAGTAAGAATCTCTTATGACACAGATATAAATATCCTGAAGAGTTCTTATAAGCGGGTCTTGTCCGGTTGTATGTACCCCAACATACACCTATGTACTGACTTTGATGCCGTGCATCTATGACATCCTGAGACTTTGTCATAAGTCACGTACCAATCTAGTCTCACACGGTTGTTGGTGTTCCAATTTCAACAACCTTCGACTAGGGACAGGATGATATAAGCCATCTATCAAATATAGGGTCTCATGATCAAGCTAAATGACTTTGATTACTTAAGATCAAGTCATTTACTTCGATGACCTATAAAATGGTTCATATCATTTTGGAACGATTATTTCATCACAGTTAAAATAATCTTGAAATAATAATTTCATTAAACATAAAATGTTTTACAAGAACATATCAATAACTAAATAAAGCCCTCAAACTCCCACTCAAATTTAGATTACATTTCAATGTCTCTAATGCCTACAGCTTCAGTCAGGAACTCGATCTTAGGCCTTGGGAGTGGCTTTGTCAATGGATCAGCGACGTTATCATCTGTCTGAACTCGGCTGATCTTGACTTCCTTTCTATTAATGATGTCACGTATCAAGTGAAATCTTCTTAGGACATGCTTGGATTTCTGGTGTGATCTTGGTTCCTTTGCCTGAGCTATAGCACCATTGTTATCACAAAACAGTGCCAGAGGCTCAGCCGCATTTGGTATCACACCTAGTTCAATAATGAACTTTCGTATCCAAACAGCTTCCTTCGCAGCTTCTGAAGCGGCGATATATTCAGCTTCTGTAGTGGAATCAGCAACGGTGTCTTGCTTGGAGCTTCTCCAACTGATTGCACCGCCATTCAGACAAAAGATATAACCGGACTGTGACCGGAAATCATCTTGGTCTGTCTGGAAACTTGCGTCCGTGAATCCACTGACTTCAAGCACATCACTTCCACCGTATACCAAGAACTTGTCCTTAGTATGTCTTAGATACTTCAGGATATTCTTGACGGCAATCCAATGGTTTTCACCTCGATTTGACTGGTATCTACTCGTCATGCTCAATGCATAAGAGAAATCAGGACGAGTACAGATCATGGCATACATGATAGATCCTATTGCAGATGCATAAGGAATATTCTTCATGCGCTCAAGCTCAGCAGCCGTCGTAGGGCTCTGCTTCTTGCTTAGCGTTGTGCCATGTACCATTGGCGTGAAGCCCTTCTTGGAATCTTTCATGCTGAATCTTTGTAGGACTTTGTCAATGTATGAATCTTGACACAAGCCTATCAGCCTTCTAGATCTATCCCGGTAGATCCTGATTCCAAGAACGTATGCGGCTTCACCCATGTCTTTCATGGAAAAACAACTTCCAAGCCAGTCCTTTACCGACTTCAGCATTGGAACGTCGTTTCCGAGAAGCAGTATGTCATCGACATACAGAATAAGAAACACTATCTTGCTCCCACTAATTTTCTTATACACGCATTGTTCTTCTTCGTTTCTGATGAAGTCAAATTGCTTGATCGCTTCATCAAAACGAAGATTCCAGCTCCTCGATGCTTGCTTCAATCCATAAATGGATTTATGAAGCTTGCATACTTTCCCAGCATTCTTTGGATCTATGTAACCGTCAGGTTGTGTCATATACACATCCTCTTCCAGAATTCCATTCAGGAAGGCGGTTTTCACGTCCATTTGCCAAATTTCATAATCATGAAAAGCTGCAGTTGCTAGTAGAATCCGAATAGATTTCATCATTGCCACTAAGGAATAGGTTTCATCGTAATCCACACCGTGAACTTGCCTGAAACCTTTTGCCACCAACCTGGCTTTATAAATCTGGACATTTCCATCCACGTCAATCTTCTTCTTGAAGATCCATTTGCACTCGATGGCTTTTACACCAGCGGGTAAGTCAACCAACGAAAACACTTGGTTGACCGACATGGAGTCCATTTCGGAATCAGTGGCCTTACGCCACTTAGAGGAATCTGGGCCCATCATGGCTTGATTGAAGTTCGATGGTTCATCACCATCAATGATCAGAAGATCATGACAGTCAGTCACGAGAAATCCTTGATATCTCTCGGGTTCGTGACGGATCCTCCCGGATCTTCGAACTTCAGGTACTACAGGTTCAGGCTCTACAATTTCTTGTAGGTCCTCCTGCTGCTCTTCCTCATTAGGTTGAGCAGTATCCTGTTCATCTTGAATTTCTTCAAGCAGTACCTTACTCCCACTGTTTTTCTTAGAGAGAAACTCCCTCTCAAGAAAATTACAATCCCGGGCAACAAAAATCTTGTTCTCGGAACGTAGGTAGAAGTAATAAGCCTTGGTCTCCTTCGGATAACCAATGAAGTAGCATTTATCAGACTTTGGTGTAAGCTTGTCAGAGATCAATCTCTTGACATAGGCTTCACAACCCCAAATTCTAAGATTAGACAGCACCGGAGCTTCTCCAATCCATAATTCATATGGTGTCTTTGCTACTGCTTTTGATGGCGCTCTATTTAGAGTGAACACTGCTATTAGCAGAGCATATCCCCAAAGGGATATTGGAAGGTCTGTGTGACTTATCATAGATCGAACCATATCCAATAAGGTCCGATTTCTCCTCTCAGACACACCATTCCATTGTGGTGTTCCAGGAGGAGTGAGTTGGGATACGATCCCACACTCTCTCAGATGATCACTGAATTCTTGGCTTAAGTATTCTCCTCCTCGGTCGGACCGAAGAGCCTTAATGCTTTTGCCAAGTTGGTTCTGTACTTCATTTTGGAATTCTCTGAATTTCTCAAACGATTCAGACTTATGTTTCATCAAATAAACATATCCATACCTACTGAAATCATCAGTGAAGGTAATGAAGTACTGATAGTTTCCTCTTGCATTTGTGGACATTGGGCCACACACATCAGTGTGTATCAGGCCCAATAAGTCACTGGCCCTCTCGTTAGGTTTATTAAAGGGGGCCCGGGTCATTTTGCCCATCATGCAGGATTCGCATTTCTCACATGACTCAAAGTCAAATGAGCCAAGAAGTCCATTCGAATGGAGCCTCTTGATGCGTTTCTCGCTGATGTGCCCTAAACGACAATGCCATAGAAACGTTCGGTTCTCCTCATTAGGTTTGAACCGTTTGGTATCAATGTTATAAATTGGCGCGGATTGATCAAGTATGTAAAGCCCATTCGTAAGAGGGGCACAACCATAGAACAAATTGTTGCGATTGAAGGAACATAATTTATTCTTAACTGAAAAATCATAACCTTCCAAATCCAACAAAGAAATTGAAATAATATTTCTGCTTATCGCAGGTACAAAATAACAATTATTGAGTTCTAAAACCAATCCCGAAGGTAAAGACAACAAGTATGTGCCTACAGCTAGTGCTGAAACTTTCGCTCCATTCCCAACTCGTAGCTCCACTTGTCCTTGCTTCAGCCTTCTACTGTTGCTGAGTGCCTGCATATTAGTACAAATATGAGCCCCACAACCAGTATCCATAACCCATGAGGTATTATCAGAAGTAGTTGTATTAACTTCTATAACAAAAATACCTGATGAAGAAGTCTCGAAAGTCTTCTTCTTCAATTCCTTTAGACCTTCTTGGAATTTCTTACATTCTCTCCTCCAATGCCCTGGTTCTTTACAGAACCTGCAGATGTCAGTAGGCCCAGCCTTGGATTTGGGCTTGGGCTTTGGCGTGTCCTTTTCCGAGACTTGGACAGCCTTAGCCTTTCCCTTGTCCTTGGCAGAGGATTTCTTAAAGCCCTTGCCCTTTTGCACCATAAGCACATTGGGGTCCTTGGCGGTTTTCCTCAAGTTGGGCTCTGCAGTCTTGAGCATTCCGTGAAGCTCAGGCAATGTCTTACTCAAGCCATGCATATTGAAGTTCAGGATGAACTGATCATAGCTTGCAGGTAAAGACTGCAGAACGATGTCGCAGGCAAGTTCCTGGCTGATAGGGCAGTCGAGTTTCTGAAGATGATCGAGATAACCCATCATCTTCAAGACATGAGGACTCACTGCCGCATTTGCAGCCAACTTACAGTCTAAGAGGTTCTTAACTGTTTGGAACCTCTCAGTCCTTGCTTGCTCCTGAAAAAGAGATTTTAGGCTTGCCATTATCTCGATGGGTGACAACACACTCTCGAACTGCATTTGCAGCTCAGCAGTCATTGTCGCCAACATCAGGAAATAGACATCATTTTCATCTGACGAATGCTTTTCCCAAGCATTATGCAGAGTCCTGGCAGCATTGTTAGGAGGCCTCTCGGGGAGGGGATCACGAAGGACATAATCCTTCTTCTCCTGCTTGAGGACCAGCCTCAAGTTCCTTGACCACGTCAGGAAGTTCGTTCCAGTCAGCTTCTCCTTCTCGAGAACAGACCGGATTGAGAATGTGTTTTGAGTGCTTGTAGTAGTCATAGCTGAAATATAAGATAAAAAGGTTATTAGTTAATATGTTCAATATGATTAATCTTGCATTATATTCAATAACATTAGTTATCCTCAAAAGAACATAATGATTCCAAGATCCACATATAACTAAGATCAAAGTGGGCCACTGGCCATCACCCAATCTTAGCTTATATCGGTAAGCCCTATCTCGGCTAATTATATCCGTGATATAACTCTTGGTTGTGAATCTGGGCCCGAGGCCCAATCCACTCTGATGTCTCAAGGCCCGGGACTCCCGATGGCCTAGTCAAGAAAACCAGACTATACAGTCATGTAATCATTAATGTCTGGTCCCAATGACATTTATGAATCACAAACCGTCTTACCCACGCAAAAGTAGACACCCTCACACTGTAAGGCCATGAGTACAATTGAATGGGCTTCGATTGCTGACATAGACTGGACAAGACATCCAACGCTTGATATTATTTGAGGTTCGTAGGTTTATTAAAATTTCATCCCAAAATAGAAGATTACTATTTTGGGAAACTTTCCTTTTTGGGAAACCTACTAATTTTGGAAACTTTCTAAAATTAGAAACTGTTAACTATAGAAATTTCCTAAAATCCAAAACATGCAAATCTAGAAACTTCTATTTTAAGAAACTTTCTAATTTCAAAATTTTGGAAACTTATTAATTTAAAATCGATTTTATAATTTTATAAAAATAAATTTTAAATTAATTCTGAAGAAAAGACTCAAATAATTGGCCCAATTGTTTTAACTTCTTGGCCCGAGGCCCAAGAATTGGTCTATGTCCAAGACATAACCCAATTGCCCAATTAAATGACATAACCGGTCTGGTTCATTAAAATTGGTCTTAACCAAAATTAATTACTACGATGACCACAATTGTCAACCGGTTATTTACTAAACCGGATTTTCTCAATTTATTTGGTCCAACCAAATCAAATTAGAAAATCACTGGTTTAGGCACAAAATCCAATTTTTCGACTTTGGATTTCTTATCCCGGTTTAACCAGAACTTAATAAATTTATTAAGTCTGTTTATTAAACCAAGACGATTTAAGTTTTAATCAAATTAAACCGAACCATCACTCAGCCAAACCGAACCGACCATTAGGTCACGGTGAACCGAACCGAGATGCAGGCTTCACGCGATCGGGAATGATCGGGACAGCCGCATGCCGCGATCGGGACGAGTTCGGTTGCGTGATCGGGACGGGAGCGTGATCGTCGAGCTCGGGTCGGTGGCTTCACGCGATCGCCGAGCGATCGGGACAGCCCGGGTCGAGAGCGGGACGATGCTGGCTTGGCCGAGACGCGAGAGAGGCATGGCGTGATCGCATCGATCCAAGCCATCGATCCGCGATCGATGCAAGCGATCGGATCGGCCACGCATCTCGCTGCCCATCTCGCCGTGATCGACTCGACCACGCGACTCGATCCATCGATCGGTCCGTGCGTCTATTCGATCCGGACGTGCGGTTCGACCACACTCCGACGCAACCAATTCATATAGATTGGATCATGCGATTTCTTGTTTGTTTAGGTTTTAATTCTTTGTTTCTTAAGTGTTTTCTCTTATCAGTAGATTGATTCAAAAAACACCTCTTTAAACAATCCTAAACATGATTCTAAACAAGAAAAACCACAGAACCAATGGCTCTGATACCACTGTTGGATCGTTTAGTGTCTCCTGATTCAATTCTCAGATTGATTCATCCTACTAAACATGCAGATCTAGGTTCTCTTGATTAGAAACATAATAGATCTCACCTGTTACCTTGTTATGCAGCGGAATGGGAGGTACGGGTCAGAGATCAGCAGAACCACCAAGAGATGGATCCTCCAAAGGCTCACACACGCACGCACAGGAAAGTGGCTGCTAGACCGAGCAAGGAGGGAGGCGCAGAAGAGAGAGTGGGAGGCGCAGGAATGCTGAGGAAAAAGGAGCTAGGGCAAGTTTTATTAATTAAAACCCTTGTCCAGTTCCTATGGGCTTTTGGGCCCAATTCTCTGTTCTGATTAAATCTCTTGGATTTAATCAGGCCCTTTTGTCTCTCTAAGTACAGTAAATGCCTAGCACTTTTACCGTACTTCTGCTAAACCGTTCCTTCGTATTTTCCCGTTAGCTTAGGCGTGTGACCCATATGGGATCATATAATAAAGGCAATAAGTCCAAGACTTATAGATCATGAGCGGACTCTAGCAAGCCATCATGACCCCCAGTATTATATGACTTATGTCTGATCATTGACATACTCTTACGTTCTAGAGACAGTACAGAGATTACTGGACATAATTCCAACAGCTTAGGCATCTCTTGAAACCTGCACATTTCGAGCTTTGATTACTCCACTCTAATTCATTTGTCTTGTTTGATACTCTTGATTTTGAAACCATCATTCATATGGACTTAATGAACTTAATCCTCTCACTCATGGGTTTTTGATGCTTGATCATGGTCACTACATACACACTTAGATTATCTTTTATCACATTTTATTACCCTTGTTAATACAAGTGGCCATTCTCACTCTTAGAATGGGTTTCACAACTTAAAACATTTCCCTTTCCTTTAGACCTCCATTGATTGTTTGAGTGAGACCTCTTTTCATAATGCTAACATGTGAAAAATCTTAAAAGTATGAGAACGACAATGATTAACTTTCATAGGCTAGTTTAAGAATTCATCATTGGGTTAGCATTAGGAAGGTGAGCACATAAAATAGGAATGGAAATGAAAGGAAATAAAAGGGTGAAATAGGGAGAAAAAAGAACCAAAGGCTTGAGTAAAAAGGGAAACACTTGGAGAGTTATGAATTTTTTTGAAAGCTCTAAGTTTGAATTGGAAAGAAATTAAAAGAAATATAGTCTTATGCAAGAGTTAATTGCACCCAGTGTATCTTTTTCATAAAGTAATAGCAAAGTTGTATCTTTCAAAATCTTGTTGCAATTTTGTATCTTTTTTGTTCAATTTAAGTTTTAAAAAGACGAAAATATCCTCACTTTCAAAAGTAACTCTATTGATTGATGGCAGGTCCCACACTATGACTTCTATATATATTATTTTTTAAAATCCCACGCATGAACAGTGCCCGCGGATGAACAGTGCTCATAAAATGTTGCTTTTTGGATGGATAGTGGAACCAACATACTTTTTGTGTCCACGGATCACAATAATGTGAACTCCTGACCACCTATTTGTCCATCAGAAGCGTTTATTATGTGATATAATTGTGGTAGTGTGCACGAATAATCGACATCGTCCACCTGAGCTTTTAAAATTGTGTTTACCAGGTATATTTCATGATCATGTAAACTCTTGGTCACCTTCTGTTCATCAGACCCGTCTAGTATGTGAGGAGATCGTAGTAGTGTCTACGAATAGTCGATATTGTCCGCTATATCCATAGAAAGCATTTAACATGTGATGTTTATTTGTGTGACTAGGAATCATAATGTGAACTCTTGACCACCTATTGTCCATAAGAAGCATTTATTATGTGATATAATCGTGGTAGTGTCCACGAATAATTGACATCGTCCACCTGGGCTTTTAAAATTGTGTTTACCAGGTACATTTAATGATCATGTAAACTCTTGGTCACTTTCTCGCCATCAGACCCGTCTAGTATGTGAGGAGATCGTAGTAGTGTCTACGAATAGTTGATATTGTCCGCCATATCCATAGAAAGCATTTAACATGTGATGTTTTATTTGTGTGGCTAGGAATCATAAAAAAAAATTGTTTCTAGCGGATAATGTACCTGGTTCAAGAGTTCACATGATTGTGAAACCGTGGACACAAGGTTTGTTGCGCCCACTATCCATCCAAAAACAATATTTCCCTTGGCCACTTCCTACCCATGGTAAGCATCTTGCATGTAATATGATCGTGGTAGTATCCACGTGGATGGATATTGTGGATACCTAGTCTAGACTATCCACTTGAAACTTATGTATTAACTCTGATTTTTTTTTGAATTCCGGTATATCGACTAATTATATCTTTATTCTGGTGGTTTATATTGCCGGAAATCTCACCTCCGTAATGCTATCCACCGTTAAAAAAATGATGGGTAAAAAGAAAGGTAAAGTAAAAAAGAGAATAAGGGAAAAAGAAAAAAAAGAAAAAAAATATAAAAGGGATGGATGGGATGGATGGGAGTATTTTCGTCTTTTTAACTTAGAAAGTGAAGCAAAAAAATACAGATTTGCAAGAGGTTTTTGAAAGGTACAAAATTACAAGAAAAAAAATAAAAAGATACACTAAGGTCAATAAACCCACTTATGCAATGAAAAGTAACCTTCTCAAGACCCAAAAATGAAAGAAAAAAGGAATCAAAGTGGATGCATTTGGGAAGGGTAAGACAATAAGAGTTGCTAATCGTACGCATAAATTATTTTGTCTTACTACATTTTGCATCATATCTAGGGTTCCTCTTCTGGAGAGTTAGCCATCATAAATGAAAATATGAAATTCCTCTAAAATTGAAGCCTTCTAATACTAAGTCAATTGATTGAGATCAAATCTCAATTTGTGAGAACTCACTTTGAAAAATGAATGAATATATGAGTTGGTGGATAACTTAGTTTGTATATTCTTGACAATGTGCTTAAGAGAATAAGATTTGTAGTGCTTATAAGCCTTGAGAAATTAAAATATATAAGAGTGTTTGTTCATGCAACATTTTATTACACTCTAAGGACATCATGTTGAGGGTTTGCTAGATTCTTTTGGTTATGAGTCTTTAATTTCAAACCTCTTCTCATTTGTTCTCTTTATTGTTTTCTTGTTTGCTTGAGAACAAGCAAAGAAACAAGTTTGGGGAACTTGATACATTTTGTTATTAGTGTGATTAATCATAATTTCTATTTGTATTTTAGTTTTAGTATATGCATTTAGACATCAATAGGTTTCATTTTCTTGATTTTTATTTTGCTTTAGGTGGTAGAAGAGCATGATGGAGCATTATGGACCTAATGGAGCAAGTGGAGAGACTAAAAAGCACCAAGATGACGTGGAAGAACAGCTAAAGAGGACTATCATATCTTGTAGAGGATTAGTGCAGTGGGTTACAAAAGTCACTGAGGAGAAAGCACTGAGCTACAGAGGATTGGGCAGGAGGTGATGAATCCCGCTGCGAAGTAAAACACCCATTGTAACGCTCATTTCCCGTTATCCGCTGACCATCGAGCTGACCGGTCAACAATCAAGCAAGAACATAACCGATCAAACCCGAGCATGCTAAACGAAAAAAGTTCATCACAATACGAAGCCAGAGATAGTCCGGTTTGAGACAAAGGCTCACACCAAACCGTCACTGACCCCGTTTACCTCGCTTCCACAATACAAAGTTTTTCAATCTGTATTGCTTCAACGAGTTATGTCGGTTCGGACTAAACCAAATATCAGGGAAGTGATTGCTTTTATAAGTAATTTAAGTCTTTTACAAACAATTTGTCTATTTAAATTGAAATACAGACAATCAAAAATAAAAAGGCGCCATGAAAACACTAACCAAAAAAAAATCACACAAAACATCGAATAAAAAACCCCGGCCCACAAGCAATCCTGAAACTACACCGAGGACCTCCCACATATGTCGCTGCTAAACCTGAAAACAACAAAAAGAATATAATGAGTGATATAGAATCTAACCTACAAATATTAATCTTGCCCCAAAACCCAAAATAACATTCACCAAGAAGGAAATAGCCTATCACATGCCACCGTGACGTGATAAGCCCACAACACACAAGCATTCTCTAGAAACAATAAAGACTACGGAAATCGAAGTCACTACTGCACATGCCCATGATTAGACTCGATCTATCTATTGCGAAAACCAACACTAACACCACTTGGCCCACTATGCAAACTCAGTAACTTCCAAGGGAACACTTAGCTACCGCCATGGTAACTAAAACTACCAACGTCTCCTAGACGTAAACACGAAGTCCTACGACCTAGGACATTGTTCTCAGTCCATCGATACACAGCGACTCGGGCTACCCCTAGATAGCCTAAGTTTCCATGCAGTTCGGCCCTTGGACATGACCACGTATTCTCCGGACAACACAACTACCGACTTCACTCAGTAGGTTAACACCATAACAAGATTCATCACGTAAACCGGTCAGGCAAATACCTGAGGATGCAATCGGGTCGGAAGTACCAGAACGCTTTCAATCAACTTGCGGGATCTAACACACCCTAGAGTCCTAGTATAGAAAGTAAACACGCAGACTCACTGGGACTCTACACATCAAGCAAGACCGACAAGGTTGAAGGATAAAATAAACACAACCTGAACCATCCCACAAGTCCTATTCCACCACCACCACCGACCTTATCCGGTTCTATACCGGATTAGGTAACTAACAAACTTACCCGGCCCCGTGACCGAGGTAAGTGTCACACAACAACGTCTATCCGGCCCAACACCAGAATAGACCAAACAAGCAAGCTTGCACACAACACAACACAACATCAATCCAACACACAACAAATCATTAGCAAACAAGCCTTTAGTTCATTTTCAACTTTCCATTACTTAGTCTGCTACCTTTGAATTGGCAGATTGTTAACCCCGTAGAAGGCTCACAATTTATTAACCTTTTAATTAACTTTCCTAAAATATTTTAATAATCTCTCGGTCTTTCGGTTTAGGATTAGTAAACTTACTAATCCCCCGACATCTCATTGTTATTAACTTTAGTTCAATTAATCCATTAACCTGCCTAATATTACTAACCCACCGTGTGATTATATGCTAAGGTTTGTTATGTATTTTAATCCATTTTAATCACATCTTAATTCCCGTATATAGATTCATTTAATCTTGTTCTTAATAGAATATATATGCATATATGATAGGGTCAGGTTTTAATCATATATCTAACTGCAAGTGCACAGTTCAGTAGTTGTAGTATATAGGTATCGAATCCACAGGGACTCTGTATTCAATAGCTCAAGAACAGGAAATTAAACTAGGAAGAAAGCAATGTGATTGAATTAAAAGCAATGCGAGAAAGTAAACAGAAAGCAGAGATTGTTGGTTGTGAAAGCAAGTTATTAAGAGCGCTAAGTCTAGGGCGTTCTCAGGAAATCAGACAAGCAGACAGTTCATTTAGCAATGATCTAATTAAGCACAGTTCTAGAACTCAAAACACAGATATAGAATTAACCAAATTCCTTTGCGATAATTCTCTAAGTCTAAGTGCATCAAACCAAACTTTCGTTTGCGAGAACTAACAGATTAAACTAGCATTAATTCCAAGTTTGATATGTTCACAATTATCCTAAACCAAACTTTCGTTTGCGAGAAGTTTAATTGCTCAACCTAATTAGTTCAGATTCCTAAACCACACTTCCGTGTCGTATTTAGCAACCTAAGATCTAGATTCTAATTGATCATGTTAGAACTAGCTTTAAGCACAATTAGATTGAAGAACAGATATAGTTATGAATCCTTAAATAAATTAAACAAGTCTAGCAAGCTATGAAATCCTATGTGAGAAACCCTAAACCTAACTAGGAATCTACTCAGACATAGATAATGAAAACATAATCATATGAAGAATAAATTGCATAAAAGATAAAGAATTAAAGGGGTTCGAAATCTTCTCCAAATACAGATGAAGTAAAGGTTCAGATCAGCCCCAAAAGCTCTAAAAATCCTCTGCTCTTAATTATGAAAGCGTAAGTAATTAAAACACCAAAAACTTAATTATATAGGTCTAATCTCGGCCAAGGGCTTCTTTGTAAATATCAGGAACTTCTGGATCAGAGTGCAATATCTTGACTCTTCATAAACCGCCGAGTTTCGGCCCATCTCGCTGGTGCAACGATCGGTGCATGTGTGCAACGATCGACGCATTTCTCTGTTTCGGACAGTGAACTCTATCTCTCGGCCAAACACTCCAAAAATCTCCAAAAAGTGCCATAATCACCAAATATGCTCCAAACCTGATTATACCTGTAAAAGACTCTAAAAGAACACAAAAAGACACTAAAACACACTTATATCATGGTCTAAAACTAGTAAAAACCATGATATATCAACTCCCCCACACTTAGCCTTTGCTTGCGCTCAAGCAAAACAGAGAATTAAAGCTTGGTGAATAGGTTTGAAAACTCTTCAGAAACTCATTTCATCCTAGAAGCTACAATACTCAGATTCCCCTTAGTAAACCACTGAAAGAATCAATCACAGGATATCAAGACCAACATGTACTTCCCCCACACTTAGCAACTGTCCTAAGTAAACTTCACAATCACATTCAAGCATTCAAATTCTCCCTACTGACTTCTGCAAGTATTTAAGTGCGGTCTCACCTAAGGAGTATCGATCAAAGGGCACATGGATTCTTACCTTATCAGCTCTAGACCATCATACTATCTTTCTCTAGTCCCTTTCTTCTCTTTCCCTTCTTTAACAACTGATTTTTCCCACATTGGGTATCATTTTATTTTTTTTATCAGTGTTCTTCCCGTTATGGGGTGTACTTTGGACACATTCCATGGATCGCACATGAGATAATAGGGGTCTCTACCACTCCTGTGACCACTTCGGAGTTACTAACTCATCCTCAGTTTATTATCTTTTTTTTTTTACTTTACAGAAGGGGAGAAGGGAACTAAATAGGATAGGTTGACAGGCTGTGTCAGAACTAACAGGGAATCCGACACAAAGTATACCAAGCCCTTAGGTGAGAAATCTAAGTCAGTATTAAATTGAAGTCAGTAAAAGGATCCTCTGATACCTGAAGTGATGTGGGTGTTCCCAGTAGGTTGATCTGTGTCTGGGTTTTCTAATGGTCAGAGATAGATCTTGCAACTTCATCCCAATGGTTACTTAAGTTCCTGCAAGTCTTGTAAATCTTCTCAGAAAATCATAGTTTCTTACTTAAACAATTTTGACTCAACAAAACAAAAAATTTTAAAAAATGGACTGACTCTTAAGAAAACAGAAAGATATAAGTCAGTAGCACCTCCCCCACACTTAAGACACACTGTCCCCAGTAGTGTCAAGCGAAGGATCGGTAAAAAGAAATAAAAATTGTTAAGGTTCTGTTGAGTTCTGTCGGGTTTACCTATGTCGCTCAGGCATCGATCGTTGCACTAAGTGCATCGACCGTTACTAGGCGATTTTTGTGTATGGTCGATCGTTGCTCAGACCGCAACGATCGCTGCAATGCGATTCCGATCTTGTTGTGACGATCGACACAGAAGTGCGTCGATCGACGCACTGCGAATTTGTCCGAGACCTGCAATCATAAACTCACCAGAAACCAAAAACAAACGTAAAATCCTAACAAAAACACCAAAAATTAAGTAGAAAAACATCAGTACCTAATGGTGGGTTGCCTCCCACCCAGCGCTTGTTTAAGGTCAATAGCTTGACCGGACGGACAAGATTTTTCAGGCACTAGGAGATCCTGACAGAGACTTTTTCTGTCTCTGTCCAAGTCTCCTCATCCAAGGTGGCGAGTAGGCTGTTGCAGAATGCTCATGTCCAAGAAAAGATGGAGTAAAATGTGCTCCAGGATCTATAATCACAGTGTCATCAGGCTGCTCATCGTCCGCATCCCTTATGGTGAATGTCTGCCCATCTATCAGTGGTCTTCGCAGCTTATCCATCTCATAACGCAGCGGTTCATCTCCCAGATGGAGGTCTATCAGGCTGTTCTTAACATCTATCACCGCTCCTGCTGTAGCCAAAAATGGTCTTCCAAGCAGTAATGCTTCATCCGGATCACAGTCATATTTCAGCACTAGGAAGTCTGTTGGAACTAAATAGTTTCCAACTCTCACCGGGATGTCAATCAGGAGTCCTTCAGGAACTCGTATGGACTGATCAGCTAGGACAAGAGAGGTCCTAGTAGGAGTAAAATCTAGCATACCCAGCTTCTCTGCCACAGAGTATGGCATCAAACTTCCAGCAGCTCCTAAGTCACACAGAGAACGCCTAAAACTATCCTCAAAGATAGAACAATCAAGCACAAAGACTCCAGGATCTGGCAGCTTCTTCGGGATCTTGGTCAACAGAACATCACTAATATGCTGAGGAACTATAATCACCCAGTCTCTCAGCTCTTCATCTAGAGGCAGCATCTTGTTCAAATACCTCTGCACACATGGATGATAAAGTGGATCATCAAAAGATGGAATTTCTTCCAATTCTTCACCAATCTCCTCTAGCTTCTTAAGCTCTTCAATTTCCTGTTTAATCACTTCAGACACTGAGGAGTGTTGTCTAACAATCTGCGAATAAATCTCCTGTTGAGAGATCTCAGATACTCCAGAGAATAAGCCATCAAGCTCTAAATCTGCATCAATACCATCATCACTCAGCGAATCTGTCTGTTCACGACGTGCATCGATCGACACTAAGTGTGTGTCGATCGTTGCAATGCTGCAATTTCCACCCGAGAGTTTTTCACCAAAATCCGGGATTTCTTCTTTCTTCACCAATTCAGCTGTACTTAGCTCAAATTTTTCACCTAGGTGAGATCCATCATTAACGTACACAGACCAGGCCTTAATATGAGTGTCTGCTAGTAATTTTCCCATTATTAAGCTGGAAATCTGGTTCACCTGAGTATCCAACTGCTTCATGTGAGTGTTCAGGGACTCAAACTTCCCATTGAGGTCTTCATAGACAGCATCTAACTTCTTGTTGCAGTCCACATAAATCTTGGTCTTACTCTCCATTAGTTGTTCCATCATAGCTTCCATTCTACTCTCATGAGCTGTAGGTGCAGGAGGAGTCTGATAAGATGAAGATCCATAGGTTCTCTGAGTACCTTGTCCAAAGGTCTTCTAAAAACCACTAGTCTGTCCAGAATTAGATGAGTTGCTGTTGAAAGCACTTTTCTGTCCTCCATTGAAGAATCTGTTACCCTGTTGATTGTCAAATCTATTACCTTGGAATCCAGATCCTCCTATGTAATTCACATCTTCCTCCTGAGTGTCTTCCTCAGTTTGAATCACCTCTACATCTTGGGAAAAGTGGACAGCTTTCTTACCTGCTAGGAGATTGCAAACTGTGTCCAGCCTAGATCTAATATCAGCTATGTCAGAATTCTCTACACTTCCACCAGATTTCTTCCTCCTCTCATCCATAGTCTTGCAGCTGTTGCTGCCTATTAGATTCTCAATCAACTGCTTAGCTTGTGTAGGAGTCCGGGTGTTGAAATTAGCATTACTGGAATTATCCAATGCAGACTGACATGGAAGATCTATGCCTCTGAAGAAGATGCCAATCAGCTGAACCTCAGTGAATCCATGGTGTGGGCAGTCACGCTGATACTGCTTAAATCTCATCCATGAAGTCTTTAAAGGCTCCACAGCTCCTTGAGAAAAGGTGAGTATGTCCTGTCTGGACTGGTCTGAACGCGCATCATCATAGAAGTGACGCAGGAACTCACTCTTCAGGGCTGCCCAAGTAGTATACTGAGCAGGTGCCAGCTGCTTTAGCCATGCACTAGCGTCTCCAGCAAGACTGTGCGTAAAGAGCTTAAGGAACAGATAGTCCGGGCAGACTCCATCATACTTCATGCCAGTGCTATGTCCTCAAACGAATCAATGTGATCCATAGGTTGCTCCGTTGGGTAACCATGAAATGCATTCTGTCTCATCAGCGAGTAGTAGATGGTTTTGATCTCAAAATCATTTCTTTCAAAAGCAGGAAGCACTAAAGCTGACCGGTTTGCATGAAACTCATCCGGTCTGTTGTAGTCAGCTAAAGTCCTCTCACGAACAACCATCTGTCTACCCTGGTTCTGCTCCTGTTGCTGTTGCTCAGGAGGATCAGGGATGACATTCCCTTCAGCATCAACCCTTTGCCAAGCAGCATTGTATGGGTTGTTATCTCGGTCCCTCAGGGTACCTTCAGCATCACGTACCAGAATCAAACGCTCATGCACCATACTTTCTCTTATTTCTCTTCTGTTGGTTCTCTCTAGACGTCCAAGTTCTTCAAGTCCGAGATTAACTAAGCTCGAGTTCGGATTACTTCTAGTTTTCTGCGTCTGCATAAACTGTCTGTAATCGTCCAGCAACGATCGATGCTATCAGTGCAACGAACGGTTCAATCTCAGAATCGCCTAGTGACGATCGGTGCAAGGGTGCAACGATCGACGCAGTGCGAAATCGGTACCTGCGACAGAGAGAAAAACAGACAAAAATCAGTAGCTTAAAAAAAAAAAAAACAAAAACGAAAAGAAAACGAAAAATCCTAGTAAAACCCTAGGTTCTAAGCTATCGAAGACTCTTAGAGTCCCCGGCAACGGCGCCAAAAACTTGATAGGGTCAAGTTTTAATCCTATATCTAACTGCAAGTGCACAGTTCAGTAGTTGTAGTATATAGGTATCGAATCCACAGGGACTCTGTATTCAATAGCTCAAGAACAGGAAATTAAACTAGGAAGAAAGCAATGTGATTGAATTAAAAGCAATGCGAGAAAGTAAACAGAAAGCAGAGATTGTTGGTTGTGAAAGCAAGTTATTAAGAGCGCTAAGTCTAGGGCGTTCTCAGGAAATCAGACAAGCAGACAGTTCATTCAGCAAGGATCTAATTAAGCACAGTACTAGAACTCAAAACACAGATATAGAATTAACAAAATTCCTTTGCGATAATTCTCTAAGTCTAAGTGCAGCAAACCAAACTTTCGTTTGCGAGAACTAACAGATTAAACTAGCATTAATTCCAAGTTTGATATGTTCACAATTATCCTAAACCAAACTTTCGTTTGCGAGAAGTTTAATTGCTCAACCTAATTAGTTCAGATTCCTAAACCACACTTCCGTGTCGTATTTAGCAACCTAAGATCTAGATTCTAATTGATCAGGTTAGAACTAGCTTTAAGCAAAATTAGATTGAAGAACATATATAGTTATGAATCCTTAAATGAATTAAACAAGTCTAGCAAGCCATGAAATCCTATGTGAGAAACCCTAAACCTAACTAGGAATCTACTCAGACATAGATAATGAAAACATAATCATATGAAGAATAAATTGCATAAAAGATAAAGAATTAAAGGGGTTCGAAATCTTCTCCAAATACAGATGAAGTAAAGGTTCAGATCAGCCCCAAAAGCTCTAAAAATCCTCTGCTCTTAATTATGAAAGCGTAAGTAATTAAAACACCAAAAACTTAATTATATAGGTCTAATCTCGGCCAAGGGCTTCTTTGTAAATATCAGGAACTTCTGGATCAGAGTGCAATATCTTGACTCTTCATAAACCGCCGAGTTTCGGCCCATCTCGCGGGTGCAACGATCGGTGCATGTGTGCAACGATCGACGCATTTCTCTGTTTCGGACAGTTAACTCTATCTCTCGGCCAAACACTCCAAATATCTCCAAAAAGTGCCATAATCACCAAATATGCTCCAAACCTGATTATACCTGTAAAAGACTCTAAAAGAACACAAAAAGACACTAAAACACACTTATATCATGGTCTAAAACTAGTAAAAACCATGATATATCAATATACGTCCTAAACATGACAGTATATATGAATGCAACAGTCAACGAGCAATTAACAAACTAATAGGTATTAACGACTATCGATCTAGCATGCATATATAATCATAGTCAATTCATTTAATTAAACCGATAATGATTAAATAACCAATCAAACATATATGCATGCATTACTAAAGCTACGGTTTAGGATTTTCGGGTCTATATGATTTAAACTACAATGCAATAACTGACTCACAGTGTGTATATGCGACGGATGTGACGGATGTGAACTCTCGAGATTGAAAAACTGAAATCCCGAACCTTTCTCGAACCCCACATATTGAATCACGAGCAACTCTGACCTAATCGTACAAGAACCGGTCGTTGACCACGTTCTGACCGGCGTTGACCGGCTTTGACCGGCGTTGATCATTGACCGTTGATTGTTGACCACGCCTAAACCGATGTTGGTCGGGTTGACCAGACTTAAACCGTGTTGAACCGGTCGTTGACCAGTCCTAGATTGACCAGCAAGAGACAAACGCGTTGACCGGCGGTTGAGATGGCTCCTCTGGCATTGACCGCGGCGGAGAAGGGCTGACCGGCGATGAGGGAAGCTTCTCCGGTGAGCTGACTCGACAAAGAGTGATCGCCGTTGATGATTCTGGCAAGAGAGGTGGCTTAAATGAGAAAGAGAGCTCACGGCGACGGCGAGAGAAAACCGGCAATGGAAAACTTCCGGTGTGACCTCCGGTGGCTGAGCTTTATTTCTGGCGAGGTCTCCGGTGAGAGACGAGACCTCAAGTTATGAAGAACATCTTGAGTGTTCTTGAATATGGATGAGTTTGGTTGGTTTAAGTGATGAATTTGGAGAGAGAAGAGAGGGAGATCGATGGGAGGGGAGAGGAGAGATATTAGAGAGTTTTGGGTGAGCGTGTTTGGTGAGTTGAGTGAGTGAATGTGAGGAAAATGATTAGACTCCAAAGACATACATTTGCATGCAATGAACCAAATGAGGTTCTTTGAATCTAGAGGAGTGTATGTGGCGCAAAATTAGAGGGATAGAAAGCCACTTGTCTCCACAGGGTGCACTCTGAATCTTGTAAAATGAACCTCAATCCCAAAAATCCTTCATTTATCCGATTAGTTCCGTTCGGATCAAACCGATCAATTTCCACTTTTAATTCACCAAAACCCCGTAGATCCTGAAATAAATCCTTCAAGCCTGTTTTATAATTCTGGATTATTTTAGAAGAATTTAGCAACTTGATTCGCTCCATTCGGACACTCGTAGCTCCCGTAATGAATTTTACAAGTTTTGTCGGTTATATCGGTTTCCTTTCCCAATAGTCCAAAAAACCCATTTAAAGTCTGTTTCTTCCACTTCTTGTCTTCTAAATGTTTTATTTACTTAAAAAGAGAAACATTTGGCCCGTCTCTTCTTTTGTCTTGCATTTTGATAAAACTATCAAAATGCTCCTCATCTTCTGAAAATTATGAAACTTCCCTGATTGACTTTTCTTCTGTCCGTTGAAGAGAGGAGAAGAAGCGGTGGAGGTCGCCGGCAGCGACTTTCCGCGGCGGCTCCGGTGAGATTCTGGCGACGGCGAGGAGGCTAACCGGCAGTGATTAACAAGGATGAGCTGAGGGTTCTAATTATGTGAATATTTTGTGAAGATCATAATTGGTTTAAGAGATATGGAGATAACTTGCTCTTCAAGTTATGAAAAACATCTTGAGTTATCTTGAAGATGGATGAGTTTGGTTGGTTTTTGTGATGAATTTGGAGAGAGATGAGAGGAGTCGATGGGAGGGGAGAGGAGATATATCACAGAGTTTTGGGTGAGATTTTTTGGTGAGTTGAGCGAGTGAATGTGAGGAAAATGATTAGACTCCAAAGACATATTTGCATGCAATGAACCAAGGGAGGTTCTTTGAACCTTGGGGAGAGTATGTGGCTCCAAATGAGAGGGATAGAAAGCCACTTATCTCCACAGGGTGCACTCTGAAGCTTTTACAATGAACCCCAATCCCAAAAACCATCCATTTCTCCGATTAGTTCCGTTCGAATCAAACCGATCAATTTCCACTTTTAATTCATTGAAACCCCGTAGATTCAGAAATAAATCTTTCAAGCCTCTTTTTATAATTCTATATTATTTTAGAAGCATTTAGCAACTTGATTAGATCCATTCGGACACCCGTAGCCCCCGCAATGAATTTTACAAGTTTTGTCGGTTCTATCGGTTTTCTTTTCCGATAGTCCGAAAAACCCGTTTAAAGTCTGTTTCTTCCACTTCTTGTCTTCTAAATTTTTTCTTTACTTAAAAATAGAAACATTTGGCCCGTCTCAGCTTCCGGCTCACTATTTAGTAAAATTACTAAAATGCCCCTCATCTTCTGAAAATTACGAAATTGCCCTGATTGACTTTTCTGCTGCCTATTGACCCAATTTTGGGAAACATGATATTACATTCTTCCCCACTTATAGGAAATCGGTCCCCTAATTCTCTGTTTCTGTCAAACTTTGAATTGGTACCGAACCCTGCAAGTCGCCACTGTGAAACTTATTACACTGCTCCAATGCTCGAACTCTGGACCAATTGAACTGTAGTCATGATGCTCACTGACTTCTGAAACACTGCCTTGCACAAAGCTTCACCCCACTGATCTTCTTTCTGATCGCCCATCCACTGATATTTACTGAACGGTTCCACCCTGAGTCTTGTTTCCATCTGCACCAACTGATACTGCTTGGATTCACAATTCTTACTTCCCCACTTTGCTTTGACCTTCACAAATTATACAACACCGGCTCGCCTACTCGCGCACACCTCGAACTGATCCAATACTGATACTGATGTCTTCCAAAACTCTTTGCTAACTCATCATACTTGTCTAGTTTCTTGAATCCGACTGTCGTTGATATCCACTCTGACTTGTACACGGCTCGGATCAAGTACTCCACGGCTTTCTTGAACTTTGACTTGTCTTTCGGATTCGGGTTCAGTCTCGTGTTCACATCACATCGTCTATTACGTCCTGCATCATAACTTAACAACACAACACTGTAGTGGTTAAATTCTTTTCTAACTTACTCTCGATTTTACTTCCTCATAGAGATATGGTTACTTAGTTATGTACCCGACGGTCACACTTGGCTAAGTAACAATAGTCTATAATTCCGCCTTCTCGCGAATAGGCTTCCTATCAAAACCGATTATCAATTTCGAGCTTAGTTCCACCTAACAGGTTCTCTAACATTTTATATTACAAATGCGTATAACCGATAACCTAACATTATATCTATAACACTTGCTGGATCTAACCACCTATTGCAAACTCTACTACACAAACCGCTCAATCTCTATGATTCGCTAACCCTAGCTCAAAAATTATCAACAACCTAGCGAATCTACAAATACAGGAATGCTTACCTATCGAACAAAATATCTAGCGATCAAGCTAATGCATTTCTAACAACCTAACGATCACGCAAATGCAATGCTATCAACCTATCAGCCAAATTTATTTATCGTTAGCGGTTTTATCAATCAAAAAATGCAATGCATCAAACAGGCTAACACCCTAGTGATCAAATAAATGCGACGGTTCAAAATCATAATCAAGCAACCTAGCGAGCAATGCAATGCATAAATAAAACACACAAGTAAACAATCAAAACCCAAACTAAACATCACGCAACAAACAATCAAACAAGCAATATACCGGGTCATCATCACATAATGTCAATGAGGTCGCCTCATGGATCCAGGTGAGTGATCGCTTGTTCCGATCATTATTTGTTTTCACATCGTGATTAGATTGCATTCAAAAACCATCACATGCATGCAATAAAATTACTTTGTTACTCAAAATGATAAAATGAACACTCCGCATCCACTATACATAAAAACATCCATATCCATACATCCGAGTTTTTTGTACATAATTTTAGCCGAAGTCTACCACAAAGCGGTCGTCCCATCCTACCCAAAAACAAAATCAAGTGCCGCAACATATCTGAAAGTCTTCAGTGAAAAATAATACGCCGATATATATACAATCAAAATGAGTTGAAGGCCTACTTACATGAGCCTACTCTAATACCTAACATCATGCCTCCAACAAGACTGATACGCCCCGTAAAGGCGGCAGTACGGTTCGTGGAAGTAACCACTAGCAGGTGTCCTAGGGGGATGGTGCGGGTGTGTGTCGCGTGTGGGTGGTGCTGGTGTAGGCGCAGTGCTGGAATGAGGATCTGCAATGGGGCAGACCGGTGCAAGGTGGCCGTCATTACCGTAGATCTGGCAGATGACCGGTGGGGGCACCAGCTGGTAAGGCTCGCGGTAGCGAGGATCAGACGAAAGAGGGCACCAGTGAAAGTGGAACCTTGTGGCTCCGCATGCATCGCAACGTGGATACTGAGGCGGCTCCAAAAATAGAGGTGCAAACGAGTCAGCCTGAGAATGTGGCTGATGATGAGAACCAACATGCTGCTCCAGAAAATCTGCGAGCATAGCAGTGTGCTCAGCTAGACGCTCCTCCCAATCACGATGCTGGGATGGGTCGATGGGCTTCATCGAGAAATCAAAGTCCGGTAATGAACTGAACAAGAGATCACCCGGACTGTACGGCGGTAATGGTGGCAGTCCGATACCTGAAGCTGCAAGAACCTAAAAATAGCCGATATAGGCATCGACAGAGTCTGCGTCATCCCTGAGAGATGCAGGGAGAGTTGATGGAAGAGGCGCGGTGACAAGCGCTGCTGCGGATGCACCCACGGTGCTCGAAGTGGAACTGGGGAGCGATCAGAAATACGCGAACCCCGCGGTGAAGATAGGGCACGCATCCCCGAACGAGCACGGCCGGATCCAGCTGATATGTGATGACTCATGCTGACGAGACCAATCCACACCACACTCTCCAACCCACCTGGGGCATGCTTCTGCGAGTCTGCAACCAAAAACATAGTACAATTCTAATAAAAATTCTAATTTTCCACCCCGGGTTTGACAGACGCTGATCGGTTTCAAAATGGATGCTTGAGCGACTCATTTTGACTTGATAAACACGGAGAAACTTAGAAAATGAAATGTTTCGAAACCCATGACGAACCATGCTCTGATACCACCTTCTTGTAACGCCCCTTACCCGTTACCAGGTGACCGTCGAACTGGCCAGTCAACAATCAAACAATGACATGACCAACCAAATACGAGCAGGCCAAACGTGAAAAGTTCGTCACAATACGAAGTCAGAGACAGTCTGGTTTGAGAAAAGGCTCGCACCAAACCGTCTTTGACCCCGTTTACCTCGCTTCCACAATACAAAGCTTTTCAACATGTATTGCTTCCACGAGTTTTGTCGGTTCGGACTACACCATATATCAGGGAAGCAATTTCATTTCTAAGTAATTTAAGTCTTTTAAAAACAATTTGCCTATTTAAATTCAATTACAAACAATCAAAAATAAACAGGTGCCATGAAAATCTGAACCAAAATAAATCACACAAAACATCAAATCAAAATCCGCGGCCCACAAGCAATCCTGAAACTACACTGAGGACCTCCCACGTCTGTCGCTGCTAAACCTAAAAACAACAAAAAGAATCTAATGAGTGATCTAGAATCACCCAGTGAGTCAGTCCCCACTAAAGGCTTCTAATCTAACCTACAAATACTATTCCCGCCCCAAAACCCAAAATAACAATCACCAAGAAGGAAATAGCCTATCACGTGCCACCATGACGTGATGGGCCCACAACCCACAAGCGTTCTCTAGAAACAGTAAAGACTACATAAATTGAAGTCACTACGACATATGCCCACGATTAGACTCGATCTATCAATCGCGAAAACCAACACTAACACCACTGGGCCCACTATGCGAACACGGTCACTTCCACGGGAACACTTAGCTACCGCCATAGTAACTAAAACTACTCATGGCTCCTAGACGTAAACACGAAGTCCTACGACCTAGAACACTTATCTCAGTCCATCGATACACAGCGACTCGTTCTACCCCTAGTGAAGGATTGTTTAGTGTTTGTCCTGGTTTAATTCTGTCAGATTAAACTCACCTAAACATATTGGATCTAGGTTCTCTTGCAGAATCATAAAGAGATCTCAGTAATACCTTGTTATGCAGCGGAAGAATCAGGTATGAGTCAGAGATCAGCAGAACCACCAAGAGGTTGTTCCTCCAAAGGCTCACACACGCACACCAACAGGAGAGAGGCTGCTAGACCAGCTGGGAGAAGTCGCAGAGAGAGAGATGGGAGGCGCAGAGAGTTTTTTTTTTGAGAAAAGAGAGCTAGGTCAAGTTTTAATCATAAAACCCTTGTCTAGTTCTGTTGGGCTTTTGGGCCCAATTCCCAGTATGATTAAATCCCTTAGATTTAATCAGGCCCTTTAATCTCTCTAAGTATAGTAAATGCCTAGCACTTTTACCGTACTTCTGCTGAACCGTTCCCTCATAGTTTCCTGTTAGCTTAGGCGTGTGACCCATATGGGATCATATAATAAAGGCAATAAATCCAAGACTTATAGATCATGAGCGGACTCTAGCAAGCCATCATGACCCCCAGTATTATATGACTTATGTCTGATCATTGACATACTCTTACTTTCAAGAGACAGTACAGAGATTACTGGACATAATTCCAACAATCTCCCACTTGTACTGGAATCTCTGTATTCATATTCCTTTTGTCTCAATATCTCGATTAGTCATAAGGCAAGATGAGTGTCATCCTTATAAAGCCTAATCATGTTCATCGGACTCTGATTTGATACTGACAATCCAAACGACTCGGGACAGTCCGTTTGAGCATGGCCATGCATTTTCCAGTATTCAAATCTCCGATTGGCCTAGAGATATTCACTCCATTTATATTGGAGGGACAAATCCCGTCTTGTTCCATCACTGTAAACTACTCATTTCATAATACACCCAAACAAGGTCCTTATAACTATCGCTTAACGACAGCGTTAGACAATGATCAAAGCGCATCAGTTGATGTGCAGTCACATGCATGCGAACTCAGGTCTAAGGACTATACTCTATAGTCGTAGTAAGAATCTCTTATGACACATATATAAATATCCTGAAGAGTTCTTATAAGCGGGTCATGTCCGGTCGTATGTACCCCAACATACACCTATGTACTGACTTTGATGCCGTGCATCTATGACATCCTGAGACTTTGTCATAAGTCACATACCAATCTAGTCTCACGCGGTTGTTGGTGTTCCAATTTCAAACAACCTTCGACTAGGGACAGGATGATATAAGCCATCTATCAAATATAGGGTCTCATGATCAAGCTAAATGACTTTGATGACTCAAGATCAAGTCACTTACTTCGATGACCTATAAAATGGTTTATATCATTTTGGAACGATTATTTCATCACAGTTAAAATAATCTTGAAATAATAATTTTATTTAAACATCTTAAAATGTTTTACAAGAACATATCAATAACTAAATAAAGCCCTCAAACTCCCACTCAAATTTAGATTACATTTCAATGTCTCTAATGCCTACAGCTTCAGTCAGGTACTCGAGCTTAGGCCTTGGGAGTGGCTTTGTCAATGGATCAGCGACATTATCATCTGTCGGAACTCGGCTGATCTTGACTTCCTTTCTATTAATGATATCACGTATCAAGTGAAATCTTCTTAGTATATGCTTGGATTTCTGGTGTGATCTTGGTTCCTTTGCCTGAGCTATAGCACCATTGTTATCACAAAACAGTGCCAGAGGCTCAGCTGCATTCGGTATCACACCTAGTTCAATAATGAACTTTCGTATCCAAACAGCTTCCTTCGCTGCTTCTGAGGCGGCGACATATTCAGCTTCTGTAGTGGAATCAGCAATGGTGTCTTGCTTGGAGCTTCTCCAACTGATTGCACCGCCATTCAGACAAAAGATATAACCGGACTGTGACCGGAAATCATCTTGGTCTGTCTGGAAACTTGCGTCCGTGAATCCACTGACTTCAAGCACATTACTTCCGCCGTACATCAAGAACTGATCCTTAGTATGTCTTAGATACTTCAGGATATTCTTGACGGCAATCCAGTGGTTTTCACCTGGATTTGACTGGTATCTACTCGTCATGCTCAATGCATAAGCAACATCAGGACGAGTACAGATCATGGCATACATGATAGATCCTATTGCAGATGCATAAGGAATATTCTTCATGCGCTCAAGCTCAGCAGCCGTCGTAGGGCTCTGCTTCTTGCTTAGCGTTGTGTCATGTACCATTGGCGTGAAGCCCTTCTTGGAATCTGCCATGCTGAATCTATGCAGGACTTTGTCAATGTATGAATCTTGACACAAGCCTATCAGCCTTTTAGATCTATCCCGGTAGATCCGGATTCCAAGAACGTATGCGGCTTCACCCATGTCTTTCATGGAAAAACAACTTCCAAGCCAGTCCTTTACCGACCGCAGCATTGGTATGTCGTTTCCGAGAAGCAGTATGTCATCGACATACAGAATAAGAAATACTATCTTGCTCCCACTAGTCTTCTTATACACGCATTGTTCTTCTTCGTTTCTGATGAAGTCAAATTGCTTGATTGCTTCATCAAAACGAAGATTCCAGCTCCTCGATGCTTGCTTCAATCCATAAATGGATTTATGAAGCTTGCATACTTTCCCAGCATTCTTTGGATCTATGTAACCGTCAGGTTGTGTCATATACACATCCTCTTCCAGAATTCCATTCAGGAAGGCGGTTTTCACGTCCATCTGCCAAATTTCATAATCATGAAAAGCTGCAGTTGCTAGTAGAATCCGAATAGATTTCATCATAGCCACTGGGGAATAGGTTTCATCATAATCCACACCGTGAACTTGCCTGAAACCTTTTGCCACCAACCTGGCTTTATAAATCTGGACATTTCCATCCACGTCAATCTTCTTCTTGAAGATCCATTTGCACTCGATGGCTTTTACACCAGCGGGTAAGTCAACCAACGAAAACACTTGGTTGACCGACATGGAGTCCATTTCGGAATCAGTGGCCTTACGCCACTTAGAGGAATCTGGGCCCATCATGGCTTGATTGAAGTTCGATGGTTCATCACCATCAATGATCAGAAGATCATGACAGTTAGTCACGAGGAATCCTTGATATCTCTCGGGTTCGTGACGGATCCTCCCGGATCTTCGAACTTCAGGTACCTCAGGTTCAGGCTCTACAATTTCTTGTAGGTCCTCCTGCTGCTCTTCCTCATTAGGTTGAGCAGTATCCTGTTCATCTTGAATTTCTTCAAGCAGTACCTTACTCCCACTGTTTTTCTTAGAGAGAAACTCCCTCTCAAGAAAATTACAATCCCGGGCAACAAAAATCTTGTTCTCGGATCGTAGGTAGAAGTAATAAGCCTTTGTCTCCTTCGGATAACCAATGAAGTAGCATTTATCAGACTTAAGTGTAAGCTTGTCAGAGATTAATCTCTTGACATAGGCTTCACAACCCCAAATTCTAAGATAAGACAGCACTGGAGCTTCCCCAGTCCATAATTCATATGGTGTCTTAGCTACTGCTTTTGATGGCGCTCTATTTAGAGTGAACACTGCTGTTAGCAGAGCATATCCCCAAAGGGATATTGGAAGGTCTGTGTGACTCATCATAGACCGAACCATATCCAATAAGGTCCGATTCCTCCTCTCAGACACACCATTCCATTGAGGTGTTCCAGGAGGAGTGAGTTGGGAAACTATCCCACACTCTCTCAGATGATCACTGAACTCTTGGCTCAGGTATTCTCCTCCTCGGTCGGACCGAAGAGCTTTAATGCTTTTGCCAAGTTGGTTTTGTACTTCATTTTGGAATTCTCTGAATCTCTCAAACGATTCAGACTTATGTTTCATTAAATAAACATATCCATACCTGCTGAAATCATCAGTGAAGGTAATGAAGTACTGATAGTTTCCTCTTGCATTTGTGGACATTGGGCCACACACATCAGTGTGTATCAGGCCCAATAAGCACTGGCCCTCTCGTTGGGTTTATTAAAGGGGGCCCGCGTCATTTTGCCCATCAGGCAGGATTCGCATTTCTCACATGACTCAAAGTCAAATGATCCAAGAAGTCCATTCGAATGGAGCCTCTTAATGCGTTTCTCACTGATGTGCCCTAAACGACAATGCCATAGAAACGTTCGGTTCTCCTCATTAGGTTTGAACTGTTTGGTATTAATGTTATAAATTGGTGCGGATTGATCAAGTATGTAAAGCCCATTCGTAAGAGGGGCACAACCATAGAACAAATTATTGCGATTGAAGGAACATAATTTATTCTTAACTGAAAAATCATAACCTTCCAAATCCAATAAAGAAACTGAAATAATATTTCTGCTTATCGCAGGTACAAAATAGCAGTTATTAAGTTCTAAAACCAATCCCGAAGGTAAAGACAACAAGTATGTGCCTACAGCTAGTGCAGGAACTTTCGCTCCATTCCCAACTCGTAGCTCCACTTGTCCTTGCTTCAGCTTCCTACTGTTGTTGAGTGCCTGCATATTAGTACAAATATGAGCCCCACAACCAGTATCCATAACCCATGAGGTATTATCAGAAGTAGTTGTATTAACTTCTATAACAAAAATACCTGATGAAGAAGTCTCCAGAGTCTTCTTCTTCAATTCCTTTAGACCTTCCAGGAATTTCTTACATTCTCTCCTCCAATGCCCCGGTTCTTTACAGAACCTGCAGATGTCAGTAGGCCCAGCCTTGGACTTGAGCTTGGGCTTTGACGTGTCCTTGTCCGAGACTTGAACAGCCTTAGCCTTTCCCTTGTCCTTGGCAGAGGATTTCTTAAAGCCCTTGCCCTTTTGCACCATAAGCACGTTGGGGTCCTTGGCTTTCCTCAAGTTGGGCTCTGCAGTCTTGAGCATTCCATGAAGCTCAGGCAATGTCTTAGTCAAGCCATGCATATTGAAGTTCAGAATGAACTGATCATAGCTTGCAGGCAAAGACTGCAGAATGATGTCGCAGGCAAGTTCATGGCTGATAGGGCATTCGAGTTTCTGAAGATGATCGAGATAACCAATCATCTTCAAGACATGAGGACTCACTGCCGCATTTGCAGCCATTTTGCAGTCTAAGAGGTTCTTAACTGTCTGAAACCTCTCAGTTCTTGCCTGCTCCTGAAAAAGCGATTTCAGGCTTGCCATTATCTCGATGGGCGACAGCACACTCTCGAATTGCATTTGCAGTTCAGGAGTCATGGTAGCCAACATCAGGCAATAGACATCATTTTCATCTGACGAATGCTTTTCCCAAGCATTGTGCAGATTCCTGGCGGCATTGTTTGGAGGCCTCTCGGGGAGGGGATCACGAAGGACATATTTCTTCTTCTCCTGCTTGAGGACCAGCCTCAATTTCCTTGACCACATCAGGAAGTTCGTTCCAGTCAGCTTCTCCTTGTCGAGAACAGATCGGATTGAGAATGTGTTTTGTGTGCTTGTTGTAGTCATTGCTGAAATTTAAGATAAAAAGGATTTTAGTTTATATGTTCAATATGAGTAAACTCGCATTATATTCAATAACATTAGTTACCCTCAAAAGAATATAATGATTCCAAGATCCACATATAACTAAGATCAAAGTGGGCCACTGGCCGTCACCCAACCTTAGCTTATATCGGTAAGCCCTATTTCGGCTAATTATATCCATGATATAACTCTTGGTTGTGAATCTGGGCCCGAGGCCCAATCCACTCTGATGTCTCAAGGCCCGAGACTCCCGATGGCCTAGTCAAGAAAACCAGTCTATACAGTCATGTAATCACTAATGTCTGGGACTCCCAATGACATTAATGAATCACAAACTGTCTTACCCACGCAAAAGATAGACACCCTCACACTGTAAGGCCATGTGTACGATTGAATGGGTTTCAACAGCTGACATAGACTGGACAAGATTTCCAACGCTTGATATTATTTGAGGTTCATAGGTTTTCTTAAAATTTCATTCCAAAATAGAAGATTACTATTTTTGGAAACTTTCCATTTTTGGAAACCTACTGATTTTGGAAACTTTTATAATTGGAAACTTCCTAAATTTGGAAACTTTCTAACTATAGAAATTTCCTAAATATCAAAAACATGCAAATCTAGAAACTTCTATTCTAAGAAACTTTCTAATTTGAAATTTTGGAAACTGATTAATTTAAAATCAAATTTTAATTATTAAATGAATTTTAAATTAAATCTGAAGAAAAGACTCAAATAACTGGCCCAATTGTTTTAACTTCTTGGCCCAAGGCCCAAGAATTGGTCTATGTCCAAGACATAACCCAATTGCCCAATTAAATGACATAACCGGTCTGGTTCATTAAAATTGGTCTAACCAAGATTAATTACTACGATAACCACAATTGTTAACCGGTTATTTACTAAACCGGATTTTCTCAATTTATTTGGTCCAACCAAATCAAATTAGAAAACCACTGGTTTAGGCACTAAATCCAATTTTATTTCGACATTGGATTTCTTATCACGGTTTAACCAGATTTAATAAATATTATTAATTCTGTAAACCGTAACGTTTAGATTTTAATTATTTTAAACCGAACCATCACAAGCCAAACCGAACCGACCATTAGGTCACGTGAACCGATCACTCCCAAGACCTAAACGATCGGGACGGCCGCAAGCATCACGCGATCGGGACGGCCGCAAGCCTCACGCGATCGGGACGGGACGGGTCGAGAGAGGCGGGACGCGAACGGCTCGATCTCTCGCGATCGGAACGACCACGCGACTCGATCCGGCAAGGCGATCGGTCTGTGCGTCACTCCGATCCGGACGTGTGATCCTTCGGCGATCAACACTCCGACGCATACCTTTCCTAATGGATCGGTCCATGCGATTTTAGTTTAGGGTTTTAATTCTTTTGTTTCTTAAGTGTTTTCTTATCAATTTCAAGCATAAATTGATTCAAACACTTCTAAACAACCTAAACATGATTCTAACAAGAAATCCTAATAGAACCAATGGCTCTGATACCACTGAAGGATTGTTTAGTGTTTGTCCTGGTTTAATTCTGTCAGATTAAACTCACCTAAACATATTGGATCTAGGTTCTCTTGCAGAATCATAAAGAGATCTCAGTAATACCTTGTTATGCAGCGGAAGAATCAGGTATGAGTCAGAGATCAGCAGAACCACCAAGAGGTTGTTCCTCCAAAGGCTCACACACGCACACCAACAGGAGAGAGGCTGCTAGACCAGCTGGGAGAAGTCGCAGAGAGAGAGATGGGAGGCGCAGAGAGTTTTTTTTTTGAGAAAAGAGAGCTAGGTCAAGTTTTAATCATAAAACCCTTGTCTAGTTCTGTTGGGCTTTTGGGCCCAATTCCCAGTCTGATTAAATCCCTTAGATTTAATCAGGCCCTTTAATCTCTCTAAATATAGTAAATGCCTAGCACTTTTACCGTACTTCTGCTGAACCGTTCCCTCATAGTTTCCTGTTAGCTTAGGCGTGTGACCCATATGGGATCATATAATAAAGGCAATAAATCCAAGACTTATAGATCATGAGCGGACTCTAGCAAGCCATCATGACCCCCAGTATTATATGACTTATGTCTGATCATTGACATACTCTTACTTTCTAGAGACAGTACAGAGATTACTGGACATAATTCCAACACCTAGATAGCCTAAGTTTCCATGCAGTCCGGCCCTCGAACATGACCATGTATTCTTCGGAAAATACACCTACTGATGTCACTCAGTACGTTAACACCATAACCAGATTCACCACGTGAACCGGCTAAGCAACTACCCGAGAATCCAATCGGGTCAGAAGTACCAGAACGCTTTCAATCGACTTGCAGGATCTAACGCACCCTTGAGTCCTAGTAAAGAAAGTAAACACGCAGACTCACTGAGACTCTACACATCAAGCAAGACCGACAAGGTCGAAGGATAAAATAAAAACAACCCGAACCATCCCGCAAGTCTGATTCCACCACCACCACTAACCTTATACGGTTCTATACCGGATTAGGTAGCTAACAAACTTAACCGGCCCCGTGACCGAGGTAAGTGTCACACAACAATGTCTATACGGCCCAACACCGGAATAGACCAAACAAGCAAGCCTGTACATAACACAACATCAATCCAACACACAACAAATCATTAACAAACAAGTCTTTAAGTTCATTTTCAACGTTCCATATACTTAGTCCGCTACCTTGGGATTAGTGGATCGCTAACCCCGTAGACGGCTCACAATTCATTAACCTTTTAATTAACTTTCCCAATATATATTAATAATCTCTTCGGTATGTCGGTTTAGGATTAGTAAACTTAATAATCTCATGACCTCTCATTGCTATTAACTTTAACTAAATTAACCCGTCTAATATTACAAACCCACCATGTGATTATATGCTATGGTTTGTTATGTGTTTTAATCTGTTTTTAATCACAACTTAATTCCCGTATATAGATTCATTTAATATTGTTCTTAATAGAATATATATGCATATACGTCCTAAACATGACAGTATATATGAATGCAACAGTCAACGAGCAATTAACAAACTAATAGGTATTAACGACTATCTATCTAGCATGCACATATAATCATAGTCAATTCATTTAATTATAGCGATAATGATTAATTAACCAATCAAACATACATGCATGTATTCCTAAAGCTACTGTTTAGGATTCATGGGTTTATATGATTTAAAGTACAATGCAATAACTGACTCACAATGTGTATATGCGACAGATGACAGATGTGACGATGTGAACTTCCGAGACCGAGAAACTGCAATCCCGAACCTTTCATGAACCCCACAAACTGAATCACGCGCAACTCCGAGCTAATCATACAAGAACCGGTTGTTGATCACACGCCGACCTGTGTTGACCAGCGTTGACCGACCATTGACCAGCGTTTACTGTTGACCGTTGATCGTTGACCACACTTAAACTAATGCTGACCGATTTGACCTAACTTGAACCGGGTTGAACCGGTCTTGACCAGCTCTAGATTGACCGGCGAGAGATAACCGCGTTGACCGGCGGCTGAGAAGGCTTCTCCGGCGTTGACCACGGAGGAGAAGCGGTGATGAGGGAAGATTCTACGGTGATCTGACTAGATAGAGAGTGATAGATGGTGATGATTCTGGCAAGAGAGGTGACTGAAGTGAGAAAGAGAGCTCATGGCCACGGCGAGAGCAAATCGGCGACAATGAACTTTTGGTGTGACCTCTGGTGGCTGAGCTGGATTTCCGGCGAGGTCTCTGGTGAAAGAGGAGCCCCAGAGAGTAGAGGAGTGACTGGTTGAGGAGTAGAACCGGCTGAAGAGAGGAGAAGAAGCGGTGGAGGTCACCGGGAGCGACTTTCCGCGGCGGCTACGGTGAGATTTTGGCGACGGCGAGGAGGCTAACCGGCAGTGATTAACAAGGATGAGCTGAGGATTCTAATTAAGTGAATATTTTGTGAAGATCATACTTGGTTTAAGAGATATGGAGATAACTTGCTCTTCAAGTTATGAAAACATCTTGAGTGATCTTGAAGATGGATGAGTTTGGTTGGTTTTTATGATGAATTTGTATAGAGATGAGAGGAGATCGATGGGAGGGGACAGGACAGATATCAGAGAGTTTTGGGTGAGAGTTTTTGGTGAGTTGAGTGAGTGAATGTGAGGAAAATAATTAGACTCGAAAGACATACATTTGCATGCAATGAACCAAATGAGGTTCTTTGAATCTTGGGGAGTGTATGTGGCGCCAAATTAGAGGGATAGAAAGCCACTTGTCTCCACAGGGTTCACTCTGAATCTTGTTAAATGAACCTCAATCCCAAAAATCCTCCATTTATCCGATTAGTTCCGTTTGGATCAAACCGATCAATTTCCACTTTAATTCACCAAAACTCTGTAGCTTCTGAAATAAATCCTTCAAGCCTGTTTTTATAATTCTAGATTATTTTAGAAGCATTTAGCAACTTGATTCGCTCCATTCGGACACTCGTAGCTCCCGTAATGAATTTTACAAGTTTTGTCGGTTCTATCGGTTTCCTTTCCCAATATTCCAAAAAACCTGTTTAAAGTTTGTTTCTTCCACTTCTTGTCTTCTAAATGTTTTATTTACTTAAAAAGAGAAACATTTGGCCCGTCTCTGCTTCTGGCTTGCATTTTGATAAAACTACCAAAATGCTCCTCATCTTCTGAAACTTATGAAACTTCCCTGATTGACTTTTCTTCTGTCTGTTGATCCAATTTTGTGAAACAGGGTATTACACCCACATCGGCTTGACACAGCGGGTGCTGAATCCTGCTGTGAGATAAACTTTTCCCACATGCTTACTTTTTCTTTTGTTTTTTCGCTTGTAGACCCTCCTATGTGTTGTGGTCGACGAAGCCACTTGATTTTTCCCTATTTAAAGACTCTTAGAGTGTTAAAAGAGCCATCACTCATTCTCTTAATAATCCACATCAAAACGATTTAGTTTTATTTGATGTTTTTAAGCAATATAGTTGTGTTCTTGAGTTCTTCTTCTTGTTCTTCTTATTTCTTTCATACTTGATCATCTTAATCATGTTTTGTTTTGTTATCATCATGGGCAGTGAGTAGTTTCTTCATAAGTTTATGGGTTTGAGTAGGTGAGGGTGATCCAATGATGGTTTAGGATGTTTAAAACTAAGAAATCTTGTTTTCTTACTTGCTAATGATAGGATTGAAGTTGCAAATCAATTCATTGATCTTAAATATTTCTGTCATTGAGAAGTGCAGATTAATGTATGAAAAGCTATCAAGTGTTTTACATACTTAATCAATGAGAGTTGATGTTTAAGGTGTTTAGTGGTAATAAGACCTTGTTCATAATACATACTTTTCATAAAAATGCCAACAAGTGTTGATGTTAATGCTTGGTACGTATAGAGCTATTATCATGAGAGTGGAGTTGTTTGATATGTTGTTCTTGGCCTAAGAAATCATTCTATGTTGTAGACATTTTTAGACTAATCGTTGATCACCCAAACCAAAAATATCAACCCAATGAACTTAGTCTTTGATCAATTGTCTTAATCACTTTACTTATTATGTTTTTCTTTGTCTTGATCACCATTGAATATTGCTTAAGTTTATGTTCTGTTTATAATCTTTCATTGAGTTTGTTACCTTTTTACTTATTACAAAATTAGTTACAAAATCTGTAAATTGTTTGATTGCACTTAGGTTAAGTAAATATTTGCATTCTTAGTGATTTTAATCACCCAAGTGGATTGACACCCCAAAACCACAAAGACCAGATTGTATATTTGCAGTTGAAGTAGTGAAAAAGACAATTTTTAGCTTATTAGAAGGACCACAATATAAGATATTGTCATACTAAGAAGCATATGTAGAAAAGAATATATAGAATACGTCAAGTTCTAAAAATGTGTTGAGAAGAGTGAAGATCATCACAGCAAGTTGACTTTTTGGTTGAATGTTACTTCATAAAACAACACATGCTCTTGGATTTTTGATATATGCATGAATTCCATTGAGTTTTAAAAGAGAATGGCTTGAGAATATAAGGATGAGAACATGACTTATGTTTAGTTGGCAAATAACATGGTGTGTATATCATTGAACAATTAAGTTTTGAATTCATGATGGCATCATTACAACATTGACGGGTTTTGGGCATTCACTAGTGGTGAATTAGTCTCTATAGACACACTTCGTATAAACAACTGTAGAAACAAATATAGTGAATTTGTAGATGTCTTGAGATCTGTAAAGAAGCTATGGTAGTGATAAGAGAAATATGAAAACATGAAGTACATATTAGTACATAGAGAGTGTGGTTGTGGGTGGAGTTGTATGGTGTCTTATGTAACTACTTATGTCTTCTAAGAACACGGCTCTATATCATATGTATAACATACGGAAAGCATGACTTAACTGAATTTCATGTAATATGGGTTAAAAGTAGTAAGATGGACTTATGAATGTTGTGTGTTATGGTGAAAGAGTTCAATGTTTCTTATGTTTGATATATATATATATATATCAAAAATCATTCTAAGTTCGGGATAAACAATATATATAAAGTGATTTCACAATCTTCGAAGTCTTCGTAATATCTTTGCTTTTATGTGATATACAAGTGCTGTGCACCAATTTTTTTTTTTATAACAAGATAAAATTAAAAAAACCTATCTATCTTTTATCCATGTCGGCGGCTCCGGTCCAACATAAAAACTAAACGACCGTCTGAGACATGCACTCCATGCGAACCTATCTGCTGTCGAGTTTCTTGTACGCGGTATTTGCTTAAGCTCAAAAGGTGAAAAATATATTTTACCAATTAAAACCGGTGAAAATATATTTTAGAGCTTTCATTTCTGGGGTTAGGTTTGGTTTGAACTTTAAACTTCCCAATAATCTTTTCTTAAAGTTAATGGATCAAAATTTAAACAAAAGGTCTGGTTTGAAATAATGTGTAAAATAATATTTTCTCCGTTTCAATGCCAATGGTTAATGGTAACACATTACTTTTGTGATGTTGCTCTTCCATTTTTATTTGGGATGTTGTTTTTGACATGTTTCCATGAAACAAGGAAGGTAACAGTAGTATCTGCTACTCCTGTGATCACTTCAAAACTATTAGTTTTCGGGATTTAAGGAGGAATCTTGGTTTGAAATAATGTACTCCCTCCGTTTCATACTAAGTATTGTTTAAGGTTTTTTCACACATATTAAGAAAACATTTAAAATTTATGTTTTACCCTTCATTAATTACATATATATTGTGTTCACACTTATTATTAAGCTAAGAGACTAAGGATAAAACAGGAAAATTTAGTTAAAAATTGCATTAAAAATGTAAAACGACACTTATAATGAAACAAAAATTAAACTCTAAAACGACACTTAATATGAAATGGAGGGAGTATAAAATAATGTATTTAATACATTATTTTTTGTGGAATTCAAAGACATAATCAATTTCCTCTCATTTTTATCTCGCTAACAACACGACCAGTTGGAGTCCTAATTACAAGTCTCTATTAAAACTAAAATAAAACCCAAGGTCATGTCTACAAACATCCAAAAGAGTGAGTCACTACTAGACAGTTAATATGGCCGTCACTTGGGTAAAAATTTGTTAAAGACAAATGAAATGGCAGTTAGGGTACAATAGTACGTACGAAACATCATAATAGTTCATAAGGTCTTACGTACTTCACTTAGTGATGCAATCTTACACAAATACGACGTCGATTACGTAATCTACTCGTCATGAGACTCATGACCAATCCCAATCACGTATCATCTGTCGATCATGCATAAACTTTGATACTTATTTTCAAAAATAAAAATAATAAATAAACTTTGATACTTAAATAGCACTTAATCATCCTTATATTTTCTTCTCATTAATGAATGTTTTAATAAACAGATAAATATGTAATATTCCACTCAGAAGAAATCGCTATATATATATATATATATATATATATATTTTTTTTTTTTTTGCTTTGTTTTGTAACCAGTTTAGAGCATACACTTTTTTTTTTTGGGAAAAGTGTAAAAAAAAAAAATTCGAAAAAAAAATAAACGAATGACAGGTTACCACGTGTCATGAACAGTGTAAGAACCGGTTTTTAAATAAGGATTTTTAGAACCTGGGTTCTTAACTATTTACGTGGGACCCACGTGAATAGTTAAGAACCCCACTCTTAAGAACCATTGATGTTCATGGTCTTACGTCTTTGATCCTAGAGTTGATAACACGTGTGGGGTCACTTGACGTGTGTTTTTTTGTGTGTCTTTTAGGCCTAATTCCTCAAAGTTGGTTGTTTATATGAAATGGATATGTAAAATTTTGCACGAAAAAGATTTTAACAAGAGACACGTAAATACACAAGGCAAAAGAGTCAGAGGCATCAACGTACAAAGCTCAGAATCCAAAACTTGTCTCTTTTTGTTTTCTCCAGACCGAATCCGTCTAAAATCAGTTAATGACACACATCATCTTTGGTACGTTTCCTGTTCTTCTTCATTGTCTCTTTTTGGTTTCACTTTAACAAATTGGAAAAAAAACAAAAAAAAATCCATGCATCATCGAGAATACATAAATCATATTCATATCTAGACCGGACAAAGAAAAAAAGCATATAGCCAACACTCAATGAAACAAGCAAAAGAAAGTACTTTTAGAACCAAACAAGTGCGAACGGATACAGATATCTCCGTTATACATACATACACAAACACACACATATCTATAGTATAACGTGACAAAACAACATTCATTTGCATAGACGCACACACGTAGATACACCGAAAACGTAAATACGCAACTAAACAATGATTACATGTGTTGTTGTTCGACGATGGTAATAGTGTTGTGACTACTCATTCTCTGTCTCTTAGCATTACCAGAAGAAGACGATTCCTCAACATTGCTCTTCTCCATCACCGACTTCAAAGCTTCCTCTATCGTCCCAATACAATACTCTTCTATCTCCTCCTCGTCTCCAGTGACAAACAAAACGTTCTTGACTCGTCCACCTACGGTGGTTATCTCCGCCTTGAGCGTTTTAAGATGCATCGCGTTCAACGTTTTGATTATGTCCGACAATAGATCCGACCTATCTTCGCAGCAAAGCGATGCTTTAATAACAAATCTGCCATCTCCGGTTTCCGTGAAAGCTACCGTTAACTCGTCGCTCTCCGTTGGAACCAAATTTGTCTCTGAGATCACTGAAGTCTCTCTCTTCAACTCTTTCACGTGTTGAATCACTTCCGCTAGTAACGACGCTTTATCAGTCTGCATACCAAAAAAAAGACACATAAAACACAAACATAACATAATCACAAACATAAATTTGTTATTATCGAGGAGATAATTATGTGGTCGTAGTCGACGAAGTGATGATTCGGTCCGGCAATAAGTCCGTTTTGTTGCTTTTATTCTTTTCGAGCAGCGCCGTTTGTTTCTCTTTATTACATCAATTAAGCAAGAAGTGACATCGACGTTCCATATTCTCACACTTTTTATTTATTCTACAGTCCCTGACTGATTCTCTCCTCGGGAATTTAACAATTATCCAGAAGATCCATGATTCAAGAGAAAACCTTTGAATAACTTAGTTCCTTTTATAAAACCTAAATGTTAAAAATACATAAAAAGAGACAAAATGTGACATGAACTTTCATGTCACGGCTGCTATGTTTGTCCATTTCAATTCAACATTGTTTTTTTTTTTGACATCAATTCGACATTGTTTGTAATATTCTTTTTATATTTAAAAGTTTCCGTTTTGCATCTAAACGGTGTGTCATGATCATGATGAATGTGTAATCTATGTGAAAATTTGTGACTTTTTTTTTTTGATAAGAATTTGTTACTTACTTTGGTGGTGTTTGGTAATATGCTACGGAGCTTAGCAAGATGATTGTTGATTCTCTCTCTTCGTCTTCTCTCAGCTTCACTATGACTCTTTGAAGCAGCCAAAGCTTTGGCATCCATGATCTCTTGTGCTGTCATCTTCCCTAACTCAGCTTGTAACCCGAAAGGGCCCGACCCGGCTTGCACTACCGGACCTAAAGCCTCGGACAAGATCCGAAGCTGTTCGTGATGATGATGTGTTGCTGACGTGGATCCACCAAAACCCTCGTACCCAAACTGTAATCCCTGATGATGAGCTCGACTTCTGTTGAAGAAACTTCCGTAGAAAGATGCTGGTGAAGGAGGAAGAAGCGGATCGAACGGTGGTTGGATGGAAGTTGGCCATATTGGGGAAACGGAATCTTGGGAGAAGACTGTGAATCCGGATCCGACGTTGTTACCCGGAGCTCCGAAAGTTTCGGACTGAGAAGGAGCTTGGTGATGGTGATGGGAGATAAGTTGGTGGAAGAAGAGGTCATTTTGGTAATTTTGTATGTTGTTCATAGCTCCTGAACTTTCTACTTCTTCTTTCTTTGAGGACATTACTCGTTTCTATGAAGACATAAAAGTCTCCATCTTTCTACTCTTTTTTTTTCTCTCTTCACCTCTCTCTCTCTCTCTCTCTCTCTCTCTCTCTCTCTCTCTCTCTCTCTCTCTCTCTCTCTCTCTCTCTCTCTCTCTCTCTCTCTCTCTCTCTCTCTCTATATATATATATATATATATATATATGTGTGTGTGTGTGGGTGTCAAAAAGAAAGGAAAGGTTGGTAAAAGAAGGTAGGAGCTTGAGAGAGTTAAAAAGACACAAAAGCTTGCTTTCAAATGCAGATTTATATAGGAGCACTTGCACTTATATGCTTCGAATATTTCTATGGTTCCAAGGATATATAGAGTTTGCAACTTGTGTTTTGTGTTGTGGTGGAATTATTAGAAAATCAAAAGCGTATTTAATGATTATTTTTGTCAGTAGAATAAAAAACCTAAGATGATTTAGGTACACAGAGGTGGTTCCGGTCCAAACTGTATGATCTAGTGGTAGTTAATGTGTTTAAGTTACTTTAGATTATCCATATCTCTTTAACCTACGCATTTAGATCAAGCTAATACTTCATGCCGATATCTAGTTTGTTGATTAACTTTATTTATATTAAAAGAAAAACAGTCTATATTTTTACTTGTATACGTACCTAACAAATGTGTTGGAATTAATATTAAAATTGTATGTGTACGAGACCACTTAACTTAGTTATTACTTATCAGAGTGCACATAACATGTTGTAGAATAGTGTTCTGTTTTCTTCAATGGTTTTTTTTTACAACGATATATATAAGTGAAATTTACTCTAAATAGTATGAATCTTTAGAGTAATTATTTACTTAGTATCCATAACCCTAAGTTTACTAACTTAGTGTTTAAGATGTGGAAAATGACATAAATACCCATTTCTAAACACTTACCATTTATAATACATTTACCTTAAAAAATCTTTAAAATTATATTTATATCAAAATAAAAACCGAAAATGTCCAAAAAAATAAAAACCGATTTTTTAAAAAAAAGGAAATAATAATTTAATATTTAAAAAAATGGAAGGTAAAAAAATGGAAGGTAAAAAAGGATTAATGATATTGAAGAATATTTCCGTTTTTTTTAAAGAATTAAACTTTCCAATTTTGAAATAATCATATTATTTAATTTCCTTTAAGCAATATTTTCGAAAATTTCCATAAAATTAATAAAAAAATATTTTCTAAATTTTAAAAATATATAACAAACTTAAAGACTTATTTCGTTATTTTTATAAATTTATTATTAATTAAAAACATTTACAAAATTATTAGTTTATAAATTTTTGGGATTTTAAATTGAAATTTTTCCAAATTGTTTTTTAAACTATAAAACTACTTATTTCTAAAGATGTTATATTTTAAAAGTTTCATAAATCATTTGCTAAATATTAAAATTTAAATCTAAAATTTCAGAAATCATTTAAAGCAATAATTAATAACATTAATTATTGCTTTCTTATATGGTAACACGGAATATTTCCGTTTTTTGAATACAATTAAATTTCCTTTTTTGTAATAGTCGACTTATATAATTGCCTTAAATGATTTTTTTCGAAAATTGCCATAAAACAATAAAATAGTATTTTATAAATTTTAGGAAAATTAATAAGAAACTTATAGACTGATTTCAGTATTTTCATTAATTTATTATTAATATAAAATACTTACTTAAAAAAATTTATTATTATATAATTTTGGGATTTTAGAATAGAAAATTTTCCAATATATTTGTAAAACTATAAACCTTCTTATTTTCTAAAGATATTCTGTTTTAAAAATTTAAAAATAATTTTTTAAACATTAAAATTTAAATTTAAAAATTCAGAAATCATTCTCTAAACATTAAAATAAAATAAAAGTTTCAGAAATTATTTTCTAAACAATAATATTTCTTCCTAAGTTTATTTTAAATTTAAAATTAGTGTTAAACAGTAAATAAGGAAACAACTAATAAATCCTAAAAAAAAAAAAAATTCAGAATATGTCACGCCACGTCAGTAAGTTTGCAAAATCTGTAAAAATTATTATAAATCTGTAACAAAGGAATAAAATCTGTAACACTATAACACTGGTTTAATAATTTTTTTGACCCTTTGGTCTTTGTAACGGAGTTTCTTAAATCTGCAACAAATAAAAAAAAACAGTAACACTGAAAATAAAATATGTAGTTTAAATCCGCAAAGTCTTGAAAAAACTGCAAACTCATTAAAAAATCTTCAACACTAGCCGGAAAAACGCAAATAAAATCCGTAGAAAATTAAAAAAATCTGTAACAAAATAAATAAATCTGCAACACTACATACTACCTTAGTAATAAAAAAACAACTTTACTCTTTGTTACGGAGTAATATTTTATCCGCAACAAAGAAAAAAATCTGCCACACATAAATTAAAATCTGCAACCAAAAATCTGTAAATTTTCAAATAAATCCGCAACCACAAAAATCTGCAACACATGGCTGCGGATTTAAATTCGTAGGGAAGGTGGCAATTTCGTAAATAAATGATTTTTTTTCCAGACATGGAAAAAAGAATTAATGGCAATTCGGTAAATTTTTTTTTTTCCTTCCAAATGGTTATGAGGGTAGTTTAGGCAATAAAATAGAGGAAAAAAAGGTCAAAAGATTAGTACTAAGCTAGTAATTGCTCTATTATTTTATACTAGATAAATAAATTTTCCATATATATAAATAATCTCTCTCAATTATCCATATTGGTAGTTCAAAGTCAATATGAATACTCTTCGATGACTTTCGACAAACATTATCTGCTATTTTGTCTATTAGTAAATTGTTTGTGCGAGATACATGCTTGACGAATATCGTAAAATACTATTTTCTTCGTTTAAACGCCTCAAAGTGTATCGAAAAAGTCGACCATCTTTCTGATTTAAACACTATCGTCATCAATTCTAAAAAGTCCGTTGCAAATGTCATATGAGATTGTTGGAAATTTTTTATACATTTCATAGCTCATATAAGAGCATGTCCAATGGTGTTACTCCCTTTTGGGGTTCTTAAAAAAAAATTATTATTTTTTTTTTTGCAAATGAAAAAAAAATAATAAAAAAGGAACCAATGAGGGTGCACCACGTCACATGAATAGTGAAGAAACGGGTTATTAAATAAGGATTTTAAGAACTCGGTTCTTAACTACTCACGTGGGACCCACAATATTTTATTATTTTTTCTAAGAAACTCACTTAAGACCATGTCCAACGGTGTATCTTAGGGGGTTTTTAGTTGAGTTTCTTAGGAATTTTGATTTAAAAAAAATTGAATAAGCGTAATAAAGCTAAGAATCGATCCTTAGTTAGGGACTTTAAGCAACCGTATCTTAACCATGTGTCACACTTTCATTCGTTTTTTTTTTTTTTTGGTTCTCTCTGTGACTCCGGACGATTTGAGGAAGCTCATCGTCGGTTATCATCGCGAGGTTGCTAGATTCTGTAGCCGAAGTAAGAGATTGTTTTGGGGGTTAATCGATGAGACTCAAAACCCTAATCCATAGCTTTTCTCTGCAAATTCTTAGCCTAAGTGAGCATAGTATGCCTGACCCTTGCGTGCTTCTCGTTTTCTACCTAACCTTTCATTATCGTCTTTCCCTGTCCCCCTGGTTTATGTGGAGAATGAGGAGCTGCTCGGAGAGGGAAAATCGAAGAAGGAAGAACACAACGATTCTAGTTCTGTAATAACTGGCGTCGATTCGATCGTTGATTCTGGTGATGTCTGCCTTCAAGCGGATGACGGTGATGTCGCTGCGGAGACGGTGAAATTGGCACTGCTCATGTATCAGAGGTATCTTCTTAAAAATTGAAACTTGGTGACTGATTTTGTTGAAATATTGGATAATGATGAATAGATTTGTAAACTGATCAAAGATTTAGAAATATGGTTAATAGACTTGAAATTTAGAACAATCTTAAGACAAATTCCCTAAACATTATAAATCATTGCTTTAAATAGTTTGGATTTGGTTTTGATTAAACTTTCATGAAGTGTCTGGTTTTTATCAGCTCTAATCAAAATAGTCTTGGGTTTGTGTAACATGGTTCAGTTTTATCAAGCACATAAGCATCTCATTGCTCAGAAGCTAGCTGAAGAGGAAGCTGAAAAGAAGGCCAAGGGTCAGGCCAGAAAGGCAAAACATTTGGTATGATTTTTGTTGCATTCACTCACCATTCCTTTTCTGTGATTCTTTGTATTCGTTTTTCTTCATGATCATCAATTGGTATGAGTGTGGCTTTTGTTACAATGGATTTAGAATTAGTTCTGTTTATTATGAGAGTTACTAAATTATTGCCATTGTAGTCTCTGTCATTGATTGTATGAAAGCCTACTTAAGTTGTCATTCGTGATTTCTTGATTGATTCGCCATGATTTTTTGTTCTCTGGTAGTTTTCTTGAAATTTAGGATCATTCTGTCGTGATCCTGTCTCTATAGCGATATTTGTGCTTGAATTTATTTGGTTTGATTTTCTGTCTACTGAATGAAACTAATTTGTTCCCTTTCTCTCTATGATTTTGGTTAGAATGGCTAATCAGGAAGAAGAACAGTATGAGGCATTTCTCGAGAAAGTTCGTCGTACTGTATACGTAGACGAGCTCACTCCTCATGTCGAGAAGTTGAAGCTATAGTCAGCTACATGAAACCAGAGGTTCTTCTCCTTTACAGTGAACTCTTTTATATATCTTCCTCTCTTGATTCTTGAATTACGTGGCTGATGTATATATTGCAGGTAGTCTTTGTGGAGTTGTGTTCAAGCCGATTGTCTATTCACACACCTCAGGCTGTGAAGGTTTTGCTCTACATAATTCTTCTCTGATTTCAGTTTAACAATGTGATATCCTGGACTAGACTGTGCCTCATCTTTCCTTCTTTTGCTAGAAGATAGCCAAATTATCTATTAGAATTACTAATATATGATCTTGCCGATTGGAAAGTTTTGTCTAAAGAATGTTCTTTCACTTTGTTATATGCTATGATAGATCACATGTAGTTTTTAAAACCCCAAATTGGGATTCACCAATAGAAGAGTAAAAGAAACAAAGGTTCTTAACTATTCATAACTAACCAAAATATTAATAAAATATTGATAAGAACCCCATGTTGGATAACACCAATGTATTTGCTCTAAGAACTCCCATTGTGGGTGCTCTAAGAGTTTTGAATTCCGCATGTAAATAAAATAAACTTGTATGTATATTCATGGTTCCATCATAACATTTACATATCACTTATAACAACTATACTGCTTTTATCCTGTAAAAGATTGTTTTTTGTTTTTTGTTTTTTGTTGACAAAAAAAAAAAGATTGTTTAAAACCGTGATATAAATTACTACCGACTGGGGATAAAGCATGGTCCTTTTCAATAGAAAATGTTCTTCTATGAAGTATAAAATCTATAACTTGAGTTTATCTCAGTAAAATGATAGGTTCTTTTTGGTTGTTCCAAATTAAGTTTTATATGCAATTAAATTAATGTAAGATAAATTAACATATTGTTATATAAATAAATTATCATAGTCATAACATTATTAATTCATAGAAGTTTTATTATGAAATTAATACCAATAGTTTTGAATTGAGCTGAAAAATAATTAAAGCTATGTATATCAGTCTGGAGCCACCAACCTGAATGACTGAATCGTTTTAAGATTTTAAGGTTTTTATTTTGCTACAAAAGATATAATATGTACCTAACGTACTACATGATCTAAACCAGCTAATTTAATTATATCTCGCGGACAAATATGTACTGGCGATATAAATCTATCAAAGAACTTTCGGGTTTGTAAATCAGGTTCGTTTATTCTATTTTCAAACTCACCCAACGCCGCTACATTTTCCCGAATTACAACATACACGATACGAATTGTACCTACGGATTTATCTAATTTAGCTGATCGTTCCCTATCCTATCAGCAATAATAAGAGCTAACTATACTAGAAAAATCAACCATTGTATCATATTTATCCATGTGAATACTAAACAAATGCGTCCGGACTGCACATAGAGAAAGTAATAAATCTCAAACAAAGAAAAGGACCATAAGACGTTTTTAGAACTCATGTACGCTCGAAAGAAAATTAATGATAGGTTTATTTAAATCTAAGGATTTATATGCATCAAAATTCAATTATGATAGTAGAAAACATGAACGTCTAGGGGTCTAGCTATGTAAGTTTTGTTTCTGTTTTTTTTCACTGATTCATATGTATATGTACAATGGTTTAGAATTAAATAAATCTCACACTAATACTCTTTTTGTTTTATAATATAAATAATTGTAGTTAAAAACACCGGAAAGTCTAGGAGGATGCAAGTATTTCATCAGTTTCATAGATGACTATTCCAAGAAGGTATGTGTATACTTCTTAAGAACTAAGGATGAGACATTCTTGAATTTTAAGGAATGGAAAGAAGAAGTAAAAGCACATACAAGGAAAAGAATCAAATGTCTAAAGACAGACAATGGTCTTGAATTCTGCAACAATCAATTTGATGAGCTGTGTAGAAAATCTAGAATTAAGAGACACAGAACATGCACTTATACACCACAGCAAAATAGTGTATCAGAAAGAATGAACAGAACCATTATGGACAAGGTCAGGAGCATGTTGGCTGAGACATGGTTAGAGCAAGAGTTTTGGGCAGAAGCTACATCTATTGCGGTTTATCTCATCAATCGCACACCAAATTCAACAATAGAGTTCAAATAGCCTGAGGAAGTTTGGTCAGGATACAAATCAGATTTGAAACATCTAAGGAGATTTGGATGTACAACCTATGTCCATATTGTTCAAGATAAAACCAGTCCAAGAGCACAAAAGGGAATTTTTGTTGGGTATCCTTTTGGAGTTAAAGGAAACAGAATATGGATTCTAGAAAATGGAAAGTGTTCAACTAGCAGGAATGTGATATTTCATGAAGAGGAAATATACAAGGAAACTTTGAACATGGCCGATGGGGAAAAGAAGAAAGAAATGACCTCAAAGAAGACTTCTAAGAAGGTTAATTTTCGTAATCAACTGATACAAGGGCCAAGTCCATCTGGGTTTAGAACCGACGAGACATCTGATCAAGGTGGAGATACATCTGATCATTCTGATGATGAAAATTCAGAAGCTGGAAATTCAGAAACAGAAAAATCTGATAAATCAGAAGCAACACTGAGTTCAGAGAATTCAGAATCAGAAACCTCAGAAGAAGATGAGGGCTTGACGTTTGCTGATAGCACATCTGAACCAACAAATCAGTCTTTTGATGACTATGTCTTGGCAAGGGACATGATAATCAGAAAGAATCAAAAACGTCCATCAAGGTATCAAGATTCTAATTTCGTTGCTTATGATCTATCTGCAGCCGATGATATAGAGATATATGAACCAAGAACTCTAGGAGAAGATAAGGCTAATAGAGACTGGACGTTCTGGAATGCATCAGCAAAGGAAGAGATTATTTCTTTAGAAAAGAATCATACTTGGGATCTAATAGACAGACCCAACAAGCAAAGACTTGTAGGATGCAAATGGATATTTAAGCTCAAGCCAGGCATACCTAGAGTTGAGGATCAGAGGTATAAGGCAAGGCTTGTAGATAAGGGGCTTTCACAAAAGGAAGGAGTTGACTATAATGAGATCTTCTCACCAGTTGTTAAGCATGTCTCAATAAGAATCATGATATCCACTGTTGTAAACAGGGACTATGAGTTAAGAAAACTTGATGTGAAAACCGCATTCTTACATGGAAAATTGGAAGAGAAAATTCTCATGGAATAGCCTAAAGGATTTATCAAGAAAGGAATTTGAGGTTTAACACCTAGACAATGTAATTTGAGGTTTGACAGCTTTATGAAGAAGGAGAATTTTAAGAGAAGTGTTTATGATCCATGTGTTTACATGAGGAACATTGAAACAAATAAGGCTATCTATCTTCTAATTTATGTAGATGACATGCTTATTGCTTCAGGAAGTATGTCTGAAATCAGGGAAGTTAAAGAGAGTTTGAAAAGGGAATTTGAGATGAAGGATCTTGGGAAAGCTTCACGCATCCTAGGCATGGATATTATCCGCGAAAGAAAGAAGGGAATACTGATTCTGTCACAAGAAAAGTACATTGAGAAAGTGTTAAAGACTTTTGGAATGGAAGAAACAAAATCAGTAACAACTCCCTTAGCTACCCATTTCAAATTGAAAAGTTTAACTAAGGAAGAAAGGAAGATAGAAGAAGTTCGCATGGAAGAAATTCCCTATGCTAGTGCAGTAGGAAGCCTAATGTATGCTGTGATTGGATCTAGACCATACTTGGCTTATGCAGTAGGAGTTGTAAGCCGGTTTATGACAAATCCAGGAAGAGATCACTGGTCTACAGTAAAGTGGATTCTGAAGTACTTAAGAGGAGCTCCAAGTTCCAATCTAATCTTTACTAAAGGCTCAGAATTCAAAGTTGAAAGATATTGTGATTCAGATTATGCAACTGATTTAGACAGGAGGAGATCAGTCACGTGATATGTCTTTAAAGTTTGGGTAAATACATTAAACTGGAGATCTAATCTACAATAAGTTGTAGCTTAATCAACTACAGAAGCATAATATATGGCTCTTTCATCAGTAGTGAAAGAGGCCATATGGCTAAGAGGAATATGTGAAGAATTGGGATTAGGAGGAGGCAGTGTAAGGATACACTATGATTCACAAAGTGCATTGGCCCTAGCTAAGAATGCAGTTTATCATGAAATAACTAAACATGTTGCAACCAAGTATCATTTTATTTGATACATAGTAGCAGATGGCGGGGTTCTCCTATTCAAAATCCATACCAGTAAAACTAAAGCCTTACATGGGCCTAAGTTTGAGTTATGCTGTGATTTGGTGAACTTAGCCTAAACGGCTGTGCGGCTCCATGTAACACATGAAGTCAAAGAACACCTCGAAAACAGAAGAAGATTTAGGTCAGTTACTCTACTTTATGTTGTTCTTAACAAATTCTAACTTATTCAGCAGAAAGGAATGTGTTACCTGCGAGTATAAATGGGTCCGAAGAGAATTCTTCTGTTCCAGGTGGAGTATCAATTAACACAGAACACTGTCAATTGATATCTGAAAAGAGAAGAGCGAGGATTAATAAGCTTTACTCAAGGAACATAAAAATTGAGTTCAGAAGTAATGAAGAAGATAGGAACTTATCATGTCTATGGTTGAAGTTCTCAGAAGTATGAGTCGAGGACAGTACTTGAAGGAAACCTGTCAAAGATTAAACATCGTATTAGATGATCATGTCTTAGAAGAGAAGTCAAAACAGAACAAAGTAAATGGTTTGGTACTTATCTTACATGCTTGATCAAGGATGCTCACCATGAATGGAAGGCTTTCATAGGAACAAGTACAACTTGTCATTAAGCAGATCAAGGTCGCTACTTGACTGTGCCAGGACACACTATATACAAGTTCAGACACTTACCACGAGTTATCAGTCACTGAAGAATAATTCAAGCAGATCGAAGTATCCAGATTAAATATCTGCAGTGACATCATAATACAATCAACATCATCATAGACTAAGGAAGGTTATTCTTATATGCAGAGATGCAGAAGTAGATCGGAGAAGTATTATACCTGTGTTGCTGGAGCCCAATTCGAGGGGGAGGTGTAATGCACATGAATCAGCTTCTCTGGTTTGCTGGACCTGCATACAAGAGACAAATAAACCAAGTTAGTCAAGAGAAGTTAATCAACAAGAAAACAAAAGTAAAAAGCAAAGACTCATATTCAACAGATCGGAGCAACATAAGTCATGAACTGCTCTAAAATCAGAAACGAATCTGAAACCAGATTGATAAAACAGCCAGTAAAGGTTTTTCAGATCAGAAACCAAATCTAAATCAGATAAAACAAAAGAAGGGATTCTTATAACTTATCTGAGGTCTCTTAAGGTCGGGAATAGCAAAGAAGAGTCTCATCCCAGACAAGCATGTCTCGATCTAAAAGAAGAGAAATGTTAAAGGGTTAAAAGAAAGTTGAATCGATTGACGATTATCAAGGAGAGAGGTTTCTAGAACTTATCTGAAGGATAGATCGGCGAAAGAAAGATCATTGAAGCTCTGCATGTATCATCTCAACAGATCGAGAAGATAAAGGTCAGAGAATTTTTAGAAAAAATGGTTCTACTAGAATCAAAAGGTCAAAGAGAAGAAGATTCAGCTCACCTGATGATCAGCTGAGCTCATAGAAGAAGGAGAAGCCATGGATCGAAAGAGGAAGCTCAAGTCGCCTCCGTTGTCGCCACCTGAAGAGAGTGAAGAAGAGCTTCGCTATCTTTTAGGGTTGTTGGTCGGATAGGTGGAGTTTGTGAGAAGTATGATCCGACAAACAAAATGAGCCTTAGCCCAAACGTTTCTTCTTTGAAGCCTCTTGGACAAAATGTTCTATGAAGTGGGCCAAGAAAATTGAAGCCCAACTCCAGTTGCTTTCTCGTGACCTGCAAACAAAGAAGAGCGGCTGAGATTAGTTGTTAACCTAACAATATACACAGCTATATAAAGAGCTAATTAAGGTATTGTTAGGTTACACAAGAAAATACAGAGAGATTACGAGTGCTAAGCAAAGAGAGCAAGCGTAAGTTCTAGATTCAGTTTAGAGAACTAAGAGAATATATAGCTAAAGAAACATCCTGTTTCTAGAGCTATTATTCTAGGTGCAAGTTTTGATACATGGATAAGTTGATTGTAGAAGGAACTTATCTTTGCTCTTGTATTCAAAACGATATAGTGCATCTTATGAGATTGTGATCTCACCTCTGTGACGTAGCCATTCCGATAAACACAGGGTAACCAAAATTCTCTATGTCTTTTATATTCTGCATACAAAACAAAACACCATCACAAAGACATATAACTCAAGTGGTAAATCAGTTCAAATCTCAACATGTCATAAGTGTTTTTTGGGTTACCATGACAATATTTAGCTTAATCTTTGCCGAAGCTCATACATAATAAGAGGACCATATGTTTATTTAGTTTAATCTTTGACTAGTGTGTGTGCCAATGATAAATTCACCTTAAATTCACAATTGTTATAAATCGTGAGAACGAAGTTCTTACATGACATAACTTACAAAATATTTATTGAGTTTTATATACATGGATCTAGAAATCTAAATATGCCTATACATATATGTCCTGATACATGGTTTGACCAGAACAGGACCTGAAATAATCATGACTCTATGCGAAAATAACTAATTTACAATTTTATATTTAGTAGTAATAGAAATTATAATAAAAATATATAGAACGAAGAAAAAATGTAAACAAAATCAAAGTGAAAAAACCTTCGTAATTATTTAAATCTCTGTATAATTTTTTACAGTATTATGTTTATTTACTTACCACTTTCGTATATATTTTTTTTTAAAAAATTATGTTTTCAACAATTTTTATGTTTTACCATATTAAACATATAGATAATATATATTTTATAATTAACATATAAAATTTCATAAATTTTGAAATCTTTGCATAAAACGAGATCTTATTCAAATATTTCATACCAATCTGCTAAGACCTGACTCGGGGTTAAATCCTTTTCAACTTCTAGGCTTTAGTAAACAAAATTATTTATCTGATGTATGTTATGTATGGATAGTGTGCAACTTGGAAAGTCACTCTGCAAGTCGTCTTTGCTTTTAACTTACGGAAAGCTCAACTAAGGAGTGTAGCTATCACACGAATAGAATAAAAATATACTATAATATTAGCTTATTTCGTAGAAATATGTCCATATTTTACTTATATTACATCCCCTTAGAGGATATAGGATGCTTGAGAACCGTAAAATATCAAACGAAAAATGAAATTAAACACAGAGTGAACACAAAACACAGATTGTCGGACCGACCAAAGACTCAAAAAGGCTGGCCGCATCATCATGACCTTACTCTCAAGCTTGCAATCAAAAAGCCCTTTTGCTTTCCTTCCCACTCTCATTTCATTGTAAAAGCTCTTAATCAACTGTCGTTTAAAATTTATTTTATTCCTCTCAACTCCTAAAAATATTTCCTTACAAAAAAAAAAAATATTAACATAAATTCTAATATACAATACCGAGTCTCCTTTGGCAAATTGACATGTACATGTATCCACGCATGCATGTATATATATATTTGGTTTTTATTTATGAAATAAAAGTACATGTATTTTTTTTTTATTTGATGGATGCTACTTTTTCTCTATCCCTAGATCTGTAACGCATGACCAAGACAATCAATGGCAAAAAATCACGGTTCACATTAATTTCAGATAGGACCTTTATATATTTCATGTAGTTCGATAGAATGCAATACTGGATGATTTCAGAATTATGTACGTTTTTTTCTGTGGTGTTGGTGCTGAGCTGAGTTCTCCCGTTATTTCGGTCCTCTAGGAATTTAGCATGAGGACATGTCTATTATGGCTCGGGTTCAATGGGGTTTAATGCGCAGATGAGCCATAAAAAAAAAAAAAAAATTCACTCTAATTTTATTAGGTCAATATGACTTGGTAGCTCAGAGTCTTTTCTGGGTATCACTAGGTAACTTTAAATCAGATTGATTTATCATACAAGTTCTACATAAGGCATGAAGAAAGAAACAAAATGTTATTTTGGTAGTAAATTAAGAGGTATAGGGTTTAAAGTTTGACCGACAATGGTATAAACATAAAAGAGACTGTTTAAATCATATTCAAGGCAAAAAAAATGTCAAGAAAAGTCGAAATGAACAGAATAATTGGGCACATCAATGGGAATAAAGTAGGGAGTCAATTTTGTTCATGAAAAAAAAAATCAGTGCTCTTTCTCTTGAGCTTCATTTCCCACGCTAATACTTTATGGCTTCCCCAAGACCTTTTCATCATTTTGTCTTGGAATGTACTCATCTAGTCATCTCTCTCTCGACACATAATGAAAGCCAGGATTACATGGCTTTCTGCACCTTTCTAAGTTAAAACTGTAACCAAGTTTTACCATGGAGTAATAGACTATTGTAGATTGAAAATGAGGAAATTTGAAAATATATTCTTGTATTTTACAAATTTTAAAATACATCATTTTACTTTTCTGAATCACTTTTTAAATACTAATTTACTAAATATCTTACCAAATATTAATTATAGTTTGTATATTACTCCCTCTGTTTCTCAATATAAGAAGAGGTTTTAGGTTAATGCACACATATTAAGAAAACTTACTTTCTTTACCTTTAAACAAAAAATATCATTTAATAATTACATTTTTCAAGATTTCCAAGAAACTTTTTAGTTGTATGATAGCTTTTTAATTTTTTAATATTAAAATAACACAAACATTTGTATAGAAATGTGAGAACCTCTTATATTTTAAAAAAAAATCTAAAACTCTAAAACCTCCTATATTGAGAAACGGAGGGAGTATTATATTATACATATAAGATTAATACACTACAAGAAAACATGCTTTTTGCGACTACAAGTTGCGACTGAATTTGCAGTCGCTAAATTTTGCGATTATCTACCGACTAAGATGCGACTGATTTTGCGACTAATAGTGAAAAATCGCTCTTTAGTCGCTAAATTGCGACCACAACTTATACGTCGCTATATAGTCGCTAAATTCGGCGGGTCGTTAAACCGTTTCTCTTTTAGTCGCAAAAAGACAGTATAAAACCGTGTTTCTATTGTGCTGTGCCTGTTGTACCTGTTGTGAATAGAAGAGAGGTAGAAGAATTGGTGATGTTTATTCCAATGAATGAAAGCTCCTTTATATAGGAGTACAAGAACTTGGCGACCAAGTAAAACCTAGATTACAAGTAATGGGCCTTATAATGGGCATCTACTAATTATTCATAACACTCCCCTTAAATGTCCATTATAATGGAATGGTTCGTAATGCGTTTAAGATTGATACAAGAATTTTACAATTCCTTGAGGTATCAATTCCTCTTACTTATCGTGTAGTAAGAGGTATCGAACCTTTTTGGGGTAGATGAGACCAATAAGAATGCACAGAACCGTTTTAGACAAGTCAATCAATAAGATTCAAGTTTTCTACCAATCCTAACAAAATGCAATTCAAATAAGCAATCAACAAGCAAACAAAACTTAGTATACTAAAATTCAATAAAAGGAAGCTAGGGATATGAGTTGAGGTAATTGGATTAGTGACTCGGGATGATCTCGGGATGCTAATCAAGCTTCAAACAAGCTAACCTCTTAGCAAGAACACAATAAGCTAATTAGCCTAATCTCTTAGAGCTAATCCCTTCACTTAATCCTATTTCAAGAACAAACTCTCATTTGTGAATTAAGATCAAGCAAGCATTTAATCAAGTTCTAAATAGCCAATAATCACTCTAGACATTCATTTCCATGAGCTAGAATGTGAAAATCCTATCAAAGCTAAAACTGGAATTTCATCGAACACATGGTGGGCAAGAAATCCTAAACATCCTAATCAACTTGATCAAGGTTAAATAGGGATTAAGATCACTAAGATAGAAGAGATATAAGAAAGATAAACATTAGACATCCCTTAATCATCCCTAATCAAGCCAATCCTACCTAACCCATGAACCCTATGAGAGACTACTCACAAATCATACTTAGCCCAACAAAATCCATGAGAAAGATGTTAAGCATGTTGATTTGTGAAAGATTAAAAGAAGAAGATGAAAGATTAAAACTACAACTCTTAGATTAAGAAAAGATTCAAATTTTGTCTTACAAGTACTTAGAACAAAAAACAAAGCTTAAGAGAGTCCAAAAATTAGGTTTTTGGACTTAGAGTGAATAGTGCCGAACCGGGTCAACCCGGAACAAACCGGGTATTGACCCGGATCCATGGGTCAAGTCTGTCAAAGTCTTAAAAAGTCCAGAAAATTTCGCCGCTAGCGGTCTCAGCCTAACCGCTGGCCCAACCGCTACGGTCACGGCTTCCTCGCACAAAACTCGTCGACGATACATGGCTTGGTCCCGCGGTCTTGGTGTTGCCGGTGGCGCATCCGCTGAGGCTCCCCCGCGGTTTCGATATTTATCGCTGGCTCGACCGCGGTCGTCACGGCTCTTCGCATCGAGCTTCTTCTTCTTTGGTGCTTCGGCGGCTCGCGGTCTCACTTTGCTCGCTGGCTCGACCGCTCCAAATCCGGCGACTTGTCTCGCATAGACACTCTTCACCTTCGGGGGCCAGCGGTGTGGGATGTGGTCGCTGGCTCGACCGCTGGCCAGTCTATCCGACTCTTCCTCTTCGTTCCATCATTCCACTAAGCTCCAAATGCTCACAATCCATCCTAGAATCCCTCAAACACCTGAAAAGGATCAAAACAAATGCAAAATGCTCCTAGACTAACTAAAACAAGATCCTAGATGTAATTATCCAAAAACGAAAACAAGAACAAAGAAATGAAGAGAAAGAAAGGTAAAAGAGATTGAAACATGATCTAAACAATGCTCAAAACACATGAAAACATAAGTATATCAATTCCCACAAACTTGAATCTTGCTTGTCCACAAGCAAGCATAAGTTAATCAAAACAGGTTGGGGAAAAGGTTTGAAGGTGGGAACTCATATCCAAAGGTTCAATCAAGCTTCAACAAGTTTCAAGTCTATACAACCAAATTGCAACCGAGAAAAGCCTACTCCAAGGATATAGCCATACTCATCAAGACAAAACTTCTAACTTAACCTTCAACCTACACAAGCATTCAAATCCACTAGCTCCTTGACATTCATTAGATTTTTCAAGTGAATCCTTATTCAAAGAAATGTGATCAAACTCATTTGGCTTAAGGGACAAGGTCTTGAGACAAAAATGGTCTCAACTGAAAGAAAGGCTTCTCCACAATCATTTAGGTTCTCTCGGAGGAAATATGAACAAGCTATAGTAAAATGCTAAGAGTTAGAGGCAATTGGCGCATACTAGGATAGATTCCCATCTACCCATACCCCAAGAACTTCAACTCCTAGACTAACCCTTCCTAAATGAGATCTACCCTTTTTCAAGGCCACTCTTGCCTTATCTTTCTTTCACAATCCGAATCTTCCCAAGAAACCCCCAAGGATCATTCAAAACACTTTGAAAACTTTGGTAACTTCACTCTTTTTTACTTAGCTCAAAACTTTTCTTTTCTTTTCTTTGGTCTCTTTTTTACAAACTTTCTTTTCTTTTTGGTGAGCCTTTTGGCTTCTTTTCACTTCAAAATAATGAGACACTTTCTTATTTCAAGATACTTAAGAGCTTTCATTCTTGGTTACCAAACAACTTTGATCCCATTCAAACTTCTTTCTTTTCTTCACCCTCTTTTTCCTTTCCCAAATCTTCCCCCAAACTTAAACTCTAGCCTATTGCAAAGCCAAAGATGATGAGCTTGCATCTATAATGGAAATTTCTCCTAGTCGCCTCATACTCAACACTTTTTACCGAGCTTGTTCCAAGTAGGCCTACCACTCAAGATAGTGTTTGGGGTTTGAAATAAGGGTGGTGAAAGATATGGAAATCTATTTGAGCAAGTAGAGAGGGGTAGAAAGGATAAGCTTGCTCAAATATTTTGGGGTACCCATGAGTTTATCACACAAAGCAAGAACAAGGATAATTAGATGATTCAATTAAAGTTCTCACTTAGATGGAGCTAGCTTCAAATCACAACAAGTTTCAGCATCAAATCAAGTTTCAAAGCAAGTTATCCAAGTATGGTTCGTTCTAGCTTTCAATGCGATTCTCGAGTTACAGCTTTAGTGTGGTCTATCTAGCATAAAGCTAGCGTGTGAAACGAGTTTAACCCAATTGAACCTTACGAGGAAATCAAATCATTGTTCCCAAAATGCATGCGTCCTATATGATGCAACTAGACTCAATCCTAAGATGCTATTGCAACTAGATGCTTTCTTTTTGTGAAAATTTTTGAAATTTTTCAATTTTTTTTTGGATTTTTCTATGCCTTAAGGATGCATGAGACTCAAATATGATTAAAACAAAAATAAGAACAAAGATCACAAGATTAGCGACTAGTCTCTCACCCAAACTTACTTCACACCGTCTCGGTGTGAAAGCAACCTTGAGAAAGAGAATCAAAAGAAAGAAAAAGAAAAGCTAAAATGCAAGTATTTACAAGATAGTGTTGGGTTGGTACCTCAGAATTGTGGAGACTCGGGAGATGGTTCCCGAGTTGGAGGAGTAGAAAGTGATGGAGACTCGTTGCTCGATGTTGGCTCTGGAGGTTCGGGTGAGTAGCGAGCACTGTACCGCGGGCCACTGATGGAAGCTCGGTGTCGCTGGCGAGGAGCTGCCCTCGATGCTCCTTCTCCTTGGTAGGAGTGTCGCCTCTCTACTGGAGGCTCATCAAAGTCGAACACCGGCATTGGCATGGGTTGTCCCGCTGAGGCGTCAACCGCGGAAGATGATGCGCAACCAAACTTGTTTGTGAGTTGCTTCAACTGTCTCTGCATCTCCTTGCAACCATTCTTCATGTGCTCATACCCCTTCTTGAGCTCTTCATACCCTTTCTTCAAGTCCTTGCATCCCTTAATCACCTTCAGGTTCACTCGGTCTTGGAACGTGCTCCAACTTTGGAGCACACGGATATGCGTATGAGCATCACGGAGAGGGCCTGGTGGAAGAGGATCTTGGTAACCCTGGAAGTGGTACCTCACACTCCCATTGATGTGCTCGGGAGATTCCGCAGCTTCCATTGCATCTAACATCTCTTCATCCAACTCTGCTTGGGAAGGCATTTCTCTCCTCCTCTTAGCCCTACTGATGTGTTCCATCACCTCATCAGCTGCGGTGACAAAGTAGGATGGGTCTACATAGAACCCAAGGTTGTCTTGATCAGAGAGGGAGGTGATAGCTGTGTTCGGTAGAAAGACCTTTGCCTTCTCCCCAATGTTGACGCAGAAGATGTATGCGTATCTCAGGTGCAGCTTTCCATACAAATAGCGGACTAACTTCAGAAAAGGCACATCAATCAACTCGTAGTCACAAGTTACCGGTCCACAGTCAATGCCCTTCTGGAGAAGTATAGGGGTAATTAGGCCACCAATTCGCAGTGCAGGGTTGTTGTCCGTGGTTTTCCAAGCCCACTGCTTGTAATGGAGAAGGCGGCGTGCAAAAAGCCACGCGGTACCTGAGTTCCGATAGTAGTCGAGGTGACCAACTTGTATACTTAAAAACGCGCAAGAGGTCCTCAATCCCCAAGCTATCAATCGTATTTCTTCTTCAGTCGGTCCCCCCGCGTCGTTTCTCGCATACATAGTGTGTGATAGGACATGATGAACATAGCGAACTGCCGGATGTCTGATGTGTGTGTTCTTGCTGTTTCCGCTTCTCCACACACCCATGTTAGGATTATGTCCTGAAATCACGTTGTACTCACTCTAGAGATAGTTGTATTGTCGAGATCGGACAATTCATGTGATACTGGGTAGTCATAATGTTTTGCTAGAAACCGCTTATGACAAATGAGTTGTAATTCATTTCCAGTATCGTGTGAACCTACAGGGTCACACACCTAAGCAAGTTGGACATAGTTCGTATGGGATTGATCATTGGCATATGGTCTGGTCGATGTGTATTGGATACACATCGAATATGAGTTTTAATGAGGTGTGTCGATCGACACCATTGGGTGCGTCGGTCGACACAAGACGTGTGTCGATCGACACCACTAAGTGTGTCGGTCGACACAAGGCCGAAACCGAGACTGATGTTTCGGTTTATGTCAAGGTCTGTATATAAGTGATCTTATACATTCGACCTAAAGAGAGTGAGCCGCCCCAGAGAGTTTTCTTGACAGAAAACAGAGATTCTTCCTCAAGAAACTCAGTTCCCAGGAGATCCGAGCCCCGGTACTAGCATCCCGGCGGATTCCAGCTTGTGTGCTTGTGGACTGAAGTAGAGGCGCAGCATCTGAGGCGCTTCAGAGATCTCGTTTATCTGACCATCTTCCGCTGCCAATCTCCAGGTAAACAGAGATCAGATCCTTGATTTAATTTACTAGACCCTAGATCCTAGGCTATCTGGAACCTGACAGCACTTCCGAATCTGCCAGAATTGGCTCGAAGTTCTAACAGTGGTATCAGAGCCTTAGGGTTTTATCATTGAATCAAACCTGTTCATTGAATTTGATGATTTAGATTCGCAAACTAGGTTGTTTGGTTAGAACAGGTTAGATCGCTTTCGATTAAAATCGAGTCTGTGTTTTCGCACAGTGTCGATCGACACACTAGGTGTGTCGGTCGACACAGAGTGGCGAATTCGATAGAATCGGCGGCTAGGGTTTTTCGCGAAGAAAAACCGAAAGCCTACTGTGTCGATCGACACAGGTTGTGTATCGGTCGACACAGAGCAGCTTCGACACAGACCCAGCGAATGGTTAATCGGTTCAATTGGATTGAACCGGTTATCATGCTTGGTTAAGTCCGAATAGATCGGTTTAAATTGGATGAATTGGTTCAATTGGATTGAACTGATTATCTCAATTAGCATAAACCGATGGTTTGAATCAGTTTGATTGGACAATACGGTTCAATGGAATTGGACCGGTTATCGCAATTAGTTGAAACTGGTTAAAACGATTTAAATTGGATGAATTGATTCAATTGGATTGAACCAATTATCACAATTAGAATAAACCGATTTGAATGGTTAAGATCAGTTTGATCTGATAAGTCGGTTCAATTGGATTGAACCGGTTATCAAAACTGTCCTCGGTTAAAGTCTATGTCGACCGTCACACAAGGGTTGTGTCGATCGACATGACCGGTTCGATGAACCGGGTTAATTGGATTAACCGGTTATTGAAGTCCGGTTTTGTTTGGTGGTGTCGATCGACAGACATGGTTTGCGTCGATCGACACCGAGTTCGAAATTCTGGTTATTGAACCTTGAATTTGCAGAAACCAAACTAGACTTAAACCTTGATCAAAGTTTAGCTTCAATATGGTCAACTGTCAAGACTCATTTCGTTGTGTGATGGTCTAGCCAAGAGCTTGGTGTCCACAATTAGGTGAGTAAGGCATGTAATTATGTTGATGGACTTGCGGTGCTTGACATCAAAAATTACATGACCTAATAGATTGATTTGCTAAGCTTTCAGAGTTTAGTTTCCTCAACTAAACATCAAGTGACCTTGATGTCTTGCCCAATCTCGTCTACTGTCAAGACTCGGTTCATTGTTGGATAGTCTTGGAGTCCTTGGTATCCACAGTGACCTAAGCAAGGCAGGTGTTCATTGATAGACTCGCAGTGCGACTGTCAATGATCACAAGACAGAAGAGATTGTTTTACTTGACTGGGCTATCAGAAGTTCTGGGCCCAGAGACGTCAGAGTAGATGAGACATGGATTGTCTTATCTGCGACCAAGAGTTGTACTGGGTACAATTAGCAATGATTTGCTTACCTAGATAACTAAATTTTGGGTGATGACGAGTCGTCCACTCAGATTTTGGTGAAGTATGGATCTTGGATCATTATATTCATAGAGAAAACATTGTTTGAATATAATGCGAGTTTTCTTATTAGATAAGATTTCTCATGATATACATAACTAAATCTTTGTCTTTCTTGGATTTCAGCTTATGTCTATGACTACTTTCTCGTTGCGATCCGTCCTTGAGAAGGACAAGTTAAACGGATCCAACTTCCTGGATTGGTATCAGAATCTGAGATTCATTCTCAAGCAGGAGAGCAAGGACTATGTCCTTGAAAAGGCTCCTCCAGAAAGGCTTGGGACCAATCGCTCGCATGCAGCATATAATGCTTGGAATAAGCATTATATTGATGTGGTAGATGTGCGTGTTCTGATGTTGGCTACCATGAACTCGGACTTGAAGAGTCAATACGAGAACATGGAGTCGCCAATAGAGATGATCACCAGCCTGAAAATGAAGTTTCGGGATCTGGCACGAGTTGAGAGATTCCAGATGGTGAAGTCTCTCACTGGGTGCAAGCTACCAGAGGATGCTCCAGTAAGTCCTCATGTCATTAAACTGATGGGTTACATTGATAACCTGGAGAGACTGGAATGTCCTGTCAGCTTAAAGTTGGCCACTGACATCATTCTGCAGTCACTGCCGTCAAGCTATGACAAGTTCATTAAGAACTATATCAAGAATAACTTGACGAAGACGTTGACTGAGCTGCATGACATGCTCAAAACAGCAGAGCAAGACATCATAAAGGGTAAAAGATTTGAGAAATCTTGTGTTGCCAAGGGTGGAGGCAGGGCCGTCCAGATTTGGAATCAGGATAAGCCTGTGTCATCTAATAAGCCCAAGTCAGGCCCATCTGGTGTTAGAAAATGCTTCTACTGCGATGAGTCAGGGCATTGGAAGAGAGATTGCATTAAGTTCTTGGAAGATTCACAAGAGATGAAGGAGATGTATGGTACTTTTTCTTCAGGTATTGTGTTATTAATTCAAGTTCTATGTTAGTATTGGATACTAGTTGTGGTACTGATGTTTTGGAAATATGCAGGACCTGGACGACAGTAGAACGTTGAAGAAAGGACAAGTGGAACTGCATGTCTGGTATGAAGCAATGGTTGCTGCATGAGCCGTGGAGATTCTCCACTTGTAGGAGCCTTTCATACTTGGTTTTAGAAATTAAGTAATTGCTACTATGTATCTGCCTTGTGCAGAAATGTCTTTCATTTTCTTGTAAAGAATTTGGATGTTTTTCATTTTGATAAAAGACAAGTTTTGTTCTTTAGATCTCAATGAAATATCATATGGTAGCACCCCGTTTGGAATGGGTTTTATATCTTAAACCAGCGTAATTTTGAATATAACACAAATAGTAAAGGTTTAAGTCTGATGACTCGAACTCGACTTTTCTTTGGCATAGTCGTGAAGCGGATTCAGAAGTTCCATAGTTTTGGACTCATTTGATTATTAATCATTTGAGATATGAATCCTGTTCACTGGACCAAATGACTAAGGCCCCTTTAGCTCTGCTAAAGGAAACGGGCCAGAGGCTTATTGGGCCTTGAACATACTGATGTATGCGGCCCAACGAGCATTAGTGCCAAAGGAAATCTTCTGTACTTCATTACCTTATTGATGGCATCAATATGTATGGCTGTGTTCATTTGATGAGACACGAACATGAAACCCTTGAGGAGTTCCAAAATGAAGTGTAGAACCGATTTGACAGAAGTATTGAGATCCTCGATTGAATCGCGGAGGAAAATGCTTGAGTCAAGAATTGGGTGATCATCTGACAGAATGAATCGGATCTTATTAGATACGCTCCGATTAGTGATGAGTCACAGGAATCTTCCATAATCATTTAAGAATACGTTCTAAAATGTCTATGTTTACGCTAAACAAGTTTCTATCAGAATCAGTGAAAAACACCACATTGGATGTGAACTGGGTGATTTCCAAATTTGTTTTTCTGATTAATTGGGATTGCAAGGTTTGTGTAAGACAGTAGTCAACAAACAAACTTGAACCCATATCTGATAAGTTCTACCTCGCTGGTTGTCCTAAGGAAACCAAGGCTTGCAACTTTTGCAACCAATCCGAGGACAAAGTATTGTTGTTCGGAACTGTGTCTTTTGAGAAAGATCGTTCTTTCGAAAGGAACAGTGGGAGTAAAAGTACACATCGAAGAAATTCGATAAACACAGGAGGCTGCTCAACCTGTTGAGGGAGAGCAGTGGTGAGATCTACAAAGTGCTGTAGGATCTACACCTGTGGAGCCTGAAAATCGCAGATCCAAAAGGATCCGTCACTAACTCGAGAGTGATTTCTCGTAGCCAATTGTCGTGATCTATTGATCATTGAAAAGTGACGAGCATGCGAAATTCAAAGAAGCGATGGTGAGCCCCAACTCCGAAAATTGGATGGGTATGCATGTTAGCTTTACCGATCCATCTCTGGATTGAAGCAAACATCTTGGAGTTGGAATCAACATTCTGACAATGTGGTCAAAAGTTTTGACTTGATCAGAAAGAAATGAAACCATGCGTTTACCAGAAGACTAGTGGGAGCGTAATTGCAATTCTCACACTGTATGTAGACAACATACTTAATCTCATAAACGACGTTCCAATGCCAAAGTCTTATCAAGATTTGGGTCGGAAGTCAAATTTAACGATAGACATTGGAGAAGGCCGTGAAAGTTCTTGTAATTAGGATCTATTGGAATGGATCAGAAAGGCTAGTTGGATCGTGTCAAAATCCTTATGTTGATAAGGTATTGGACAGTTCCAATATGCATGATTCCAAGAATGGCTTCATACCAAAGGTCTTATGGCAATAATCTTAGCAAGATGAAGTGTTTTGGACACTAGCTGAGCTATTATTAATGAGTGTGATTGCTAATGCTGCTGCAATAGAATCCATCATGAATGCCATATTTTGCGCTCGTCTAGATGCAGCTTACGCATATAGCATGACGAGAAAATACCAATATGTTCCGGTAATAGTCACTGAATAGTTACCAGAAATATCCCAAGTATTTGAGAATCACTAAGGATAGGTTCGTGGTGAACTGAGGAAGTGACGAACCAGTTGAAAGTAGTTAGACGGACAAAGACGATTCCCGGTTCCCACCTGGTTATGTCTCTTTGTCTGAATAGCGGTGCTATCTGTTGGAAAGGCTCCAAGCAGTGGACCGTAGAATAGTGCTTTTATCTGAATGGCGGTGTGGTTTGTTGGAATTAATTCAAGCAATAACACCGCAGTATCTCCCACAACCTAATCACGAAATTTATTCTGTTGCTGTAGGTGTAAGATATCTGAATAGATGATCTTAATTCTAGTGGGAGTAAACTCTAGTTATGTTGTAATCTTTACATAGACATGCTATGGTAGTGTTTATGTAAGTCAAACTGACATCGGTATTATTTAATTATTGGATAATTAAGTAATAGTCCCAAAGTACTTTATGGTCATCATATAGGTCATCAAGTTGAGGACTTGATCATGAAACCCTATAAGTAAAAGATGACATAAATTATGATTGTCCCTAGTCGAGGTTATTGAAGTGGGGCACCAATAACCGCGCGAGACTAGTATGTGAGGTGACTGCTGGACTAAGTTTCATGGAGTCAATGATATGATTATCACAGTCAGTCACATAGATATATGTTGGTGAACATATGATCGGACATGACCCGCTTAATGAGAACTCCACATGATAGTTATATCAGTGTCATGAGAGGTTCTCATTACGACTATAGAGTATAGTCCTTAGACCTGAGTTCATCATGCTTTCTAGCATATGAATTGGTGCGTTTTGACCTTGTCTAACGCCGTTGCATAACTGGCGGCTATAACGGAATTGCTTAGGCGTATCATGAAGTATGTGTAGAAACAGGGATGGAACAAGATGGGATTTGTCCCTCCTAGAACGGGAGATAAATATCTCAGGGCCCATCGAAGATTTGATACTGAGTAAATGCATGACCGTGCTCAAACGAGGTGATTGTCAGTCGTTTGTTTTATCAGTATAAATCAGGAATTCAATGAACATGATGTTGGCTATAATAAGGATGACACAGTCTCTTGCCTTATGCCATATCGAGATATAGCGACGAAGGGATTATAGGAATAGGTGATTCCAGTACAAGTGGGAGATTGTTAGGATTATGTCCTGAAATCACGTTGTACTCACTCTAGAGATAGTTGTATTGTCGAGATCGGACAATTCATGTGATACTGGGTAGTCATAATGTTTTGCTAGAAACCGCTTATGACAAATGAGTTGTAATTCATTTCCAGTATCGTGTGAACCTACAGGGTCACACACCTAAGCAAGTTGGACATAGTTCGTATGGGATTGATCATTGGCATATGGTCTGGTCGATGTGTATTGGATACACATCGAATATGAGTTTTAATGAGGTGTGTCGATCGACAATTTTGGGTGCGTCGGTCGACACAAGACGTGTGTCGATCGACACCACTAAGTGTGTCGGTCGACACAAGGCCGAAACCGAGACTGATGTTTCGGTTTATGTCAAGGTCTGTATATAAATGATCTTATACATTCGACCTAAAGAGAGTGAGCCGCCCCAGAGAGTTTTCTTGACAGAAAACAGAGATTCTTCCTCAAGAAACTCAGTTCCCAGGAGATCCGAGCCCCGGTACTAGCATCCCGGCGGATTCCAGCTTGTGTGCGTGTGGACTGAAGTAGAGGCGCTTCAGAGATCTCGTTTATCTGACCATCTTCCTCTGCCAATCTCCAGGTAAACAGAGATCAGATCCTTGATTCAATTAACTAGACCCTAGATCCTAGGCTATCTGGAACCTGACAGCACTTCCGAATCTGGTAGAATTGGCTCGAAGTTCTAACAACCCATGCCAATGTGGCTCCAAGCCTCATGTGCTAGCATGTCACATGAAGAGGCTTTCGAGTGCATTCCATCACTGAAACTGAAGATCTCCGCTAGCTCCTTAAACGACGTCTTGTATTCCTCCTCTTCGATCATATAATTGATAAACCCGTGACCATCTTCCTCCGACGGCTCATTCCCTAGAAAGGTGACTTCGAGGGAGGCAAGGAATTGGCTAGCCACATCCTGGTGAGTAGGATGGGCCATTCTGATGAAACCTTCCATGGCCATGTTACGAAGTATGTTGCTCACATCATCAAAGATACCTAGCTTCCTAAGAGTCACAGGGTCCCCGAACTTTGTTGGGAGCCAAGTCATAGCATTAAAGTGCGCGTAGAGGACTGCGTACGAAGGAAGCTTGGACCTATCTCTCGGAAGGGTGGTCTTTGTCCTTGACCCGATCCTTACACCAGCGCTTGTGCCTGCGCTTGTACAAGCCCTTGCAGCAGCCTTTGCAGCAGCCCTTGTCTGAACTTGCTTCTTTGCCGGTGCCTCAGTCACTTTCCCTTTTCCTTTGTCTTGCGGAGCTTGCTTTCTAACCATCTACAAAACAACAAAGCTTGGAGATGTCTTAGTATAAAGTTCAATTCATCAACACATTTATCTCGGCAAGCAATGCTTTACATCATCAATGCACAAGGCCACAAGACAATCCTCCTATCTCCAAGTTCAAACACTTCAACAACTTGCTCATAAAACTGATTTTGCAAATGAGATGATCACACAAGTTTTCACACTTCATTCAATCCTCTTTCAAGCAATTAAAAGCACAATCAACAACCAATTAACTACTCATTCAACACTTAGCTCAATTTCTTCAAGCAAAGTCTCCTTAAGTGCATTTTGAGAAATTTAATGAAACAAAACTTAACAAAATTCAGGAGTCTCACAAACATGACCATTAAGCAACCAAATACACCATTAGAAACAATGAAACTAACGTTCCCCCAAAATTTTCGGAAATCAAAAACCTCAAGAACCCTAATTTCTGAAAATTCAATTCAAGCAGTTCAAGGGTGAAATTGAGTTGGGCTTTCATCTAGAATTAGTCTAGCAAAGGTTTCTAACCATAATCATCAAACAAAAGGTCACAATTTCGAGTTTTCAAAATCTGAAATTTTTTGAGCAAATTCGAAATTGGAAGAGTGAGATTTATACCTTGCTATGCTGATGAGATACGATGGTTGAGAGTGATTGAAAGAGATAGAGCTAAGAAAACTGTGAATTTAGAGCTTTAAATCTCGAATTTTGTTTGAGAAATGAGTGAGATAGAGGGTTTTGAAACTTGAGAGGAAAACGGATTTTTCTTGAAAACGCAGAGGAGGCAGGGAAGAGAGAAGAAGGCGTGTAGTGGAGAAAACAAGGAGAAAAAGTGGGACCCGCTCGGTCAAAGCTTTTTCTTGGTCAAAAATTCGGTTTAAATCCGGTTCTAGCCGGTTTGAAATCGATTTCGGGTTTAGGTGTCTTACCTGTGACGGAATCAGCGGTCTCGTGTCGCCCGCTGGAGGAAACGCCGTCGTCACGGTAACTGGGCTCGCGTATCGGACGAAATGGCTCACGGTTTCACCTTGGTCCGCTAGCTCGTCCGCTGTGGTTTCGGCTTCTCGGCGTGGGAGTAGATCGAACGAACCCGCGGTCTTGGCATGGTCGCCGGGAGAACCGCTGTCGTCACGCTAACTGGGCTCGGGAGGATCGAACGAACCAGCGGTCTTGACCGAACCGTGAGGTGAACCGCTGTAGGAGCCGGCGGTCGTCGATTACCCGCTGGAGAAACCGCGATAGGACTGGTTTCTCGGCGTCGTCTCGCGCTAGTGATTTTTGGGTTTAAGGCGATCTCCGTCAGCCCGCGAGCCGAACCGCTGGTTGATCCAGCGGTCACCAGTTAACCGCTAGCGGAGTCGCGATCGTCACGGTCTCACGGTTTTATCTTCCCCAAAATTTGCTAGCGGTTTCGCCCTAACCGCCGGGTAAACCGTTGGATCCTCCAAATTTCGTCCAAAACCTCTCCAACCTTAATTTTTGCCAACTTTTGACTCAAGGAGAACCTAAAGACCTGAAAACACTTAAATAAAAAGCATCAAAAATAACAAGAAAATCATCATATGTACAAGGATAAACATGGGAATGTCTCCCAAGTGCGCTTTTGTTTAAAGTCGGTAAGCTCGACTGTTCAAACCGTGATGTTAGGCTGAAGGAGGGCTAGAGAGTGGAATCAAGATCCATTCCTCTATAGCTTCTGAAGCTGAGTAATGTTTGAGGCGCTGACCATTGACCGTGAACTCTTCTTCTGACTTTCCCCAAAGGACAACCGCTCCATAAGGCCTTACTTCCTTCACCTTGAACGGACCCGACCATCTAGACTTGAGCTTCCCGGGAAAAAGCTTCAACCGGGAGTTAAAGAGCAATACAAGATCTCCTTCCTTGAACTCTTTCTTCAAGATGAGTTTGTCGTGGAAAAGCTTGGTTCTTTCCTTGTATATCTTCGAGCTCTCAAAAGCCTCAAGTCGTATCTCATCTAACTCATTCAGTTGAATCATTCTCTTATCAGTCGCGGTCTTGATGTCAAAGTTCAGCAACTTGGCAGCCCACATAGCTTTGTACTCCACCTCAACCGGTAGGTGACAAGACTTCCCGTATAGCATATTGAAAGGAGTGGTTCCAAGGGGAGTCTTGAATGCCGTCCTATAAGCCCAAAGCGCATCATCGAGCTTCTTAGACCAATCTTTCCTAGAAGCTCCCACAGTTTTCTCCAAGATTGCCTTGATTTGCCTATTGGATACTTCAACTTGCCCGCTCGTTTGAGGGTGATATGAAGTTGCTACCTTGTGCTTAACTCCATACTTCTTCATGAGGCTTTCAAAGAGCTTGTTGATGAAGTGTGAACCGCCATCACTGATCACCACTCTTGGGACTCCAAATCTTGGGAATATAATACTCTTGAAGAGCTTGATAACAACTTTAGCATCATTTGTAGGACTAGATACAGCTTCAACCCATTTGGATACATAATCTACGGCCACAAGGATGTAGTTGTTTCCATATGAAGATGGGAATGGTCCCATGAAGTCTATTCCCCATACATCAAACACCTCTACTTCCAATATCGGGTTTTGTGGCATCTCATTTCTCTTACCAATGTTGCCTTTTCTTTGGCACGCATCACACTTTGAAACATAACCATGAGCATCCTTGAACAAGCTAGGCCACCAAAAACCCGAATGTAGAACTTTGGTTGCTGTTTTGAATGATGCAAAGTGTCCTCCATAATCCGAACCATGACAGTGATACAAGATCCCTTGCATCTCTTCTTCCGGCACACATTTCCTGTAAAGACCGTCTGAACATCTCTTGAACAAGTATGGTTCATCCCAATAAAATCTGTTGACTTCTCGAAAGAACTTCTTCTTGTTGTAGCTGTCTAGACTAGGTGGCTCTTTCCCACAAGCTAAGTAGTTCACCAAATCAGCGTACCATGGCTCCTTATCATCAAGAGAATTAACCTCTTCCAACTTCCGCTTCATATCATGAGCTTCCCTCACAACTTTAACAGCCATTAGTTGCTCTTCCGGAAGTGAGTCATCAATGGGAATACTATCTTCGATTCGCAGCCTTGAAAGATGATCTGCTACACCATTCTCTATCCCTTTCTTATCCTTGATCTCCAAATCAAAATCTTTCAGTAGTAAGATCCATCTTAGAAGCCTTGGCTTGGCATCTTTCTTGGCGAGAAGATATCTCAACGCAGCATGATCCGTGTAGACTATGATCTTAGATCCAACCAAGTATGATCTGAACTTCTCAAAGGCAAATACCACAGCTAGAAGCTCCTTCTCAGTTGTTGCATACTTCACTTGAGCATCATCCAATGTCCTACTAGCGTAGTAGATAACATGCAGCTTCTTGTCTTTCCTTTGTCCCAAAACTGCCCCAACTGCATAGTCACTCGCGTCACACATGATCTCAAATGGTAGTTCCCAATCAGGTGCTTGCACAATAGAAGCGCTCACTAAGGCTTCCTTGATCTCATTGAAAGCCTTCAGACATTCATCATTAAAAGCAAAGTCAGTCTCCTTGCAAAGAAGGCGTGTGAGAGGCCTTGCAATCTTAGAGAAATCCTTGATGAATCTCCTATAGAAACCCGCATGTCCAAGGAAGCTTCTAATACCCTTAACTGAGTTCGGCGGTTGTAGGCTCATCATGACTTCTATCTTAACCTTGTCCACTTCTATACCACTCTCAGATATCTTATGACCCAACACAATCCCTTCTCTGACCATGAAATGGCATTTTTCCCAGTTAAGCACAAGGTTTGTCTCTTCACATCTCTTTAATACCCTGCACAAATTCAACAAACAAGAAGAGAAGGAAGAGCCATACACAGAGAAATCATCCATGAAAACTTCTACGATGTCCTCGATAAGATCCGAGAAAATAGACATCATGCACCGCTGGAAGGTAGCCGGTGCATTACACAAGCCAAATGGCATCCTTCGATAAGCAAAGGTGCCATAAGGACAAGTGAATGTCGTTTTCTCCTGATCGTTTGGATGTATTGGAATCTGGAAGAAACCACTGTATCCGTCGAGAAAACAATAATAAGGATGGTTAGCAAGACGCTTAAGCATTTTGTCAATGAATGGAAGCGGAAAGTGATCTTTTCTAGAAGCTGCATTTAACTTTCTATAGTCTATACACATCCTATGACCGGTAATAGTCCTAGTTGGGATTAATTCATTGTTTTCACTTTTAACTACCGTAATCCCCCCTTTCTTCGGGACACAGTGCACTGGGGAAACCCACGTGCTGTCCGAGATAGGGTAGATTATCCCAGCATCAAGCAACTTAATAATCTCTTTCTTGACCACCTCCTTAAGATTATGATTCAATCTTCTTTGATGTTCAATTGATGACATAGATTGGTTTTCAAGATGAATCCTATGAGTACATAAACTAGGTGACAGCCCTTTTATATCGTCAAGCGAATAGCCTATAGCCTTCCTAAACTTTTTTTCAGTGGTTAAAGCAATCAACTCATCATCACGCAGCAACTCATTCACAATGACAGGATAAGTAGAGTTAGGTCCAAGAAATGCATACCGAAGCCCCCGCGGAAGGGGCTTTAACTCAACCTTTGGCGCTTTGAGCTCACTCCAGTCATCAGCTACAAGCTGCTCCTTGTAAACCTCAGCTCCATGGGCGCCTTCAGCTCCTATACCCACAGCAAAGACCTCTATCTCTTTACCCACTGAATCTGATCCAAGCTCCAAGTATTCAACATCTCCTAGCAAAGGCTTGTGTGAATCAAGCGCTCTCATGTAAGCCCAGCTCTCATCGCAAAGATATCCATACTCCCCACAATCTTTTGTCAAAGCAACTTCCAAGGGATCACTCATGTTTAACTCTTCCAAGAGCTCATCTGCTAGCTCTTCCATAGCCTCTATGTAGAACATCTGCCCTTGTATGGTTGGCTTCTTCATCACCTTGTTGATGTCAAAGTTGAGCACTATGTCTTTACCAAGGTTGAGGTCTATCTTCCCTTTCTTGACATCTATGATTGCACCAGCTGTAGCAAGAAATGGCCTCCCAAGGATTAGAGCATCCTTTGGTTCTTCATCCATCTCCAATACAATAAAATCTGTCGGTATATCATATCCTCCTACTTTCACCGGTAGATCTTCTAGGAGTCCAATTGGGTATCGCACCGATCTATCTGCTAGAACCAAGGAAATTCTACACGCCTTGTAGGTGGAGAAGCCTAGCCTTTTAGCTACCGAGAAAGGCATCAAACTTGCGCTTGCTCCAAGATCACATAAACAACTCTCAAATCTCAAAGGACCAATAGCACATGGAAGGGTGAAACTGCCCGGATCTTCTAGCTTTCTTGGCACAATACTCCTCTGGATAAATGCACTACACTCATGTGAGACTACAACCATTCCTTGAACTTCTTTTGTTCTCTCTTTGATTGCATCCTTGAGGAACTTGGTGTATTGTGGGACTAATAGGAAAGCATCTATCAAGGGCATTGTTAGCTCTACATTCTTCATTTGCTTTTCGAATAGAGCCTTATAATTTTCCAACAGTTGCTTCTTGAATCTGCCCGAAAAAGGAAGCTTGGGCTCATATGGTGGTAGAACAAACTCATCCTTCTTCTTCTTATGTGCATCCTCGACCTTTTCATCAGCTATAGCTTTACCCTTTCTCAATGCAACCTCACTTTCATCCTCTTTGGCAAAAACAGACTTTTCCAAAGTCACCTCCCCACTTTGTTTCTCAATGTCCTCATTGAGATTAGAAGACACAATGGGTGTAGAAAGTTGCTTTGGCTGTAACTCTTTAACAATCCTCAAGGTGATAGCATTGATGTACTCCTTGGGGTTTTGCTCAGATTTTCTGGGTAAAGTTCCATGTTGCCTAGAGCTTGAAGCATTCTTGTTCTCCAGGTTGGTTACCCTTGATGTCAAATTCTGCAACTCACTCTTCAAATCCCTTACTTCTATAGCACCGGAGGCTTGTCCTTGAAGTAGTTATTGCATCATACTCTTGAGTTCATTATCCAATCCGGAGGAAGAAGAAGCTTGTGGCTGTTGTTGTTGAAAGCCGGGTGGGTATTGTTGCTTTGGAGCATAGCTTTGTTGACTTTGAAACTGAGGCTTATTGCCAAACCCTTGTTGGTTAGTGTAAGGGACAAATGGCTTTTGTTGTTGAGATTGTTGAAAGCCTTGTTGCCCTTGTTGTGGAGCTTGTCCTTGGGTTTGAGCTTAGGGATAAATATGATCTTCTGGGTTTGCCACATTGGGGTTTCAATAGGAGAAATTAGGATGGTTCCGGTAGTTGGGGTTGAAACCCTTGTTGAAACCTCCTTGTCCCGCTATGAAGTTGATCTCTTCTTGGGTCATATCTCCTTCAAGACTAAATAGGACGGGTTGGGAATCATCATAGTTCTCCACAAAGCTTATTTGCTTTTGGTTGGATGAGATCATCTTGTCTATCTTGTCATTTAGAGACTTGATTTCCTTCTCGTACTTCTCATCCGTAGAAGATGATCCTCTATTACTCCGCTCATAATCCTCATTGTAATTCCCGTCACTTGTAGCAAGGTTTTCAATCAATTCCATAGCCTCATCAACTCCTTTTCCTAAGAAGTGTCCATTGCTACAAGAGTCAAGCATCGCCCTCATTCTAGGAAGCACTCCGCGGTAGAGGTTACTGAGTAGTGTCTCCTTGGTGAAACCGTGGTGTGGGTATTGAGTAGTAAGCTTATTGAACCTTTCCCAAGCTTCAGCGAAGCTCTCGTTGTTCCTTTGCACAAACCCGGATAACTCATTGCGGAAACGGGCAATCCTTGTAGTTGAGAAGAATTTCTTCAAGAAAGCCTTCTTAAGGTCTGTCCAGGTAGTGATGGACCCCGGTGGGATGGTGCTTTCCCAATCTTTGGCTCTATCCGCCAAAGAGAAAACGAAGAGGCGCATCTTGAGACCCTCATCAGTCACGCCATTGAGCCTTGTAGTAGCACAGATTTTATCGAATGTATCCAAGTGTTGCAAGGGATCTTCTGAGGCAAGCCCATGAAACTGGTTGTTCTGCACCATGTTCATCACCATAGCCCGGATCTCAAAATTGTTGTTGTTCACCGGTGGTGGAATGATTCCCCGCCGGTTCGCATTTCTATCCGGCATATCACCATCACCAATGGCTCTAAAAGGTCTCTCGGGATGAACCGGGAACCTGTTTCCCTGTCCATCTCTAGCATCCTCATCCTGATGATGCTGCTGCTCCTGATGGCCCTGATGGCCTTGTTGGTCCTGTTGACCCTCTAGATCCATAACTGGCTGCTCTTGAGGCTCAAACTGAGGCTGAACCACTGCTTCCTGTTCCAACCCAAGTCTCTCTAAATGCACAACTCGCTCTAGTGCTCGTCGCTCTCTTGCTAACTGTCTTTCAAGTGCTTTGATGTCTGAAACCCGCGCAACTAAGTTCGTTGGTCCCCTGCTGCGTAAGTTCATACACCTGACATCAAAGATAGAGGAAGTAGCAAAGTTAGTAACCAAAACTTGATCTAAATAGGAAATGAAATCGAATTGATCTATCCAATTTCCCAAAATGGCAACGGCGCCAAATTGATAACAGGAATTTTACAATTCCTTGAGGTATCAATTCCTCTTACTTATCGTGTAGTAAGAGGTATCGAACCTTTTTGGGGTAGATGAGACCAATAAGAATGCACAAAACCGTTTTAGACAAGTCAATCAATAAGATTCAAGTTTTCTACCAATCCTAAGAAAATGCAATTCAAATAAGCAATCAACAAGCAAACAAAACTTAGTATACTAAAATTCAATAAAAGGAAGCTAGGGATATGAGTTGAGGTAATTGGATTAGTGACTCGGGATGATCTCGGGATGCTAATCAAGCTTCAAACAAGCTAACCTTCTAGCAAGAACACAATAAGCTAATTAGCCTAATCTCTTAGAGCTAATCCCTTCACTTAATCCTATTTCAAGAACAAACTCTCATTTGTGAATTAAGATCAAGCAAGCATTTAATCAAGTTCTAAATAGCCAATAATCACTCTAGACATTCATTTCCATGAGCTAGAATGTGAAAATCCTATCAAAGCTAAAACTGGAATTTCATCGAACACATGGTGGGCAAGAAATCCTAAACATCCTAATCAACTTGATCAAGGTTAAATAGGCATTAAGATCACTAAGATAGAAGAGATATAAGAAAGATAAACATTAGACATCCCTTAATCATCCCTAATCAAGCCAATCCTACCTAACCCATAAACCCTATGAGAGACTACTCACAAATCATACTTAGCCCAACAAAATCCATGAGAAAGATGTTAAGCATATTGATTTGTGAAAGATTAAAAGAAGAAGATGAAAGATTAAAACTAAACAACTCTTAGATTAAGAAAAGATTCAAATTTTGTCTTACAAGTACTTAGAACAAAAAACAAAGCTTAAGAGAGTCCAAAAATTAGGTTTTTGGACTTAAATAGTGAATAGTGTCGAACCGGGTCAACCCAGAACAAACCGGGTATTGACCCGGATCCATGGGTCAAGTCTGTCAAAGTCTTAAAAAGTCCAGAAAATTTCGTCGCCAGCGGTCTCAGCCTAACCGCTGGCCCAACCGCTACGGTCACGGCTTCCTCGCACAAAACTCGTCGACGATCCATGGCTTGGTCCCGCGGTCTTGGTGTTGCCGGCGGCGCGTCCGCTGAGGCTCCCCCGCGGTTTCGATATTGATCGCTGGCTCGACCGCGGTCGTCACGGCTCTTCGCATTGAGCTTCTTCTTCTTTGGTGCTTCGGCGGCTCGCGGTCTCACTTTGCTCGCTGGCTCGACCGCTCCAAATCCGGCGACTTGGCTCGCATAGACACTCTTCACCTTCGGGGGCCAGCGGTGTGGGATGTGGTCGCTGGCTCGACCGCTGGCCAGTCCATCCGACTCTTCCTCTTCGTTCCATCATTCCACTAAGCTCCAAATGCTCACAATCCATCCTAGAATCCCTCCAACACCTGAAAAGGATCAAAACAAATGCAAAATGCTCCTAGACTAACTAAAACAAGATCCTAGATGCAATTATCCAAAAACGCAAACAAGAACAAAGAAATGAAGAGAAAGAAAGGTAAAAGAGATTGAAACATGATCTAAACAATGCTCAAAACACATGAAAACATAAGTATATCAAAGATGTTGCCTCATTAAAAACCTTACCAGGAAAACCCAATGGGAAAACCATGGTTAAGGGTAAAGGAGTGCAACACGCAATTACTCCCCCTCATGAGTACACGTGTCGAGATCTTTGAGACGGCGTAACACGATATGATGAACTAACTTCTTGAAAGTAGAAGTAGGTAGCGCCTTTGTAAATAAGTCAGCCAAATTATCGCTCGAACGGATCTGTAGAACATGTATATCGTCGTTCTTCTGTAGATCGTGTATGAAGAAGAATTTTGGTAGAATGTGCTTTATTCTATCACCTTTAATGTATCCGTCTTTGAGTTGTGCGATGCATGCTGCATTGTCTTCATACATAATTGTTGGAGCTTCTTTCCCTACAGAAATACCACAATCTTCTTGTATATGATGAACTACAGATCTTAACCATACACACTCGCGACTAGCTTCATGGATGGCTAAAATCTCTGCATGGTTAGAAGAAGTGGCGGTGAGAGTTTGCTTCACAGATCGCCAAGAAATGGCAGTACCTCCGCAAGTGAACACATATCCTGTTTGCGATTTAGCAGTTTGGGGATCGGATAAGTATCCTGCGTCTGCAAAACCAATTAGGCCTTCCTTGGATAAGTTAGAAAAGAATAAGCCCATGTCTTTTGTAACTTGGAGGTAACGAAGTATATGATTAATCCCATTCCAATGCCTTTGAGTTGGGCATGAGCTAAACCTTGCTAACAAATTCACCGAAAATGATATATCTGGTCTTGTGTGACTAACAAGGTACATTAATGCTCCTATTGCACTTAAGTATGGTACTTCAGGGCCAAGAACTTCTTCATTGATTTCTCGAGGACGGAATGGATCCTTTGACACATCAAGTGATCTTACAACCATTGGACTACTCAAAGGGGTGTGCTTTATCCATATAGAACTTTTTGAGCACATTTTCTGTATATGTCTCTTGATGTACTAAAATTCCATTTTTTACATGTTCAATTTGTAGTCTCAAACAAAATTTTATTTTCCCAAGATCTTTCATCTCAAATTCTTTCTTCAAATACTCTACCGTGTACGAAATCTCTGCAGGAGTTCCAATAATATTTAAATCATCAACATATACTGCAATTATCACAATCCTTTCTCAAATCTCTTTATAAAGATGCATGGACTAACACGGTCATTCTTGTAGCCTTCGCTTAACAAGTACTCACTAAGGAAATTATACCACATACGCCCTGACTGTTTTAGTCCATAAAGAGATCGATTTAGTTTTATGCAGTATTGTTCTCGGGAATTCGAATTTACTACTTCAGGTAGTTTAAATCCTGCTGGGACTTTCATATAAATGTCATTTTCCAGTGGCCCATATAAATAGGTTGTCACTACATCCATTAAACGTAAATCAAGTCCTTCTTTTATCGCCAGAATAATAAGGAACCTGAAAGTAGTTGCATCCACCACAGGAGAGTATGTCTCTTCATAATCAACTCCAGGTCTTTGTGAGAATCCTTGTGCGACTAAATGTCCTTTATATCTCACAATTTCTCCATTTTCATTCCTCTTTCGTACAAAGACCCATTTATGTCCCATTGGTTTTACACCTTTAGTTGTACGGACTACTGGTCCAAATACTTCTCTTTTAGCGAGAGATTTTAATTCTGCATCTATTGCTTCCTTCCATTTTGGCCAATCACTTCTTTGTGTACTTGATAGGTCAAGAATTAATCCCTATACTAAACTGCAAGTGTACAGCAATGTCAAAGTAGTATATAGGGTTATCGAATCCACAGGGACACTTGGTCTCAAGAGAATCAAACCGTAGGGAATGAATACTAGAAATAAGCAATGTGATTGTATTGAAAACAGTGCAAGAAAGTAAATCAGTAGCAGAGATTATTGGTTGTGAAAGCAAGTAATTAAAAGCGTCAAACCTAGGGTATTCTCAGGAAATCAGACTAGCAAACAGTTCATTCAGCAAGGATCTAATTAAGCGCAGTTCTAGAACTCAAAACACATATATAGAATTAACCAAATTCCTTTGCGATAATTCTCTAAGTCTAAGTGCAGCAAACCAAACTTCCGTTTGCGAGAACTAACAGATTAAACTAGCAATAAGTCCGAGTTTGATATGTTCACAATTATCCTAAACCAAACTTCCGTTTGCGCAAAGTTTAATTGCCCAATTTAATTAGTTCTGGTTCCTAAACCCCACTTCCGTGACGTATTTAGCAACCTAAGATCTAGATTCTAATTGATCAGGTTAGAACTAGCTTTAAGCACAATTAAATTGAAGAACAGATATAGTTTGAATCCTTAACTGAAATTGAACAAGTCTAGCAAGTCATGAAATCCTATGTGAGAAACCCTAAGCCTAACTAGGAATCTACTCAGACATAGATAATGAAAACATGATCATATGATAAGTAAATTGCATAAAAGAATAAGAGTAAAAGGGGTTCGAAATCTTCTCCAAATACAGATGATGAATCAGGTTCAGATCAGCCCCAAAAGCTCTAAAAATCCTCTGCTCTTAATTATGAAAGCCAACTATAAAGCGTATGTCAAAACTTATAATAAAAACTCTAAAAACTCTATTATATAGGCATAATCTCGGATGGGGCTTCTGTGTAAATACTGGAACTATCTTGGGCTTCTTTGTAAATCTTCAATACTTGTCAAACCGACGTGTACGGCCCATCTCGCGACTGCATCGATCGATGCGTTGAGTGCAACGATCGACGCATGATCAATTATACGAACAGTGAGTTAAGCTCTCGGCCAAAACGTCCCAAAAGTCCCAAAATGCTCCAAATATCTCCAATTAGCTCCAATCCTGATTTAACCTGTAAAAGACTCTAAACAAAGACAAAAGACACTAAAACACATCTATATCATGGTCTAAAATGGGTAAAAACCATGATATATCAACTCCCCCACACTTAGCCTTTGCTTGCCCTCAAGCAAAACATAGAACTAAAACATGGTGAAGAGGTTTGAAAACTCTTCAGAAACTCATTTCATCTTAGAAGCTACAATACTCAGATTCCCCTTAGTAAACCACTGAAAGAATCAATCACAGGATATCAAGACCAACATGTACTTCCCCCACACTTAGCAACTGTCCTAGGTAAACTCCACAATCACATTCAAGCATTCAAATTCTCCCTACTGACTTCTGCAAGTATTTAAGTGCGGTCTCACCTAAGGAGTATCGATCTAAAGGCACATGGATTCTTACCTAATCAGCTCTAGACCACCATACTATCTTTCTCTAGTCCCTTTCTTCTCTTTCCCTTCTTTAACAACTGATTTTTCCCACATTGGGTATCATTTTTTTTTTTTATCAGTGTTCTTCCCGTTATGGGGTGTACTTTGGATACATTCCATGGATCACATGAGAGAAAATAGTGTTTGCTACCATTCCCATGACCACTTCGGAGTTACTAACTCATCCTCAGTTTATTATCTTTTTTTTTTTTTTACTTTATAGAAGGGGAGAAGGGGACTAAATAGGACAGGTTTACAGGCTGTGTCAGAACTAACAGGGAATCCGACATAAAGTATACCAAGCCCTTAGGTGAGAAAATCTAAGTCAGTATTAGGGGTGAAGTCAGTAAAGGATCCTCTGGTACCTGAAGTGATATGGGTGTTCCCAGTAGGTTGATCTGTGATGGGGTTTTCTAATAGTCAGAGATAGATCCTGCAACTTCATCCCAATGGTTACTTAAGTTCCTGCAAGTTTTGTAAATCTCCTCAAAAAATCATGGTTTCTTACTTAAACAATTTTGACTCAATAAAACAAAAAATTTTGAAAAACGGACTGACTCTTTAAGAAAACAGAAAGACTCTTCGTCAGTAGCACCTCCCCCACACTTAAGACACACTGTCCCCAATAGTGTCCAGCGAAGGATCGGTAAAAAGAAAATAAAAAAATTGAAAAGGTGAGTCTATGTCTGTCGGGTTACCTCTGTCGCACATCATCGATCGGTGCATTAGATGCATCGACCGTTACTTGGCGAACTTTCGTGTATGGTCGATCGTTGCTCAGGACCGCAACGATCGCTGCAATGCGATTTCTTTCGTGTTGTGACGATCGATGCAGAAATGCATCGATCGCTGCACTGCGATTTAATCCGAGACCTGCAAACATGACTGCACCAGAAACAAAAACAAACGTAAAATCCTAACAAAAACACCAAAAATTAAAAAGAAAAACACCAGTACCTAATGGTGGGTTGCCTCCCACCCAGCGCTTGTTTAAGGTCAATAGCTTGACCGGACGCGCAAGATCTTTCAGGCTCCGGAAGATCCTGACAGAGACTTTTTCTGTCTCTGTTCAAGTCTCCTCATCCAAGGTGGCGTATAAGCATTCGGATCATGGGATCTCCCAAGGAAGAAACCAACAGAATCAGGGCGGGAGCGAAGCTTAGGTGGGGTAGGATGTTGTCCTGCATTCAAAGTAATGTGGTTAGGATGTTTAAGCTTAGATGATTTGTGCCTAACCTTTGGTGGAAATAAGATGTCTGGAGCTTTCTGCTTATGAGCAGTTGCAGGTGCTAAAGATGTTAGGGCAGGTTCAAGAGGAAGCGCCAGCTTCTTCTCTCCAATCTCAGCTTCTAATTCTGTATAAATGCTGAAACTCTGTCCATCAATGGTGGGTTTCTTCAATTTATCCATCTTAAACTGCAAAGGCTCATCTCCCAGGTGGAGATCAATCAATCCATGGCGTACATCAATCACAGCCCCAGCAGTGGCTAAAAAGGATCTACCAAGCAGTAGAGGATCATCAGGCTCAATCTCATACTTCAGTACCATAAAGTCCGTTGGAATAAAGTAATTTCCAACTCTAAGAGGGATGTTCTCAAGAATTCCTTCTGGATGTCTTCTTGATCGATCAGCTAGGACTAAAGAGATCCTAGTAGGCTGGAAGTTCAGTAGTCCCAATCTCACAGCCACAGAGTACGGCATGAGATTTATACTTGAGCCGAGATCACATAATGCCCTCTGAAATCTGTCTCTATAGATAGAGCAGTCTATCATAAAACCTCCTGGATCCTTTAGCTTCTCAGGAACCCTACCATTAACAACAGCATCACATACTTCTGAGATCATCAAGCATCCTTCTTCTTCAGTCATGTTGCTAGAGAGGATGTCTGTAACACATGTCTTCATCATGGGATTGGTCTTAGTGGCATCAATCAATGGAGTGTCAGTTAGCTTTTCCCTCATTATCTCCATGCATTTTTCCAACTTAATCTCTTGCTTGGACTTCCTAGGGAAAGGAATCTTCGGTTTGTAGGCTCTTTCTGTATCAGCTTTCGGTTTCTCTGGGAAATTTGGCTGCTCACGCCCATGGTGTCGATCGTTGCTGAAATGGTGACGATCGACATTGACTCTCGCAGGATGTGTCGATCGATGCACATTTGTGTCGATCGATGCAAGGCGAACATTCTGAATTTTTCTCGGATTTTCCAGTTCCAGAACTTCAGTTTCTCGATTCTGCTCAACTTCTTATTCTGCCGAAGCTACCTTAACATGCTCTGTCTGTATACTGGTTTCCACTTGCGTCATCCTAGCATCCAGATTGTCAACTCTGCTTGTCAAAGATTCCAATTTTCCACTCAGATCCTGATACATGAAGTCCATCTTTCCATCCAGATCTTGCGTCATCTTGTTCTGTCCAAGTAGTAGCTGCTCAAGCATAGACTCAATCTTTGTCTGCTCTTTAGTGGGAGGAACTTGGTGAGGTGAATAGCCATTCGATCTCGGAGCTTGTCTCTGTTGACTTCTAGATGTGTGTTCATGAAAATCAGCTTCATTAATATAATTCACTTCTACAAATTCTCCAGCTACTACCATGTTGTGGATATAATCCACCTTGTCCCTCAAATCAGCTATCTGCAAGCTATCATCTCCGCAACTAGATCTCTGCCTTTCCTTGTCAGCATTCTTGACACTACTGCTAGTCATCAAGTTCTTAATAAGCTCTTTAGCTTCTTCTGGGGTCTTGGTATAGAAGTTTCCATCACTTCCTGTGTCCATAGCTCTCTGATACCAAAAATCCAAACCCCTGAAAAAGGCACTCAGAAGTTGTACCTCAGAGAATCCATGGTGTGGACAATCTCTCTGGTACATCTTGAATCTCATCCAAGCTGCTTTAAAAGGCTCTGTAGGCTGCTGTTTGAATGTCAGGATATCATGTCTAAGCTGCTCAGATAACTCATCGTCATAAAAATGTCTAAGGAACTCCTTCTTGACTGCTTCCCAAGTGGTCAAAGATCCTGGTTCTAGCTGTCTCAGCCAGTAAGCTGCATCTCCTTTAAGAGAGAATGGGAAGAGCTTACAGAAAATATAATCAGAAGAAACTCCTTCAGCCGTGATACTGCTAGCCAATTCCTCAAATGTGTCTATGTGATCCATAGGATGCTCGCTTGAAAGACCATGGAACTGATACTGTCCAATCAATGCGTAGTACTCAGGTTTCAGCTTAAACTCAGCTCTGGTGAACGGAGGTGGTCGAATCGCAGACCGATTAGCATAGAATATATCTGGTCTGTTATAATCAGCAAGTGTCTTCTCGTGACCATCCTCTCGTCGATGTTCCGTGCCCACGGAAACATCTGGTATGATGAGGTTTCCTTCCCCATCCAGTTTCTGACCCTTCGCGTTACATATGTGACCTTCCTGGTCTCGTAGAATGCCGTTCTCGTCGCGAGTCAGAATCACAGGCTCCATCAAGAAATACCCAGCTAAATGCTCAAGCTCTCGGCAGCACTGGTTTCGCCTTGTGTCGATCGATGCAAGAGAAGCGTCGATCGATGCAGGCTCGATGATGTGACGATCGACACTCAGGACTGTGTCGATCGATGCAGGGCGATCAGGCGTACCTGAAACGCAAGAAAAAGAAAAAGTAGTAAACTAAACCAAAAATAAAAATCCTAGTAAAAACCCTAAGTTCGAAGCTATCGAAGACTCAAAGAGTCCCCGGCAACGGCGCCAAAAACTTGATAGGTCAAGAATTAATCCCTATACTAAACTGCAAGTGTACAGCAATGTCAAAGTAGTATATAGGGTTATCGAATCCACAGGGACACTTGGTCTCAAGAGAATCAAACCGTAGGGAATGAATACTAGAAATAAGCAATGTGATTGTATTGAAAACAGTGCAAGAAAGTAAATCAGTAGCAGAGATTATTGGTTGTGAAAGCAAGTAATTAAAAGCGTCAAACCTAGGGTATTCTCAGGAAATCAGACTAGCAAACAGTTCATTCAGCAAGGATCTAATTAAGCGCAGTTCTAGAACTCAAAACACAGATATAGAATTAACCAAATTCCTTTGCGATAATTCTCTAAGTCTAAGTGCAGCAAACCAAACTTCCGTTTGCGAGAACTAACAGATTAAACTAGCAATAAGTCCGAGTTTGATATGTTCACAATTATCCTAAACCAAACTTCCGTTTGCGCAAAGTTTAATTGCCCAATTTAATTAGTTCTGGTTCCTAAACCCCACTTCCGTGACGTATTTAGCAACCTAAGATCTAGATTCTAATTGATCAGGTTAGAACTAGCTTTAAGCACAATTAAATTGAAGAACAGATATAGTTTGAATCCTTAACTGAAATTGAACAAGTCTAGCAAGTCATGAAATCCTATGTGAGAAACCCTAAGCCTAACTAGGAATCTACTCAGACATAGATAATGAAAACATGATCATATGATAAGTAAATTGCATAAAAGAATAAGAGTAAAAGGGGTTCGAAATCTTCTCCAAATACAGATGATGAATCAGGTTCAGATCAGCCCCAAAAGCTCTAAAAATCCTCTGCTCTTAATTATGAAAGCCAACTATAAAGCGTATGTCAAAACTTATAATAAAAACTCTAAAAACTCTATTATATAGGCATAATCTCGGATGGGGCTTCTGTGTAAAGACTGGAACTATCTTGGGCTTCTTTGTAAATCTTCAATACTTGTCAAACCGACGTGTACGGCCCATATCGCGACTGCATCGATCGATGCATTGAGTGCAACGATCGACGCATGATCAATTATACGAACAGTGAGTTAAGCTCTCGGCCAAAACGTCCCAAAAGTCCCAAAATGCTCCAAATATCTCCAATTAGCTCCAATCCTGATTTAACCTGTAAAAGACTCTAAACAAAGACAAAAGACACTAAAACACATCTATATCATGGTCTAAAATGGGTAAAAACCATGATATATCAGTACACTCTTCAATAGATGTTGGTTCATGATCCTCATCCATAACATCAACTGCTACATTGCATGCAAAAATATCATCGACGTCGATTTGCTTTCGGTTCCATTTTATTCCAGACATGACATAATTAATTGAGATCTCATCATTATTAGGTACCTGAATTTCATTCTTTGTCATGTTTGAAGTCTCTTCTAGAGATCCTTCATTCGTAATTATTTCCTCGGTTTAATCACCATTGCCAATTTCTGCTCCTTTTCTTTTTCGAGGATTTTTATCTTTGGAACCAATAGGTCTACCATGTTTCAAACGTGCCTTAGACTCATTAGCAGTTTGATTTTGTCCTTCTGGAATATTTATTCTTATCGGAGCATTTACAGCTGGTATATGTGATTTGATCACACTTTTTGGGTCAGTAAACGCGTCTGGCAACTGATTTGCTAAGCTTTGTAAATGAATTATCTTTTGGACTTCTAATTTACATTCTTTTGTCCGAGGATCAAGATAAGACATTGATAATTCATTCCAATTTATATCTTTTTCCAGATTTTTATTTTCTCCCCCTAGAGTTGGAAAAACCGACTTATTAAAATGACAGTATGCGAATCGAGCCTTGAATAAATCACCCGTAGATGGCTCAAGATATTTAATTATTGATGGAAAATCATATCCAACATATATTCCCAATCTCCTTTGAGGACCCATCTTAGATCGCTGTGGTGGAGCAATTGGAATGTACACAGCACATCCAAAAACTTTTAGATGGAAAATATTTGGTTCCTGAGCCAGAATCAATTGTGATGGGGAGAATTTTTGGTTACTTGTTGGCCTGATGCGAATCAATGCTGTTGCATGTAACATAGCATGTCCCCAAGCAGATATTGGGAGTTTTGATTTCATTAGTAATGGTCTAGCAATCAACTGTAGACGTTTGATTAGAGATTCTGCTAAACAATTTTGTGTGTGAACATGTGATACAGGATGTTCAACACTTATCCCAATGGACATGCAATAGTCATTAAAAACTTGAGACGTGAATTCACCAGCATTATCAAGGCAAATTGCCTTTAAGGGAAAATATGGAAAATGGGCTCGTAGTCTAATCAACTGAGCAAGTAATCTCGAAAACGCCAAGTTTCGAGTTGATAACAAGGATACATGTGACCATCTACTAGATGCGTCAATTAAAACCATAAATACCTAAAGGTTCCACATGATGGGTGAATCAGCCCACAAATATCTCCTTGTATACGTTCCAGAAAACTTATTGATTCTGAATTGATTTTTACTGGTGAAGGTCATATAATCAATTGCCTTGCGAACAAGCATCACATGAAAAATCAATAGGAAGAATCTTCTGGTTCTTTAATGAATGTCCACGTGAATTAGAAATAATCTTTCACATCATTATTGTACCGGGATGGCCTAACCGGTCATGCCAAACTTTGATGTTTTTGGTGGACTTATGGTCTACTATAGCATTTGATTCAATTGTACTAATTGTAGTATAATAGGGTCCAGTGGAGAATGCAAGTATTTTTTCCACAATGTCTTTAGAGCCTTGGGTATTACTTGTGATTTGAAGGTATTCGACATTACCTTCACTCGTAGTCTCAGTATGGTATCCACTTCTGCGGATATCCTTAAAACTTAATAAATTTCTTTGAGACTTAGGGGATGTTCCTATAGGCAATGATATATTTGCTCTTCCATAGCCTACTATTATCTTTGCACTATCTATTACGGTACTTACACTTGCTTCTTTCATTGTCAAACAGGTTGATAGAGCTTAAAAAGATGCTTTGGTGTACGACATGTTCGAGACCAATGATCTTTTCCTCCATAGCGGTAACATACATTCACAAATGTTGAATTTTCTTGCTTGTTACCATATTTGTTTTCCCACTTCTGGTGAGAGTATGAGTTCTTAAACTGAACTCCACGACCTCGTCCTCGAAAGTATCCACGTCCACATCCACGACCACGACCACGTATATATCCACTTCCTTGGTGATTGCTCTTATCATAGGATGTCACATTCACTTCAGGGAATGGAGCAGAGCCAGTTGTACGTAATCCATGATTTTTCAGCAACAACTCGTTGTTTTTCTCAGCCACAAGGAGACAAGAAATAAGTTGGGAATACTTCATGAAACCCTTTTCACGGTATTGTGTCTGCAAGACAATGTTATTAGCATGAAAAGTAGAGAATGTTTTCTCTAACTTATCTGCATCTGACATTTTCTCTCCACATAACTCCAATTTAGAAGTAATCTTAAACAATGCTGAGTTATACTTACTTACAGACTTAAAGTCTTGTAATCTCAAATGAGTCCAATCATAACGAGCTTTGGGTAAAATCATAGTTTTCTGATGATCATACCTTTCCTTTAGATCATTCCACAAAATTTGTGGATCTTTCACACTCAAGTACTCAATTTTGAGGTCCGCATGGAGGTGATGACGAAGGAATATCATAGCCTTTGATTTATCTTTGCTTTGAGTTTGATTTCCTTCTTTGATGGTCTCAAGGAGATCCTTTGAATCTAGATGAATTTCAGCATCTAGTGCACATGCCAATTAGTTGTCTCCACTGATATCAAGAGCTCCAAATTCAAGACTTATAAATTTCGACTTGGTTTACAAAATAAAAAAAAAAATCAAATTTCATATAAATTTATTGTGCATATATTGTATCAGTTCATAACTAAGTCATGACAATTAAATCAAATAAAAAATTAGATTTTGAAAATAAGATATATATATATATATATATGAATAAATACCCAGAAATATATAAATTGTATATTGTATGTATAGATATACACGTAAGAATCAATCACTATATGTCAATTATAAGATATAATGTATATTTAATTGTTATGCAAGTTGACAAAATATGGAAGACCGACATATTCTTTCCTCTCTTTTTTTTTCCCGAAAATAGCTAAGACAAAAAAGGAATCTATTAGTATTTTAAAAATAGAAACTTAAATATTTTCTAAAATCAGAATCTAAAATTTTGGAAACACATGAAACAAAATCTTTTTTTTTTCTTTATAAGAAACATTAAAACATTAGAACACAAGCACTATTTATAAACAATAAAAATATAGAATTGAATTCATTAAGATAAACCACAAATTGATAATAAACATGGTTTAAACGTATGATTTAAATCATAATAAGTAAAAAAAATATTATTCTAGATAAGTATTAATAACCATCTCTTTTATGTATAAGATTTGAGGTGACAATGTCTACCATATAATCATAATCGTGAAGGCATAGTTTACCATAACGATTATTTAGAGAAGATGTTTCTTATCATCCCAGAATAAGATATATAATAAACATAAATTTAAATCTCACATTTTCGGTGTAAAAAAAAAGAACAAGAGACTATCATGTTGAACCATGAGTTGATAATCAACATGATTTATCAAGTAATATCGATAAGTAATACTTCAATTAAATATCGATAGAATTGAATCTATTCTTATGAACCATGAGTTGATAATAAACATGATTCAAAAGAGAACTAGATTAAAAGAAAATGATTACTATAAAATTTCCTACCTTCTAACTCTACTGATTAGAGAATCGTGCTGATAACGTGTTGTGAATAGAAGAGAGGTAGAAGAATTGGTGATGTTTATTCCAATGAATGAAAGCTCCTTTATATAGGAGTACAAGAACTTGGCGACCAAGTAAAACCTAGATTACAAGTAATGAGCCTTATAATGGGCATCTACTAATTATTCATAACAGTACCTAATTTGTAACTATTTTTTGCGAAACAGTTGCAAAATAGTCGCAAATTAGTCGCAAAATTTCTATATATACAAACATCGGCTCCACTTCTCCTCAGCCACACAAACAACAAAGATATACGAAATGTTGAGATAAAATCCTAAATCTACTGTTTTCAAACATTAACCTAAAACCTTAAACATTACCCTTCAAATCCTATACCCTAAACCTAAACAAACCGTAAACTCTAAATTATAAAAAAAATCTAATATCTAGAATTCTAATTACTATATAATATATAAAATTAAGTACAACACTTAAAACCTTAAACATTATCCTTCAAACCTTATACCTTAAACCCTAAAAGTATAAATTATAAATAAAATCTAATAAATAAAACCCTAGCTACTATGTAACATATATAAAATTAAGTACAACACTTTAAACCTTAAAAATTACCCTTCAAACCATATACCCTAAACCCTAAACAACTCTAAAACTCTAAATTATAACCAAAAATTTAATAACTAAAACTCTAATTACTATATAATATATAAAATTAAGTACAACACTTAAAACCTTAAACATTACCCTTCAAACCCTATACCCTAAACCCTAAATAAACCCTAAAACTCTAAATTATAAACAAAATCTAATAAATAAAACCCCAATTACTATATAACATATATAATTAAGTACAACAATTAAAATCTTAAACATTACCCTTCAAACCCTATACCCTAAACCCTACATAAACCCTAAACTCTAAATTATAAACAAAATCTAATAAGTAAAACCCAAATTACTATATAACATATAAAATTAAGTACAACACTTAAAACCTTAAACATTACCCTTCGAACCCTATACCCTAAACCCTAAATAAACCCTAAAACTATAAATTATAAACAAAATCTAATAAGTAAAACCCCAATTACTATATAACATATAAAATTAAGGACAACACTTAAAACCTTAAACATTACCCTTCGAACCCTAAACCCTAAACCCTAAATAAACCCTAAAACTCTAAATTATAAAAAAAATCTAATAAATAAAACCCCAATTACTATATAACATATATAATTAAGTACAACAATTAAAACCTTAAACATTACCCTTCAAACCTTATACCCTAAACCATAATAATACTCTAAACATTATTCTCAATCATAAACTATAAAAACTAATTATATATACATAAAACTAATATTTAAACATGTACATATATAGTTTACATAAAACATATTAAAACAATATATAAACCATAACCAAACCCTAAACATACCCCAAAACTCTAAAGTATAAATAAAATTCTAATTAACAAAATTTAAATTACAATAACATTTCCAAACCTAAGATTCAACACTTATACAATTTTTTTAAAAAATCTATTATTTTCAAACATTTTTATTACCTTAAACACAACCCTTAAATTCCTATACCATAAACAATAATCATACTCTAAACATTAATCTCAATCATAAACTATAAAAATAAAAATATAAAAACTAATTATGTATACATCAAACTAATATTTAAAATATATAGTATAAAAAATTATAATACATAAAACTAATATAAAAAACTAATACGTAAAACCCTAAACCCTAAAACTCTAAAGAATAAATAAAACTCTAATAAATACAATTTCAAATAAATTAAAAATTCTAAAACAAAAATTTAATTATTATATATAATCAAAATAAAATTAAACATTTTTAAAATAAATAAAACTAATGTAAACAAAATTAAAATCAAATTTAATAATTTTTAGTTATATATACTTATTTTATAATTTTAAATCATTTATAAAATATAATATTTTAAAAGTTTAATCTCTTACATTTTTAAATTTTAAATTTTAAAAAAAAATATTTTAACCATTTATATAATTTTTAAATGGTTTTTTATTATAATATATTAATTATACTTTAAAAATTCTTATTGGTCAGAAGTCAATGACATGGATCACCTATATGGAATGTTGATTAAAATATATCAACGGGTCAGATTGATTTTAAGCTGACACGCGGATTACATTTATAACCGTTAGATCTGCCACAATTCAATCTTGACCATTGATATTATTTGACCTAATTAATTTACAAGTCTCCCATCTCATTCACGAACACAGCCTCCTTCACACTTTTTTTTTTTGTATCAGATACAAAAAATTGCAGATTTAAACACTTGATTTGATTCACGAACACAACCTCCCATCTCATTCACGAACTTGAATCTTGGGTTCTCGATGCCACTGATTCACGAACAAAGCCTCGCCGATTACAGACGCCGTAGAAGACGAAGACGAGCAATCTCCACGAGAGCTCTTCTCCACCAGGCGTATTCTCCACGAGAGCCGGCGATGGGGCTGGTGTTGAAGACGAAGATCCGGCGAGGCTATCGAAGATGATGAGGCTATCGAAGATCCGAGCAAAGAAGAGGAGAACGGTTGAAGATGCTTTGGGTCTGTGGCGGAGCGAGATCGGGTCTGTGGTGGAGGCAACTCCTCACCCGCAGATCCGTCATTACCGTCACCGGAGTCTCCATCTTCGCCATCGTTCTTAGCCACCGGAGTCACGGCTTGAAGACGGAGGGCCAGCCCACGAAGACGACGACACCGCGGGATGAAGACTCTGCTTATGTATATAAGTATACATATATATATATATATACATATATTTCCTGTATTTGTATTTTCCCTGTATATATGTTTGTGTATTTTTCCTGTATTTCTTTTGTTTTTGTCTATGTTTTTTGTATTTTGTTTATAAATAAAAAATATTTAATATTTAATGATATTTTTTTTTGTATTTTTGAATTTTTTTTTAAGAATTTATTTGGTTTATAGATTAGTATATTAAATAATATTTAATTATAATCTATTTAGTAAATATCAAAATTAATATTTTTTTATTATTATTATTAGTCGCTAATTAATCGCTAAAATAACCACATATCAGTCGCTACTGAGTCGCTCATTGGTCGCTAAATATAGCGACTAATATTCACAAAATATATATAGTCGCGAAATAGTCGCAATTTAGCGACTAATATAGCAACTAATAGAATTAGCGATCACCGATTCCCGACTATTACAATTAGTCGCTACTGGGTCACAAAATATAATATAGCGACTGATTTGCAACTATTTACGCAGTCGCAAAAAGCCACTTTTCTTATAATGATATTTCATGGTGAAAAAAACAAAATTTATATCTCTTTGTTTCAAAATTTAGTTCATATTATTATTCGAAGTTTATTAAATAATATTATTGACATGATGTTCATGAGTGTTATTAGTATAATATAAGGGAGAATTTTTTTTTAGACCATTATTTAGTTTTAAAAATTAAAATAGATCTCTTTTGAAAGAAATGCAAAAGAATTTTTTTGAAGGCAAGAAATTACTTTGAGTACCATACGACTAAGCAATAAAATAGAAGTTTATATTACCGTATTAACCTTTAAAAAATCTACTAATTTTATTGAGATCTACGAGGAGGAAGTTTTCAAGATTGACTTCACTCACAAGTTTATATTTTTCTTACATTTTAAGTTTAAATTATAAAATTTATAAAAATAATTTTATCAAACTACTTTTGAATAACAAAAACACAGTCAATTGTCACCTATGAAAAATAAAATTTGATACAAATATGTTATATTTAACAAAAATATCTAAATAGCAAATTCTAGGTGTTGAAGAAGAAGTCTTCTGTTTGTGGTAGAAGTGTACATTTTCATATCAAACCTATAATGAAATTGGAGGGATTATTGGGCGGAAAAAATTAGAGGGGAAAAATTGAAATGGAAGTTTAAATTTGAGTCCGTAAGAGAAGCCTTCAAGCGAAGTCTACTCCATCAGATTTTTAACCTGAAAAATTTACCCCATATATAAAGGAGGGACAATATGAAACCCTAATTTTGTTAAAAATAAAAACTCTCTCTCTCTCTCTCTCTCTCTCTCTCTCTCTCTCTCTCTCTCTCTCTCTCTCTCTCTCTCTCTCTCTCTCTCTCTCTCTCTCTCTCTCTCTCTCTCTCTCTCTCTCTCTCTCTCTCTCTCTCTCTCTCTCTCTCTCTCCTCTTTTGGTATGAGCTTCCTTTCCTTTGTCGTCATTGTTGTTGTGGTTTACTTCAGGATTCTTCACATTTCTTTCTCTTTTAGTTAATTTTTTGGTTAGATTTGACGGTTTTTCTTTATTTTTCTTGTTTATTTATTTTTCTCTGTTCTCATCTCTTAATGTAATCTTCATTTTTAGATATGCATATCTGAAGTACATGAATCTGTCAAAATAGCCTATAATCAATGGTGCTTGAAGTTCTGGGCGGTTGAAGAAGGTAAAAATAGCCTCCGTTTAGTTTTTTTTTCCGAGTTTCAGATCTGTCTCACGATAGTAGACTTTGTTGAGAAGTCTACTATAAGGTAGACTTCTTCATATTTTTCTTTCTTGATTGATTTTTGTTAGATATGATTTTTGTTAACTTTCTTATTTAAAAGATATTGCGTTATTTGCCTATTTTGTTTTAAGTTCAAAAGCTCAATCGTGATGAGATTAGTTTTCTTGTTTCTAAAAGTTTCAACCTTTAATATCAAAAACTAAAAAATATCGAAAAAGTAATGAAGAACTTGTATTGTTTATGGTTGTGTTAGTAAGTAATTTAATTTCAAGGATATTCAATATTTATCTATTTAAATAGGTGAGTTCAATCTTGTTTTTTTTATTATGTGTTCACCAAATTTTTTCTATTCACATGTTAACTTAGTTGTTTTTTCCAGATATTTTACATATGAAATTCATATAACATGGGAAAAGAGGAAGTATACTCTTCAGAAATCTTCAATTAGACCTAGATTGAAAATCTCGGGATCTAAAATTATTGGGTAGAAAAAAATATAGAAATAGAAGTCTACCATATAAGTCTCTAAGAAAAGTCTTATAGTGAATTCTACTGTATCAATTTTTTAGTTAGAATTAAGAGAAGTCTTTAATATAAACTCTATTTCTTAATTACATCTTAATTTCTTAATTAGAATTTATTATATCTATGGATTTTATTTATATCTTAATATTGTGAGTATACATTTTTTATATCTATTTAAAAATTGATTTAATTGTCATTTGCTCATATAGAAAACAAGTGATTTACATCCTTATGAGATATTTTAAATAAGCTAAAATAGGAGAAAACAAGTGATTTTCTCATACACATTGTGAGAGATTTGTGAGACTTCTTTTGAACTCTAATTTATATGAGATAAAAGTCTAAAAACTTATGAAATTAAATTCTATACATATATATATATATATATGATAATCTCATATAACAGTAGAAACCATCTCTTAAAAAGAAAAGTTTCTCTCTTTTACGATTATCCACATCAAAACGCCATCATAAATTTTTCAACATCCATTTTTCTTAGACAACTTAGCCATTTTCTTTAAAACAAAACAAGACCAAACGCATTATAGTAGACTTCGTCATGAAGTCTACTATAATAAACTAATTTCTCAATTAAATTAGAAAATAATTCATGGAAATGTGTATGGAATAAACATGTCAAATTCATTCACAAACAAATATATTACCTAAACCAAACATACAAAAATATCTTTCAAACTTCTATACTTATTGTATACAAAAGCCTTTTCTATAAATTCAAGACGTCAAAATGATGTCAGCATGACGTGTCTAGAGTAGACTTCACCACGAAGTCTATTATTAATGAGCTAATTTCTCAATTTTACTAGAAAAAATAAATCATGCATATGTATATGGAATAAACATGTCAAACTCATTCACAAAAAAGTATATTATCCTAACCAAACTACAAAAGAACATCCAAATTCATTATTTATTGTATAAAAATATTTTTTATTATAAATTTATGACGTAAAAATAATGTCAACATGGCATGTCTACAAAAATGATAAAATCATAAAATAAATTAAAGCTAAAATATAACAAATAATTTGATAAAACATATACATAAATACACAATACCTACCAAAATGTCAAAAATTAAAAATTAAAAACATCAAAATAAGTACTAAAGTGCATTTTTGAAGATTTAAATAAAATAGTAGGACTTCTGCAAGAAATATACCCTAAATGAGTTAGTTTCTCAATTTCACTAGAAAAAGATTCATGCATATGAATATGGAATAAACATGTCAAACTCATTCACAAGCAATTATGTTGCCTAAACCAAACATAAAAAAAGAAATAACATACAAATTGATTATATATTGTATACAAAAGCTTTTTTTAATAAATTAATGACGTAAAAATAATGTCAGCATGCAGTATAGGAAGTAGACTTCTGCGAGAAGCAATGTTTTTAAAACCGGATGGTGACTGAACCGAAAAAATATTTGGGTCAAGGGTCAATATGGTTCAACCGGGTTTGATATGGTTTGTTGATATTTGAAATTCATACATAACTATAAATTAATATGATATTAAATATAATCATATCAACAAAAATACTTTAACAATCTCAAAGTGAGAGTATTAAAAAATCCATAATTAAACTAAAATCGTTAGCGACCACATTATAGAGTCACGTTGATCATTGGTAAAAAGTATTCAAAAGTTCAAATCCAAAGCAACAATAAAATAAGATGAAAAATGTAACAAGAACTAAAAAAAATGCAATAGTTCAAATCCAAAACTCAGAATAAAATAAGTATAAAATAGCATGTTCAGTCTTCATGCTCCAAATCTCCATATATTAGTTGAAGATTTTCTACTTCTGAAATAGAATTCAAATTCATATTTAAAATCATACTGAACATCTTTGGAGTATTCTTCAAGAAGCTTATCTTCTAACTCAGAAATAGCAAGTTCTCCTTCTTCTTCTTCTTCAACGATCTAAAACTCAGTTTTATCGACATACTCATAGTCAACATGATCATATGATCTCTTTGTCTTCGATCTATGCATAAATAAAAAAAAATTTACTAATATGGGTAAATAACAAAATCATATCCATCAAAAAGTCCATAAATAAGTGAAATAACTAACCTGTTTAGTAAACACAAGTTATAGTGAACAAAAACAAGATCATTGAGCCTCTTATGCTCTAGCCTATTTCTCTTTTTGGTATGAATGCGTTCGAACACACTCCAGTTTCGCTCACATCCAGATGAAGAAGCAGTTTGAATAAGGATTCAGATTGCAAGCTTTTGCAAATCAGTAATATCACAACCAAATAATTTCCACCATTCATCTACAAAAACAATAAAAGACATATTTAGTAATAAACAGCTTGAAAAATTATTGTAAAACATATTATATGAACATAAACATAACGACACTACTTACCGGATCGGGTAGTTTTGCTACAAGTAAGTGCCATTTCTCGAGAGAAACTAAGTTCTCGTTCTCTATAGCAGCGAACGGTCGATACCAACATTGTTTCACTTAAACCACCACTCTGCTTTTCAATCAGATTAGCATTCCCCTGGTAATCTCAGGTTTCTCACAAAAATTCTTTTTATCATATAAGAAAGCTGGATTCGAAAAATAAGATGCAACATAAATATCACGCCGTAACATCTTATCCCACCTACTATCAATTATCCTTGTATAAGGCCTGTAAAGATCTTTTTCTTTATTGAATATATTCTTGATACCTAATCTTTCCCTATACATCCCTTCATATACGTAAGGCAAAGATGGTTTTTCATCAGCATCACAAATACGCAACAAACGGATCAAAGGAGTCATAATCTGCACCATCATAAATCACTCATTCCAAAAGATTTCATCAAAGATAACTTGTTTCACACGCTTAGATTTCTCAAATCTTGCTATCTTCCTGAGCACCTCATCAACAACCATACTCTGTAGATAATCCTTATGAGCATACACACTTTGCAAAGCAATAAAATTCGTAGCAAAACGAGTTTCCGCAGAACGAATTATCTCTCTCCAACCCAGCTTGTTTCTCAACCAGTTCAAGATATGCTTGTGATTATACATAAATACATTGATCTTCGATGCATTGCTGGTTAATTTTTCCACTTGAGGTAGATTTCCTACATCTTCCAATATCAAGTTAATACAATGGGCTGCACACGGTGACCAATATATAGTAGGATATCTCTCTGCAAGCTTACCACCAATAACTTTGTAGTTAGGTGCATTATCTGTCACCATATGGACCACATTCTGGGGACCAATCATCTCCACAACCTCAGAAAAAAGATTACACAAATTCTCAGCATTTGTATATATCCCCGAAGCATCAACTGGTTTGATGAAAGTAATTCCTTTAGGACAGTAGACCAAAAAATTGATTAGTGGCCTTTGCCTAGTATCTTTCCATCCATCACTCATCAAAGTACAACCAGTGTCAGCTCATGTACTCCAAAAATATTCAATAATTAAAGACACCTGCAACTTCGCATCACGTAGCAAACCAACACGCAAAGCATGATATGAAGGTCCAATGTAACCATGACCCATGCTTGCGATTTTGCTGATCATAGGCTGATAAAACCTAGAGTTCACTACATTCATGGGCATGCATACATCATAGAAAAGTAATGCAATTTCCATATCAACATCATGGTTGGTTGTGCCTGATCTTCCAAACCCCTTTTAAAGTATGAGTTTATATCAGTACTGACCTTTCTTTTCCGACTTATAGGCGCAAGACATTGAGTAGAACCTTCACCATCATATAAATCATGGATTTGCCTATTAAAATTCACTCCAATATTTCTTTGGCCTTGTCTTCGTTTTCTTTCAATAATTTTCTCATCGCGTGTTGAACTTCTGGAGGAACCTTCTTGCATCCATTTGTATTTCCTTTTATTCCAGCCAAATGTTGCTTCATTCTATTGATTCCACCTCCATGATTTTTGTTTACCACAAAAGTCACAAGTAAAAATACTTTTTCCATTTGAATCCAGAGTTTGGGTGATATGTGCCCATGCTGGATCATGTTTTTGATGAAAAGAACGTCGTGAAGGAAATTGTTCGGTGTCTGGAACTCCTGAATCAGTCTCTTCCATAATCAAAAACACTACAGAAAATCAAATACTATTTAAAAATACGGAAGAAAAATTATGAATGGTTTATTTTATGGAACTATGAATTATTAATTGGTACAATAGCATAGAGATTCTTCACGATCACCCACATGAATGCAACTCCCTCTTATTCAAATATAAAACCAAATAAAGAATAAAGCCAAAAACTTAACAAAATTAATTAACTGAAAAACAAATCACTCAAAAACTCCCTCTTGAGTCAACGTATGTAACTATACGTCATAGGATTTTGCTATATAATACTCAAAATTATTCAAGTAAAATAATTGGGAGGTTAATCTAGAAGCAACAACTGCCAAAATAAAGAATAAAAAGACGTACCTATGGCGTTGAATTGAGATGCGTCCGTCTATGTGTAGAGGAAGAGTTGTGATAGGTCAATAATTATCTCTATTATAACTGCAAGTGCACATATATGCAATCGTAGTACAAAGGTATCGAACCCACAGAGACTCTAGTTTCACGCGATAGATTGTATGCAGTCGAATTAAGCTAAGCAAGATGGGTGAAAGCAGTGAACAAAGCAAGTAAGCAAACGGTGTGTGATCAATAAACGAAGCGCTAGACTTAGGGAAGTTCTCAGGAAATCAGGAACACAGATCAACCAATCAACATGATTCAGATATCGATGTTCTAGAACTAGAATCACAATTATATAAAAAATCAACTCTCGCTGCGAATGCTAACTATGTCTAACAACTTAGAAAACCAAATCTCTTTGCGAATTCTAGAGTTTAAACATGCATTTAATTCAGGTTCGTTCGTTCACAAATTCCCTAAGCCAAATCTCTTTGCGAATAGGTAATTTGCTCAGCTAGGTTCTTTTCTAATCAATTAACCAACTCTCGTTGCGCTAACCAATCTGATATCAATAATCCAAGTAGCTAATTTAGAATAAGCATTAAGAACAACCTAGATAAAGAACTAGATGTTTTGAATCCTAATTAATCGATCAATATATAATTCCATGAAATCCCTAATGAGAATCCCTAAATCTAACAAGAAAACTACTCAGACATGGCAATCATGACAATTGACATAATCAAAGTAGAAATCGTATAAATCAAAAGAATAAGAACAGGGGTTCGAAATCTCTTCTCTCTCGAGTACAAGACCAGCCACAAAATCTCCTAATCTATGATAGAATAAAGCTTAGAATAAAAATTAGCCTAACAAGTGGTTGTAAAACCTAATTAATAGCTAAAACACGTTTTGGGCCTTCTTGTAAATATGAAAAACTTCTGGGTAAATCTTGTAAATCTCTAAAATCTGTATTTTTGACGCGTAGGAATTTCGTCCTTTAGTGGTGTCGACCGACACTAAGTGCAGACGCACCCAGTGAACTTTGTGAAATCCATGTATGCTGCAAAATCACTCCAAAAGCTCCCAGAATCTTCAGATAAGTTCCAAACGTACCTAAACCTGCAAATGACTCAAAAGACTCCAAATACAAGGTTAAAGACTCAATATATACACCTATATCATGGTTGAAAACCTATAAAAACCATGATATATCAACTCCCCCACACTTAGCCTTTGCTTGCCCTCAAGCCAACATAAGCCAAAATATGAAAAAGTGGTTTGAAAACACAGAAACTCATTTCGTCTTAGGAACATCGCATTCACATTCACCTAGTAAACCACCTGAAAACATTCCTGCAGAGATCAAGACCACAATGTACTTTCCCCACACTTAGCAACTGTCCCAAGTAAACTCCACAATCAAGACAGAGCATCCAAATTCACCACACTAACCTCTGTATATAATTAAGTGCGGTCTCACAGAGAGAGTGTCGATCAGAGGACACATGGAATCAACCCAATCAGTACCTGACCACCAAACTATCGGTTTCTGGTTCCTATCTTCTCCCTTAGCAACTGATTTTTCCCCACTGGGTATCATTTTATTTTTTCTATCAGTGCTCTTCCCTTTTTATTCGGGGTGTTACTTTGGACATGTTTCCATGGATACACAAGAGGTAATAGGGGTCTCTACCACTCCCGTGACCACTTTAAAGCTACTAGCTTATCCGCAGTTTATCTCATTTTTACTTTCAAAGGAGGGGAGAAGGGAACCATACTCAGACAGGTTTACAAGCTGTGTCAGGCACGTCAGAGGAATCCGATTTAGAGATACAAAGCCCCTACGTGAGAAAATTAAGTCGAGATTAGAAGTGAAGTTAGTAGTGGATCCTCTGAATACCTGAGAAGATATGGGTGTCCTTGGTAGGTTGATCCGTGTGTGGTTTTCTAACAGTCATAGAGCTACTGCAAGTCTGTCCAATGGTCACTTAGTTCCTGTTCCAGCGAAAATTTCCTCGGAAAATCAAAGTTTCATACTGGTTTTGACTCAATAAAACAATTTTGAAAACAAAGGACTGACTCTAAGAAACGAAAAAAAACGGTGGTCAGTAACTACCTCCCCCACACTTAAACAACACTGTCCCCAGTGTTATCGCAGCTTGGGATCGAGAAAACAAGGTATAATCCAGCGAAAAGTTCGGAAAATCAGAGACCTTACCTGCAGTCGTGGTTGGTGTCGACCGACACACAACCAGTGTCGAACGACACAAGGTTTTGGTCGACACAGATCTGATCCGAATCGAGCGTCCTCGATTATGGTCTGTGTTTTTGAGTGTGGTGTGGACCGACACGAAAGGGTGTCGATCGACACTGTTGTCTGCAAACCTGTTCATCACGTTCTGAAACACCAAAAACAAGAAAAATCAAAGTAACCAAACCGAAAATCAAAAAGAAAAGAAAAACTGACACAACAGTGGGTTGCCTCCCACTCAGCGCTTGTTTTTAGTCATTAGCTTGACTATGGGTAGGAGATCATGCTCCTGGGGGCTTCAACAGAGGCTGTAAGTGACTCTGTGAAAGTCTCCTCATTCATGGAGGTTTGTAAGCGGTATCAGCATGGGATCGTCCAAGAAGTGAGGGAATAAATCCAGGGCGGGAGTGAAGCTTGGGTGGGATAGAGCGTTTCCCTGCATTAACATCAATGCAGTTAGGAGGATTGGGTTCAGAGGATGCATACCTTCGCTTTGGTGGATGTCTGATGTTTGGAGCATTCTGCTTATGAGCAGTTGCAGGCTCTGAAGATGTTAGAGTATATTCCTGAGGAACCACCATCTTCTCTTGTCCAATATCAGACATTGTAGCCTCACAAATCTGAGCTTCTTGTTCTAGCTGAACACTGAAGGCTTGACCATCAATTGTGGGTTTTCGCAACTTATCCATCTTGAAGTGCAGAGGCTTATCTCCCAGGTGGAGATCAATAAGACCATGCCTCACATCAATCACTGCTCCAGCTGTAGCTAAGAAGGATCTGCCAAGTAGTAGATGATCATTTGGTTCCATATCATATTTCAGCACCACGAAGTCTGTTGGAATCAAGTAGTTTCCAACTCGGATAGGGATGTCCGCAAGAACTCCTTATGGAATCCTTTTCGAGCGATCAGCTAGGATAAGAAAAATCCTAGTTTGTTTGAAGTCGAGTAACCCCAATCTCACAGCCACAGAGTATGGCATGAGATTCCACTAGATCCCAAATCACACAGAGAGTGTTTGAAGTTGTCCCCGAGATAGAGAAATCTAGCGCAAAGACTCCTGGATTTGGAAGATTCTCTGGAATCTGATTCAGCAGCACAAAACTGACTCGCTTAGATACAATCATCACTCCTTCTTTCAAATGACCATCAGTGGAGATCATCTTCTTCGCATATCTCTGCACACAAGGGTGAACTCGCGAGGCATCAGCTGGTGGAGTTTCATTCAGCTCCTTATCCATCACCACCATGCATTTGACCACATTCTGCTCATGTTTAGACCTCATAGGAACTCTGGGGAACGGTACAGGAGGTTTGTAGACCCTCTCCTTAGCAAAAACATCAGATTTGGACGAAACTGGATCTGGCCGACCGTAGTGTCGACTGACGCTAAAGTGGTGTCGGTCGACGTTGTTTCCTGTCGATCCTTCCGTGTCGAGTAGGGTCGATTTCAGTTCGTAATGAGAATTCGAAATTGCCGTCGCAACTAGGTGTCGACCGACACTAAGAGGGTATCGATCGACACCGAGAGCTATAGTCATAAGATCAATCTCGATCTCGGTCGATTTCGGTCCGTCAGACTCATCTTCAGCAATTGATGTAGAAAATAATGTGTGTCTAAGCCAACTTCAAAATCATTTAATTTGAGCACACTGATAATGTGTGTCGATCGACACTGAGTCTACAGCTATGGATTCTCGACTGTTACCCATGATTCTCACAGCCTTGACCTCAAATTCTTCTTCCTGACCCAGCCAATCTTCAACCTGGACTGAGATAGCATTGATATGAGCGTTCTGAGCATTTTTCCCCTTGATTGAACCTGAAATCTGAGCTACTTGGGTATCCAGTTGCTTCACATGAGTGTTCAAGGACTCAAAATTCCCATTCAGATCTTCATATACAACATCAAGCTTCTTGTTGAAGTCCACAGTGGTCTTTATCTGCCCCTCAAGTAACTGCTCCATCATAGCTTCCAATCTACTCTCATGAGCATTAGTAACAGAAGGTGTCTGATAAGAAGAAGCCTCATAGTTCCTTGTGAAGGAATTGTTTTGTTGCTGGAAAGGCTTCTGGAATGCAGACTTCTGAGTGAAAGAAGCAGGATTTTGAGTACCATACTTCTGAAATTCAACTCCAATGTAATTCACAGCCTCTTGTGTATACTCTCCAGCATCAAATGCTTCATGTGGCTGCTTCTTCCCAAGCAAAATGCTATGGACAGAATCAATCTTGTTATTCACTCAGCTATCTGTGAGTTATCAGCTTTGCCACCATTCTTCTGTCTCTCCACATCAGCATTCTTGACACTACTGCTAGTTACCAAGTTATCAATAATCTCCTTGGATCCTTCTGAAGACTTAGTGTAGAAGTTTTCATTACTTGCTGCGTCCATAGCCATCTGATACCACACATCCACACTTCTGAAAAAGATGCTCAGCAGCTGAACCTCAGAGAAACCATGGTGTGGAAAATCTCTTTGGTACCTTTTGAATCTCACCCAAGCTGCCTTAAAAGGCTCTGTAGGTCCCTGCTTGAAGGTCTGAAGGTTCTGTCTGAGCTGATCGGAGCGAGCATCATCATAAAAGTGTCTCATGAATTCCCTCTTCACTGCATCCCAAGTAGTCAGAGTCCTAGGTGGAATATGCTTCAGCCAGTTAGCAGCTTCTCCTCCAAGAGAGTAAGGAAAAAGCTTGCAGTGTAGGTAGTCATAGCTCACTCCATTGTGCTTCATCCCAGTGACCAAGGACTCAAATTCCTCTATGTGATCCATAGGGTTCTCATGTGGGAATCCATGAAAGAGGTGCTGTCCCACAAGCGTGTAGTAGGAAGTCTTCAGCTCAAACTCATTCCTCTAAAAAATAGGAGGTACGATCGCAGACCTGTTGGCGTAGAACTCATCAGGTCTGTTGTAGTCAGCAAGAGTTCTCCTAACATGTGGGTTAACAAGTTGTTGCTCAGGCTCAGGGATCACATTTCCTTGAGCATCAATTCTTTGTCCCTGAGCATTGTAGGGATTGTTCTGTGGATCTCTCAGAACACCTTCTGCATCTCTAATCAAGATCAAACGATTCATAATCCTTGAAGATTTATGAGCCTTCCTGTTTGTTCTCTCAAGCCTAGCAAGCTCCTCAAGTCTGAGGTTCAAAAGCTCTTCGTCTGGGTTGCTTATGGTGTGGCGATTAAGCATACACAAAAATCAGACTGCTTACGTGAAGAGTGTCGACCTACGCTAAGGCAGTATCGATCGACACTAAGTTCTCTGACTCGCTGTTTTCCTGCAGAAACAAGAAAAACGCGAAAAGAGGTCAGTAAACAAGAAAAGAAAACACTTAGACTAAATTCTAGTACAAAATCTATCGGCGAACTCAAAGAGTCCCCGGCAACGGCGCCAAAAACTTGATAGGTCAAGAATTATCCCTATTATAACTGCAAGTGCACAAATATGCAATCGTAGTACAAAGGGTATCGAATCCACAGAGACTCTAGTTTCACGCGATAGATTGTATGTAGTCGAATTAAGCTAAGCAAGATGGGTGAAAGCAGTGAACAAAGCAAGTAAGCAAACGGTGTGTGATCAATAAACGAAGCGCTAGACTTAGGGAAGTTCTCAGGAAATCAGGAACACAGATCAACCAATCAACAAGATTCATATATCGATGTTCTAGAACTAGAATCACAATTGTATAACAAACCAACTCTCGCTGCGAATGCTAACTATGTCTAACAACTTAGAAAACCAAATCTCTTTGTGAATTCTAGAGTTCTAAACATGCATTTAATTCAGGTTCGTTCGTTCACAAATTCCCTAAGCCAAATCTCTTTGCGAATAGGTAATTTGCTCAGCTAAGTTCTTTTCTAATCAATTAACCAACTCTCGCTGCGCTAACCAATCTGATATCAATAATCCAAGTAGCTAATTTAGATTAAGCATTAAGAACAACCTAGATGAAGAACTAGATGTTTTGAATCCTAATTAATCGATCAATATATAATTCCATGAAATCCCTAATGAGAATCCCTAAATCTAACAAGAAAACTACTCAGACATGGCAATCATGACAATTGACATAATCAAAGTAGAAATCGTATAAATCAAAAGAATAAGAATAGGGGTTCGAAATCTCTTCTCTCTCGAGTACAAGACCAGCCCCAAAATCTCCTAATCTCTGATAGAATAAAGCTTAGAATAAAAATTAGCCTAACAAGTGGCTGTAAAACCTAATTAATAGCTAAAACACTTTTTGGGCCTTCTTGTAAATATGGGAAACTTCTGGGTAAATCTTGCAAATCTCCAGAATCTGTATTTTTGACGCGCAGGAATTTGTCGACCGACACCAAAGTGGTGTCGACCGACACTAAGTGCAGACGCACCCAGTGAACTCTGTGAAATCCATGTATACAGCAAAATCACTCCAAAAGCTCCCAGAATCTCCAGATAAGCTCCATACGTACCTAAACCTGCAAATGACTCAAAAGACTCCAGATACAAGGTTAAAGACTCAATATATACACCTATATCATGGTTGAAAACCTATAAAAACCATAATATATCAAGTTGTAGAGAAAAGACAAAATAAGTTATTGATCACACAATAAACCCTATACGGTTATTATTTTGTTAACTTTTTATTAACAAATTACTAAAAATGAAAATTGTAATTTAGTTAAGTAACCCGGTTCAATACGGTTCTTTGGTTCACCGGTTTTTGAGTTTTAGCTGGTCGGACCCGGTTTTTAGCCGGTCTGATTCCCCCTGGGTTTTACTATTAACCCAACCCGGAGACGTTTCCGGTTCATGGTTGAACCCGGTCCGACCGCCGAATAGATTTCTCATATACATCTACATGGGTCGACTTCGTGAAATCAATTTAAGCTAAATCATAATATATAATCTTATTAAACTTATACATAAATACGTACAATACTTAACCAAAATTTCAAAAATTGAAAATGAAAAAAACTCATCAAAAATATGCAACTAAAATGCTTATGAAAAAAATAAGTCTAAAAGTAGACTTCTCCTTGAAATTTACCATAAATAAGCTAGTTTCACAATTTCAATAGAAAAAGATTCATGCATATTTATATGGATAAACATTGCAAACTCATTCACAAGTAAGTATATTACCTAAGCCAATCATAAAATAAAATAATTTCCAAATTCATTATATATTGTATACAAAAGATTTTTTTTTTATAAAATAGTAACGTGAAAATGATATCAGAATGATGTGCCAGGTTTAGACTTCTCGGAGAGGTTTACTGAAGTCAGTAGACTTCGTGAACAAATATACCATGGAGATTTGCTCCCGAAGTCTCCAAAGGGTCTACATTTGGAATTCAAATCAAGTTGTAGACTTCGTAGAGTAGTCTGCAAACTTGAGGGGTCTAGTTTTGCATTGACCAAAGTTTAACTTTTTAGGGGATTAAGTAGTCTACTTGGGAAGTCTACTCCAAAAGTCTAATTTTACAGTTGAAAATTCAAAAGTAGACTTTTACGAAAAGTCGACCCGGTAAGACTTCCCTTAGAAATCTACTAGGGTCTAGTTTTGGAGTTGACCAATAAAACTTCAAAATTAATTGTAGACTTCGTGGAGGAAGTCACGAAGTCTACTACACTGCTCAACTCTCCAATGATCGGTCAAATCAGAACTAAACTAATGTAGACATCGTGAGGAAGTCTACCTCCAAAGTCAAAGTTGGTCAAATACAAAAATAGATTCATTTTGATTGAGTTAAACTTCACAGAAAATACTTTGATTAAGTTCGAGAAGGAGGTTGAAGAACAGTCCGAGAGGATTCCAAACTTATCACACCATGATTTTTAGATAGTGCAAAAGTGTACGGAGCTGAAAACGGTGGCAAAGGTATTGTGGGTCGAATCAATGTTTAACTTAACTTTGATTTGTACTACTTGTCTTCAAGTAATAGTCTCTTTGCTTTGTAAGACTTATCCATGTATTTGTTTGTAATACTTATCTACGTTCTTCAAATGTTTGACCTAGTAATATTAGTTGCACGAGTTCAAAAACCAATAACATAATTTTACCTAGTAATAACGGTAGTACAAATCCAAAAAATAACCATAAGACAAAGATACAGTCTTCAACAATACATAATATAAAAAGTTTTAATTATACTCAAGTCTAAAAGTTTGTCACAATACAATTATAATTCATTAATGTACTAAAAGTATGCCACAATTCAAAAAATATTATCTCGCTACCACTTTTTATGTCTACTTCACTGGAGATCTAAAAGCCTATGATCACTCTTCCTAAAATTTTGCAAACTTATTCCTAAATACAATCTTCAACCTAAAAAACTTAAGTCTACGTAAAACAAGTATACGACGTGAATATAAATCTACTATGAAGTTTGATAAATCTACTCCAACTACGATGTTTTCATATTCCCTTAAAAATCTACTACATCTACATGAAAATCTACAATTACAACATTAAGTCTACTATATCAATACAAATATAGGATCATGCATGATATATTTCATCCACGTTAATGTTGCATCTCACCGCACATATCTACCACCACTTGATGAAAGTCTACAAACTCCAATATTAAGTCTGCAAATATGAATCTATGGGTTAAGAAATATACAAACTTTTTTTCCAAAAATATTTCAATAAATCTACCGTAATATATAATAAATCTGCAAGATTTCCAACAAATATACAACTGTTCAAAAATCTGTCAATTCTTAAAAAAAGTCTACAAAATAAGTTAACAGACCACTAAATAAATCTACAAATTTTCCAAAAAAACATACATGTCAATATAAGTCTACAAATTTTAAAATCAAGTCAACATTCCAAAAATAAATTTACGGTCTTCAGAACAAGCGTGTAACTAATTATTAAGTCTATAACCCACACAACAAGTCTACGATCAAAGATTGGTAGACTTAATTATTAGCGAGGAAGAAGAAATGGAGAGGCAAGGCCGGATATAACTAAGGAAGGCCGAAGACTCTCCTCTTGAACTCAACTTTAGAGTGTCAAGAAGAAAAGCAGCTATTGAGATGAAGCCCAAAGAAGTGCACAATCAAAATGAATTATCAGGGACTTCATCTCAATGTGCAAAATCAGGGACATCTCAAAGTACATTATTAGTTCACAAAAGAGATGTGAAAAATCAGGGACATCCTGATCAAGCTCAAAGTGCTTTATCATTGCACAAAGAGGATGTGTAAAATCAGTGCCATTCTGATCATGCTCAAGCTCAAGAATGTGCAAAACAAGGGAGCCTTGATAATGTGCAAAACCGAGGCGTCTGGATGATCTGCATTATCAAGGATGATATGATGAAGTGCAAAAGAAATGCCATTGTCTGTAGTTCGAAATGGAGAGGAAGGTGAGCCGTTGGAAACATCAGGATAAGGATAACATGGACCACAAGGACAACATGGACCACAAATATATATGTGGCTATTCAAAACACTAAACCCCCAAACAAGTACTAAAAATCTAAAGTATAAATAAAAATCTTGTTAATAAAATTCTTATGACTATAATATATCCAAAACTAAGATTCAACACTTATAAAACAATTTCTTATTTTCTAAATCTATTATTTTCAAACATTAACTTAAAAACTTAAAACTAACTCTTAAAATCCTATAACCTAAATCATAATCATATTTTAAACCTTAAACTCTTAATCATAAACTATGAAATCAAAATATAACCATTGATTATATATACATAAAACTAGTTACATATGTACTTTACATATAATTAATCAAAAGTATTTACTTATGACTTTTTAAAAATCTACTAATTTTAATACTAATACTATATTAAATTTCTAAGACAATAATTTAATTATTATATATATTCATAACAAAAATTCAACACTTTTAAATTCTTAATTATTTTATCTGTTTCTTTTTTTATTTTAATCATATTTATTATTTTCAAATATTTCCAGCTATTATATATACTAAATAAATCTGGAAATAATTCTTATTTGTCAAAATATCCAACACCCGGATCACAATAACCACCATCGATTAACCAATACCAACAATTGTTACATCTTCTTGCTATATACACAGATCAATGTTACAACCGTTAATTCTAATTTTCTTCTCAAATATCCACCGTTAGATGAAAACTAAATTTATGAATCAAAAATAAAAGAATTACAAAATGTTTCCAGATCGAACAATCTCTCCTAACCTCATTCTTAAATATCTTCTTCAATCGTGTCTTGATGCTACAATCTCCCAACCTCTTCTTCATCCGCCCATCTCAGCATCAACAGATCGAACAACCTCATCCTCGGCGGCTAGCCTTAAAGTCCTCTGCTATCCTCCACCGCACAGCCTCACTCTTTTCGGGTTTTGCCCGAGCGAGGCTCTTCTCTAAACAATTCTTCGAGAGCAGCCTTACCCCTTCTTCCGTCTACGTGAGAGCGGAGAAGTAGCAAGAGACATGGGATGCTGGTTGTACCGGCGGCCAAAGTTGAGAGCTATGACAGTGGCCAAAGTAGAGAGATATGAAGGCGAAAGACATGGGATAGTGGTGGTGACGGCAGCGAGCTGGTGACAGCGGCGAGCAGTGACGGCGGCGAGCTGTAAAATTATTTTAAATTAAAACTTTAGTTTATTTTTGTCAACTTTTTTTATTTAGTTATTGTACTTTTTTTATTTAGTTAGTTACTGTACTTTTTATTATAAAATATTAAATTAAGTATAATATAATATAATATATACATTTTAAAGAAAATGCTATGTAATAGCTATAACAAAATCATGGCTATAAGCTATGAACCTATGTCGTAGTTAGTCGTAACTACTATAGCTACAAATGAGCATTGTCGATGTTCATAGCTATCAGCTATGAAATACGTCGTAGCTATTCATTGATGTGAGGACGAGTCGTAGATATTTGTAGCTACGATCGGAATAGCTACGAAAATTAGTTATAGGTATAACCGAGTCCCTACCTATCCGACAGTTTTTTGTAGTGATTGAGCCGACCCACGCCCATTCTGCGGCGGGTCAAATGGGCGAGACCCGCAGTTTTATATCCAAATATCCATGACTAGTAGACTTACATTGAATTCGAGACAGTTAAACTGACATAAGAATTTTATTTTAGATTATAGTATTTTCATTTTGATTTTTTTTATCATATTAGGTCACTTGCAAATTGAAGGAATTAGGAATTAGGAAATTTCAAAACAATGCAGAATAAACTCTAGTTTACTTATGATGATCAAGTAGCCGCTCAAAACATGGTTGACCTACTACCCCTTTTAGGTTCAATAATATGAGTATAAACTCCAAATTTAATGATGGTTGACCACTCTCCCAAAACATATTTGACCGACCTTTTATCTTGAAAATGCCCCAAAACTATCCAGAGAGATTGATTGATCGACTAAGAGAACGAAAGGGTTGATCATGGGAAGCACATGGCACAAGGGAAGAACTGACAGAGGGTACTGTGGATCCTAAAACCCACACTCAGATTTAGATTGTTTAGATGAGCTGATTTGTAAAGTAAGTGGGCTAGATTCTTGGTTAAATGTGATCAAGAAGCTTAACAATAATGGAAGAATGGATTTATATTGATTTAGGTGTAAGAACAATAAGAACTCAAGCTACAAAGCGATTACAAAGTCTTAATGCTAGGTTAGAACTTGAATGAATGATCCGCCCCCTTTTCCCGTTGTCGAGCCCCTCCTTTATAGTCCTTAGCTTCGCAACCATCTTCCCTGATCTTCGGAGCCGACTTCAAAAACTTGCGGGATCTTCGGGATTACGTGCTCAGTCCATCTCCTCCTTTGTAGCCGGTTGGTTGCTTAACGGTTCGGATGGCATCTACCGAGGTACTCTATGGAGTCGGAGCTTTCTGCTGGATTGGGCCTCAGTGTGGACGCAATCGGGCCTAGCTGCTAAGGTTGAATCAGGCCTTATTCAGCTGATTTGGCTTGGGAGTGAAATCTGGCCCAAACATTTGCCCCCAGCCTTTTAAGCGGATTCCCGAGCTTGAAAGGCGAAATCTTCTCGGGTAAGGCCCATAGTCTTCTTGGATAAGGCCGGATCTTAGCAGTTAGGATCGCGTCGAAGATTCTGGACGATTTGACTTCACGCATGCACCGTCGGATGGCGCGCAAAAAGAAATCCCGCCAAGATGAATGGACGAGATGAGCGCGTGGCGTTAGCTATGCGCGTCTGTGGCACGTGGGAAGATGCTCGCGTGATTTGACGGTTGCGATATGCGAGATTTGGAAAGATTTACGAAGTCCCGATGTGGCGTAATTATGACATCTTTATAATCCACCTCCTCGTGAACCCACACTCCAATACACAACCGCCGTTCGCAAGGTAACTTCTCCACTTCTCTTTTATAACGATTACTCCTTTCTCTTTACTTTTACGCTTCTATTTCTCTCTCTTCTGTAGTTTCCTTTTACCTGTTTGCGAAAAAGAATTGTTTTCTTTCGATTTTCTTTAAGCGATGTCGAAATCGAGCTTGGTTAGGGTTAAAAAAGAGAAACAGGTAGCCGAAGAGGAGGAGTTCGAGCATCCCATTCCGACTACGAAAGCGGAGGAGATCGAGAGTCTGTATTCGTCGCACGGTGTGCCAAGATCGGTGGAGTTGAGACTTCTCGATCCCGGAGAGACGCCGGAGTCGGTTAGACCGGGCTATTGTTGCGCCTACAAGGCTTATTTCGAGAAGTGTAACATGGTCTTTCCGATTCCTCGGTTCGTGTTGGACGTGATAGGCGAGCTCGGGATAGCGCTTCCGCAGCTAACACCAAATTTCGTCCGCTACCTCATCGGCCTGTTGGTTAGGGCTCGAGAAGAGGGGATTCCGTTCGACCTGTCTGTTCTTCATGATTTGTGTTCGATCAAACATAACTCGGCGACGGGGCTTTTCTATCTTTCTCCTCGGTGGAGTTTGGCGATCCTGGTGGCTGTGCCGAACCAGGAGGATCGTTGGAGAGAGCGTCCCTTTTGGTTCAAACTCGACCACCATTCGATCGGGGATTATGACCCCTCTAGAGTCGCGACCTCGTGGTCGGAGTCTATTGGTTAGGGATAGCGTTTTTAGCTAGTTTTTGCATGTCGTTTTTGTTTGGGAGCATCTGAACTTTTTGTTTGTTTTCAGAGATCCCGGAGAGGTACGGAATAACCCCTGCGATTAGAAGGCTAGCGGCTACTCTAAGCTCCAGAGACGTACTCTGGTCGTCGTTCACTGTTGACAGAGTTAGGCGTGCACTCGAGCTCCCGGAGGTGATTGTGCCGCTGGAGGTTCGTCCTGCCCCGATTCTTCTTGGTGAGTGTATGCATTTTTGGTAAAAATTTCTTTTTACACAAATATTCTGTTTACGCGCCCCGGGTGCTAATCTTTGACCGTTTCGTTTCGTAGCTTCCCGAGAACACTCGCTTTCCGACGCTGCTTCGTCGAGCAGAACCCAGACAAAGAAGAAGATGAGGAGACGTCCCACTGTTCGAGAGTCGTCCAAGAGGCCTTCCGAAAAGGCAACGTCTGGCGGATATGCGCCCATCCGTGCTGGCCAGTTGAACGATGCTCTAATTGGCGCAATTAACGACGGGAGGTCTGGAGGCGCTCCGCCTCCGCCTCCGCGTCGGGACGCGGAGTCTGGGAAGGGGCCGGAAGCTGTACGCCCCGACCAAGTGATTAACCTGAGTTCCAGGGCCACCGGAAGTGATTCCTCGGTGCAACCTTCGAACAAGAAGCCTCGATATGAAAAGGAGGCAGCTGTTGGGTCGGGCTCGTCGCATGCTCCGGGGTCCAAACCGTTTCACTGGAAGTTTTACCACACAAAGGATTTCCCGATCACAGATGTGTTGGAATTATGTCCAGTAATCTCTGTACTGTCTCTAGAAAGTAAGAGTATGTCAATGATCAGGCATAAGTCATATAATACTGGGGGTCATGATGGCTTGCTAGAGTCCGCTCATGATCTATAAATCTTGGATTTATTGCCTTTATTATATGATCCCATATGGGTCACACGCCTAAGCTAACAGGAAACTAAGAAGGAACGGTTCAGCAGATGTACGGTAAAAGTGCTAGGCATTTACTGTGCTTGGAGAGATAGAAGGGCCTGATTAAATCCAAGGGATTTAATCAAACTGGGAATTGGGCCCAAAAGGCCCAATAGAACTAGACAAGGGTTTTATGAATAAAACTTGCCCTAGCTCTTTTTCCCTAGCCAACTTCTGCGCCTCCTTCTCTCTCTCTCTGCGCCTCTCTCCTCTTGGTCTAGCAGCCAATTTCCTGCAGTGTGCGTGTGTGAGCCTTTGGAGGAGCTATCTCTTGGTGGTTCTGCTGATCTCTGACCCGTACCTCCTCTTTCCGCTGCAAAACAAGGTAACAGGTGAGATCCTTTATGATTCTAGCAAGAGAACCTAGATCTGGCATGTTTAGTAGGATCAATTAATCTGATGAATTGAACCAGGAAATACTAAACGAATCCTTCAGTGGTATCAGAGCCATTGGTTCTATTAGGATTTCTTGTTTTAGAATCATGTTTAGGTTGTTTAGAAGTATTTGAATCAATTTATGATAAGAAAATACTTAAGAAACAAAGAATTAAAACCTAAACAAATTGAAATCGCATGATCCGATCTATTGAATCGGTATGCGTCGGAATGATGATCGCCAAAGGATCACCATGTCCGGATCGAGCGACGCACGGTGAACCGATCGCATGGATCGATCGTTCGATCGCATGGATCGACCCGAGCTCGTCCGATCACGTCCCGCGCCGAAGTCGTGACCGAGAGCCAAATGGATCGTCCCGATCGCACGCCTCGTCACGTCCCGATCGATCGCGCCGCTTGCCCGATCACGTCCCGATCGCGGAAGCGTGATGCGTGATGATCTCGGCCGTCCCGTCCCGTCCCGCTCCCGTCCCGCTATCGTCCGAGCATCGCGTGATCGAGTGATGGCGATCCCGGATCGTGTCTCGTCTCGATCGCGAAGCTAGGTCACGACCGTGATCGGTTCGTGACCAATCGGTTCGGTTCGGTTAATGGTTCGGTTTAAAACTTGATTAAAACTTAATCGTCACGGTTTAATAAACAGACTTAATAAAATTTATTAAGTTCTGGTTAAACCGGGATAAGAAATCCAAAGTCGTAAAATTGGATTTAGTGCCTAAACCAGTGATTTTCTAATTTGATTTGGTTGGACCAAATAAATTGAGAAAATCCGGTTTAGTAAATAACTGGTTGACAATTGTGGTCATCGTAGTAATTAATTTTGGTTAGACCAATTTTAATGAACCAGACCGGTTATGTCATTTAATTGGACAATTGGGTTATGTCTTGGACATAGACCAATTCTTGGGCCATGGGCCAAGAAGTTAAAACAATTGGGCCAGTTATTTGAGTCTATTCTTCAGATTTAATTTAAAAATTTATTTTATAATTAAAATTTAATTTTAAATTAATCAGTTTCCAAAATCTGAAATTAGAAAGTTTCTTAGAATAGAAGTTTCTAGATTTGCATGTTTTGGATTTTAGGAAATTTCTATAGTTAGAAAGTTTCCAATTTTAGGAAGTTTCCAATTTTAGAAAGTTTCCAAAAATAGTAGGTTTCCAAAAAGGGAAAGTTTCCAAAAATAGTAATCTTCTATTTTGGGAATGAAATTTTAAAATAAACCTACAAACCTCAAATAATATCAAGCGTTGGATGTCTTGTCCATATTATGTCAGCTGTTGAAGCCCATTCAATCGTACACACGGCCTTACAGTGTGAGGGTGTTTATCTTTTGCGTGGGTAAAACAGTTTGTGATTCATTAATGTCATTGGGAGTCCCAGACATTAGTGATTACATGACTGTATAGTCTGGTTTTCTTGACTAGGCCATCGGGAGTCCCGGGCCTTGAGACATCAGAGTGGATTGGGCCTCGGGCCCAGATTCACAACCAAGAGTTATATCACGGATATAATTAGCCGAGATAGGGCTTACCGATATAAGCTAAGGTTGGGTGACGGCCAGTGGCCCACTTTGATCTTAGTTATATGTGGATCTTGGAATCATTATATTCTATTGAGGGTAACTGATGTTATTGAATATAATACGAGATTAATCATATTAAATATAATGCGAGATTAATCATATTGAACATATTAACTAAAATTCTTTTATCTTAAATTTCAGTTATGACTAGCACAAACAATCAAAACACTTTCTCGATCCGGTCTATCCTTGAGATGGACAAGCTGAACGGATCAAATTTCTTGACTTGGTCGCGGAACCTGAGGCTAGTCCTCAGGCAGGAGAGAAAGGACTATGTTCTTGAGAGAGCTCTCCCCGTGAGGATCGGGTCAAATGCCTCCCATGCAGTATATGATGCTTGGAATAAGCATTATAATGATGCGGTAGATGTGCGTGGTCTGATATTGGCTACCATGGACTCAGACTCGCGGAAGCAATATGAGAACATGGAGTCGCCAATAGAGATGATCAGCAGCCTGAAATTGAAATTTCAGGAGCAGGTAAGAGTGGAGAGATACCAGTTGGTTAAGTCTCTCACTAGCTGCAAGCTACCAAATGATCATCCAGTGAGTCCTCATGTCAGTAAAATGATGGGTTACATTGATAACCTGAGGAAGCTGGATTATCCAGTTAGCCAAGAATTGGCAACTGAGATCATTCTGCAGTCACTGCCGTCAAGCTATGATAAGTTCAGAAGGAACTATATCAAGAAAGGCTTAACGAAGACGCTGACTGAACTGCATGATATGCTCAAGACAGTTGAGCCAAACGTGAAGAGTACCCAGTATAATCTCATAAAAGAGAAGGGTAGGTTTATTAAACCTAGTGCTGACAAGGGTGAAGACAAAGTTGTCCAGATTTTGAATCATGGCAAGCGTGTGTCTTCTGAGCCCAAGTCAGATACCTCTTACGTTGGTAAGTGCTGCTAATGTAAAGAGACAGGGCATTGGAAGAGAGATTGCATTAAATTCATGGAAGATGATGAGGAGTTGAAGTTGATGTATGAGACTACTTCCTCAGGTATTCATGTTATTACTTCAAGTTCTACATTATAGGTATTGGATACTGGTTGTGGCACTGATATTTGTGATAATGTGCAGAGCCTAAGCAACAGTAGAATGTTGAAGGAAGGACAAGTGGATCTACATGTCTGGAAGGAGCTATGGACGCTGCCTCAGAAGTAGGGTTTTCACTTGTAGATGCCTTCGAGGCTTGGTTTTGTATTAAGTAATTGCTACAATGTACCTGCTTTAAGCAGAGTTGTCTTTCATTTTCTTGTAAGAATTTGAATGTTTTTCATTTTGATAAAAGACAAGTTTTTGTTCTTTTGATCTTAATGAAATATTAATTGTAGCACCCTATTCAAGGAATGGGTTTTATATCTAAAACCAAAGAGTGCCTAAATGTAACATAAATACCGAATTGGTTTAAATCTGATGAATTAAACCTGATTTTTCTTGGCATAAAAGTCTTGGTCACATAGAGTAAGTCGGATTCAGAAATCTCATAGTTATGGACTATTGGGCTCATTTGATACGATATCTTATGAGACTTGAATTCTGCTTACTGGACCAAAAGGCAAAGGGCATATCTTAGCCGAGCTAGAGAAAGGCCCAAAGGCTTATTGGACCTTGAACATACTCATGTATGTGGCCCAATGAGCAGTAATGCCAGAGAAAATTTCCTGTACTTCATTGTCTCCACTGATTATTTCAGTGAGTATGACCGTGTTCATTTGATGAGACACGAGTCAGAATTCTTTGAAATGGTCGAAAGAATTCCAGAATGAGGTATAGAATTTGAGTGACTGAAGTATTGAGACTCTGGATTAAATCACGAGTGAGAATACTTAAGTCATTGATGGTGTGATCATCTGATTGAGTGTGAAGTCGTTTCACAGCTCATTTCTCCTGAAAACCTGGAGGTGTTTCTGTGAGAAAGAATCAGATCTTATCAGAAATGATTAAAGATGAGTCACACGAATCTTCCATGATATTTTTTAAGAATAACGCTCTAGAAATATCTAAGTTTACGCTGAAATAGTTCTACCAATATCAGTTGAAAGACACCACTTAAATGTGGATTGGAAATGATCCAAATTCGTCTTTACTGAGTATTTGTAGTTGTGCTACTTTGCTGGTTGTCCTAGGGAAACCAAAGGCTTGTTACTTTTTACGTCCATTCCGAAAACGAAGTTAGGTTGTTCGGAATTCTGTTTTCTAAAAAGAAAGTTGCTTTCCAAGAAGAACAGTGGGAGTAAAAGTATAACTCGAAGAAATTCGAGAAATGCAGGAGGCTGCTCAACCTGTTAAGGGAGAGCAGCTGATGGATTTACAGATTTCTGTAGAATCTACACCTGTAGAGCCTGAATTTCGCAGATTTGAATCCGTCACTAATCCGAGAGTGATTTCTCGTGATTAATTGCCATGATCTGATGATCATTGAAAGTGACGAACCTGCGAAATTCGCAGAAGCGAAAGTGAGCCCGGACTCCGAAAAAATTACACTGTGTGTAAGTTAGCTTCATCGATCCATTCATGGATAGAAGCAAACATATCGGAGTTGGAATCTTCGTTCTGTTGAAGTAGTCAAGGTTTTGACTTGAACAGGAACGAAGTGGAACTGTGCGTTTGCTAATAGATAAGTGGGAGCGATATTGCATTTCTCATAGTGTATGTCGATGACATACTGATTCTCGGAAATAACGTTCCAAAGCTGCAGTCGGTAAAGGACTGGCTTGGGAGTTGTTTTTAATGATTGACATGGGTAAAGCCACGTATGTTCTTGGACTTTGGATCTAAAGATAGAGATCCAAAAGAGCTGGTAGGACAATGTCAGGACTCTTAAATTGACAAAGTCCTACACGTTTTCAGCAATCCAAGAAGGGTTTTATGCCAATGTCACATGGCATTACGTTAAGCAAGAAACAGTGTCCTACGATGACTGCTGAGCTTGAATGCATGGATGAGATTCCATATGCGTCGGCAATTGGATCTATCATGTATGCCATGACACGTACTTGTTTTGATGTTGCTTTAATGTTAAGCAAGACAAGTAAAGACCAGTCAAATCCAGCAAAGAATCACTGGATAGACGTAATGAATATTCTCAAGTATTTGGAAAATACTTAGGATAAGTTCTTGATTTACGGAGAAAGTGAGGTGCTACGAGTCGGTAGAGTCTGAAAGGCAAGTTTCCAACGGACAAAGATGATTTCCGGTCACAGTCCGGTTATATCTTGTGTCTATCTGGCGGTGCAAGGCACTGTTGCTGACTCCATGACTTAAGCTGAACATTTCGCAGCTTGGGAAGCGGCGAAAGAGGTTGTTTGGAAAGAGGAGTTCATCACTGAACTTGATGTGATTCCCAGCATAGATGAGACTAGCTGCACATCAGAGGTCCAAACACCTTGAGGGTAGGTATTACCTATTCCATGAGATAAATGACAGAGATGTTAAGTAGATCAGCAAGTTTCAACGAATGAGAACGTTGCTAATCTATTAACGAAGCCACTCCTTAGGCCTAAGCACGTGTCGCGGACTGTTGCTGTAGGATAAGTGAAATTAAGATGTAGTCTTAATTTCAGTGGGAGTTAGTAAAGGGCTTTATTTAGTTATTGATATGTTCTTGTAAAACATTTTAAGATGTTTAATAAAATTATTTTATGATTATTTTAACTGTGATGAAATAATCGTTCCAAAATGATATAAACCATTTTATAGGTCATCGAAGTAAGTGACTTGATCTTGAGTCATCAAAGTCATTTAGCTTGATCATGAGACCCTATATTTGATAGATGGCTTATATCACCATGTCCCTAGTCGAAGGTTGTTGAAATTGGAACACCAACAACCGCGTGAGACTAGATTGGTATGTGACTTATGACAAAGTCTCAGGATGTCATAGATGCACGGCATCAAAGTCAATACATAGGTGTATGTTGGGGTACATACGACCGGACAAGACCCGCTTATAAGAACTCTTCAGGATATTTATATATGTGTCATAAGAGATTCTTACTACGACTATAGAGTATAGTCCTTAGACCTGAGTTCGCATGCATGTGACTGCACATGAACTAATGCACTTTGATCATTGTCTAACACTGTCGTTAAGCGATAGTTATAAGGACCTTGTTTGGGTGTATTATGAAATGAGTAGTTTACAGTGATAGAACAAGACGGGATTTGTCCCTCCAATATAAATGGAGTGAATATCTCTAGGCCAATCGGAGATTTGAATACTGGAAAATGCATGGCCATGCTCAAACGGACTTTCCCGAGTCGTTTGGATTGTCAGTATCAAATCAGAGTCCGATGAACAAGATTAGGCTTTATAAGGATGACACTAATCTTGCCTTATGACTAATCGAGATATTGAGACAAAAGAATTATGAATACAGAGATTCCAGTACAAGTGGGAGATTGTTGGAATTATGTCCAGTAATCTCTGTACTGTCTCTAGAAAGTAAGAGTATGTCAATGATCAGGCATAAGTCATATAATACTGGGGGTCATGATGGCTTGCTAGAGTCCGCTCATGATCTATAAATCTTGGATTTATTGCCTTTATTATATGATCCCATATGGGTCACACGCCTAAGCTAACAGGAAACTAAGAAGGAACGGTTCAGCAGATGTACGGTAAAAGTGCTAGGCATTTACTGTGCTTGGAGAGATAGAAGGGCCTGATTAAATCCAAGGGATTTAATCAAACTGGGAATTGGGCCCAAAAGGCCCAATAGAACTAGACAAGGGTTTTATGAATAAAACTTGCCCTAGCTCTTTTTCCCTAGCCAACTTCTGCGCCTCCCTCTCTCTCTCTCTGCGCCTCTCTCCTCTTGGTCTAGCAGCCAATTTCCTGCAGTGTGCGTGTGTGAGCCTTTGGAGGAGCTATCTCTTGGTGGTTCTGCTGATCTCTGACCCGTACCTAGATCTGGCATGTTTAGTAGGATCAATTAATCTGATGAATTGAACCAGGAAATACTAAACGAATCCTTCAAGATGACCCTGAGGGACTTGCTCATCTGCTCCGTCATTGCAAGGCTGCTGGATGCTCGCTCCCCTCGGTGAAAAACCTGATAGGCCGGGAGCTGTACATCAAGGCAATGACTGCCAAGGGAAAGGTAGCTTCGAGTCTTCGCTTCTTCTTTCCTTTTCTGGTTTTTAATGCCCTTTTTCTGTTTCAGTCTTTGGAGGCGGACAATCAGCTTGTGGCCTTCTACGAGCAGCACCTCAGGTGTGTCCCTCGTCGGGAGGAGCTCGAGCAAGCCCAGAGCGTTGTGCACCAGTTGACCGCGAGCCTCAAGAGTTGTTAGGAGGAGGTGAGGCTTCTCGAGGCTCAGCTTAAGGTTGTTAAGTCCGAGCGCTCGATTTCCGTGGAAAGGACGGTTGCTCTGGAGCAGAAGGTTAAGGAACTCCTTGAGAAGGCGGAGGGTGCAATTCGCTCGGCTAGGCATGACGGTATGAGGATCAGGGACGGTCATTATTATGATATGTTTGAAGCTCACAAGGACAAGTTCGAGAGGAAAAAGAAAGAGACGGACTGCGAGATGAAGGTCCAGGAAGTGGAGGCCAATATCGAACTGATCAATCTCATGCAGAGTGGGGTGACTACGATCGAGGAGGAGCTTCCCAAGCTGTTGGAGCAAAGGGAGACTTTCGCGAAGGAGTTCGAAGCTGCGCAGGTCTCCGACTTCTCTCTGAGCGCCGAGTTGCGTGCCATTCCTCAGATCTCTGAAGACTCGGTGATGTGCGTGGCTCGATCCGCCGGGTTTAATGAGTTCGGGTCGAATGCCGAGATGATGGTGGGAACTGCGAGTACCGGAGCGAATCAGGCGGCGGAGATCGGAGACCAGGAGAAGCAAGGCGGCGAAGGTGAGAAGGCTGGCGGTGAGGAGCAAGGCTGATGTCTGCTCCTTTGAAAATTTTAATTTCTGTTTTTGGAATCCCCTAAAGCCCCCTTTTGGGCTAAAGTTGAACTCTTTTTAATTTTGCTTTCGGTGTTGCCCGGGAGGGCTTTTATCCATAACTCTGTTTGGCTCGGGTGAGCCTTTTTAATGCACGCTTTTATGTCCATGTTTTTGTTTGAGTTTGGATTCTTTAGTTTAGCAAAATATCGAGGTTCGGTTATGCGTTGTAAGTTTGCAAGTTGAACCTTCGAGTCGCTGAGTAGAACTCTTAATTTTTGTTACTTAGTCTGGCCAGACGTTCCTTGTGTTTTGGAGTTCGTTTCGCGACTTTGAGCCCTTTTTGGTTCGCCGTGGTTCGGATACCTGTTTGACCCGTGCAAAGTCGTTTAGGGTTTATTTTCAAGTTTGTTTGCGGGTTCTGGGCTTTGGAGGATTACTCTGGAAGAATCCCTTGGAGTTTGCGGTTCGCGAAACACTTAAGGTTTTAAGACTTAGCATATTTGCGATTTGTGTTTGCAGCCCACGTCTGCTGTAAAGAGGTTTGGTGTGGACTCAGAGCGACGCGTAGCGTTGAATTTGTACTAAGCAAAACTCGCGTAGAGTTTAGACTTTATTTACTTAGTGATCTTTCATGCTTGTAATTTCCAAGGTTTTAAGACTCGGTGAGTTCGCAATAACATGTGTAACGAAAAGAATTTCATTAATGTATGTTCCAGAGTTTACATTGATGTATTGGGTGATAACCCTGTACTCCCCCCAAAAATAAACGAAAAGGTAGAATGCGAGAATTTCTGTGTTTTTTGGGTGAAGTGGCTGCACTCGAAGTTCGAGCTGCCTACGTACCCCGCCAAGGGATCAAGCCTAACGTAGTTCGATTTTTGTGAGTACTTATAAGTTGTATAGCTTGAGGTTCATGGCATTCCATGGCCTCTTCACAGGCACTCCATTTTTGATTTTCGTGAGCTTGTAGACGCCGTCGCGGACTATCTCGGTGACTTTGTAGGGTCCTTCCCAGTTTGTCCCGAGTTTCCCGGCGCCTGTCTCTCTTGTGTTTTCGTAGACTTTGCGCAATACTAAGTCTCCCACGATAAACTTCCGAGGTCGGAATCTGGAGTTGTAGTATCGGGAAGTTGCTTGCTGATAGTTTTGCATTCGTATTAGCGCTCGGTCGCGTTGTTCTTCGATCATGTCTAGACGATCTCGGAGCATTTGTTCGTTTAGCCCCTCGTGTCTCGGGCTCAGTGCCCTTCTGACAGTCGGAACTGATATTTCTGCAGGGACTACTGCTTCCATCCTGTATGCTAACGAGAACGGAGTCTCACCAGTCGCGCTGTGAGGTGTAGTGCGGGAGGCCCACAAGACTCCTGATAACTCTTCAGACCAAGCGGACTTTTTCGAGTCGAGTCTCTTCTTGAGGCTATATAGTAAAGTCTTGTTCGCAGCTTCTGCCTGACCATTTCCTTGGGGATACCTTGGAGTCGACGTGGTCAGGCGTATCTTCCAAGTTTTGCAGAAATTTCTGAAAGTTCTGGAGATAAACTGTGAACCGTTATCCGTTACTATTTCGTATGGGAGTCCGTGTCGGCAGACTATGTGCTCCCAGACGAAGTGTTGTACTTCAATTTCTGTAGTTTGCTGGTAGGCTTTAGCCTCTATCCACTTGGTGAAATAGTCTGTTAAGACCAGGAGGTATTTCAGCTGTTTTGGTCCTGAAGGGACGAGAGGCCCTACTATGTCCATTGACCACCTCATGAAGGGGTATGGTGCAGAGATCGAGGACAGTTTCTCCGTAGGCTGGTGAATAATCGGTGCGTGCCTTTGGCATTTATTACACATCCTGGTGTAGTTCTCGCAATCTGCGATCATAGTTGGCCAGAAGAATCCTTGTCTTTTGATGCGGATGGCTAGGGCTCGCCCTCCGGAGTGGTTACCGCACGTGCCTTCATGGGTGTTGCCCATTACGGAGAGGGCTTCTGCGGCGTGCACACATCGCAAGTAAGGTTCTGCGGTGCTACGTTTGAATAGGCAATCGTTGATTATGCAATATCGGGCGCTTCGGGCTTTAAACTTTCTGGCCTGCCACTTGTCGTCGGGGACTTGGCCGTGTCGGATGTAGCTTAGGATTGGTTCCCTCCAATCCGGCCTGTTCAAGAATTCTGCGTCCGGTTCCTCGATTTCAGGCTCGGATTCCTCCTCCTCGATGGGAGGTTCGGGAATTTGCCGGCCGCTACGGAGACCGATGTCATAGACTTCGTGGCATCCTGAAGCCGTTTCTACCTGAGCTTCGGGTTCCGGGGTTTCCGTTGAGTTTTTTGTCTGGACCGTTGTGGACTGATCTGCCGTATGCGCCTTGAGTGCCACGTCGATGCTAGGTTTTTCTATCCCTTCTACGGGTATTATTCTTTTGACCTTAGGGTCGGACGTCGAGGCTAATGCTGCCAGGGCGTCGGCGGAGGAGTTTTCCCCCCGAGGTATTCTCTCGAGTGTGAAATCTTTTAACTGATCTGCTAACTCGTGAGCTACCTTGACGTACACTTCCATGCGCTCTTCCTTAGTTTCGTACTCGTCGTGATACTGGCTCGTTACCAACTGCGAATCGCTAAAGGCGCGTACTTCTTGTGCTCCGACTCCGATTGCGAGTCGGAGCCTGGCTATGAGGGCTTCGTACTCGGCCTCATTGTTGGATGCGCTGAAGACAAGTCTGAATGATTGCTCGATTATCTCTCCTGTGGGGGTTACGAGTTTGATTCCTACCCCGGAGCCATGTTTGGATGAGGCTCCGTCTACATGGAGAGTCCAATGATCGTCTTGATTTTCCTGCTCTGGAGCCGTGGGCGGGAGCTCGATAATGAAGTCTGCTAGGACTTGGGCTTTAGCGCTCGTTCTGGTCCGGTACTCGATATCGTACTCGCTTAATTCGATTGCCCATTTGGCTAGTATGCCGGATTGGCTCGGACTATGGAGTATAGTTCGTATGGGTTGTGACGTCATCACTACTATGGCGTGTGACTGGAAGTACGGCCTAAGCTTTCTTGCCGCCATTACTACTGCGAGCGCAAGCTTCTCCATTGTTGGGTACCTCGTCTCTGCGTCTATGAGTGTTTTGCTCACGTAGTATATTGACTTTTGCTCGTTTTGTTCCTCGCGAACCAGGACTGCGCTGACGGCGCTGGGCGAAGTCGCGATGTAGAGATACAAAGGCTCGCCCTCCACAGGTTTGGCTAGTATTGGAGGTTCGCTGAGGTACCTCTTGAGTTCGTTTAGGGCGTTTTCGCACTCCTCGTTCCATTGGAACTTTCGGTTTCCTTTGAGGAGATTGTAAAATGGTAGGCATTTTTCGGTAGACCGAGAGATGAAACGGTTCAGGGCAGCTATCCTTCCTGTTAGCCTCTGTACTTCCCTCGTGTTTTTCGGGGAGGGCATTTCTAGGAAGGTCGCTATTTGCTTTGGATTTGCTTCGATCCCTCGTTCCGTTACTAGACACCCGAGGAATTCACCCGATGGTACTCCGAAGGAGCACTTAGCAGGGTTGAGTTTCATCCCGTATTGGTTTAGGATTTTGAAACATTCCCGGAGCTGTGCTGTATGATCGCTCTCTTTGGAGGACTTTACTAGCATGTCGTCAATGTAGACTTCCATTGACTTTCCGAGCTGATCGGCGAACATTTTGTTCACCAGTCTTTGGTAGGTAGCTCCGGCGTTCTTTAGCCCGAAAGGCATCACCTTGTAGCAGTAGGTTCCGCGATCGGTTATGAAGGCCGTTTTTTCTTGATCCTATGGGTTCATGAGGATTTGGTTGTATCCAGAGAACGCGTCCATAAAGAATAGTAGCTCGTGTCCGGCGGTGGCTTCCACCAGACGGTCTATATGCGGTAGTGGAAAGCTATCTTTTGGGCATGCTTTATTCAGGTCTGTGAAGTCTATGCAGACTCTCCACTTCCCGTTTTTCTTTTTGACGACGACCGGGTTGGCTAACCAGTCGGGGTATTTCACCTCCCTGATTGACCCGACCTTTAGTAGTCTGTCGACTTCGTCGTTAACGGCTTTGGCTCGGTCTAGACCGAGCTTGCGGCGTTTCTGTTTTACGGGTTTAAAAGTCGGATCGACGTTCAACTCGTGTGAGGTGACCTCGATATCGATCCCTTTCATGTCTTTTGTGGACCATGAGAATGTATCCACGTTCTCTTTGAGGAATTTAATGAGTTCTTCCCTGGTGGTGTTCAGTAGCTCCGATCCGATGTTTACACACCTTTCCGGGTCTTTGTCGTCAATACAGACTGAGACGACTAAATCTTTTCGCGGGCCTCGGATTGTTGGATCGTTGTTACGTTTCGTGGTCCGGGAGGCGAGCTCTTCCTCTTTCTGTAATTGCTATACGTTCAAGGTCTCTAGCTGTTTGAAGAAAGTTAGGTAGCACGATCTTGCATCCTTTTGGTTCCCGTAAATCGTCTTGATCCCCGAAGGGGTCGGGAATTTCACACACTGGTGATAGGTAGAAGGCACTGCCTTCATGGTATAGATCCACGGTCTACCCAATATCGCGTTGTACGGGGCCGGTTTGTTTACTACTACAAACTCCAGGATTTCTTGTTGCCCCCCGGCGATGGATGGGAGTTTTATAGTTCCCATCGAGTAGGTGGTTTCGCCGTCGAACCCGGTTAATGCGGTTTTCCCTCCGGTCAACATCGAATCTTTGAAGCCCATATTTCTGAAGGCGTCATAGAACAAGAGATCTACCGAGCTCCCGGTGTCAATCATGACTCTGGAGAGTTCGAATCCGGCTACGTCGAGTTGGATCACTAAAGCGTCATCATGCGGTTTGTCGAGTTTGAAGGTTTCGCTCTCAGAGAATGTTATGTGAGTGTCTGGCCCTTCGATCGGGACCATTTCCCTGAGTTCATTCGCAACTCGTCTTTGGTGAGCTTTGATCGAGTTTACCGAATTCCGACAAAACCTCGAACCTCCCGATATAAAGTTTATCGTTTTGGGGAGGTTCGAACTACACAGTCCGAGCTTAGGCAAGCACTGGCTGGCCGGTTTCTTAGGAGCTGGGGGCGGCGTGATGACCGATCTCATTGACCCCCCGCAGCGAGCTAAGCTAAAAATTGCATCTATGCGTTTTCGAGAGGGGACTGGGGAATCCGATCCCTCCTTTTCTGGAGTTCTCTCGTGCTTAGATTGCGAATTCTTTTTGCTTTTCGACTTGCTCTTTCCTTTATCTTTCTTTTCGGGCTCTTTTTCCTCCGATTCTGGAGTCTCGCTGCTGTCGTTTTTAGCTGCCAGCAGGCGGTCTTTGGACCTGCACTCTTCGGAGGAGTGCCCTTTCTTGTCGTGGTATTTACAATACTTGTTTGCATCGTAAGCCTTGCGCCATTGGGGCTTGCCATCTACTGTCAGGCAGTGCTGTCCCTTGCCAGAGGATTCCTTTTTGCTGGTTTTCTTCTGGCTTGACTCTTCCTTTGCTGCAGCTACGGTCTCCTCGTATTTTGCGTAGTAAGTAGCTTTGTGCAGCGCATCGTCCAAAGACGTGCATGGTCGTACCGCGAGCTCTTTTCTGAACTCCGACGTGTACAAGAGTCCGTTTTCCAGAGCCGCGATTGCTATGGTCTCGTTTGGGTTGGCTATACGTGATTTGACTTCTCTGAACCTAGCGATGTAGGCTCTGAGAGTTTCGTCCGATCCTTGCTTCAGAGCCCAAAGGTCGGCTTCCGAGGTCTTCTCCTCGATGAAAATCGAGTATTGCTTTAGAAAAATCGATACGAGCTGTGTGAAGTTATCGATCGAATTTCCTTCCAGGCTGGCGAACCACTCTAGTGCGGTATCGGTGAGATTTTCGGCGAAAATTCTGCAGTATCCTACTTCCTTTTCTTCGTCGGTAAGGTGTGCTCGGGAGACAGCGAGCCTGAAGGCTCTAACGTGGGCCTTCGGGTCCGTAGTTCCTGCGTATTCTGGGATTTTGATTTTCCCAGTATTCTGGATCCTCGCGCTAGCGATTCTGTCCGTAAATGGGGTTCGACGGGTCTCCTCGATAACCGGATCGATGTCTGGAGCCGCGCTCGTTGCTGAGTGGACCGCAGCTTGCAGACGCTGGAGCCTGGCATATATGCCTTCGTCGTTTATGTCTGTTCGTTGGTCGAACATAGGGAGTTGCGTGCTCCGCGGACGCGTGTTATTTGGTCCCCTAGTTCCGGCTTGTTGGGCTATCTCGCTCGGGGGAGGCCGAGCAGTGTTAGTCCCTGGTTCCGTCACTGGAGGACGCGCGCTGGAGGCGAAGGCTGATGCTCCCAGCACCCGATGCCTGTTTGTTTCATAGCTCGTCGGCATGGGCGGGGGCATTGGCAGTCGCGCTCCATCAGGGGCCGTAATACCCGTCGAGGTTGAAGCCACGGTGTTTGAGCTGGGAAGTGTATTTCCCGAGATCGGACTAAACACCGGATAGCTGTTGTTTCCGGCCACAGAATTCTGTCTCGGGGCTTCGGGAGTTATATATTCCTCCTCAAAGTCCAGACGCATGCGAGGTAACGAGCTCCTCGTAGAGGTGTCTGCCGTAGTCCCCGTGACGGGCCGTGGCCTGTTTCCGAGGTTCAGCAGACTCCTATCATGCATGTCTAACCGGGCTAATACAGTCCGTTGTGTGGCTTCTTGATCGTGCGATCTGTCAATTAGGACTGCTAGCATTTTACGGAGCTCTGCCATGCCATCGGTGACGGATCTCGTCAGGCTTGGTGAGTCCGGGCGAGTCTGCGGAGTAATCCGAGGAATTTGCGTGTCCCCTTGGGAGCGATCCTCGGACCGTACCCAGGTTCGAGAGTTCGTTCTCTCGGTTGTTTGTGAAGTCGAGCCCGGAGGCGCAACTCCGGTTGGCTGGGATGCAGGGACGCGATTCACTGCTCCGGATCCTGCTTGAGTCAGCGCTGACTCTGATCCGGTATTCCCGGTTTAAACGTTTACGTTCGTCTGGTCGAGGTCTTGCGACCTTGGTGATCCGATCGGAGCTCTTGCGTTGGGATCCATTTCCACGCTAGTGAGCTGTTGATCAGGTTCGTGTGTAAAGAATGTCTATGAATCTTCCCCACAGTCGGCGCCAAAATGTGGATCCTAAAACCCACATTCAGATTTAGAGTGTTTAGATGAGCTGATTTGTAAAGTAGGTGGGCTAGATTCTTGGTTAAACGTGATCAAGAAGCTTAACAATAATGGAAGAATGGATTTATATTGATTTAGGTGTAAGAACAATAAGAACTCAAGCTACAGAGCGATTACAAAGTCTTAATGCTAGGTTAGAACTTGAATGAATGATCCGCCCCCTTTTCCCGTTGTCGAGCCCCTCCTTTATAGTCCTTAGCTTCGCAACCATCTTCCCTGATCTTCGGAGCCGACTTCAACAACTTGCGGGATCTTCGGGATTACGTGCTCAGTCCATCTCCTCCTTTGTAGCCGGTTGGTTGCTTAACGGTTCGGATGGCATCTACCGAGGTACTCTATGGAGTCGGAGCTTTCTGCTGGACTGGACCTCAGTGTGGACGCAATCGGACCTAGCTGCTAAGGTTGAATCAGGCCTTATTCAGCTGATTTGGCTTGGGAGTGAAATCTGGCCCAAACAGGTACGTAGCCGACTACTTGGCTAAAATGTGGTTTGGCCGACATTCATAAACTTATGGTAGATCCAAAACAAATTATGTTTCATTCGTCTCTAATTTTTTGGGACATTAAATCTTATTCCTAAAATCTTATGAGGACCATCTCTTGAATAAATAATAATATTGTATCCTCTCATGTATTTCTATAATGTTTTTTTAGTTTGTTTAGCTAGGTGTTTGTAGTATTTTGTTTTTGGGTCATGAGGATTATGCTATGATCAAGCATGCATGTTGATTGATTAATGGCCAATTCTGTTAGATCCTTCACTAGGGCTGTGAATAATGTTTAATTGAGTTTGTTCTTCTGAATCTTGAACTTTTTTTTTTTTTTTTGTTAATCATAAGATGTTTGATAACAATTTCGAAAGAATGAGGTTTGTTGCTTAACGAACAAGAGTTGATGCTAAGGTGACTACTGAATTTATTAAACAGTTTGTTAGTATGTATTGTTTACATAATATGCAGTTGAGAATTTAGCAAAATTATATGATAAATTTGGTGATTATAACCACTAGATTTGGACGTTTGTAATTGAAACTAAAATCCAACTGGAACCCAATCCGAAAAAGTCCGATCCCGATTCGATTTAGTTCTAAAAAAAAATTGGAATGGAATTTAAGCGTAAATATATCATGTATCGGGTAATACCTGACCCCAACCGAAACCCCAATGTATATCCGAAGTTACCCAACATTTTACCTAATTTATGGTAATTTTAATATTTTCGAGTAGTTGAAGTAGTTTTTTTACTAAGGTTTTTGGATAGTATGAGTATTTCGAGTATTTTATATATTTTCAAATAGTTTGGATAGACTATTACATGATTTTTAAGTAATTCAAATGTTTTCGAGTATTTTTAATTTTTTGAGTAATATTTTTGGATATTTCATATATTTTTTGGTAATTTCGAGTATCTGAACTCGATCCTGAAATTGTAAATAATCAAACGAATTATAAAGTTGTAAACTCTAAACGTTGAAAACTTTAAAAAATCAAACCGAGAAATGGATTCCCGAGCACCTAGCCCTAATAACCACAAAAGTAAATTAGTAATTGGTTAGTGTTCTATGTTCTACGATTGTACCTAATTGACCTCTATTACATGATTTTTAAGTAATTCAAATATTTTCGAGTATTTTAAATTTTTTGAGTAATATTTTTGGATATTTCATATATTTTTTGGTAATTTCGAGTATCTGAACTCGATCCTGAAATTGTAAATAATCAAACGAATTATAAAGTTGTAAACTCTAAACGTCGAAAACTTTAAAAAATCAAACCGAGAAATGGATTCCCGAGCACCTAGCCCTAATAACCACAAAAGTAAATTAGTAATTGGTTAGTGTTCTATGTTCTACGATTGTACCTAATTGACCTCTATGATGTCATGATTTGACTTTGTCTAGAAATTTAGTTTGGGGCAACAAAACTGGGCTTTGTATACAATAATTGGGGAATAATTGCACTCAGTGTATCTTTTTAAAGCATTAATAGCAATCTTGTATCTTTCTGAAAGTTCTTGCATTTATATATCTTTCACATTTTTCAAGACGTCAAAATGTCTATTTTAACCTTTGCTTTTGTCTTTTTGTGATAGATAGTTAATCTCATAAGCCATCCATGTAAGTCATTCTATCTATCCGATTTTCTTACTATTTTTTTTTCTTTTCTTTTCTCTTACATTTACTTTATGAATTATTTTTTACCCCACGTTTTTTTTACTGTGGGTAGGATGAATTAGGTGAGGTTTTCGGACTTATAGACCGCCGGAATGAAGATAAAATAGACCGATGTACCGGAATTTTTTAAAAAAAAAATTTGGACATAATACGGAATTTGCGAATGGATAGTTTAGAGTAGATGTCCACAACATCCATCCACATGGATACTTATGATGGACAAGATGCTTAACAAGATGGTTTAACATATGATGTTGGACGATCACATGAATGATGAATCCAAAAATATGTTTACCATGGATAAACGTTTAACATATAATTATTCGTGGACAAGATGTTCAACAAGATGGTTTAACATGAATGATGATGGACAAGATGCTTAACAAGATGGTTTAACATATGATTATTCATGGAAACAAAAGTATGTTGGACGATCACATCTCATACTTAACAAGATGATTTAACATATGATGGACAAAATGCTTAACAAGATGCTTACCATGGGTAAACACTTATGATCCGTGGACATAAAGTACGGATCTAATAGACAAAAGTTGGTTAAGAGTTCACATGATTGTGAATTTGTGGACATAGAGTAGGTGTAGACCACTATCCATTCAAAAACAACATTTTCATTGGCTACTTCCTACCCATGGTAAGCACCTTGCATGTGACATGATCATTGTAGTATCCACATGGATGGATATTCATTCGCAATTTCTGTAGTATCGACAATATGTGCTATTCGTGGATACTAATATGTGTGACCACTAGCTATCCACTTGGCAATGTCCACGAATAGTCGATATTGTGGACACTTAGCCTAGACTGTCTTTCGTATTAAGTTCGAATTTTTTTTTTTTGAATTCCGATAGATCGACATGTTCTAACTCCATTCCGGCGGTCTTTATGTCCGAAAACCACACCCAATTCATCATATCCACCGTTCAAAAAATATGGGGTGAAATAAAAAGAAAAGTAAGAAAAAGAATGAAGAAGGGGAAAAAAAAGAAAAAATAATAATAAAAAGAATGGACCTATCCATCCACGCTCATTTTCTTTCCTTTTGTCTATTTGTGAAGGACAAAATAGTTTTTTTACTGGCGGGACCTACAAAAAAAAACACAAAATTGCACAAAAATTTGGAAAGATACAAGAATGCAATGAAAAAGATAAAAAGATATACTCAGTGCAATTCACCCCAATAATTGGCTTAAGTCTTTTAATGTTTATGTATTATGTTTTGCACTATTCTCATTAAAAATAAATCATCTATATATTTTAGTCACCTTGATGTATTAGTCTACTCCTTTGGTGATAATGCATTTGAATTCTAATCAATGGGACAAGCTATTTGAACTGATCTCGAAATTTCCTTTAGCTCTCGGAATTAAGAACGAAGTTAAGAGCTAAGATAGTTATTTTTTTTTTCCTGCCAAATTCTATTTTATTAAATCGAAGTTACAACGTTAATGTCATACAGAACTACATAACGTAAATTATTACACAAACAGCTATGTGCGCTATATGCTGAAAAAGTATAAAGAAATAAGATTCACAATGCGTTCTGGTCGAGAACGCCTTACTCGCTAACGAATACACATATTTTATTATTTCTTCATATACCATCTTGCTCCAATACGATTCTTTTGCCTTTTTTATCATGCATCTATTTTTTAATCGCATTAGTAAAACCTATTACGCATGGTACTAGCTTTGGAAGTGTGACGATCTGATACCAATTATCCGCATTAGTGTCTTTGTAAATATCAGAGCACCCACAGCCGTGTTATCGGCGTGGGTTTCTTAATTTTAATTTTTTAATTTTTTTTTTTTTTTACAGATGCAAAAACAAAAAAAAAAAAAAATAAAGGTGACGAATCAACAGACGACATGTGTCAAGTACAAGTTAAGAGACATTCCTTAGATAGGAGCTTTTGGATACGGTTTTTTAAAATTATTGTGGGGCCCACATGGAACCCACATTATTTTAATATTTTTTTTGGCTAAGAGACCCACCCTATCTTGCGGATGGACGTGCTCTCATAAACCTTTAACTTAATTCCAATATAATCTGCCACACTATTTTCCCCACAAAATCATAATTGCCTTTATCTCTCCATGGGAATACTTCATACTTTGTCTTGTCATTGGTGTCGGTGAACATGACACACAATGTGTCCAGCATTAGTCGTACGACAGTTTCACATAAGAAATATGATAAGATCATTAATTGCCCCCTGATCCACAACCATAGCAGTGGATGTACGACCTTGAAAGCATGATCAGAAAACTCATATTTCTCCGACAACCATACATAATCCTTATTCTCCATATATAGATATGACCATGAATCACATATCAAAATCCTGACTTCTCAAACTAAATACCCAGATCAAAAACCCATAGGATTCTGAATAAATGACTAGATATCCGTAGAATACGTGGATAATTTTGATGTAGCAAAACCATCCAAAACCGCTTCCATTCAAGTGGAAGATTACATAGAAACAGAAAAACGATACCGGAACTTGCTGTGGTGCGAGCAGTGTTGTTCTCCATCTCTGAAACTACTCTCATTTGGAGAAAAAAACAATTATTGATAACCGACATTTGGACAACTGAATTGAAAAATTCATGTCTTGGAAGAAGAAATTGGATCATGAAAAGGCAAACCCATAAAGAGAAATACGAGACTGGAGTTTGTAGATCCACCGGAAATTGATTAGAAAATCTGTTCATCTCTCCCAACCTCCATGGATTCATCTTCGCAATTACATCAAGGACTGAAAATTGAATTGGTGTGGCAAATCCAAGCAACATCTTATTATATTAATCTGATAACTAAGATAGTTATCACGAAGTATTTTAAACCATAATATTATAAAATAATATATTTTTAAGTTATTTTTTATATAAAATATTTTATCAGAAACTAAAGAATTGAGTTTTTTGCCACTTAAAGACGAAGCATGTCTTATACTAACACGGTCAATTCCTAACAAATGGAACCAGTAAATCATAACCATTTGGTATAGTGTTTTTATTTTTGTTTGGCATTCGCTGAAATTGCCACAAGATAAATCAAACTCCATTTATTCTGTAATTGGTCAGCTCACTTCATAGCTTCTGTAAATACAAATGGTTTTGCTAATACATAAAAGAGGAAAGAGATGAATTCTGGAAACAGAAAGGCAAAAATCATAAGGAAACCTTATAAAATAAATTCAAAACTTAGATAAAAACACAGTCTTGTAAGAAGTCCGGTTAATAAAAAGTAAAAAGAGGTTGACCGGCAAAGTGCGGACAAAAACGCAGTCATGTAAGAAGTCTGGTTAACAAAAAGTAAAAAGAGGCCGAATCATAAGAAGAAAGTTACACTTTCATTTATGCCTCTTACTTTCGCCATTTCATTCCCGCAGGCTCCGTTCTTTTTACCATTTTGGTTTAAACATTTTCGTGACTTTTGCTCTGTGTTACACCATTTATCTTTATTGGAGTATATCAAAATTAAACAATGCGTTTTTATTTATCTTGATGGTATTAGCGTATTGCACTAGTATATTCACCCTAAAATAATGCAATATCTTTTATTGGCAAAGTTTAGTTAGCATTATAAAAAATAATATTACAAAGTTATATGCTTTTAATTATCATACACCGTCATATATTTTATCAATCATACCATACAATATATTGTCCCCCAAAAAGTATTACAAAAATTATTACAGGTTTAAGACCAATCTTAAGTATGATTATAGTTGTTAAAATAGATGGGTTGTGCATGGCCGTCCATGTTTAATACATTATGAATTGGTCATGAACAAATCCATATTTTAAATGGACTAAAACGTGCTATAATATACGCGCATGTTTGATATTTATTATATAAATGCATGATCCATGCTTTTTTTTTTGTTAATTGCATGATGCCATGATGCATGTTTTGCCAAGTAGTACATGTATATAAGTATATTTTTTTGTGCGTCTATTGCCAAGTTATACCATGTATTAAAATAGCTGTGATCACGCGCGACTATATCACAAGAGTCGGATGGGATTGAACATACTAAATTTATATATTGAAATTATCATCAGTGGATTTCTGACGGAATAAATAATTTATTTATTATTATTTTTAATAATATTTTATTAATATAACTAAACCAAACTAATTCACAAATCGAACCGGATTTACAACGAAATTAAACCAGACGACCAAAAACCAAAGACTAAATAGAAGAACTCCTAAACTAGTGTTCTCCCGATTAGGTCAAAAAGACCTCTTTAGGTGTCTCTTCGGACTTTCTTCGTTGCCGGGGGCGGTTACGAGAACATGATAATTCGCGACCATAACCGAACTTCTTCCTGAATCACCGGAGAACCGACTTCGAATCTTGTTCTGACAACCCATAGAGTCTTACCCCTCGTCACACCTCCCGAAAGCTCTGATATCAGACCGGAGACTCTCACGGACTGAATCGGTGGAAACCCGCACATGCAAGAAACCCAGGTCGATCCCTTCCCGACTACACATTTAGATTAGAGTTTGTCTCCTATCAGTCGCTTCCAAACAAGCTTCCTCCGGTCAAGAAAAGCTCTGACATGCCTAAAGACGATCTCACCAAGCGCCGCCTCCGATTAACCTTGCCGAAAGAACTCAACGATCTCACCTAGCACTGTCGCATCTCCTCCTGAATGAACGGTTCGAAACCACCTAGACCTCCTCGCCGACTTCCGTTGCAAACGGCGGTGAGAAAATCACCTTGTCCCCTAGCCCTCCGCACCGTCCTTGGAACGCCGCGGTCTTCGACAGCTCCAGGTTTGGTCGATTCTCCTTGCGATTTGAAGACGTATCCGCCACCACTGCTTCGGCGAAGAAGTCAATCCCTCTGTGCACCACCAGAAGATGTTTGCCGAGACATTACCTGATTCATCTCGCCATCACGGCCGTGTTAACGCACATGTAGATTAGCCGGAGATCTCTTAAGACGCCGACATAGATCATCGGTGGTGATAGGTCAAAAAATATCCCTATTCTACTGCAAGTGCACAGTTATGTGATTGTAGTATAAAGAGTATCGTATCCACAGAGACTCAAGATCACGCAATAGATTATATGTTTTCGAGCTTAGCTAAATCAATCAGATGAGGAAGCAGTAAACAATGCAGAAATGTAAAAGTGTGTTTCGATAGGAGAAAAGCGCTAGACTCAGGGTGTTCCCAGGAAATCATGCAATGTAGACACTTAGCTGATCATGATTCAGGTTAAGCACAGGTTCAAGAACTAGAATCACAATGTATAATAATTCAACTCTCGCTGCAATTACTATCTATGTCTAGCAACCTAACGATTCAAATCTCTTTGTAATCTTAGAGTTCTAGACAAGCATTAATAGCAAGTTCTTAAGTTCACAATTCTCCTAAACCAAATCTCTTTGTATCTAGTCAAATTGCTCACACTAAGTTTTTTCAGATTATAACTCACACTCTCGTGCCAAATTAACAATCTAAGATCTAAACTCTAGGTGATCAGTCCAAAATTCAGTTTTAATCTCAACTTAGGTGATGAACAGATAGATTTAGAATCCTAATCATTCAGTGATCTAACAAGGAATGAAATCCCTATGAGAATCCCTAAATCTAACTAAGGTTACTACTCAGACATGGAATCAAATGAATAACACATGTTTGAATAGAAAACAAGACTGAATAGATAAATAACAGGGGTGCAAAATCCTTCTCTCAAAGGTTACAAGTAGCAAGAACAACCCCAAGCCAAATTTCTCAATCTCCAAAACAAAAGCAAGAACAAAGAACAAGATATGAGGCACTGCTCAAAAACCTAATTAAAAAACACTAAACACGTTATGGGGCTGAATTATAATTAGGGAAACTTCTGGGGCAACTTTGCAATTCTTCAAAAGATGTTTTCAACTGGCGCATAAGTCTCTGCCGCCATCAGTGTCGACCGACACTCGGTCGACATTCATTCGTGGTCGAGACACCAACTTCAGCTCCTTGCACAAATCACCAGAAATGTCCCAAAACTCCGCTCTTTGCTCGAAACGCAAGCTTACCTGTAAAAGACTTGATAGCCTCGAAAACCTGGTTAAAGACTCAATATACACAATTATAACATGGTTGAAAACCGGAAAACCATGATATATCAGGTGGCCGGAGAGACCTCCTTATCGCGAAGAAGGAGAACAAAACTTTTAGAGAGAAAAGATGGCAAGCGTGTGGGTCTCAAACCCCTTACATTACTAGGAACTGATCTAATAGCCATTACTAGAATTAGAGTTAGAAGTGTTTCAAGGAATATTAGAGAAATGGTTTCAGTATACTTACATAAAAGTCTTAGGCTAAGCCCATAAAGTGAAGATAACTTAAGACTTTTTTTTTGTTCTCAAAATCATTGTTAAGGTCGATTAAAGCTTACTGTATTTGTAAAAGATTGTAGAAGTGTTGAATATTATTGATGATCTGAAGGTTTATTTATACAAGAGTTTGAGATCGTAATCTCCATAAGAATAGGAGAAGTAGGATATATCTAAACAATATGATGTATATCCTAACTAACTCTAAGTATATCCTAATACTCTCCCTCAAGTTGGCGGTGAAATGTCCTGAATCCCCAACTTGGAGAGCAAATAATGAAACGTTGGTGCAGGTAGAGCTTTGGTTAGGAGATCAGCAGGCTGTTCCTTAGTAGAGATATGAACTGTTTGTAGTAAACCTTCCTCGACCGCATCTCGAACTAGGTGGCAATCAAGCTCGACATGCTTAGTACGCTCGTGGAAGACTGGATTAGCTGCTATGTGTATCGCCGACTTGCTATCACAGAAGAGCTTCATCGGAGCCGACTGTTTGATACCGAAAGCGAAGAGTAGTTGGCGGAGCCATTTTAATTCACGCAGAGCGAATGACATTGAACGATATTCAGCCTCAGCGGAAGACATAGAGACGGTCTTTTGCTTCTTCGTCTTCCAAGAGATTGGAGTGTTACCTAAAAGGACAATGTAGGCACTTAGCGAACGTCGCGAAAGTGGGCAAGCGGCCCAATCGGAATCACATAATGCAGTTAAACGAAGTGATGAATTTGCGCGCAAGAGAATGCCTTGTCCCGGACATCCTTTTAAATAGCGAACAACTCGTAAGGCAGCATGCCAATGTGCCTTTAATGGATTCTTCATGAATTGGGAGAGAACTTGGACGATGTAACATAGCTCCGGGCGAGTGAAGGACAAGTAAATGAGCCGACCCACCAGCCTACGGTATGACTCCGGTCTTTCAAATGGATCACCGGTCGCCAAGGATAGTTTATGATTGAGCTCGGTGGGAACAGCCGCAGGTCGACAGGCTAGAAGGCCTGTTTACGCAATGATATCAAGTGCGTATTTTCGTTGTGACAAGAAAATACCATCTGGATTCCGGGCAACTTCGATGCCAAGGAATTATTTCAGTTTCCCGAGATCCTTCATATGAAAACACTTGTGTAAGTAATTTTTGAAGCGCTGAAGAGTAGAGATCTCATTACCCGTCACAATAAAGTCATCAACATAAATCAAGATATGAAGACAGGTAGACCCGCGGTTGTATGAGAAAAGAGAGTAGTCAGCTTTGCTTTGAACAAAACCGTAGGAGAGAAGAGCTGTTCGTAGCTTAGAGAACCAACACCGGGGTGCCTGTTTCAAGCCATAAAGTGATTTCTTGAGACGACAAACATCAGTGGGATCGGAGCTCTTGAAACCTGGAGGAAGAGTCATGTAAACTTCCTCATGGAGATCTCCATGAAGGAATGCGTTATGGACGTCCATTTGATGAATCTCCCACTTCTTGACAGCTGCGATTTCAAGCATAACCCGAACCGTAGTAGGTTTAGCAACCGGGATGAAGGTATCATTGTAATCGAGCCCCTCTTTTTGGCGATTTCCTAATGCAACCAGACGAGATTTGTGACGAGCTATCTTGCCATTGGAATGATACTTGAGTCGATAGACCCATTTGCTACCGATAGCTCGCTTACCAGGCGGAAGCTTTGTAATAACCCAAGTCTGATTGTCCTCAAGCGCATGTATCTCATCCTGCATAGAGTCTTTCCACACTTGAACTTGAACAGCCTCTTTATAAGAGGACGGTTCTGAATTAGTAGTAACTGAAGCGAGAAAAGCTTTATGCGAGGATGAAAACTTTTCATCAGAGATAAAATCTGAAAATCGGGTAGAGTATATTACCTGGGGCCGAGTTATGAGGAGTCTGAGGAGAGGAGAGAGTAGGAGAGGATTGTATTACAGCAGAAGTCTTGGAGACGACATAATCTTTAAGTAGAACAGACGGTGTCTTCGTACGGTGGCCTCGGCCAAGAATTTCGGGAATGCCCGGCGAGGGGAGTGGAGACGGGGAACCGGGAGGAGAGTGAGACTCATGAGAGGTAGGGGAATCCGGAGAAGTAGGACTTGCGGGCATAGGACTGGGTGTGGTAACAGTAGTAGGAGCAATAGGTATTGTGTCAGGGATAGGCGAGGGAGTTGTGTGAGGAAGTGCATCATCCTCGTCGAAAACGGCGGGATGAGGTAAAAGTGGAAACATAGGACTTACTGGATCAGGAAGACCCGGGAAATCATTCTCCAGAAAAACAACATCTCGACTGCAAAATAATTCTCCGCGATCAATGTCAAACAAACGCCAAGCCTTTTTACCATACGGATATCCAATAAAGACGCACATCCTGCTACGATCACCAAACTTATCTTTATTACGAGCTCGTCGGTGAGCATAACAGAGGCACCCAAAAGTACGTAGAGTATCGAAAGATGGTGGACATCCGTGAAGCATCTCGTATGGTGTCAAACCATCAAGAATGGGTGTAGGTGTACGGTTGATAAGGTGTGCTGCAACGAGAACGCTTTCACCCCAGAAACGAACCGGAAGTCGAGACTGAAAGAGACAAGCGCGAGCAACATTGAGGAGATGTCGATGTTTCCGTTCAACACGACCATTTTGCTGCGGAGTATCAACACATGATGTTTGATGAAGAATGCCATTCTCAAGAAAGTAGGAGGTAAGGACCAAAAATTCGTTGCCATTATCCGTATGTATTGTACGAACCGGTTTGTTGAACTGACGAGAACTCATGGCGCAAAAGTTCTTTAATAGTGAGGCTACTTCTGATTTTGCCAGCATCAAGTAAACCCAAACTGCGCGAGAGTAATCATCGACAATTATTAAGAAATAGATAGCTCCACAGGAAGACGGAGTTCGATACGGACCCCAGACATCACAATGGATTAAGGCAAAAGGCTCAGAAGCTTTATTAATACTTTCATGAAAAACATCGCGGGTTTGTTTAGCCCGAAAACAAATATCGCAAGAAGAGATGCATTTAGAAACATCTTTATTAGAAAAACTGGAAGTTTAGACAAAACAGCAGAAGAAGGGTGACCGAGTCGTCGATGCCATAAATCCGATGTCGAGACCTTGTCGCTGACTGACTTATGAACACGAGCAACTGCAACCCCTTTAAAGTAATACACTCCATCTCGTTCCTCACCTGCTCCAATCAGAGTCCTCGTAAAACGGTCCTGTAATACACAAAGAGTATCAGTAAATATGGCAATTCCTCCGGTTTGCTTCAGTAATTTAGAAACAGAGATGAGTGTGCAGTTAAAGTCAGGAACATAAAGAACATCCGACAGGAAATATTTGGCATTAAGAGGTAATGTTCCCGATTTTGTTGCACATGAATTTCGACCATCTGGAAAGATAACCGAAGATGAAGAGATGTCATGGATATCACGTAATAAGGTGAGGTCTCCTGTCATATGATGAGAGGCCCCCATATCGATGATAACATCTGTTAATTTAGTTTTACCGGAGAGACGATCAGTAGAGAGCTTTTGACTTTGGAGGAGGTTGATGAGTGTAGTAAGTTGATCTGTTGTTGTATCCGCAGAAGCAGCACGAGAGGAGTTAGCTCTGCCACGACCACGCGAGCTTCGTCCACCGCGTCCACGAGATCCACCACTGGTATTGGTACGTTGCTCACGTAACTGTTGTTGTTGTTCATTCCACCAATCTGGATAGCCGTGTAATGCAAAGCACTCGGTGTTGTCATGTCCCTTACGGTTACAGTGTGTACAGAACCGATTAGGATCTCGATTGCGAGTTGAGACAACGGAGACGATGGAGGGTTGTTGCTGTGGTTGTTGAGGTTGTTGTGGAGTTGATGTATCCGTACGAACCGCAAAACCAGCTGCATCTTGATTAATCTCTTTTGAACGCATAGTGAGTATATGTTGTTCTTCCCGAATGATCCGCGAATACACGGCATTAAGAGAGGGAAGCGGATCTTCATCGATGATTTGAGATCTTATTGAGCTGAACCGGGATTCATCGAGGCCAAAGAGAAATCGATGAACTTGCGCCTCCTCTCGTTCCTTGTCCAGCACAGAGGCAGCGGCGCATGTACAGGATGTTGGAGGTATGATATTGTTGTACTCTTCCCACAACTTTGAAAGCCGACCGAAAAACTCGAGTACGGTTTGTCCGTTTTGCCGACAGTTTGTTATTTCGTCGAGAAGGAGGTGTTTACGGACACCTTTAGAAACAGAGAATCACACCTTTAGAGATTCCCATAGTTGAAAAGCATTGGGAATATGCGGGACTGTCGATCGCAGCTTAGGATCGTTGGTGGTACGAAGCCAGCCAACAATCATGGAGTTAGCCGCAATCCATTTATTAAGAGCTGGATTCGCAGTGGGTTTAGATATCGACCCATCTATGAATCCAATCTTTTGTTTAGCTTGTAAAGAATTCCAAAATTCCGTCGCCCACTCCGAATAATTGTCTTCGGTAAGAAGAACTGGAGTTATGAGACAACCGGGATTGTCGGAATGATGAAGATAATAAGGAGAGTCGGAGTTGGCTCCATCGGTGGTTGATGAAGTCTCTGACATGAAGTTAGAGTTTGTAGAAGTAGAAAGAATAAGTTAAAAAAATCGATGATGATGAGAAGTCACCACGATTTGGAAAAGAAGGATAGGTCAGAGGATTTTTGGCTCTGATACCATAAAAGATTGTAGAAGTGTTGAATATTATTGATGATCTGAAGGTTTATTTATACAAGAGTTTGAGATCGTAATCTCCATAAGAATAGGAGAAGTAGGATATATCTAAACAATATGATGTATATCCTAACTAACTCTAAGTATATCCTAATAATTTGTTAAAGAAAAGTGTTTTGGGTTTGAATAAAATTTCACATTTGATTCATTTAAATAAGTTATTTAAATAAAATGTTACTGTTGACTTTAATGAAATCATAATAGATATATTGAAAAACTCTAACCATCGTATATTAAAAACTTTAAGATACATCAACAAATATAAATAATAAACATAGATGAAAGAAGAACTTTTGTCGTAATATTAGCTGTATCAGCCAAAAATAAAAGTTACGTTTTTGGCAATAGGGATCATGGCATTATGCCTAGTAAATCAAGTGGCTCCTCCATAGCTTTTGCCACCTGCATCAATTTGTACCATTTCCTTTTCGACACATCTTGGGAATGACTAAATTCCATGATTTTGTTTCGTAGTATTTCCACTTTATACATTCTGCATAAGTTTTACGATATATAAAATAAAATATAACAATTAAAAACTAGTTATATATTGAAGATATGCATCGTTTTAGCTTAATAATTTTTTTTTTTAGAAAATCAGGATATAATCCACATTTTTTATTATTCGACTAATCTTTGTAAGGGAAATGTTAATAATATTGAGACGTCTTTTTATTTTATATAGATTCTGTTCTTAAACCCCTTAATTTTTGATAACTTCTGTTTGGCACAATTGTGTACTTATTATAATTCCAATTAAATTTGATTTAAATGAGAAAAATATAAAACACTAAATATTTTTTTTGGCTTTATAAAACACTAAATAATTGAGACTAGTATAGTGTTGCTTAGTTTTAGAATTAATTTCCATTTTTTATATTAGCACCGAATTTTGGTGAACATTCAATGTTGTACAAAATCGTTTTTTTTTTGTCGACCATCTATGTACAAAATCGTTTTCATCGCTAAACTTGCTCTCCTTGATTTACTTTTTTTTTTTTGGATTATTTTTAAAAGTTCTGTTTGATTATCCAAAATTACATGCTCGTCTATATATTTGACGATTTTTGTTTTGATGGAGTAAACACAAGAATCCCAAGATTCTTTAATGTCTGATCATACTAATATTTCATCGACCAGTTTGTTGGGAGCTTCGACAACATTTCTAAGATGAAGCATTGATACAAAGGTTGACTCAATCACTTTAACGAATTTAGTTTTCTTCCACTAGAAAAATAAAGAACAAAGAGTCAGTTTCTGGTCACACGCATGGGTCTGTTGGTCCCCTACTTCTTTTCTTCTTTCGTACCTTCTCAAATATAGTCTATTTACGCTTTTCTTCTTTCTTCTTTCTTCTTCTTCTTCTTTTACATATATCTATATGTAATATTATATTCTAGGAAAATTAGATTGAATTAAGATATTCAAATGACATATGATCCTTGCACCACCACAAACTTAGCACATCAATCACCACTAATCAACCCCAGGAATATTACGTCACGTTTACCATATGATTACGTTTACTTAAGTCTCATGTGTGTATATATTATTGGAAAAATGATCGCTAGTTACAGGAATAAGACTCTATCACATTGCCAGACATTTGGAGAAGAACAATATATGAAAAACTACACGAACCTTATGTACTATATAACAACAGAGATTAATTAATTAAGTTTATGTATTTAATATCATACTCCGGATTAGGCTAACCAGAATAGACGACGGAATCCGGCACCGAATGATGACCTATCCGATAACACAATAACTCAAATAAATCAAGAAGCTGACTCTACCCAAAGCCAATAAACCAATCATGACCGACCTAAGTTGGTAAATGCCCCATCCAAATATTTAAAAAACTGGCCCAAATTAGTTTATATCCGGCCCAAACCGGAAATTTAAAAGACTTAAACCTAATTTTTTCCTTATTCTCTTTTCATTTCGAGATTTGGGAGCTAGAGAGAGTTAGAAAGTGAAATCGAGGCTCGTAACTGAGGGAATCCGGTGTAATCGTCGAGAAGTTCATTGGGTTCGAGAGCGTACTTGGAAGCGCGACCATTATTGTTGCGATGAGGTAACTGTTTGTAAAAATCTAGGTTTGTTTGAATGTCGATAAAAAGTTACGATTTATCAATAATGGGTTTTGTAGTTGTTGTCGTGTTATGGGTTTATTTGTAGTAGTATTTAGTGGCGATTGTTGTCGTTTATGTCATTATTTTAGATTAATTCAAAGTTCTAATTTGTGTCTATTTGTGTCGGTCTAGTGTCGACATAGAGATTGTTATTCGGTTATGGATCATTGTTTATTGTATTGTTGTCGATAGAGAGTTGTTTTCTCGCTACAGATCATTGTTTATTGTATTAAAAATTTGGAATTGTTTTTTTTGTAGTAACGAGGATGTGGTCAAAGTCAATTGTTACCACTAAGGCCGATTTGAGAAGGAGAAAGGAGTCACGACTTATGTAGGTGGAATATATGAAGAGTTGAAGTGGATTCAGGTTCAGTCTTCAACAACTTGTTATCCAAGATGCTTGAAAAGAAGGTGCTCATAGGAAAGATGAGGTACAAGCTACCTTTTCATAATATGGGAGATATTCTGTCTTTGTGGGAGGATGTGGATACAAGAAGGAAGAGATCAGAATCATCTTCACGATGGTACAAAGAGGTGGATATTTATATCGAGAAGTTAGTTGATGAAGATGAGGCTGAGAGGGGTGAAGGTGATGATAACAGGAGATTGGTGGTATGTGAGGGTGAGAAGTCGGTGAATGAAGATGGGTTGATGAATCCGAATCAAAATGAATTAGCTGCTACAAAGAAAGTGATTAGGAGGGGTATACAACATATGAGGAACATGATGAAGAATCAAATGAAGATGGTAAGGATTCAGAGGCAGAGGATGAAGATGACTTGGTTGAGAAGGATCTAGAGATGTTCAACAATGTAATTGATCTCTTTTACAATTCTGAGTTTTCTTTGATTGAAACTAATTATTTATGATAATTGATCTATTTTGCTATTAACGTTTCAGGACCAACAAAAAAACAACTGTGGAAATCAACACAATAAAAAGGGAGGATGGGGGTAAGGCATTTTCTCAAATATACATATGGTTTGAGGCGTTGAAAAGATCATGGAAAGAGAGTTGTCGGCCTGTAATTGGTTTGGATGGGACATTCTTGAAGCATTCAGTACAAGGGATGATTCTCACTGCAATTGAAAAGGATCCAAACAATCAAATATATCCAATAGCTTAGTATGTGGTGTTGGCTGAAAATAATCATAAATGGGAGTGGTTTATTCACAAATTGAAAATAGACTTAGACTTGAGTGAAGGTAATAAGATATCAATCATATCAGATATGCACAAAATCTTGATCCATGGGATTTTGCTTGAGCTACCAAAGGCAGAGCATCGATCTTGTGCACGAAACATCTATGCTAAACTGATGAGTCCACAAATCTGATAACTTAAAGCCACTGCTTTGGAGAGTTGCAAGTAGCTACAACGAAGCTGATTTCAGAGAGAATTTGAAGGTTTTCAGAGAGTTTGATCCCATGGCTTGTAATGATCTCCTGAAGAAAGACCACCGAGCATGGTGTATAGCATTCTTTAAGACTGGTTGTTGCTGTGCGGACACACACAACAATCTGACTGAGTCCTTTAATAGGACTTTGAAGACTGCAAAGAAGAAGTTCATTTGTCCAAATGCTAGACCTGATAAGGAGAGATGCAATACAAAAAATTGAAAACCGATACAAGATATCTTGTAAAGAGGCTGGAAAGCACACAAAGAAAGCAAGAAAGGAGGTACATAAGTCGTGTGAAGAGGCTCAGAATTGTTACTCTGTTTCAAGTACTGAAGGGAAGTATGAGATTGTGGATGAGGTTAATGGATACTCAATCCATTTAACAAGAAGAACTTGTGCGTTTCCAAAAAAACAAACAAGAAGGACTTGTGCTTGTTTGAAATAAGGTTTGACCGGTATCCCTTATAGACATGCCGTATGTGCAATCTGAGAGAACACGAGCTTGGTTGAAGATTATATCTCCGACTACTATCTAACAGAGAAATGGAAGGAAACTTATAAAAAGGGTTGAAGCCGGTTAATGCACCCAAGTTCTGGGAGGATGTTGGAGGAGTCTGCATTGTTGCACCGCCTTACAAACATCCTCCGTGGAGACCTAAGGGAAATTCAACGATAAAGAGTGTTCACGAGTCCCCATCAAAGAAGAAAGTTGGAAGACATGGAAGAGTACCACATTGTGGCCTATGTGGAGAGAGTGGACACACAAAGAGGCAGTGTCCTCATGAGGTAAAACATAGTTTTTGTTTTTTGTTTTTTGTTTTTTATCTCATTGGTGTTTTCAAACATATTATTGTTGTTGACCACTGTGTTTTGGAAAGTCCTCAGAGTGCATGACAAAAAGAAAGAAGATTGAAGCTGAGGCTAGAGTGGCGGCTGAAATAGAGGCAGAAAGGAAAGCTCAAGAAGAAACATAATAACTAGCACAAGAGGATGCTGAAATGGAGGCTGATTTAAGAGCTCAAATGGAAGACCAAGATGGAGTGCAAAAAGTTTATTCCCCATCACCGCAACCCAGTCAAGGAAACCTCCGCAGAAGCAACCGTCTAGCTTCATTGATCTTTGGTTGATGGTTATGTTTTCAGTAACAGTTGATGATATTTTTGGTGTTTTAACATGTTGTGACATGTTTCGGGTTCTCGGGTAGGACGTCTAGATGTTTTATCATGTTGTTACATGTTCTCTATCGGCTATTTAGCATCTTTTTGTGTTGGCTGTGTTGCATTACGAATGCTTAAGTCTTTTGACTTGAATTTGTTGAATATTTCTGATATTTATAAAGCACTAGGACAAGTTTCAAACAGAAATTGATAATCCAAAGGTAAAACAAGATTCTTATAGGTACATACAAACATGATAATTTATGCATTGTCAAAGCACACCATTTTTAACATCTTTGTCTTCCATACCAATTGAGAAAGCTTCTCTTCATTTATCGAGTGAAGATATATCTACCTGAAGCTTCCCTAAATCCTTGTTGAGTTCCACGATAGCCATGTTCTGTTGATAAATTAGATTATTCCTCTCGCGGATTTCATCATGAGCTTGAATCAAATCTCTTTTTGGCCACCCTTTCACTTCTTCTACATCAAACCATCCAAATACTTGCAGTGCTCACTACCACCATCCTAAAAAACACAATTACCATTACCAAACATGTGTCAAGAAAGTGTGGGTCTCATTTTGCTATAAAAGAGCCTTTGCTCTTCTCATTTCTTCACACCACAACAAGAAAACAAAAAGAGAAGAGAAAGAGAGAAGGAGAGGAAGAGAAGAAGCGTGGAGGATGAGAAGAAGGAGGAGAAGAAGAAGAAGAAGGAGGAGGAGGAGAAGAGGAAGAAGAAGAAACTAGAGGAAGAGAAGAAGAAGACCGGAGGGAGGAGGAGGAAGAATAAGAAGAAGAAGGAGAAGAAGGGGGGAGAGAGAGAGAGAGAAGATGAAGCGTAAAGAGGAGAAGAGGAGGAAGAAGAAGAAGCGTGAAGGGGAGAGAGAAGATGAAGCTTGAAGAGGAATAAGAGAGAGAGAAGATGAAGCATAAAGAGGAGAAGAGGAGGAAGAAGAAGAAGCATGAAGGAGAGAGAGAGAGAAGATGAAGCTTGAAGAAGAAGAAGAAGCGTGAAGGAGAGACAGAGAACATGAAGATGAAGCTTGACGAAGAAGAAGAGGGAGAGAAGAAGAAGAGAGAAAGATGGAGTAGAACCGGAGAAGAGAGAGATAAAACCGGAGGAGAGAGAGAGAACCAAAGGAGAGAGAGAACCAGAGGAGAGAGAGAACCAGAAGAGAGAAAGAGAACCAAAGGAGAAAGAGAGAACCGGAGGAGAGAGAGAGAACCTGAGGAGAGAGAAGATGAGAATGGTCCAGAGGCTCGATCGGAATCACTAAGGTCGACGTTACTGTCAAGTGTGGGTCAAGGTCGGGTCAAAGCAACGGTTCGGGGAAGGTTCAGGTTAGTGTCGGGTTCGTGTCGGAGTTCCGTCAAATCCATCCATCCATCCGTCATCATGATAACACTGTGAATCGGCTAAATTGTGTGTTGCATTAAGCTAGAATCATATAGATCCGGAATTGATGAACCATAATTTAGGTTGCATACCCGATTAATTGAATTGGTTAGAACGGCTATGTTGATTAATAACTTGGTTAATTAATTAAATGATTAGGGTAAGGGATGCATGCTAGTTAACTCATATCTGTAATCATTGATAGTTCGTTGATTGATTGATTGAGTGATGAATACATATAGAACGGCATGCTATGACGTATATGCATATATAAGTATTTAAAAACGTATCTAAAGGAATCTATATACGGGAAATTATGAGTTGGTTAAAATACGGTTAAAAGACATAACGCACTTAGAATATAATAACATGGTTAGTTAATTAGTTGGGAAAGGGTAATTGATAGGTCAAGAATTAATCCCTATACTAAACTGCAAGTGCACAGCAATATCAATGTAGTATATAGGGTATCGAAATCCACAGAGACTCCGGTGTTCAATAGCTCAAGAACAGGAATTTAACTAGGAAGAAAGCAATGTAATTGAATTAAAAGCAATGCAAGAAAGTAAGCAGATAGCAAAGATTGTTGGTTGTGAAAGCAAGTTATTAAGAGCGCTAGGTCTAGGGCGTTCTCAGGAAATCAGACAAGCAGACAGTTCATTCAGCAAGGATCTAATTAAGCACAGTTCTAGAACTCAAAACACAGATATAGAATTAACCAAATTCCTTTGCGATAATTCTCAAAGTCTAAGTGCAGCAAACCAAACTTTCGTTTGCGAGAACTAACAGATTAAACCAGCTTTAATTCCAAGTTTGATATGTTCACAATTATCCTAAACCAAACTTCCGTTTGCGCAAAATTTAATTGCCCAATTTAATTAGTTCAGATTCCTAAACCCCACTTCCGTGACGTATTTAGCAACCTAAGATCTAGATTCTAATTGATCAGGTTAGAACTAGCTTTAAGCAAAATTAAATTGAAGAACAGATATAGTTTGAATCCTTAACTGAAATTGAACAAGTCTAGCAGGTCATGAAATCCTATGTGAGAAACCCTAAACCTAACAAGGAATCTACTCAGACATGATTGATGAAAACATAATCATAGAAATAATAGATTGCATAAAAGATAAAAGATTAAAGGGGTTCGAAATCTTCTCCAAATACAGATGATGTAACAGGTTCAGATCAGCCCCAAAAGCTCTAAAAATCCTCTGCTCTTAATTATGAAAGCGTATCTGATAAAAACAGCTAAAACTTAATTATATAGGTATAATCTCGGCCAGGGGCTTCTTTGTAAATATCAGGAACTTCTGGATCAAAGTGCAATATCTTGATTCTTCTAAACCGCCGAGTTTTGGCCCATCTCGCTGGTGCATCGATCGATGCTAGGCATGCAACGATCGACACCTTTCTCTGTTTCGGACAGTGAACTCTATCTCTCGGCCAAACACTCCAAAATCTCCAAAAAGCTCCATTATCTCCAATTTAGCTCCAAACCTGATTATACCTGTAAAAGACTCTAAAAGAACACAAAAGACACTAAAAACACAACTATATCATGGCATAAAACCGGTAAAAACCATGATATATCAACTCCCCCACACTTAGCCTTTGCTTGCCCTCAAGCAAAACACAGAACTAAAGCTTGGTGAAGAGGTTTGAAAACTTTCAGAAACTCATTTCATCCTAGAAGCTACAATACTCAGATTCCCCTTAGTAAACCACTGAAAAAATCAATTACAGGATATCAAGACCAACATGTACTTCCCCCACACTTAGCAAATGTCCTAAGTAAACTCCACAATCACATTCAAGCATTCAAATTCTCCCTACTGACTTCTGCAAGTATTTAAGTGCGGTCTCACCTAAGGAGTATCGATCAAAGGGCACATGGATTCTTACCTTATCAGCTCTAGACCACCATACTATCTTTCTCTAGTCCCTTTCTTCTCTTTCCCTTCTTTAACAACTGATTTTTCCCCATTGGGTATCATTTTTTTTTTATCAGTGTTCTTCCCGTTATGGGGTGTACTTTGGACACATTCCATGGATCACATGAGAGAAAATAGTGTTTGCTACCATTCCCATGACCAATTCGGAGTTACTAACTCATCCTCAGTTTATTATCTTTTTTTTTTTTTACTTTATAGAAGGGGAGAAGGGAACTAAATAGGATAGGTTGACAGGCTGTGTCAGAACTAACAAGGGAATCCGACACAAAGTATACCAAGCCCTTAGGTGAGAAATCTAAGTCAGTATTAAATTGAAGTCAGTAAAAGGATCCTCTGATACCTGAAGTGATGTGGGTGTTCCCAGTAGGTTGATCTGTGATGGGGTTTTCTAATAGTCAGAGATAGATCCTGCAACTTCATCCCAATGGTTACTTAAGTTCCTGCAAGTCTTGTAAATCTTCTCAGAAAATCATAGTTTCTTACTTAAACAATTTTGACTCAATAAAACAAATTTTTTTTTTGAAAAACGGACTGACTCTTAAGAAAACAGAAAACAAAAGTCAGTAGCACCTCCCCCACACTTAAGACACACTGTCCCCAGTAGTGTCCAGCGAAGGATCGGTAAAAAGAAAATAAAAAATTGAAAAGATGAAATTATGTCGGTCGGGTTACCTCTGTCGCTCAGGCATCGATCGTTGCACTAAGTGCATCGACCGTTACTTGGCGATTTTCGTGTATGATCGATCGTTGCTCAGGACCGCAACGATCGCTGCAATGCGATTCCTTCCGTGTTGTGACGATCGACACAGAAGTGCGTCGATCGACGCACTGCGATTTTGTCCGAGACCTGCAAACATAACTGCACCAAAAACAAAAACAAACGTAAAATCCTAACAAAAACACCAAAAATTAAGTAGAAAAACACCAGTACCTAATGGTGGGTTGCCTCCCACCCAGCGCTTGTTTAAGGTCAATAGCTTGACCGGACGGAAAGAGATCGGACTCATGGCGGTTTCAACAGAGACTTTGAGTGTCTCTGTGAATGTCTCCTCATCCAAGGTGGCGTATAAGCATTCAGATCATGAGATCTTCCAAGGAACGAATGGGAAGGGTCAGGGTGGGAGTGTAGCTTCGGCGGGATTCTTTGTTTCCCTGCATTCAAAGTCAATGGATTAGGAGGTTTGAGCTTTGGTGATTTGGACCTTACCTTTGACGTATATCTGATGTCTGGAGCTTTCTGCTTATGAGCAGTTGCAGGTACTGAAGATGTTAGAGCAGGTTCAAGAGGAACCGCCATCTTCTTCTCTCCACTATCAGATACTGCAGTTCCACCAATCTGAACTTCTTCTTTCAGATGACCATCAGTGGAGATCACCTTCTTATCCATCACTTTTATGCAGTTAGCCACTTCTAGCTCTTGTTTAGAGGGTTTGTGAACCTTAGGATATGGCACTGGGGGCTTGTAGACTCGTTCTGGTACTGTTGTAGGTTTCTGGACATGTCTGCGTTCGGTGTCGATCGTTGCATGATGTGTGTCGATCGATGCAAGGCGATTCTGTTTCTCGAAAGAACTCGAAATTGCCGTCAGAATGGCGTGTCGATCGTCACTAAGGGGGTGTCGATCGGTGCATGTATCAGGCAGACAATATTCATCCAGAAAATCCGAGATTATGCTCTCTTCTTCACCTAGCAAGTCAATCTCATCCCTTATGTTCACATCATTGATGTGCAGCTTCCGTTCAGCTCTCTTAGCTTCATTTTGACTCTCTATCGCTGCATCCAGCTCCTCCATATGTGTGCTCAAAGATTCGAACTTCTCATTCAAGTCTTCAAACAACGCATCCATCTTTGAGTTGAAGGACATATCAATCTGTTGTTGTCTCTTAAGATACTGCTCCATCATGATTTCCATTCTGCTCTCATGAGCTGTAGGTGCAGGCGGTGCTTGGTAAGAAGAAATACCCCAGTTCCTTGTAAAGGGTTTCTGAAAAGCAGATCCGTGACTATAGAATCCAGTTCCAGCTATCTGTGAACTGTCAACCTCTGAGCTGAAAATATCATTCCGACACATCGTCCTGACGATCTCTTAGTGTCTTCGCGATTCAGCGAAGTGTGTCGATCGATGCAAGAAGGGCGTCGATCGATGCAATGCGAAATCAGAGAAAACAGAAAAATAAATCAGCAAAAATAAAAGAAAAAAATAAAAACAAAAACGAAAAGAAAAAGAAAAATCCTAGTAAAACCCTAAGTTCTAAGCTATCGAAGACTCAAAGAGTCCCCGACAACGGCGCCAAAAACTTGATAGGTCAAGAATTAATCCCTATACTAAACTGCAAGTGCACAACAATATCAATGTAGTATATAGGATATCGAAATCCACAGAGACTCCGGTGTTCAATAGCTCAAGAACAGGAATTTAACTAGGAAGAAAGCAATGTAATTGAATTAAAAGCAATGCAAGAAAGTAAGCAGATAGCAAAGATTGTTGGTTGTGAAAGCAAGTTATTAAGAGCGCTAGGTCTAGGGCGTTCTCAGGAAATCAGACAAGCAGACAGTTCATTCAGCAAGGATCTAATTAAGCACAGTTCTAGAACTCAAAACACAGATATAGAATTAACCAAATTCCTTTGCGATAATTCTCTAAGTCTAAGTGCAGCAAACCAAACTTTCGTTTGCGAGAACTAACAGATTAAATCAGCTTTAATTCCAAGTTTGATATGTTCACAATTATCCTAAACCAAACTTCCGTTTGCACAAAGTTTAATTGCCCAATTTAATTAGTTCAGATTCCTAAACCCCACTTCCGTGACGTATTTAGCAACCTAAGATCTAGATTCTAATTGATCAGGTTAGAACTAGCTTTAAGCACAATTAAATTGAAGAATAGATATAGTTTGAATCCTTAAATGAAATTGAACAAGTCTAGCAGGTCATGAAATCCTATGTGAGAAACCCTAAACCTAACAAGGAATCTACTCAGACATGATTGATGAAAACATAATCATAGAAATAATAGATTGCATAAAAGATAAAAGATTAAAGGGGTTCGAAATCTTCTCCAAATACAGATGATGTAACAGGTTCAGATCAGCCCCAAAAGCTCTAAAAATCCTCTGCTCTTAATTATGAAAGCGTATCTGATAAAAACAGCTAAAACTTAATTATATAGGTATAATCTCGGCCAGGGGCTTCTTTGTAAATATCAGGAACTTCTGGATCAAAGTGCAATATCTTGATTCTTCTAAACCGCCGAGTTTTGGCCCATCTCGCTGGTGCATCGATCGATGCTAGGCATGCAACGATCGACACCTTTCTCTGTTTCGGACAGTGAACTCTATCTCTCGGCCAAACACTCCAAAATCTCCAAAAAGCTCCATTATCTCCAATTTAGCTCCAAACCTGATTATACCTGTAAAAGACTCTAAAAGAACACAAAAGACACTAAAAACACAACTATATCATGGCATAAAACCGGTAAAAACCATGATATATCAGTAATGAATGGAAGTTAATGAATAATGAGATGTTGGAGAGTTAGTAATCTTACTAACTCTAAACCGACAGATCGAGGACTTATTAAAAAATACTTAGGAAGGGATAAGTAAAATAAATAGTGTGATTGATGGGCCGTCTACGAGATTAGTAATCCACTAATCCCAAGGTAGCAGATTGAATGAGTAAAGGTTAAGGACATATTAAAAGACTAATAAACCTAAATAACTGTTTGTGTGGTGTTGTGATTATTGATTGTGTGATTGTGTATCTACTTTGGTGTTGGGCTGAGTAGACTGTTGATTATTTGTGTGATTGTGTATCTACTTCGGTGTTGGGCCGAGTAGACTGTTTATTGCTTGATTGTTTATCTACTTCGGTGTTGGGCCGAGTAGACTGTTGATTGCGTGATTGTTGATCTACTTCGGTGTTGGGCCGAGTAGACTGTACTGGTAGATAGTACAAAACCGGATAGGTTCGGGTGATGTGGAGTTTGGTGGTAGGATTTGCAGAATATATTGGGAGTGGTGACTGGATTTATTTTATGTTGACCTTGTCGGTCTTGCGTGATAGAGTCCCAATGAGTCTGCTTGTTTACTTTACTGTTATTAGGACTCTATAGGGTGCGTTAGATCCCGCAAGTCTAGAGATGGTGTTCCAGTACTTCCGACCCGATTGAATCCTCGGGTAGTTACCTAATCGGTTCACGGCCCTTCGGGTGGTGATTCTGGTTATGGTGTTAACCTTGACGCCGGTAGGTGTGTGGTCCGGAGAATACGGGGTCACGTCCTAGGGCCGGACGGCATGGAAGCTTTGGTTATCTAGGGGTAACCCGAGTCACCGCGTATCGATTGACAGAGAACGGTGTCCTAGTCGTTGGACTTTGTGTTTTCGTCTAGGAGTGGTGGGAAGTTTTAGTTACCGTAGGGTAGCTAAATGTTCCCGTGGAAGTTTCCGAGTTCGCGTTTGGGGCCCATGGTATGGAGATTTTGTTAGAAATACATTTAGTGTAGATAGAGTCTAATCGAGGGCATGTGCCGCAGTGTTATCGATTTTCTTCGTTGATGTTAGGCGTTGTTATGCTTTTGTGTTATGGAGCTCATCACGTCTTGGTAGCACGTGATCATCTATTGTTCTTGATTGTTATTTTGGGTTTGGGCGAGATTATTAGATTATTAGCAGCCTTTAGTTGGGAGCCGTCTCACTGGGTAATCTTAGATTGCTCATTAGACTCTTTTTGTGTTTTTCAGGTTTGGCGTAGCTTGGCGGACGCGTAGGACACTCAGAGTAGTCTCGGGTTAGCATTGGGTGTCAGTTTTTTAATGTATTTTGACTTATTTTCGGTTTCGGATTTTATTGAGATCTCGCTAAATGATTTGTATTAGACAGTATATTGTTATGAATAAGATTTATATTTTTAAGCAATAAAAACGGAATAATTCCCTGATATATGGTTTAGTCCGAACCGAACACAACTCGTGGAAGCGGTACTGGTTGAAAAGCCTTGTATCGTGGAAACGAGGTAAACAAAGTAAAAGGTGGATTGGTTTGAGCCTTTGTCTCAAACCGGACTGTCTTTTGCTTTCGTATTGTGACAAACTCTTCTCGTATGACTGCTCGGGTTCGATCGGTTATGTTCTTGTTTGATTGTTGGTCAGTCAACTCGTTGGTCAGCGGAAAATGGGAAGGGGCGTTACAAAAGGTGGTATCAGAGCATGATTCGTCAGGGATTCGAAAATTCCGATTTTTCAAAGTTTTTAATGTTTTATCGAGTCGAAATGTGTCGCCAATGCAACCGTTAGGAATCCGAGTCGCGTCCGTCAACCCGGGGAATGGGTATCTTATTAGGATTGTGCTAATCATTTGGTGTTTTGTTGCAGTCACGCAACAGAGTTGTCCTCGGAGGAATTGTGTGTGTGTGGTTACAACGACCAGATGTGTGACATCAGCGTGGATGATTTTGAGTCCGTTGGATATACCCCAGCTAGTCTGTGTCCGTACTTCCAGCATGCGGAGTGTTCATGTGTTTCGCGGCCAATCCCGGATCAGAAGTGGGCATACATCATGGTGGACTATTCAAATTATCCAAGCCTTAGGAGTTCAAGGAAATTTAGCCGTAGCCGCCTTCACCAACTGTTTGTCAGTCACTACCATTTCCTTTGGTGTCAATCCTACCAGTCCGATCAGGCGCCAGTTCCAGCATCTCAGCCGTCGCCACCAATGCAGCTTCCGTCTTGTCACACTTGCCGCCAAGTAAGACATTTTGCTCCTTTCCGTCATGATGGACCGTTCTACCAAGATCGCGTCACTCCAGAACCACCACTACCACACTCATTCCATCCTCCTGGTGCACCTGCCGGTTGTGAGATCTGAGATTCACACCAAGGATTTGTAATCGTGGATTTGGAATTTTGGATATAAAGATGATATAGAATTCCTATGAATCAAAGACTTTATTGAGGTTTAACGTCGAGATAGAACAAACATAGTCGAATAGAGAGTACAAAGTATGAAAGTTGAGCTATCTAGTCGAAGTGTTCTTGATTAGGGTTGGAATGTCTTGAATGAATCTCCACTTCTTCTTTAAATAGTCTCGACTTTTATCTTCTTATCCTGATCTTTCGGCCTCGCCGTAACAACGATATCCGGGATTTGCGGGAATCGGTTTAACTAACGAAGACCAAGTCGTTCTTCCTCTACTAATTCACAGAAAATAATGGTTTACAAAAAAGAAATGGCATAAAAAAGTCGTATATATATATATTATGCATTTTTAAAAATCCCGTGGATAGGAACTAATATCAAAGTAATTCTTATAATTAAATAATAGAATTATATTATTTCAATTCAAGTTTTTGGTTATTTTGGCTGGATGAATCTTAGCGATGACTTAATTATAATTAAGTCCTAAGTCATTGGATGATTGTATCATTAACTATTTCTTTATTTTGGTGTGAGGAACTTATCATGAATCCACTGGTTTCTGTTGCTTCGGTTATTGCTGCTGGGTTGGCTGTTGGGCTTGCTTCTATTGGACCTGGGGTTGGTCAAGGTACAGCTGCAGGTCAAGCTGTCGAAGGTATCGCGAGACAACTTGAGGCAGAAGGAAAAATAAGAGGTACTTTATTGCTTAGTTTGGCTTTTATGGAAGCTTTAACCATTTATGGCCTGGTTGTAGCATTAGCGCTTTTATTTGCGAGTCCTTTTGTTTAATCCTAGAAATAATAAAATTCTGAATTTTTTTTTCATAGTTTTTTTAATTCTATCAAGATTTAACTCCTACAATTTTTCATTGAGAAAACAACCCTTGGGAAGGACTAATTTGAGGGTGGGGAATTAGCACATCGATTCGCTTTCTTCCTTCCCCTTATTCTTTTAGTTTAATGGAAACTTTTTTTTTTTAAGGAGTGTTGCGCAAAAAGGAGGTTTAGGTTTTTAAAAATTGACATAAAACTTGGTCTCAAATTCTAGCTTAATTCTAATTAAGTCTCATTATTATTATTTTCTAAACCCAAAGATTCACAGTAAGGATAAAGAATCCTGAAACAAGGAAATCCAATTTTCAATTGTTTGAACAACTAGATCAGAATGAAGAATCAATTTTGATTCTAAAAAAAAAATGAGACAAACAAAAAAAGGGTTAGAGACTACTCAATAAAAAGAGTACTTAAGGATTCTATGTTGAGATATTTGAGAGTTATTTAACTTGAGTTACGAGAGTACGAATGTTACGAATGTTTTATATGAAAAAAGATATTTACGGTTTCAATACTGGCTAATTGATTTAATGTTTTTATTAATCTATTTAATATTTGAATTTTATACAGAGAGTTAACTTCTACTCATTGCATTTTTTTCTCGAGCCGTACGAGGTCAAAGCCTCTTATATGTTTCTAGGGGGGGTATTATTCATATACATCTATCCCAATGAGCCGTTTATCGAATCGTTGCAATTGATGTTCGATCCCGAAGAGAAGGAAGAGATCTTCGGAAGGTGGGTTTTTATGATCCGATAACTAATCAAACTTATTTAAATCTTCCTGCTATTCTCGATTTCCTTAAAAAGGGCGCTCAACCAACAAGAACAGTTCATGATATTTCAAAGAAGGCATGGATTTTTACGGAATTAAGTCTTACTAAAACGAAATTGAATTAATGAAATATAAAAAAGAGGATGTGAAAGACTCATCTATAGCTTGGTATCAAATTTTATCTACTCTTTTCTTTCCTCCTCTTTCGTTTCCATCATATTTATTTTGATTTATTAGAATTTCTATTTATTATTAGTATTCTTCCTAAGGTACGAAAACTAAAAAATACCCTGCTAACAACTACCATGTTTTATAATTATAAACAAATTTATGAAAATTTTTTTGGATCTATAGAAATTCTCATTTTTTTATAAATACAAAATTTTATTGTATAGAAAATAATACTGTATATAAAATAATATATTACTTTAATAAATATATATATATTATTATATTAATAATGAAAGGCCATAAAAAATGGGTCTAAAAAAGTATATATAAAAAGATTTTAGGGTCCTCTTCTATCGAGCTCGAGCTCGAGCTCGATCGCCTCTCGTTCCGATGTTATTTGGGCCTTGGTCAAATCATAGTCCCATGGGCCCAGAATCTATGACAATCGAACTCGTTTCCTTGATTGCGGATCGGGCTCATGATTATGGGCCCTTGTTTTGTCTGTTAATGGGCCGGATTTCCTAGAGGGAAATCCAGCGCATACAATAGCCTCCCAGCCCATTAACTTGGACGAGTCGAGGTTAATGGGCGGTGGACGTCCTCGAGAAAACACGCGCATGCCTTGGGTGTTTAAAAATATAATAATTTCCTTTGCCCAGTCCGTAGATCTAATTTCGATCGAACGGCCGAGATCTAGCGCGTGGATCGAACTGACCTGCTCATAGCGCGTTGACGGCTATGACTTAATCATCAGCCGCTTACTCATATCCGTCGATCTTAAATCGACGGTCGAGATCTCAAGGGGTTGGAGGATCTTAACTGCTTCGATTTCCTCGTAATGATTACGAATCCGAAATCGAACGGTTGAGATCGTGGGATACAGAAGATCCCGTAGATCTCGAGGGGGGGGGGGAGAAGCACGAGATGGCTTTAAAGGGAAGTTACCTTGAACGATTCCCATTACTGCTCGCGATACAAATAGGCAAGGTAACTTCTTTTCTTTTACTTTAGTTGTCGTTTGCGATTTTCTATTTCTCGCTCTAGGTTTATCGTCTCAAAGCTTTCGCTCTCTAGAATTCTTTCTTTCTTCTTCTCCGATTCAGATACATTGATCGTTATGGCTGCGAGAGAAACGAGGGGAATGAGCACTTCTCAGCCGGCGGGGGCCGTTTGGTCCGCACCCCCAGTCCAGGCTGAATCTGGGAAACCTCCAAAAGTTGAGATCTAAGTGCCGGATTCCTGCCGGAGTCGAGATGGTGATTCAGCTCTCGACGGAGTCTCCAGAGAACTTCCGGGACAGGTATTGCTGTGCATCCTACACTTATTTCGATAAGTGTGGGCTTTTCTTCCCAATCCCGCGCCTCCTTTGTTGGTTTTTGGCCCAACTTCAGCTTGCGTTTCCTCAGATGACCCCGAACTTCGTTCGGTACGTCATCGGGCTTGGCGTCAGGGCGGCCGAGGAGGGGATCAATTTTGGGGCCGAGGAACTCATGAGAGTTTGCTCGGTTAAGCATAACACCCGGGCTCCAGGGACGTATTACCTTTCTCCCCGCTTCGGGAAGGTGCTCGAAGAGATCCCAGATAGGGATCAATGGCGAGATCGCAATTTCTTTTTCAAAATCAGCAACCACTCGGTTGGCGATTTTGATTTTTTTTGTTGTACCGAGGTAGTGGGCCACCGGAGTTGGTTAGGTTTCTAAGTTCTTGCTAGCTGATGTATTTTACGATGTTCGTCGAACCGCTCCTAACCCCCTTTTCTGTTTGCGCTGTAGAAGCTCCTGAGTCACTCGCCTTAAATCCGATAACAGAAGCGTTGTTAGCTCGCCTGAGAGAGGGGGATATCAACTGGGACAACTTCACGGCGGAGTGCATACCAGCCGATTTAGGCCCCGCAGCTCGTCCTCCTGCTCAGGCACAGACTCGAACCCGTCGAGTTGCGCCGGTCGCGCAGGTCCCTTGTCGGCTGCCTTTAGCTCGAGAAGTCCAGCCCGCGCTCCGCATCGTTGAGTGTACTGGAGAAAGTAAGCAATTCACTTGGTTTGTATAGAGGTTTTCTTACTATATATGCCTTTTTATCGAAGTGACTTGAGTTCCTTTTATCCGCAGATCGGCCCGCCTCGGACGACAGCTCTACCGCCAGTACTCCTCCCCACGAAAAGATGTCGTGAAGAGCGAGCAGCCGCATGAACGGGAAGGATCCCGTCGATTTGGTGACTTGAGCAACACCATTCTTTTTGCAATGGGCGAAGCTCCTCCTCCTCCCCCTTCGATCCCTCCTCCTAACCCTGTTCAAGTCTCTCTTTCTCCGGCTAAGGAATCCGGAGAAGCGACCGTGGAGGCGGAGGATCTACCTCCCTCTTTGACCGGGCGAGAAATAGCTCAGGTCCCGTATGGAGAGCTTGCTTTACGCGACCCTCGGTCGAACGGCCCGAGGGGTTTAAATGGCCTAAGTCGGGATGGCTCTCTTCCTCCGGCATCGAAGCGTCAAAGGACTGACGCAGAAGTGAGCTCGAGGAGATCGAGCCAAAATGTCGAGGTGAGGACTGCCTCTTCCGGGTTCTCCGGATCTTTTAACTGGCACTTCAGGCACCAGAAGGAGTGTTGATATACTATGGATTTTAGGGATTTTAGCCATGGTATATATCTTATTTATCGAGTCTTTTATTATGTTTTGGAGTCTTTTTAGTATGTTTACATGTCTAGACATGTTTGGAGCTGAATTGGAGACTATGGAGCTATTTGGAGCATTTTGGAGCATTGACCCGAGAGATGGACTTCACTGTCAAATTCACAGACCGGTGTCGATCGACACATCATGTGCAATGATCGACACAAGGTCGACGCAGACAAATTCTCGGCGTTTAATGAGAAGAGTTTGAATATTGCAACTTTACCCAGAAGTTCCTCATAATTACAAAGAAGCCCCAGCCGACTTTAGACCATTATATTAGGGTTTAAGCCATTGTTTAGGCTACGCTTTTCTTAAGTCTTATTTTATTTTCAGAGAGAGTTAGGGGCTGATCCTGATCTCGAAAGAGACAGGATTTTGAACCCCAGTTCTTTATTTGATTTTATAATACTTGGTTTTCTATTCATGATGTTTTTTGTTCTGATGATCATGTCTGAGTAGATTACCTCTTAAGTTTAGGGATTCTCATTAGGGATTTCATGGAATTATAGGTTGATAGATCTGTAGGGATTCATATATGTTAGTTCTTCATCTAGGATTGTTCTTACTGCTTAATATGAAGTAGCTATCCAGATTTATGATGTTAGGTTGATTGATACAACGGCAGTTGGTTAATTATCTAGAAAGAACCTTGATGAGCAATTTAATTACTCGCAAAGGAATTTGGTTTAATTAGATTGTGAACATATCGAACTTGGAATTAAAGCTGGTTTAATTGTTAGTAATTGCAAATGAATTTGGATTGCTGCACTTAGACTTAGAGAATTCTCGCAACGACAGTTGGTTAATTCTATATCTGTGTTTGAGTTCTAGAATAGCTCTTAATTAGGTCCCGATTGATTGATTGCTCGTGTTCCTGATCTCCTGAGAACTCCCTTGACTTAACGCTTCGCTTCCTTGCTCACAAACTCGCTTGATTTACTTTCTGATGTCTGATTTACTGCTTTCACATTACTTTCACCTAGTTTAATCTTTTCTGTTCTTAATCTATCGTTGACCGGAGTCCCTGTGGATTCGATACCCTAAGTACTACAACTACATCACTGTGCACTTGCAGTTAGAATAGGGATTAAAACTCGACCTATCAAGTTTTTGGCGCCGTTGCCGGGGACTCTTTTGAGTCTCCGATAGATTTGAACTTAGGGTTTAGACTAGGTTTTTCGTTTTTATTTTTTGTTACTAATTTTTTTTCTTTTCTGTTCTTGCGTTTCAGGTACGCCTGTAATCGCCCTACATCGATCGACACGGTCCTGTGTGTCGATCGTTGCATTCTCGAGCTTGCATCGATCGACGCTACTCTGCATCGATCGACACATCGCGTAAGATGATGAGAATGATGGAACAGATGTTGGAAAATCAGCAGAATAACTCGTTCTGCAGAGGCTATGGTTCCTATTCATTCACCAGGAATTATGAATCTCCATCATATCAGCTTTTAGCATGATGGTAAGCTGATGAGCATGATGGAGCAGTTGTTGAAAAGACAGGAAGATGATTTGAACTACATCAATAGCTTTGGATTCCAAGGAAACAGGTTTGGTAATCAGCAAGGTAATTCTTATCAGAGAGCCTATTGATTATCTTCTTATCAGACACCTCCTGCTGCTAATGCTTATAAGAGCAAGATGGAATCCATGATGGAGCAGTTGCTAGAGGATCAGGCTAGGACTGCTGTAAACTTCGACAGGAAGCTGGATGCTATGCATGAAAATCTGAATGGGAAGTTTGAATCCTTAAGCACACATGTGAAGAAGCTAGATGTCCAAGTTCAGCAGACAGCTGGAGCAATAAAAAGACAAATGAAGCTGGGAAAGCTGAACAGTACATATCCATCAAAGTTGTGACCTTAAGAGATGAAATTGAGTTGCTAGGTGAAGAAGAGAGCATAATCTCGGATTTTCTGGATGATTATTGTCTGTCTGAGACATGCATCGATCGACACACACTTGATGTCGATCGATGCAACCCCGATCCGTCTAATGGAATTGAGCATAATCGCCTTGTGTCGATCGACACACCCTATGCATCGATCGACACAGATGGCAGACGAGACCAGAAGCCTGCAACACTCCAGGAACGAGTCTATAAGCCCTTTGTGCCATATCCCAAGGTTCTTAAACCGTCTAACCAAGAGCTAGAAGTGGCTAACTGCATGAAAGTGATGGATAAGGAGTTGAATGAAACTCCACCAGCTGAAGCTTCGCGAGTTCACCCTTGTGTGTTGAGAGATGGCAGACGAGACCAGAAGCCTGCAACACTCCAGGAACGAGTATATAAGCCCTTTGTGCCATATCCCAAGGTTCTTAAACCGTCTAACCAAGAGCTAGAAGTGGCTAACTGCATGAAAGTGATGGATAAGGAGCTGAATGAAACTCCACCAGCTGAAGCTTCGCGAGTTCACCCTTGTGTGTTGAGAGATGCAAAGAAGATGATCTCCACTGATGGTCATTTGAAAGAAGAAGCTCAGATTGGTGTTACTACAGTATCTGATAGTGGAAAGAAGAAGATGGCGGTCCCTCTTGAACCTGCTCTAACATCTTCAGAGCCTGCAACTGCTCATAAGCAGATAGCTCCAAACATCAGATCTGCACCGAAGGTAAGGTATAAATCACCTAAGCTTAAACCTCCTGACCACATTGTTTTGAATGCAGGAAAACGCAGTGTCCCACCCAAGCTTTGCTCCCGCCCTGATTCTGTTTATTCATTCCTTGGAAAGCCTTATGATCTGAAAGCCTATACACCTCCTTGGATGAAGAGATATTCACAGAGACATTCAAAGTATCTGTTGAAACCACCATGAACCAAATCTCTGTCCCATAGTCAAGCTAATGACTAAAAACAAGCGCTGAGTGGGAGGCAACCCACTGTTAGGTTCGTTTTGTTTTTGTTTTTCGTTTTGATTTGGTATTTTTAATTTTATGTTTTGTGTGTTCAAAGGCGAGAGAAACATGCAAAATCGCACTGCATCGATCGCCACACATAGTGCATCGGTCGACGCAGTTGCGATTTCTGGTTAGCCGATTCGATTGCGTTTCAGACACCAGTTATTTAAATAACCGTGCGCATATTCGCCTTGCATCGATCGACACCCTTGTGGCATCGATCGACACAGGGCGACGACAGTAAGTAATATGTAACTTTTCGGTTTGTTTCAATTTGATTATTTTTTTCACCGATCCTGGGCTTGATTACACTGGGGACAGTGTAGTTTAAGTGTGGGGGAGGTAGCTACTGACGCACGCTTTTGTTTTCTTATGAGTCAGTCTTGTTTTTCAAAAATTTGTTTTATTGAGTCAAAATTGTATGAAACTATGATTTTCCGAGGAAACTTTTTACATGAACAGGAACTAAGTGACCATTGGACAGACTTGCATGGCCTCTATGACTGTTAGAAAACCCAACACGGATCAGCCTACTGAGAACACCCATATCACTTCAGGTATCAGATGATCCTTTTACTGACTTCACCTTAATACTGACTTAATTTTCTCACCTAAGGGCTTGGTATACCTTGAGTCGGATTCCTTTGTTAGTTCTGACACAGCCGGTAAACCTGTCCTATTTGGTTCCCTTCTCCCCTTCCATAAAGTAAAAAAAAAAAGAGAATAATAAAATGAGGATGAGCTAGTAGCTCCGAAGTGGTCTCTGGGAGTGGTAGCTACAACTATCATATCCTGTGCATCCATGAAATGTGTCCAAAGTACACCCCAAAACGGGAAGAACACTGATAAAAAAATAAAATGATACCCAGTGGGGAAAAATCAGTTGTTAAGGAAGGGAAAAGAGAAGAAAGGGACCAAAGAAAGATAGTATGGTGATCTAGAGCTGACAAGGTAAGAGTCCATGTGCCCTTTGATCGATAATCCTTAGGTGAGACCGCACTTAATATTCTTAAGAAGTCAGTAGGGTGAATTTGAATTACTTGAATGTGATTGTGGAGTTTACTTGGGACAGTTGCTAAGTGTGGGGGAAGTACATTGTGGTCTTGAGTTCTGCAGGAAAGTTTTCAGTGATTTACAAAGTGAATGTGAATGCGATAGTTCCTAGGAAAAAATGAGTTTCTGTGTTTTCAAACTTCTTTTCTTATACTTTGGTTCTATACTTGCTTGAGGGCAAGCAAGAGCTAAGTATGGGGGAGTTGATATACCATGGATTTTAGGGATTTTAGCCATGGTATATATCTTATTTATCGAGTCTTTATTATGTTTTGGAGTCTTTTTAGTATGTTTACAGGTCTAGACATGTTTGGAGCTGAATTGGAGATTATGGAGCTATTTGGAGCATTTTGGAGCATTGACCCGAGAGATGGACTTCACTGTCAAATTCACAGACCTGTGTCGATCGACACATCATGTGCAATGATCGACACAAGGTCGACGCAGACAAATTCTCGGCGTTTAATGAGAAGAGTTTGAATATTGCAACTTTACCCAGAAGTTCCTCATAATTACAAAGAAGCCCCAGCCGACTTTAGACCATTATATTAGGGTTTAAGCCATTGTTTAGGCTACGCTTTTCTTAAGTCTTATTTTATTTTCAGAGAGAGTTAGGGGCTGATCCTGATCTCGAAAGAGACAGGATTTTGAACCCCAGTTCTTTATTTGATTTTATAATATTTGGTTTTCTATTCATGATATTTTCTGTTCCGATGATCATGTCTGAGTAGATTACCTGTTAAGTTTAGGGATTCTCATTAGGGATTTCATGGAATGATAGGTTGATAGATTTGTAGGGATTCATATCTGTTAGTTCTTCATCTAGGATTGTTCTTACTTCTTAATCTGAAGTAGCTATCCAGATTTATGATGTTAGGTTGATTGATACAACGACAGTTGGTTAATTAGCTAGAAAGAACCTAGATGAGCAATTTAATTACTCGCAAAGGAATTTGGTTTAATAAGATTGTGAACATATCGAACTTGGAATTAAAGCTGGTTTAATCTGTTAGTAATTGCAAAGGAATTTGGATTGCTGCACTTAGACTTAGAGAATTCTCGCAACGACAGTTGGTTAATTCTATATATGTGTTTGAGTTCTAGAATAGCTCTTAATTAGATCCCGATTGATTGATTTCCCGTGTTCCTGATTTACTGAGAACTCCCTAGACTTAACGCTTCGCTTCCTTGCTCACAAACTCGCTTGATTTACTTTCTGTTGTCTGATTTACTGCTTTCACATTACTTTCACCTAGTTTAATCTTTTCTGTTCTTAATCTATCGTTGACCGGAGTCCATGTGGATTCGATACCCTAAGTACTACAACTACATCACTATGCACTTGCAGTTAGAATAGGGATTAAAACTCGACCTATCAAGTATCCGATTGCGGACGACCCAAAGGGCGTGGCCTACCCGCTAAGGCATTTTAAGCCTGCGGGCGTTCAGCTTCCTGCTGTTGGGGACATGGCCCTCGGTGATTCTTATACCGAGATGATGGCGGCCATCGGGAAGGTGATGGTTTCCTTCCTTTGCTTTCTTAATTTGTATCAATTTCTTCGCTCTTATCTTAACATTCGCATGCATTTTTGCAGGCCTTAGAGGCTACGAGCAGGTTCGTGGCCAGATCCGATCGTGAATTGCGCAAAGTGCCGTAATCGAGGGAGCTTGAGTCCGTCGAGAAGACGGTGGGTGACCTGAACGCACAGATGCAGGAAGCCCTGGCTAGGGAGGGGGAGCTGAAGACAAAGCTGGCCGGGTTCGAAGGGGTGGAGGCTCGACTGATGATCCTTGAAAATCAGGAGGAGGATCTCACTCAGAAGCTGAATGTGGCCATAAATCGAACTTTGGCCGCGGAGCAAGCAAGCCGAGTCGCGGAAGAGGCAAGTCGAGCTGCGGCTACGCGAGCTGCGAAATGCCAGACCGACTTGGAAAAGGTCCTTGCTGATCGAGAGCTTGACATCAAGGTTACGGCTCACGAGGCAAAGAAGGGGTTGAACGGCCGATACCTCAAGATTCTTGAGGGGATCAAGGCGAAAGAGGGCCAAAGGAAGGTCACAAAGAGCGCCGAGATAATGCTTCAGGAGGCCTTGTCCAATATCGCGCTTATCGCTGAGTTTGCTTCCGGGGAGCTGGATCTGACCAAGGAGGTTCTGGACTTGGCTGAGAAGAAGAAGTTGGCCATGGAGGAGATGAACGCCGCAGCCGTGTCGGACTTCAGCATTAGCAAGCTCAACTTGCCAGGCGATGTCAGACAACTCGGTGATCCTAGCGCGCCCCTCGAACCTCCCGACCAGGATTAGCTCGAGAATTAGCGACGAGGTCGAGGGGCAGCTCAAGGGTGAGGCGGCATGCGACCAGGCAGGGGATCGAGACGAGGCTTCTTCTCCTTCGAAGCAATTCTAAGTTTTTGTTGTTATTGCCCGAAAGGGTTTTAATTTCTTTTTCAGACTTTTGTTGCACGAGGGGATTTTTATGTATCTGGTGTTGCTTTTTAGTGGGCTTTTGCGAACTCGAGGACGTTAAGTCCTCTTCTCTCTTTTTTTTTTATGAACTACTTTGAACCTTTCATGCCTTAGCATAGAATTGGCTGTTTAATGCCTTAGCATAGAATTAGAAATTTGACAGCTCGAACCTCTAAGGAGGGGTCGAATAAATAACTTGGCTTGAATTGCCTTAGGAAGTTCTCTACGAACTTTTAAATTGATTGTATTCGAGCTCGAGCTCGTGCTCAAAAATTACTCGAGGTACAACCCTTTCAAGATGTATAGCTCGAGCTTGGCGTTGAATAAAAATTTCTAATATATGATGAATTGGAGTAGACTTACATAGATTCGTTTTGGGTATTTGCGAATATTGCTTTGTATGAAACAACTATCTCGTTTCGGCTGAATCGATGTAGGCTTAACCTAGTTGTTTTGCTTAAGGGGGTAGCCCCCCAATTCTTCTAACCTGTGTAAGTTTGGAAGAATTTTAATTTTTAAGAACCGTTTCGGGTCATTTGATTTTGAAGAGACCATTTCAGGTCGTTTATTTTGGGACGATCATTTCAGTTCGTTTGATATCGAGGGGACCATTTCAGATCGCTTGCTTTTGAAGAGACCATTTCAGGTCGCTTGAATTTGAAGAGATAATTTCATATCACTTTTATTAGAAGGGACCATTTCAGGTCGCTTAGAAGAGATAATTTCATATCACTTTTATTAAAAGGAACCATTTCAGGTCGCTTAGAAGAGATAATTTCATATCACTTTTATTAGAAGGAACCATTTCAGGTCGCTTAGAAGAGATAATTTCATATCACTTTTATTAGAAGGGACCATTTCACGTCGCTTAGAAGAGATAATTTTATATCACTTGTTTAAGGTTAAATGTAAAGACGAAGTATTTAACAACTTTAACTTTTACAAAGGAAAAAGATACCGATCGAGAGACTTATTTTGATTTCACAAAATAAGCTAGTTCGACTCCGTTCGTGGTCGCTGAACTCGATGAGAGCTTTGTACTGGGGGGCGGCTGCTCTCGATATCGAGCTGCCTATGTACCCTTTGAAGGGGATCAAGCCATTTCGTAGTTCGATTATGGGGTGTATTTCTTAGTGGAAGTACTTTTTGAGGTTGATGATATTCCAGGGTCATAGGTCGGGTTTCTGGGTTTCCACCGACTTGAGTCGGTAGACCCCGTCCTTCACAATATTGGTAACCTGGTAAGGACCTTCCCAATTTTCTCCTAACTTTCCAGCGTGTTCTTCCTTTTTATGGTCGAACGGTTTCCGTAAGACGAGCTCTCCTACTTGAAACCTTCGGGTTTTAATCCTGGAATCATAGTAGCGAGCTACGGCTTGTTGGTAGTTCTGGATTCGGGCTAATGCAAGGTTTCTCCTTTCGTCGGCGAGATCAAGCTCGTTTGTTATCATCTGATTATTAGGTTTCTCTTGCCGTGGTCATTCCTCTTTGCGGATGCTTGACACGAGGATTTCAGCTGGTACTACCGCCTCGATTCCATAAGCTAGCGAGAAGGTAGTCTCGCCAGTGGATTTGCGGGGGGGGGGGGGGGGGGGGGGGGGGGGGTAGTCCGGTAAGCCCAGAGTACGTCTGGGAGCTTGTCGCTCCAGCTCGTATTGCACTCATCGAGTCTTTTCTTAAGGCTGTTCATGATCGACTTGTTAGCTGCTTCCGCCAGTCCGTTTCCTTGAGGGTAACGAGGCGTTGAGTAAGTCAACTTTATGTTCCAGGTTCTGCAGAATGCTTTGAACGTGTTCGATATGAACTGAGGTCCGTTATCGGTGACGATCTCATGGGGTAGTCCATGTCGGCAAACGATGTTTCTATAGACGAACTCCTTAACGTGAACGTCTTTAATCTTTTGGTATGATTCTGCTTTGATCCATTTGGTGAAGTAATCTGTCATTACCAGTAGGTCCATGGCTTTCTTTCTGTCGGATGCGACTAAGGGTCCCACGATATCCATTCCCCATCACATGAACGGATAGGTCGAAGAGATCGAGGAGAGTTTTTCCAAAGGTTGGTGGATAATCGGGGCGTGCTTTTGGCACTTGTCACATTTACTGGAAAAAGATTCGCATTCGGCGGCCATAGTTGGCCAGAAATAGCCTTGCCTCTTGATTCGTATGGCCAGAGCTCGTCCTCCGGAATGACTTCCGCATGATCCGTCATGGGCCTGCGTGATCATAGCTCGGGCTTGTTTCTCATCGAGGCACTTGAGGTAAGGTCCGTAGAGACTTCTTTTGAAAAGTTCTCCTTGTGTGACGCAGTACTTGGCACTCTGTTCTTTGCGTTTTCGTGCTTCCCATTTATCGTCAAGGACTTCGCCATTCGTTATGTACCGAATGATTGGAGTTCTCCAATCCTTTCCATCAACGGGCTCGATTCCCTGACTAGTGGATGCAGTTTGGATCGGTCCATGAGGAACATTTGCAACGTAAATGACATTTCTTGGGTCGAGATCATCATCGACCTCGACGATGTCATGGCTTGTTTCCTCGTGCAATTCCTGGCGTTCGACATCGTCCTTTTTGGTAGGCTCATCCTCTTTCAAGGATAGAGCTTTTCGAGCTATGTCGATACTTGGTTTTTCGATTCCCTCGACTGGTATGATCCTTTTAAGGTTAGGATCTGACGTCGATGCCAACGCGGCTAGGGCATCGGCTGCGGTGTTTTCCCCTCGCGGGATAGTGTTAGATCAAAGAATTCGATCTGGTCAGCGAGGCTGTGGACTACCCGCAGGTATGCTTCCATTCGTTTGTCTTTGGCCTCGTAGTCGCCATGATATTGGCTCGTGACCAGTTGGGAATCACTGAAAGCGTCTACTTCCAGGGCTCCTATCGCTATTGCTAGTCTGAGCCCGACTATTAACTCTTCGTATTCTGCTTCGTTGTTTGACGCGGCAAACCCTAGTCTGAACGATTGTTCTAAAATTTCTCCCGTAGGGGAGACCAGTTTTACCCCGACCCCGGATCCTTGCCTCGAGGAAGCTCCATCGACGTTAAGATTCCATCTCTTGGCGGAAGCCGGGTCGAGATGAATGGTTGGAGGGATTTCAATTATGAAGTCAGCCAGTACTTGTGCCTTTATGCATGTCCGAGTTTTAAACTCGATGTCGTACTCGCTAAGTTCGATAGCTCATTTAACTAGTCGACCTGACTGGTTGGACTGTGAAGGATGGTTCTCAGCGGTTGTGAAGTCATCACTATGATTGAGTGCAATTGGAAATATGGTCGGAGTTTCCGAGCCGATGTGACCAATGCTAAAGCAAGTTTTTCCATGGCGGGGTATCTGGTTTCAGCATCGATTAAGGTTTTGCTGATGTAATACACTAGACGTTGTTCATTTTGTTCTTCGCGAACCAATACTCCACTTACTGCTGCCGTAGAGGCAGCTAGGTAGAGGTAAAGGGGTTCCCCTTCTACCGGCTTTGCCAGTATGGGCGGTTCGCTTAGATAGGATTTGAGTTGGGAGAACGCTTCTTCGCACTTCTCGTCCCACATGAACTTTTTGTTTGCCTTGAGCAAGTGATAGAAGGGTAGACATTTATCAGTCGACCTCGAGATGAAGCGGTTCAAAGCGGCTATTTTGCCAGTCAGACGTTGGACTTCTCGCGTTGTTCTGGGAGATTTCTTCTCCATAAATGTCGCAATCTGTTTAGGATTGGCCTCGATCCCTTTTTTGGTTACCAAGTAGCCCAGGAATTCTCCTGATGGGACCTCGAATGTGCATTTCGCCGGATTGAGTTTCATCCCGTATTTATTGAGAATGATGAAGCATTCTTTTAGTTGGGGGATGTGATCCTCGCACCTAGAAGATTTGACCAGCATATTGTCGATGTAAACTTCCATGGTTTTACCCAGGAGCCCTAAAAACATCTTGTTGACGAGGCGTTGGTATGTTGCTCCTGCGTTTTTTAGCCCGAAAGGCATAACTTTGTAGCAGTATGTGCCTCGATCAGTTATCAACAAAGTGTTTTCTTGGTCCTCGGGGTTCATTAGTATTTGGTTGTACCCCGAAAAGGCATCCATGAAGGATAGTAGTTGGTGCCCGGCGGTGGCTTCGACCAGTCGGTCGATGTGAGGAAGCGGGAAGCTATCCTTTGGGCATGCTTTGTTGAGGTCTGTAAAGTCAATGTAGACTCTCCACTTCCCGTTCTTTTTCTTGACCACCACGGGGTTTGCGAGCCAATCGGGGTATTTTACCTCTCTGATCGACCCGATTTTCAATAATCGGTCGACCTCGTCATTGACGGCTTGGGCTCGTTCTGGGCCGATTTTTCGACGTTTCTGTCTGACCGGTTTGTAAGATGGTTCAACATTCAGCTCATGGCTGGTTACATCGATGTTGATCCCTTTCATGTCCGTTGAGGACTAGGCAAAGGAGCCGGCATTCGATTTGACGAAGTAGATCAGTTCGTTTTTAACTGATTCCGATAGGTCGATTCCAATGTCGACGAGTCTTTTAGGATGAGCGTCGTCTATGCAAACTTGAGTCGTGAGGTCATTTGACGGTCCTCTCTTGCTTGGGTCGTTCGACCTTTTGGTTTGCATCGTGGCGAGCTCTTCCTCTTTTTGTAATTGCTCTGCATGGGACTTCTCAATTTGCTTGTACCCGTTCATGTAGCAATTTTGGGAAATATTTTGACTTCCATAAACGGTTTTTACCCCTCTCAGAGTTGGAAATTTTACGCATTGATGGTAGGTCGATGGTACGGCCTTCATGTCGTATATCCATGGTCGACCTAAAATTGCGTTGTAGGGAGCTGGTCGATCCACTATGACGAACTCTGTCATTCTTCGAACTCCTCCAGCTATTACTGGGACGAAGACAGAGCCCATTGAATACGTTGTTTCGCCAGCGAATCCTACTAACGGTGTCTGTCCTTCGACGATCTCGGAGTCGTTGAACTCCATCTTTTTGAATGCGTCGTAAAAGAGGACATCCACCGAACTTCCTATATCGATCATTATCCTTGAGAGTTCGACATCTCCAACTACTAGGCAGACGAGGAGTTCATCGTCGTGCGGTTTGTCAAGGTTGCCTGTCTCTCTCTCGTAGAAAGTGATTTCATGGTCTGGACCTAGCATCGGGATTTTATCCATTTTATCGGTCTCGACCCTTCTTTGAAGAGCTTTGATCGAATTGACCGAGTCTCCCCATAGTTTGGAGCCACCAAATATGAAGTCAACTCATTTTGGGGGTATGGCCCGTACACCCCCCCCCCCCCCGCGCAGAGACGAGGGAGATTGATTTGTGAACGTAAACTCTTAATAGGGCATGGAGGCGGGGATAGCGCCGAGCCTCCTAGGGTACCACATAAGCTGAGTTCACCGAGAATGAATTCGACTCGTCTTCGCGACCCTTGAGGGAGGGCTTCAGGAGATCCCGACTCCTTAGACCGTTCTCGTTTATTCTGAGAAGGCCTTTTGGTGTTTGACTCTTTGGTGTGTTTATTTTCTTTTTTGTCAGATGGAGTTTCCTCTTCGACTTATGATTCCTGGTTTTTTTCGGACTCTCGTTTTTGAGCCTCAACCTTAGCTCGAGTATAGCACTCTTCGGCCGAGTGTCCTTTTTTGTTGTGAAAGTCACAGAATTTATCCTTGTCGAACTCGAATTTCCTCGAGCTCTTTGGGCTCTCAACCGCATTAACGTTTCAAGATTTACGGGAATCCTTTTTTGAGTTCGAGTTCTGCGAGCCCGACAGCTTCTTTCCCTTTCGGTGCTTTTCTCTGAGGGTCGTTGTTTCGTCCTCGAGGCGAGCAAAGTCCGATGCGCAATGAAGGGCGTCATCGAGTGTTTGAGGTTCGCGGACCGTTATTTCCTCGCGGAACTTGATTGAATACCACAGTCCGCGTCTTAGTGCCTCTATTGCCACTTCGTCATTTGGGTTCGCGATTTTGGATTTTATCTCCTTGAATCGGTCGATGTATGAACAAAGTGTTTGGTCAGGTCATTGAGACACGCCAAATAGGGCTGCCTCAGTCGTTTTTACCTCGATAAAGACGGAGTATTGTTTGAGGAAAGCCGTCATGAACTGGGTGAAGTTATAGATGGATCTCTCTTCCAGTCCGGCGAACCATTCTAGGGCGGAGCCCGATAGCCGGAATGCACTGATGTGGGCTTTGGGGTCTGATTTTTAGAAAATTCTAGAAATTTCGTTTTCTTGATTTCCCGGATTCTTGCAAAGGAGATCCGGTCTGTGAACGGCGTTTGTCGCGTTTCTTCGATCACTCGATCGATGTCAGGTGCCGCGCTTGTTGCCATGTTGACTTTCGAGCTCAGGCTGACGAAATGGGCGTTAGCCTGCTCGATGTATTGCCTTAGCATATCGTGTTCGCCGCCTGCTGTAGGCGCAAACCGTGTTTGTGCCTGATTCGACGTTTGCCCGGGAAATACCGGGTCGAGGAGATCGATTGTTTGAATCGATCTCGTCTGGTCGATCTGTGGCGTTCAGAATTGTATCAGACTCAATCATTTAGGGTGTCCCGAGCTCGAGGCGAAAGCAGAGCCTCCTAGTTGCCTTGGTCGGATATTGGAATCACTCGGCAAATGAGGTTATCCGGGTAATGGTCGGTTTCCCGATCCGGTTAGATCCGTGACCATAGAATTCGAACTGAATGGAGTTGGTGTCGCAATAGGGGTCGTTATAGGGCGGAAACCGCTATTCGACGTGCTAGCAAAATTTCCCGACGTTCCAGGGGGTGATGCCACCTGGGAGAAGTCCAAGCGTGTTCGTGGTGGAGGACTTATGGGAAGTCGTGGATCGCGCATTGATCGACCTCCTTAGTTTTGGCTAGCGAGCTGTTCGAGACGGGCGTTAATGCGCCGCTCTTGTTCATCGAGCTGCGCGGCCAGAACACGATTCACGATCTCTTGGGCCTGGCCGTTTGCCTCGTTGCTTCTCAATCGATTTACCAACTGGTTCAACATTGAACGGATTTTAGCGAGGTCGTCCAGACTTTGTCGCGGTGGGGCAGGAGGCTATGGCGGGTTAGGCCTGAGCGTTCCGGATCCGCCTCCTGGAGCGGGGGCGGAAGTTGAATCGTTTCTCATCCATACCCAGTTCCTGCTCGGATCATTAGTTCCTGACAAAACGTTTTTCGGAGTCTTACTCGTCGCGATTGTTTGAGCGATTGAGCTGGTTGGTGCCGAGGTCGTGGAGACTGAGGCAGAGCTCGTCAACACGCCATCGTATGTACCCATGGTCCTTACCCCGTCGGTGTTCTGAGGAACGTCGTCGACCATTTGAGGGTGGTCGACTGGTGGAGTAGCGCTGGGGAGACAGATTGGTCGGGACTCATCTCGATCTATCGAACCTAGGATCTGATTCTTAAGATAGGAAAACTACAGATAGTCCCCTCAGACTGCACCAAATGTGAGATATGAGATTCACACCAAGGATTTGTAATCGTGGATTTGGAATTTTGGATATAAAGATGATATAGAATTCCTATGAATCAAAGACTTTATTGAGGTTTAACGTCGAGATAGAACAAACACAGTCGAATAGAGAGTGCAAAGTATGAAAGTCGAGCTATCTAGTCGAAGTGTTCTTTATTAGGGTTGGAATTTCTTAATTGAATCTCCACTTCTTCTTTAAATAGTCTCGACTTTTATCTTCTTGTTCCGATCTTTCGGCCTCGCCGTGACAACGATCTCCGGGATTTGCGGGAATCGGTTAAACTGACGAAGACCAGGTGTTCTTCCTCTACATCCTCTTCTATCGAGCTCGAGCTCGATCGCCTCTCATTCCGATGTTATTTGGGCCTTGGTCAAATCATAGTCCCATGAGCCTAGAATCTATGACAATCGAACTCGTTTCCTTGATTGCGGATCGGGCTCATGATTATGGGCCCTTGTTTTGTCTGTTAATGGGTCGGATTTCTTAGAGGAAAATCCAGCGCCAACACCGGTTAGGATCCACATGAGCTGTAACACTCATGTTGAAGAGTTTATCTTAGGCCCAGGTAAGTAAAGGCTCTAACTCACTATTTGATGTGTGTATATCGGCTTGCGTTCGTATCAGACAATTCAGTTGTGTGAAGCGGTGTTTCTTGTGGGACGGATTGGAACCGCTAGTATGTAGACTCCTACAGACCTATGCATTTAAAACTCTGTGTGGTGAATAGAAGTTTTATTTATGATATATCATGGTTTTTCTAGGTTTTTAACCATGATATAAGTGTATATATTGAGTCTTTAACCTTGTATTTCGAGTCTATCGAGTATTTTACAAGTAAGCATGCATTTGGAGCGAAGCTAGTAGTTTTGGGACGTTTCTGGAGATTTTTGCAAGGAGTTGAAGTTGGAGCCATAACCACGAGCTGATGTCGACCGACCCTGCTCTTCGTGTCAGTCGACATTAAGGTCCAGACGCGAGTTAATTGCATCTTTTGAAGATTTGCAAGAAAGTCCAAAAGTTTCCTTTATTTCTAATTTGGCCCCAAAACGTGTTTAGCCTTTTTAATAGGGTTTTGGAGAGTTGTTGTCTCCTATCTTTTGTTCTTGCTTTGTTTTGGCTTTTGCTTTTGGAGATTGAGAGATTTTTGCTTGGGGCTGATTCTGCTACTTGTAACCTTTGAGAGAAGGATTTCGAACCCCATTTATCTAATCAGTCTTGTTTTCTATTCAAACATGTATTGTCTTATTGATTCCATGTCTGAGTAGTAACCTTAGTTAGATTTTGGGATTCTCATAGGCATTTCATGCCTTGGTAGATCACTAGATAATTAGGATTCTAAATCAATCTATTCATCACCTAAGTTGAGATTGAAACTGAATTCTGGATTGATCACCTAGAGTTTAGATCTTAGATAATTAATTTGGCACGATAGTGTGAATTATAATCTGGCTGAACTAGTGTGAGCAATTTGATTAGATGCAAAGAGATTTGATCTAAAGAATTGTAAACCAAAGAACTTGCTATTAATGCTTGTCTAGAACTCTAGGATTGCAAATAGATTTGAATCATTAGGTTGCTAGACATAGATAATAATCGCAGCGAGAGTTGGGTTACTGACATTTGCAATTTTAGTTCCTGAACCTGTGTTTAATCTGAATCATGATTATTGAAGTGTCTGACATTTCATGATTTCCTGAGAACTTCCTAAGTTTTCTCTCCCATTGAAAACTCTCTTTAAATTTATTTTCATTTTACTGCTTTCACCTGATTGACTTAGCTGAGTTTGAAAACATATAATTTGTCGTGTGAACTTGAGTCTCTGTGGATTCGATACCCTTTGTAATACAGTTGCATTTCTGTGCACTTGCAGTTAGAATAAGGATAAAATTTGCTCTATCAAGTTTTTTGGCGCCGTTGCCGGAGACTCTTTGAGTTCGCCGATAGATTGTGTTCTAGAATTTAGACCAAGTTATTTTTCGTTTGTTTTGGTTACTGATACTTCTCTGTCTTGCTTGTCTTTGTTGCTGCAGGAATCGACAGGAACATTCAGTGTAGACCGACGCCCATTCCAGTGTCGATCGACATCGATCTCGAAGCCAGACTTTGAGTTCACTGTATGCCTAATCGTCACACCAGAAGCAACCCGGACGATAACCTTTTGAACCTCAGACTTGAGGAACTTGCTAGACTTGAGAGGACAAAGACAAAAGCTCAGAAATCTTCGAGGATGATGAATCAATTGATCTTGATTAGAGATGCAGAAGGTGTTCTGAGAGACTCGCAGAACAAACCTTACAATGCTCATGGCTAAAGATTGATGCTCAAAGAAATGTGATTCCTGAACCTGAGCAACGGATTGTTAATCCTCCTGCTAGGAGGACACTAGCTGACTACTACATGCCTGATAAGTTCTATGCCAACAGGTCTGCGATTGTACCTCCTGCTTTTTAGAGGAATGAGTTTGAGTTGAAGACTTCCTACGACATGCTTGTGGGACAGCACCTGTTTCATGGACTCCCACATGAGCATCCTATGGACTACATAGAAGACTTTGTGTCTCTAGTAACTGGGATGAAGCACAATGGAGTAAGCTATGACTACCTACACTGCAAGCTTTTTCCTCACTATCTTGGAGGAGAAGCTGCTACCTGGCTGAAGCAGATTCCACCTGGGACTCTGACTACTTGGAATGCAGTGAAGGAGAAGTTTCTGCGATACTTATATGATGATGCTAGATCCCATCAGCTTAGACAGGATCTCTTGACCTTCAAGCAGGGATCTACAGAGTCTTTTAAGGCAGCCTGGGTGAGATTCAAGATGTACCAGAGAGATTGTCCTCATCATGATTTCTCAGAGGTGCAGCTGTTGGATATCTTCTTTAGAGGAGTTGATTTGTGGTATCAGATGGCCTTAGATGCTTCAAGTAATGGGAACTTCTACACTAAATCTCCATAAGAGGCTAATGATCTTATTGAGAACTTGGTGACTAGCAATAGTGTCAAGAATGCTGACATGGAGAGGAAGAAGCCTGGTGGAAAAGCTGATAACACACAGATATCATAGATGAACAAGAAGATAGACATTTTTCACAGCTTGTTGGTTAGGAAGAAAGCTGTCCATTTTGTTCAAGAGATTGAGGAGTTTGAGTCTAAAGAAGGCTGCGAAGAAGAGGATGTGAACGATATTGGTGGATCTGGATTTCAGGGAAACTGGTTTGGGAATCAGCAAGGTAACAAGTTCTACGCTGGTAGTGATCAGAAGAGTGCTTTCACAAGCAATCAAAACTCTTTTGGATATGGTCAGAAATCTGCTTTCCAGAAACCTTTTCAGCAGAACAACTCCTACCATATGACTTATGAATCTTCATCTTATCAAACATCTCCTGCTACTAATACCCATGAGAGTAAGTTGGAAGCTATGATGGAGCAGATACTTGAGGGGCAGACAAATACTACTATGGACTTTACCAAGAAGATGGATGCCATCTACACTGATCTGAATGGGAAGTTTGAGTCTTTGAGCACACATATGAAGCAACTGGATACACAAGTAGACCAGATTTCAGGCTCAGTCAAGGGGAAGAATGTTCAGAATGCCCACATCAATGCTATCTCGGTTCTGATTGAAGATAGGATGGATTAGGAAGAAGGATTTGAGGTTGAGACTGTGGAAATCGTTGAAAACAGAGATGAATCCGAAGCTACAGACTCAGTGTCGATCGACACACCTTCTCAGTGTCGGTCAACATTCACTGAAAAACCCGAGTTCAAGAGTTTTGACAGACCAAAATTGACTGAGATCGACATTGATATTCAGGACACTACCCTCAGTGTCGGTTGACACTCACACAACGTGGACCGGCACTACGGTCGGGCAAGACCAATTTCATCCAAACCTCGTGTTGTTGCTGAAGAGAAGGTTTATAAACCTCCTATACCATTCCCCAGGGTAGCTATGAAGTCTAAACAAGAGCTTGATGAAACCCAATGCATGGAAGTAATGAATAAGAAGCTAAATGAGAATCTCCCAACTGATGATTTGCAAATTCACCCTTGTCTACGGAGGTATGTGGAGAAGATAATCCCCATAGATGAAGATTTAGAAGAATGGGTGGTGGTTCCTAAACAAGTTTGTTCTGTGCTGTTTAATCCGATTCCAGAGAAGCTACCGGGTCCTGGTGTCTTTGTGCTAGATTTATCTATCTTCAAGAATAGCTTCGAGTACTCCTTATGTGATTTAGGAGCTAATGGAAATCTCATGCCATACTCTGTGGCCGAGAGATTGGGGTTGACAGACTTCCAACAGACTAGGATCTCTCTAATCTTAGCTGATCAATCAAAGAGGATTTCATAAGGAGTTCTTGAGGACGTTCCTATCAGAGTTGGAAACTACTTGATTCCAACAGACTTTGTGGTGCTGAAATATTAAGGAACCGGATGATCCTCTGATACTAGGCAGACCCTTCTTAGCTACAGTTGGAGAAATGATGGATGTGAGGCTTGGTCTGATTGGTCTCTACCTGGGAGATAATCCTCTGCACTTTAAGATTGATAAGCTGCGAAAATCCACCATTGACGGTCAAGCCTTCAGTATTGAGATGGAGCAAGAAATTCAGATTAATGAGGCTACAGTTTCTGATATTGGAGAAAGGAAGATGGTGGTTTCTCAAGAACCCACTCTAGCATCTTCAGAGCCTACATCTGCTCATAAGCAGAAAGCTCCAAACATCAGATCTCCATCAAAGCGAAGGTATGCATCTTCAATAAACAAATCTCCTCACTTCATTGCTGTGAATTGAGGGAAGCGCTCTATTCCACCCAAGCTTCGCTCCCACCCTGGATCTATTCCTACGTTCCTTGGACACTCTCATGCCGATACCGCTTACGAACCTCCATGGATGAGGAGACTTTTGCAGAGGCACTCACAGCCTCTGTCAAAACCCCCGGGAGTCTGATCTCCTACCAACAGTCAAGCTAACGACTAAAAACAAGCGATGAGTGGGAGGCAACCCATTAGTAAGTTGTAAATATTATGATTTTTGGTTTTTATTTTTGTGTCTTGAGTCATTTTTATATCTTCTTTTGAGTCATTCTGTTAGTCCAATCTGTCTGGAACTTGGATGATTTGAGTTTATGCATGCTACTGTTGCTTCTGACATGAATTTTGAGTGATCTAACACAGCTAACATGTGAGATTTTGAGTGCCAAACAGTCTAACCCGACCATGACACTTAGAACTGTCTTGCGTATTATCATGTGGGATCAGTGTCGATCGACACTAAATCAGTGTCGATCGACACCAACCGTGTTCAGGTACGAGACTTTGACTCAAATTTTCCTATCGTTCCTGATTGATTTTGTCCGAACCCAAGCTGCGATTGCACTGAGGCCAGTGCAGTTTAAGTGTGGGGGAGGTGGTTACTGACAACATGTTTTGTTTTCTTAGTGTTAGTCCTTTGCTTTCTTTTGTTTTCAAAACTGTTTTATTGAGTCAAATTCAGTATGAAACTATGATTTTTCGAGGAAATTTTACGCTGAAACAGGAACTAAGTGAACATTGGACAGACCTGCAGTAGCTATATGACTATTAGCAAACCACACACTGATCAACCTACCAAGGAAACCCATATCCTATCAGGTATTCAAAGGATCCACTATTAACTTCACCTCTAATCTTGACTACATTTTCTCACTTAGGCGCTTGGTATCTATGGATAGGATTCCTTTGATGTATCTGACACAGCTTGTAAGCCTGTCTGAGTATGGTTCCTTCTGTTTCCCTCCCTTAATAGTACAAAAATAGAGATAAAAACTGCGGATAAGCTAGTAGCTTCGAAGTGGTCACGGGAGTGGTAGAGACCCCTATTACCTCCTGTGCATCCATGGAAACATGTCCAAAGTTATACCCCGAATAAAAAGGGAAGAGCACTGATAAAAAAAAAAATGATACCCAGTGGGGAAAAATCAATTGCTAAGGGAGAAAGGGAAAAGAAAGGAACCAGAAACCGATAGTTTGGTGGTCAGGTACAGACTAGTTTGAGTCCATGTGTCCTCTGATCGATACTCCTTCTGTGAGACCGCACTTAATTATATACAGAGGTTAGTGTGCTGAACTTGAATGTCTTGACTGGATTGTGGAGTTCACTTGGGACAATTGCTAAGTGTGGGGGAAGTACATTGTGGTCTTGATCTCTGCAGGGATGTTTTCATGTGTCTTACAAAATGAATGTGAATGCGATGTTCCTAAGACGAAATGAGTTTCTGAGTTTTCAAACCTCTTTTCTATACTTTTTTTCTCTGTTTGCTTTAGGGAAAGCAAGAGCTAAGTGTGTGGGAGTTGATATATCATGGTTTTTTTAGGTTTTTAACCATGATATAAGTGTTTATATTGAGTATTTAACCTTGTATTTCGAGTCTATCGAGTCTTTTACTGGTAAGCATGCGTTTGGAGCGAAGCTAGGAGTTTTGGGACGTTTATGGAGATTTCTGCAAGGAGTTGAAGTTGGAGCCGTAACCACGAGCTGATGTCGACCGACACTGCTCTTAGTGTCGGTCGACACGGAGGTCCATGCACGAGTTAATTGCATGTTTTGAAGATTTGCAAGAAAGTCCAGAAGTTTTCTTTATTTCTAATTTGGCCCCAAAACATGTTTAGCCTTTTTAATAGGGTTTTAAAGAGTTGTTGCCTCCTATCTTTTGTTCTTACTTTGTTTTTGATTTTTCGTTTGCTTTTGGAGATTGAGATATTTTGGCTTGGGGCTGATTCTGCTACTTGTAACCTTTGAGAGAAGGATTTCGAACCCCATTTCATTTATCTATTCAGTCTTGTTTTCTATTCAAACATGTCTTGTCTTATTGATTATGTGTCTGAGTAGTAACCTTAGTTAGATTTAGGGATTCTCATAGGGATTTCATGCCTTGTTAGATTACTATATAATTAGGATTCTAAATCTATCTATTCATCACCTAAGTTGATATTGAAACTGAATTCTGGATTGATCACCTAGAGTTTAGATCTTAGATAATTAATTTGGCACGAGAATGTGAATTATAATCTGGCAGAAATAGTGTGAGCAATTTGATTAGATGCAAAGAGATTTGATCTAGAGAATTGTGAACCAAGACTTTGTGTTTTCGTCTAGGAGTCGTGGGAGGTTTTAGTTACCGTAGGGTAGTTAAGTGTTCCCGTGGAAGTTACCGAGTTCGCATTTGGGACCCATGGTGTGGAGATTGCATTAGAAATGCGTTTAGTGTAGATCGAGTCTAATCGAGGGCATGTGCCGAAATGTTCTCGATTTCCTTCGTTGATGTTATGCGTTGTTATGCTTGTGTGTTGTGGAGCTCATCATGTCTTGGTAGCACGTGATCAGCTATTGTTCTGATTGTTATTTTGGGTTTGGGCGAGATTATTAGATTATTAGCAGCCTTTAGTTGGGAGCCGTCTCACTGGGAAATCTTAGATGGCTCATTAGACTCTTTTTGTGTTTTTCAGGTTTGGCGTAGTTCAGCGGACGCGTAGGATACTCGGAGTAGTCTCGGGTTGGGATTGGGTATCAGTTTGTTACGCATTTTAATTTATTTTCGGTTTCAGATTTTGTTGAGATCTCGCTAAATGATTTGTATTAGACCGTATATTGTTATGAATAAGATTTATATTTTTAAGCAATAAAAATGGAATAATTCCCTGATATACGGTTTAGTCCGAACCGAACACAACTCGTGGAAGCGGTACGGGTTGAAAAGCCTCGTATCGTGGAAACGAGGTAAACGGAGTCAGAGGTGGTTTGGTTCGAGCCTTTGTCTCAAACCGGTCTGTCTCTGGCTTTCGTATTGTGACAAACTCTTATCGTATGACTGCTCGGGTTCGATCGGTCATGTTCTTGTTTGATTGTTGGCCGGTCAGCTCGTCGGTCAGCGAAAAACGTGAAGGGGGCGTTATAATAGCTATCTGTAGCTATTGTCGAAATACCTACGAAAAAATAATCATAGCTACGACCAAATCCGTACTATCCGACAGTTTTCTTGTAGTGCTCATTTTCTCCGGTGAATCCTCTCCCTCTTCTCCCTCCCTCTCTAGTCCGGCGAGTTTCACACTTCTTCCTCACTCTTGTTCGGCGAGTTCTCTCTCTTCTGCGGCGACCTCCGGTGACTCCTCTCCTCATGTGACAGCTCTTCACCGGCGCAAGCTCTCCTCCGGAGAACCGCTTCCTCCAGCAGCTCCTCTCGTAAGGTATATATATATGTGTGTGTGTGAGTGATTAAGTATTAAAATTAGATAAATTAGGTTGTAAATTAGTTTAGGTTGGAGTTATTAGATTAAAATGGAATTGTTAGATTAGTTTTGGAATAATTAATTAGAATAAATTTAAGTTAAAAAATTAGTTTGTTAATTAATACGTAATTTTTATGATAGATGGCTAGACTTAAGATGTACTATATTAATTTTTTGGATGACCATGATCCTTCGAAATCGAGTCATCTTCTTCTGCGACGGAATCCGTTTCACGGACCGTTAGATTACCCTTGACTGTAGCACTGACTCAGCCGCCTCCACAACTCCTAACTCCACCAGTCGAGTCTACGGCTCCATACACTACAAGAAAACAGGCCATTACCGAGGGATTAAATCGACGGGTTTCCGTCGGAAAAGACGTATTCCGACGGATTTCCGACGAAAACTGTCCGTCATTTCTATTTCGTCGGTAAAAAATTTCCGTCGGTTTTTCGTCTATAAAAACCGACGGAATACCGACGGATATAATACCGACTGATTACCGACGGTTTATCGACGCACATTTACCCACGGTTTTGTGACCGTAAACCGAGGGTTTATTCAGACGGTTTACCGACTATAAACCGACCGTGCATACCGACGGTATTCCGACGTAGATACCGACGGTATTACGACGGAAGATTACCGACGGTATTCCGACGGAAGATTACCGACGGTATTCCGACGGAAGATTACCGACGGTATTCCGACGGAAGTTTACCGACGGTATTCCGACGGAAGATTACCGACGGTATTCCGAGGGAAGATTACCGACGGCATTCCGAGGGCGTTTTATCGACGGTTTACCGAGGGCGTTTTATCGACGGTTTACCGACGGATATTTAATAATTTTAAAAAAAATATATATATATTCGCAAATTTATTAATTAAAACAAAAAAAAAATTATTTAAATATTCAAAACATGTTTTAAAAACTACATAAAACCATAAAAAAAATTACATTCAACGAGAGCGAATCACGCTCACGTCGCCCTCTTCCTCAACTTCTTTGTCGTCCCCCTCCCTCCGGTCTTGGTCGACGGTCCGACATTTGAAAGATTGGCTTGTTGTTGCATGAATGTCTCAAACCGTTGGTTCATCTCTTCGAACTTCTTTGCGTTTGCTTCAGCTTGTTCTACCATCCGGGCTTCCATCCGGGCTTCCATTTGCAATTGACTAGCCTTCAATGCTTCGATCTCCGCATCCTTTTCCCTTAAGATCTGGGCATAGTCCTCTTCCGGACGAAAACGGGAATGCGGTGTCGACACTTTGTCCGCCAAGTTTCCCAAACCAAAAACTCGTCCTCTTCTCTTCTCAGTTTCCTGTAAAGTAAATAATACGTTATGAATTTTAAGTTAGAGTTTATGGTTAAACATATTTCAAATTTTTTAAATTTTAAAACTTACCGCGAGGAAGAGTTGGTTGATCTGCTCGTCCGGTATCTCTTCTGTTGAACCGATTCCTTCGGATTGGGTTACCACCTCATCCAAACGCCTCTTCGTCGACTCCACAATCCTCCGAGCAATTGGATCTTGGATTTGGCCCGTTTCCTTGTTCTTGTGGCCATCCTCGATGAGCTCAATATGAGTCGGATCTCGCCCTCCTTTCTTTTCTTTCTGCAAAAACGATTTTGAACTTAAAATTTAAATATAACTTAACATAACGAAAATTGTAAAAAAAAAACTGCTTACCAGGATTATCTTCCTTGACGCGGTGCTTCTTGCTCCCGCATTATGAGTTGCGGGACCGGCACCATCCCTCTCACTTCTACGGTTCTGGGAGTTCGTAGAAGCGGTTGATGCGGTTGCAGGCTTACTCCAATGACGGATGAAGCCCTTCCAAGTATCGCTCTCTTGGTTAATACCCTTGGGAACTTCATTACGGCAAAACTTCTGTTTCCAAGTGTTGAGGACGTTTGAGTAATGCGTCGCCGCCTTCTGGTGGAACTCGTCTTCCACCATAACCGTATACTTCCTATCCCAAGTATACTCTTGCTATTCAAAACAAAAAATAAATAATTGTTAGAATTAAAAACTTTAACATAGATTATTAAAAATAATAATATATATATATATACAACAAAGTTAACGAGGAGGTATTACCGCGAATTGGCGGAACCAGTTATGCCTATCGGATAAAGGCATCTCCCTGTACGTCGGGTACCCGTACTTGAGCATGCTGTACATCATTCCCAAGATGCTCTTCGTGATCTTCGACTCGGTCAACGTAAACCTAATATATAAGACAAGAAAAAACAAAGGGTTACTAAAACATAGAATATGCAAAAAATTGTTAATGAGAATCTAAAGTTATAAATTTCATACCAGAAAGTGCCCGGGTTGGTCTCGTAGAAAGGGTCGAGCCGTTTGAGCATCTCTCGTCCCGGCTGATCGACTAATGCCGATATCTCATCTGCAATCGACGGTAAAACATAGTGGGGCGCCTGAGACACGGAATGACTCCCACTAGCTTCCGGCCTAGTCTCAGACGTTCCCGGCTGTGTCGGATCCGGTATGGGTAGCACCTGAGTCGACCGAGACCGTTGGGCTCTCGGTTGTTGTCGATGGACCGGTTCCTGAGGCACCTCATCTATTGGACTGTCGTTCATAAGGTGCATCTCAAACGCCAGAAAATCATCCCTACATACCAATCAAAAATAAAGAATTCATAAAAAACATGTATATCAACAAGAAAAAATTTTAAAACGTTTTAAAATTCACAATACATTGCAAAAAAAAGTTTTTAAGAGTTAAAAAATAAAAAAACGTTTAAGAACTCAAACAAAAAATTTATAAACATTTTAAAATCAACACTAAAATTTTCTACAAAATATAAAAAATAAAAATAAATTATAAAAACGATTTTAAATTTATATAAAAAATAGAAAACATTTTAGAACTCAAAAAAAAATTTAAAAAATTTTAAAATGAGCAGTAAAAGTTTTTAAAACCTTTAAAATTCATAATAATTTACAAAAATGAATTTAAATTTTTATAAAAATTAACAAAAGGTTTTAAAACATTTAAAAACCCATAATAATTTACAAAAACGATTTCAAAATTTTATAGAAATGAGAAAACGTTTTAAAACATTTAAAAAACCAAAACAAATTCCAAATTTACACCAAAAAACAATTTAAATGATTTTGAAAAAATTTCAACATGAAATTCACAATCAATCTAACTCAAACAAGCATAAATCCTATTGACTATCGTTCTATCTATTAGTCAACACCTAACCACCGTTTTATCCAACACATGCAACTATTTCTACAAATCTAAGCAAAATTATCCAAAATCAATCGGTTAAAAGGGTTACTTACATGTTTGTGGTGTTGGTGGCGGTCGGAAATGAGGAAAAACGGCGATAATCCGGCGGAATCGTAGAGAGAGGTCCGATTTTGCGATTAGAGAGAGAGAGAAGTTGCAGAGAAAATGGAGAAGAAGAAGTTAGATCGTGAGAATATTAATTGGTTTTCGACGGAAATCCGTCGGAAATCATTTGTCGTCGGTTATCCGTCGGTATTCCAGGCGGTTCGAATGTTTTTGCAAAAAATTGGCGGTTAACTCGAAAAATTTCGGGTTTAATGCGCCAAAACTTCCGACGGAAAACCGACGGTTATCTGAAAACCGACGGTTTTCCGTCGGAAATTAAAAAAATAATTATCAGCAGGCTCCGTTCGAACCCGCAACCTCGAACAATTTATTGTGTAACCGAACCAGTTGATCCATTGAGTACTCGTTGTTTATAGATACAAAGTGTTTGTATATATATCTATAAACGTTAAAAAAACATAAAATTGGAGGAAGGTTCGGTTCGAACCCCCAACCTTGACTAATACATAGAGTACCCTTAACCAGTTGATCCATTTTGTGTTAGTTGTTTATACTTACATGATAATTTTACTTATTGTTTTGATATTATTTTGATTATTAAAAAAAAAATAAAAACATCACATATATTAAAAACTTAAGTAGTTGCATAAAATTAAACATTACATAAAAATAAATAGCATATCTATAAAATTCTTCAGTTATTATTTGGGGGAATGTTCCCGAACCATTCGCCGATGTCAGTCTCCTCCCAAAGCTGAACCATGCGGTTCCAATCCCCCTCTGACATCCACGACGGTCTTCCTTGTCCTCTATACCATCGCAGTTTGGCCCGACGTATTTTGGTCTGGAAAACACGCCTAGCCACCACGTGGAATTCCACCCAAACCTCGAACATTATTTGCGGATCAAAATTAAAAAATTCCTGCAATTTAATAAGTGAAAAATATTTATTAATGTACAAAATTCCCAAATTACACAAAAAAAAAATACAAATTATTTACCAGAAAATCCTCGAACCATAACTCCTTAATGCCTCTAGGGACATTGTAGTAAGCTAGGTGACCGGTTTCAAAACGAGCCTCTATTATGTCGCTAATTACAGCGGGAATTGCAGCATTGGAATGGAACCAAATGGTCCGGTTACGGCGGTGAGGATCCAGCACAGGAAGATGTTCCCGTCCCGGTTGAGGTAATATGCTTGTAATTATCCAAGTACGTTCTGACGGGGTTAGAAAGACATCATCCATTTTTTGGTTTTTCGAATAGAATCTTACAAGAAATGTTTGAATAACCAAAGAAAAGTCCGTACATATATATACACAAACATTTCGACAGTATTTCCGACGGAATTCCGTCGGAAATCGGTTTAATTACTGACTATACACTTTACCAATGCGTTGCATAGGGAAGAGAAGGGAGTTAATTTAGATTTTGACCGATACATGCACTAACCGACGGAATTCCGACGAAATTCCGTCGGTAATTACCGACGGAATTACGAGGGAAGAGGGTTTAGGGTTTCAGTTAGGGTTTAGGGTTTGGGGTTTGGGGTAAGATTTCTTTCTTTGGTAGCGTATAATTGATTATTTGAGAGAAAAAATTAAAGACAAGTCCGTATATATTTATACAACACATTTTGCCAGAATTTCCGACGGAAATCCGTCGGAAACGGTTTTAATTACTGACGAGACACTTAACCAAAGGGGTTAAATGCTGAAAATCGACGGTAAACAGACGAATATCCGTCGGAAATTTCCGACGGATTTCCGAGGGAAGAGGGTTTAGGGTTTGGATTAGGTTTTAGGGTTGGATATTTTATTTCTGGTAACACATTAGTGTAGCATTAAGCATGAAGTTAATAATTACATGTCTCAATTTGAAGAAAATTAGAAAAATCATAGTGAGATAGTGTTTTACATAAAGTTCTTCTTAAACGTTAATGTACAATTCGAAATGTTTAGGTCAAACGTGTTTTTAATTTTTCAAATCAAACAAAAACTATCAAAATAGATCACATATTAAAGAATTATAATATATTATAACATTACATTGATTAGTGACGGGTTTTGCGATTCTTTTTTATCATTCTAAAACCCTAAACCCTATACCGTCAAAAATCCGTCAAAAATTACCGACGGAATACCGTCTGAAAATAATTACCGACGGAATACCGTCAGAATAATGTTTAATCGACGGAATTCCGTCGCAAATTAAATTTAAAATAAATACATAATGCCGCGGGCTCCTTTCGAACCCGCCACCTAAACGTATCGTTCTCTCGCATTAGACCAATTGAGCCAGATTGTGTTTGACGTTTATGATTACATATTAATTGTAAATGTAATTATGCTTTGGTTTTGATTTTTTTTTTAAAATATCCGAATAGGTTAAGTACTTGAATTAAAAACATATTTTACAAACAACATGAAATTTAAAACATTACAAGAAATAAAAAACAACATTATTTAAAATCTATTGTAGTTCGGGAATTGGTTAGTAAACCAATCTCCGACGTCCGTCTCGCGCCATTGGCTCACCAGCAATCTCCAAGACCTCCTAGGAATCCACGCAGGTCTTTCTTCTCCTCTTTGCCAGAGTAGCTTCAACCGCCGCATTTTTGTTTGGAAAACCCGCCTAGCAGTCCTGTGGAATTCCCGCCAGACGCGGAACAAATTGTCCATAGAGCAGGTGAAGTATTCCTGTAAATAATTTTATAAATATATACGTTAATTATAATTACATGGATATAACAATCTATAAAAATATGAAATTACTTACGAGAAAGTCCATGAACCACGCTTCTTTGAAGGACGTCGGGAGTTGGTAGTACGTCAGATAGCCGCCGGACCAACGTGTCTGGATGATCTCACTGGTCACGGATATAATAACCGTGTTGTACCCGAACCAAATCCCCCGATGAGTTTGCCTGGTTGGGTCGAGATTAGGAAGATGACTCCGACCCGGCATTCCAAGTTGGCGTATTGCCGTTTCACGGGCTTCCGGAGAAAAATAAACGAAATCCATTTGGTTAGTTGTTGTGTTTATATGATTTGAATGAAAATCTCATGAATTGGCCGTGTATATATAGAAAACTTTTCAACGGTAAAACAGACGGAAATCCGTCGGAAATCGAGTTAATTTGGACATGACATTTACCGACTAAATAACATTTACTCGAGAGATTTACTGCTGTCAGCCGACGGTTTTTAGACGATAAACCGACGGAATTCCGACGACAATTCGACGGCAAACCGACGACCAACCGACGAAAAACCGACGATATTCCGTCGGAAATAAAAAAACATGTAACCGAGGAAGGGCCGGTTCGAACCCGGACCTGAACCCATGTATTTTATACCCTTAACCAGTTGATCCATTTAGTATTATTTGTTTAAAATTACATACTAATTCTATATATCTATAACAGTCTAAAATTACTTTTATTTTGTACGTACTCTCAAATAATGTTATTGATGTTCTCAGACATATATATATAACACATTATATATATATATATATTTAAGAACAATCATAAATATAAAATTCATAATACATTTTTATTCTTCATCACTTTCTGTATTGTAGTCGGACGAAATTGAGTCACTATCATCAAATTCGCCTCTTTCTTCTTCTGATTCTGAATGAAGAACAATGTCCCCGAATTGACTAAAGTCGACAACTAAATTAACTTCAAGGGTTTCTTCTACCGGGGCGATCACACCAGAACCACTTGTTTGTAAGGGCTCTACTTCGCGCTCTTCAACTCCGTACACCTTCCCTCGAGGGTTTATCTTTGTAACGGTGATCCATGGATCATTTTTATAAGTTAGTCGAGGGTATGGAATGTAACACACCTGCGTAAATATTATATTATTAATTTTTTATAATTAGAGTTTGAAATCCAAAATAATTATTTACAATTACTTACCTGATCTGCTTGTGATGCAATAATGAAAGGATCGTAGTTTCTTAGTTTTTTGCTCGAATTAATCGACGTCACACCGAACTCGTCGATCACAACACCTTGCCCTACGATCGGGTTATACCAGTCACATAGAAAAACCACACAGCGCATTCCAAGCTTTCCTATGTATTTTACTTCTAGTATTTCTTTAAGAATACCATAGTAAACAACTTCTCCGGATGCAGATGATACTCCGTGATCGGCAGTAATTCTTGTTGACCCTTCTACATGCACCTTAAATGCATACCCCCTAGTGCAATATCTTGGATAAGACTTTGCTGTGTAGTGGAGGCCCTCCACAATGTCAACTAACCAATCATCGGGGATGCGTCCAGCATTGAGTTCCCCCCGGACCTAACAATATGATCACATCAAAGTTAAAAGATATTGCTCCAGTTCGTAAGTGTTTAATATGATTTAAGAAACTAATTCTTACATAAAAGTTTAACCAACGGCTGAAGTATTTTTGTTTCCGAGCCTCACGTTCGCCCTCGTCCAATTCCGGATGATGAAATTGGAGAGCTTCCATATATATCCTACAAAAGGTAAAAAGAATATCAATAAGTAAAGCAAGTGTAATACAAAATTATAAATGTAGCTAACATGTATACCTCTCATATTGGAATACTTCATCGCAGTTGGTTAGAATGTACTTGTGGAGATGTGTATGCTCTTGAGGTGTTAGTTGCCGCTTGCCTACTTTCCCACTTAACCGCCCAACCTGTTGAAAAATGTTAGGAACGCTTGACCGATAAATTTGCCTTTCTCCCCTGTCATCGTTCCTAGCTGGGCGCCTGCTCCTTGTGCGTACTTGCGAAGGGAAGTAGTAGCCAGCAAAGGTCGCAGTCTCTTCGTTGTTATATTGAGCGGCAATAGAACCCTCCACTTTAGCGGGATTCTTCACCTTCTTTTTAAGGTGGAACATATAGCGCTCGAACGGATACATCCACCGATATTGTACCGGTCCACCAAGTCTAGCTTCACCCGGTAGATGGATAGGCAAATGTTCCATGACGTCGAAGAAAGACGGTGGAAATATTTTTTCCAGATTGCATAATATTTTTGGAATATTTTGCTCCAGACTCCTGATCCCATCAACAGTGAGTGTCCTGGTGGATATATCCCTGAAAAAAGATCCAACAGCTGCAATTGCTTTGTGGACATCTCGAGGAAGGAGATGAGCAAATGCAAACGGTAGGAGTCGCTGCATCATCACATGACAATCATGACTCTTCATTCCGATAAACTTTCCTCCGTCAGTGTCAACACAATTACGCAAGTTTGATGCATACCCGTCAGGGAATTTAACTTGTAGCATAATCCACTTAAACAACTCTTCTTTTGACTTCGAGTCTACCCAATATGCTGGAATTGGCGGTTTTCCGTTCGTCTGAAGATGAAGTTCAGGCCGATCACAAATTTCAGGTAAATCAAGCCTAGACTTCACATTATCTTTCGTCTTCCCTTGCACGTTGAGCACAGTGTTCATAATGTTATCGAAGAAATTTTTCTCAATGTGCATGACATCAAGATTATGCCTTAGTAAATGGTCCTTCCAATACGGTAAATCCCAGAAAATGCTTTGCTTGTGCCAGTTGTGGACTATACCAGCTCCGTATATATTCTCATGCCCGTTCCCACCACACTCACTACTTCTTAATGCACCAAATCCTTCTAAGAGGCCCAAGGTAGTCGACCCAGCTTCTGGAAGAATAGGATCATCAAACACTTTCTTCTTCTTCGTAAAATGTTTAGTGTTTTTCCGGTAGGGATGATCATGCGGTAGAAATCTTCTATGACAATCAAACCAACATGATTTACGTCCATTCTTCAATTGGAATGCATCGGTATTTTCCTGACAATACGGACATGCTAACCTCCCATGTGTAGTCCATCCTGATAACATACCATAAGCCGGAAAATCGCTAATGGTCCACATCAATGCAGCCATCATCAAAAAATTTTCCTTGCATGAAACATCGTATGCTACAACACCGGGCTGCCATAACATTTGCAACTCATGTATCAACGGCTGCAAGAATACATCAAGTGATCTTTTCGGGTGCTCTGGACCGGGAACGAGTACGGAGAGGAAAAGAAACTCTCGACGCATGCACATAGTCGGCGGTAGATTATAAGGAGTCAGAATCACAGGCCACAACGAATATTGTCTCCCATGCCTTCCAAACGGGTTAAAACCATCTGTGCATAATCCGAGGTACACGTTACGTGGATCGTAAGCAAAATCTGGATATAATCTCTGAAAATGTTTCCACGCTTCAGCATCCGACGGATGTGCAATCTCTGCCTCTCTTCTATGCTCAGAATGCCATCTCATTTCCCCCGCAGTTCGCTCCGACTGGTATAACCGCCTCAGCCTATCGGTTAATGGCATATACCACATTCGCTTGAACGGAACCTTAGCTCTTCCCCTTGTATCCTCATAGCGCGGCTTCTTACAGAATTTGCATTCCAGACGGAATTGTTCTTCTCGCCAGTATATCATACAGTTGTCGATGCACACATCTATCATCTCATACGGTAATCCCAGCCCTTTAACCAGTTTCTCGACCTCATTGTATGAACCCGGCGCAAGGTTATCTTCTGGAAGAATATCTTTCAAAAACTCGCAAATCGCATCCACACATTCTTCCGGCAGATTGTAGTCCGTCTTAATGCCCATTAATCTTGTAGCAGATGATAATGGCGAATGACCCTCTCTGCAACCATCGTAAAGCGGCCGCTTCGCTGCATCTAACATGTCAAAAAATCTCCTAGTTTCTACATTTGGTTCCTCACCTACCCTAGGAATTTGATGTTCACCTACCTCTGGAATAATTTCTCTATGTGCATCATTAACCATCTGAATGGTGCCTACACCAAAATCTACATCGGCAGTATAAGGTTCGCTAGAACTAACATTAGGTTCCCTAGTACTAGTACCACCGTAAGGTTCTCTACTATTACTTGCATAATCCGAAGTTTCCCCATGAAGATACCAAATCTTATAACCCGACATAAACCCAACTGAATACAAGTGAAACCATACTTCTCCAATCGTAAGATTTCTAAAATTCCGGCAATTCGCACATGGACATTTTAACTTACCATTTTTCAGCGTATGTGGTTGATTGCAAGCTAGCGACATGAACTCTGCAATACCAAGTGCATATTCCCGGTCCACTAGCTTCGTCGCCTCATCAATCCTAACTCCGTCCATCCACGATCTATAATAGTTAGAAGAAGACATTTTTATTGGTTACTAGAAGTATTAGAGAGAGAGAGAGAGAGTTATGGAGGGATAGGTGTGGAGGGGAAGAGAGGAGGGATGAGGTATATGTAGCATAATTTTTGACGGAATTCCGTCGGAAATCGGTCGGTTTCTAGTCGACCCAACGGTTCCATTGACGGTCAGTTTAACGGCTATAGTAAACCGACGCTAAACCGACCGAAATACAACGGAATACCGACGGAAAATTAAACCGTCGGTTTACCGTCGGGTGTTTCCGACGGAATGAGAAAACGGTCGGAAATTTTCGACGGTTTTCCGTCGGAAAACTTCCCGTATGAAAGTCGTCGTTTTATCGTCGGTAATTTCTGACGGAATTACTTCCGTCGGTAATTCCGTCGGTAATAGCCCTGTTTTCTTGTAGTGATATCCCGCTAATACACCCCCTACTTATGTGCATATGACGGTCAAGTAGTTTTTTTGTGCAACTGGGGCGGAAGTCATTACCGAGACTACATCCCGATCGTCCGCCGAACAAGTTTTGGTAATATTTATATTAATTTATTAATTATTTAAAACTGATGCTATTTATTTTAATCTATATATATATATTAATTTTAATTTCAGGTTTTCAGTCGATAATTGTATCGGTAGAAGCATATTCGATACAAATAAAGGGTATTTTACAGAGCCTCATGCTAATAGAGTCAAACCACGACTCCGACCACATATACATGGTTTAAATGTTTTGCCGTAATTTTTTTTTTTGTTTTTTTCATACTTTTAATCATATTTTTAATTCTTAATTACTTTTCTTACAACTTAAAAAACAATTTCCAACAAAAGTGGCATTGGGATCATGCGCACCACAAGTTAGTGAAGCAAGTTTTCTTCAAAAAAGTTATATTTCGACTTAAGGCTATCGTCTCCGATTAAAAGAAAATGGAATGGAAGGTGATTGGCGACGCTTCACGGCCTTGTTACTTTGTCTTTCAATGTTTGAGATGGTTTGGTGTGCTACTGGATATATCCTCACTCCGAGAGAAAATCTCCAAAATGCTCATCCTCTCGGATGACTACATACTTCCAGCTATAAGTCTTTTGTGGGCAGACGGATAGATATAGTACGAAATTAATTACTTAATTTACTTTTCTTTTATAATGTTTTAAATGAATATAAATGATGTTTTTAGGCTAAGGACATAGAGTTTTTGTGGCTAGCCGACCTTTATGCAGAAACTCACAAAACAAAATGGCCTTTTTGTGTGTTCTTTGGCCGAGACGCTCTACAACAAAGTGACGTCCCGAGTCACTGAGCGTGAGAGCAGCTATCACATGAGCTTTTGTCGGGCGGTACTCCCATCCGCAACACGATTGATGAGATTTAAAAAGGTAAATTAACTTAATTTTATTTTAAAGATTTATCAAGTTAATTTCGATATTTACATATTTGTTATTGTGTTTTGAAGGTTGTTCCTAGGAAAACAATAGACGAAACTTAGGAATTGGATCCTTCCAAGATACTCCATTCGATTCTACTTTACACACCAGAGGTGTCTATGACAATCCCGTCGTTTTATGGACAAAGCTTCATTCTGCTTATACTGTCATCGCACAGTTGAAGACGAAGACGGCCGCATTGGAAAAGAATCAAGTAGGGAGCGAAAGAGCTTATGTGGAGTGGATGCAAACTTAAAACAGTTTTTTCGATCTACCGACTGATGGTAATCTGCAATTTTCAGTGAGGTTGGTGGAGATGAGGAGGAATTTGAGTCCAAGACTGAGCCACACTTCTTCATCCGCGGCACATTCGATTGTACTGGAGTCGAGAGACCTCGGTACAAGTGAAGATTTTTTTGAGGGTACCGATCTCAAGCTAAACGATTAGGATAGTATTTATCTATTTCGGTTTTTCAGTTTTGTAAAATACATTTTATAATATGAATATATTTTACTTTGTTTTTTATTATTTTTATTTATATTTTTGAAAAGTATTTATAAATTTATTTATATATATATGAAATTTTAATTAATATAATATATATTTATAAACCCCTCGTTATTTCGCGTATCATATAATGACGAACTAACAACGAAATTAGTAACGACATGATTACGACGAATTAATATAACGGCGGAGTAACAACAATTGAATACGACGGCTATACGAAGAATTCATTAACGACGGACAAACGACGAGCTGTTTAACGATGAATGTACAACAACACATATTTTTATATATAATTACTAAACCGTCACCCTTTCGAGGCTAATTCGTTGCAAGTTAAACAACAGATTAACTATGACACGCGAATATCAGTATTCATCGATCGTTCATCATCAACTTTGTGACGAAGTAACGATAAAAAAATACGACGAATAAATGAAGGACCTGGTTTGTCGTTATTTTGCGGCGAATTAATGACCAATCTTCATTTACGACTAAGGATTAATGATGATTTGACTTTCGTCACAAAACCATAGTAGTCCCTTTTGCAACTAAAATACGACCATTCTGGCCATCGTTAGACGCCTATTTTCTTGTAATTTATACATAGTACCTGAATGATGATAAAAGAGTCTATATTTACTCATATGTTATGACATTTATTTATATAGTAAAATTAGTAATTGGGTTACGAGACAAAATCTTACAGCATTATAATCGTAATCTTACCACTTTATTTTTTTCTCTTAATTAATGGGGTAATAATCTTATTAGGAGTTGAAGAACGAGAGTATTAGTGGAGAACAAGAAAGAAACAAAGTTAAGTGCAAGGAACTTATGTGGTCTGAGTCATAGATCAAACATTATGGGTTTGTCGGTCTGGTCTGATAAAAAGGTATGTTTCATAATGCGTAAATTAGCCTATTCTAAATTATATTTTGGGGATAGTCAAATATATATAGTCCATATTCCCCAAAACAAATGTGTCCCCGAGGTATGACTATGGTTTTTTGGCTCCATAAATACTTCATTTTCAAAACACTATCTATCTGCAATCATTCTCATAGAGCATTGGTGACACTCTTGACTTTTATGCAACCAACAAACTTTATAAAAAGAGACAAAATGAAAGATAGTTAATAATGGATCCTTAGTTAAATACTACACTGGCAGTGCTGTCATGGGAAGCCGTCTCATTATCACCTTATTTAACTTGTGTTTGACCATGATCATTTCATAAGAAATTTCTAAACATATTGGTTTTACATTTTGCGTTTGACCATGATCATCTCATAAGAAATGGTCTAAAGTGAAACTGAAGTACTATGTACATTGCTTTTTGTTTAATTCCTAACTACAACAACTATAGATCATTACATGACCACACATCTATATAATATTAGAGTTTTTAACTATACGAACTATATGGTTGACATAACGATATATATCAATTAACAGATGTTATACAATTAACATTATAATCATATTTCTTATTGTCGAAATAGTTGTCCGGATGTTGGAATCTGGCAACCTAATATTATGAAATGATGGGATCTAAAAAGAAAACTGATCTGATCCAAATTAACGGAACCAAACCAATTTAACTGGTTTTAATTAGTTTGGGTTAATTAAATTGGATCGGGTTAGTTTTCTATTTGGTTACCGAAAATATACCAAAATGTGCAAAAAATGTCTTAGCAAGGGATTCAGCATGCATTGCCACTCAAGTTATATTACAACCCAGTTCGAAAAGGAAAAAAAAAAACATTGCAACAAAATTCACATGTACACAAAATTATTGGATTTTTGAATTGAGAAAATTTTCTGAAGTGTTCAAGCAAATCAATCGATGTATCAAGGATTCTATCCTACGTCTTCAGCAGTGGAAGATCACGTTCAAAAATCTCTTATTTCTCTAGCTCTCGGATGAATAATTGACTAAAGTGGCTACTGGCTATCTTTTTTTCTTTCTGTTTTGATTAATTAGGAATTTAATTATTCTTTTGGATAATGAAACGAATTATATGTTCACCACTGTTGTAAACAATATTCCTTTAGTAAATAAACTAACAAAATTATCAGAAAACACATGTCTTTCTTACATGAGTGTGCGTAGAAATGTGTCATTTGCATGCTAGAACCCTGACTCGTGATAAGTCAGATATTGATGTTTTATCGTCTATGCGATTTGTCCACCAGGGGCATGTGACGCTCTTGTGAAATATTTGATATGACAAAAAGAACACCAAGAATTCCTCGGTCCCTTTGTTTTGGTACCACACGAATGACGAATGTTAATTGTTAACATGCATGCTTATCATTCAACTGCATATACATGTGTCTGCCTGTGTCTATATCGTGTGCGTAATCATATATAACACACAAAGTGTCCTGAAAGTGTACATGTGTCTGCGTGAGAGACAAATCGTACATCTCATATACATACTCGAGACTTCGCCGTTGCTTCAATTTGACGTCTCCTACCACATGCATTTGCATCATTGCTCCGGTCCACACCTATTTTCATTAGGAAATTGTGGCCTCGTTTTTGTTTCTTTAGTTATTTTTGAATAAGTAAATGGATTTGAAATAAAATAGAAACCTGTTGGATTTACATTTCATAGAAAAATGTTCCAGTTATAAAGAAAAATGTGTTTCATCACAGAAAGTTGTAGTGAGCATCCACAAGGCCTTGTTAAAAGAGCATTATTTTATTGTTGCCCTAATAATATCTGTTGAAAGCCCTTTTATTTTCTTGGCCACTATTTCCAATATATTATAAAGCCTGCTATCCATATAAGAAAACTAAGCCCATTTTCAAGTACAAAAAATAATAACAGTGGCCCTAAATTTCGTTTTACTTCATTTACTTAACCCATACTTTTTAGAATAAATCTATTATATAATGAGAGCTTTTCTCTCCTGTGGTGAAGCCACGTCAGCACCTCCTTTTTTCAAAAAACGAAATGGGCTTCAGTCTGGTCCACTATCTGCTAAGTGTATTTCGGCCCAGATATTTTCGGCCCCAGCAGCAAAATACTGACAATAAACCTTAAAAAAAAATCGAGCCCCGTCTTCTACCTTCTTTCTTCGACATCTCCGTTACAGAAACCGGTTGACATCCCACAGCTTTTAAATCGCCAATCAAACCACTCCAAAGCGTTTATAATTTGGCCTCTTACATCGCCAAACCTCTTCTAACTTTACGAAGAACCCTGAACCGTTACTATGACTCATTTCTGAGAAATCCTCTTTAACTATCTCTTCCACCTCCCCCTCCCCCTCTCCCCGTTTCTGCTCTTCCTTGCCTCCGCCTGCCCTCTGCAATTATCTTATCACGATCCACCAGTATCTCCCCATTGATTTCTTAAGAAAGCTTCCAAGACGGGAAGAGTTTACTGAAACGACGCCCTTTAAGGAGAAGAAGAGAGAATGCGGTAGGAGAGAAATAAGAAGCGCAGTACGACACCGTCGCAGATTATCTTTTCAATTTCACCACCGACGGCCGCTTCACACTCAGCGTCGCTCTTTCCGAGATTCTTCGCGTCTCCGCTGCCTGATTCTCTGGCTCTTATGACAAAAGAGCGTCGCTGAGAAGTTGCAATTGGACGAGAAGAACTCCGCACTTCACTCACCGTCGATCTGAGACCGACGTAACTCTCGCAATAGATTCCTATGATGGGATGTATATAGTTTTAGAGTCTTGACAGATTATCATATTAGATAATGATGGTTGAATAGCATGTGTGGCTTGAGGTATGATACTTGGGATTTATTTGGTTTTTTGTTTCATTCTCAGGCTGGCCATTGCTGACTCCTTTCAAGATACAAATGCAATTGGGCTGATAGTACGGTTAAGTAAAGTAACATTGGGCTGATCTTCCGGTCCACTTTCTACTGTCTGGAAAGAGTGGCTTAAGTGGTGTGTTGAGTTTGGCATAGAGGCTAACGCAATTGTCGTTGTCCCCTACGATTGGAGATTGTCGCCAACCAAATTGGAAGAGCGTGACCTCTACTTTCATAAGCTCAAGTTAGTTCTACTCTCTCTGGTGTAACGTTTGGCCTTCCTGTTTCTGAGGTTACCTCTGACTTTTAGTATAATGTAGTTAACATCCACCATCTCATAATTCACTTTGAAAGGAGTTTTGTTAATAGTGCGGTTCCTGAAATAGTATGCAATGTTTTACTCATTGCCTTTCATCTGCTTCTGAATAACGCTTTTTCCTACGCTTAATGATTGCTCACAGAACATAATATATCAGCAACGAGGACAAACATTGTGGGTACACAACACAGGCCGTCAGGCCCTTTCGGTTGTCTACCTGTAAACATGTTTTACATGGGCACTCATGCGCCGGGCTGCTTGGAAAAATCTGGCTGCCTTAAAGCTCCGAACGAAATGGTGATGGAGTTCAACAGAAAGATCAAGGAAACAGTCATTAATCTAAGAAAAGAACTCACAAAAAGGATGGCGAGTTCATGGGGTTTGTTATTCTCCTCTTCGATGAAAAGGTATTGCTTCTCTCTTATGTTCCATCTAATCTACAGTATACGTTTCCACTCCCTCGCTAATAGCTCCGACCAAATTTATTAATATTTATCTTCCTCCTGTAGTTGAATCAGTGTCGTGGAACAAGGCCTGTTTATGAGAGCAGTATTTCAAATAACAGAGTGAGCTTAAACAGGTACAAGACAAGGACATAGATAAGCGGCACTTTGATCAACTGATCCAGCTAAAGGTAAGTCACAAAATTATTACCCTGTGACAGTGTCTTAATGACCAACGAATTCCACTCTTATGTTCATAAACTAAACATTTCATTTTGGCCAGACAACTGAAATGGCAAATAAAGACTCGGATACATACTATGATGCCCTTGACAAGTAAGTTGGTCCTGAGTCCTTGCATAAGTTTGTGGCTACTTTCTACACTATCCATTTGACAATCATTTTATCTGTAGTTTTAACATATATTTTAATTGTATGGAATATTTACGGATCCCTAATGCGCTTCCACACAATGAAAATGGAGGAAATAAATAAGATTTTAAGGGAACTGTGGCAACAGACATATATAGGTCACAATATCGATTAAATAAGAAGACACTCAGATTCCGAGGGTGCAGGCACTCGCTCTTACATCTACAATGTACAGTAAATAATTTACAACATGTTTTTTAAATGATGAGCATGTATCTGCTGCTGAGCTTGAGGTTCTGTGCATGAATCCAAGGAAGATGATTCCTGGAAAACTGATAGATATTGTTGGCAAACTTATGGTTTTTAGTTAACTGATTTCACTTAAACAGTATCAATTCTGAGGGCATATTGAATTATGTGGGTCCTAGATCTTTGACTTGCCTTAGCCATTGTCTTATCTTTTCATTTCTAGCGGCCATGAATTGCTACGTTTATGTATTAATGTTCTTTTACATGCAGTTTTTTTTTTACCGTTTTTTTTTTTGTCTGATGTATATATGTGCAGGAAGCTTTTCGCAGAGCTACCATTGCACAAAAGTTTGTTCCAGTATTTATGGGTAGTGCATTCAAAAACAAGGTCATTGCTTCTTCATACGTAAAGATGATATTGTGCAGATTTGGATGGTCTTTTGCTCTTTTTTTGTTTGCAGGGAGTACAACTTTTCACGTGATCGCCGTCATTGTATAGAGTTGAAGACATCATTAGTTCATATTCCCCGAGCTGTCCATATTTTACCCTTCTATTTCCTCACCACCTAACTTGCCCTTATTTACCCTCATTGATATATTATCCTTTACCGTCTTTCTTCATATTTGAAACCTGCAAAATTTTCAAATCCAAATATATGTGGTAGTAATCAATTACCATAATTGTGTGTTATGAGTGAAATCGACTGCACTACCAGCCATCAAATTTAGACATTTAAATGAATTGATTGGGATGCAACATGACCCCCGCGCACGCGCGGGGGTAGTAGATCCACTAGTTATCATAATACAACTAAAGATTCTAAAGATTAGATAGAGCTATGATTTCAAATCATGGGATGATCACTGCTTTAAAACAACAGCTCTTGGAAATACTCAGTATTTTCATGGAGATCGAAATACTCAGTATTTTCATGCTCATACTAAACAGAGATATGCTAGAAATCTTATTACCTCCCTTAAAGATGATAATGGAAATTCTGTTCGTGGCCATCGTGAACTTGGAGCTCTGGCTGAAGATTATTTCACCACGGTTTATACTTCAACTGTACCTCCAACTAATAACAGTCTGTTCAGGGATTTTCCTCCTACGGTTACATCAGAGATCAACGATCAGCTCACTCAACAATTTACAGATCATGAAATTCTTCAAGCAGTCAAAGCCATTGGCGCAGATAAAGGACCCGGACTGGACGGTTTTACTGCTCGCTTTTATCAATCATGTTGGGATGTTGGTTGGCCAGATGTTTGTGAAGAAGTTCGACGTTATTTTGAATCAAGCAGTATGAAGTCAGGGATGAATCATACGAATATGCGGTTAATCCCCAAAACTCAGTCCCCTCAATCATTGACCGAGTTTCGTCCTATTGCTCTTTGCAATGTTATTTATAAGATAATCTCTAAGCTTATGGTTTCCAGATTAAAATCGTCTCTTGATTCCATAGTGTCGGAAGCTCAAGCTGCATTTATTCCGGGACGTATGGATTCTGATAATATATTGGTGGCAAATGAGCTGATGCATTCACTAAAGTCTCGCAAGCGTGTGGCAAAAACATATATGGCAGTCAAGACGGATATCTCTAAAGCTTATGATCGTGTTGAATGGAGTTTTTTGGAAGCTACTCTTCAGGCATTTGGTTTTTCAGAAGTCTGGATTTCTTGGGTCATGGGAATGGTGCGTTCAGTAACATATTCAGTTTTAATTAATGGTGCTCCTCAGGGTTATATCGTACCTCAGCGTGGATTACGACAGGGAGATCCATTATCTCCATATTTATTTATACTCTGCACATATGTGTTAAGTCATTTAACTCAATCTGCAATGGTTTCAAAGAAAATCAGTGGAATAAAGATTGGTAATGGAGTTCCTTCTATAAGTCATCTCTTATTTGCCGATGATTCCCTTTTCTTCATACAAGCCAGCCATCAAAATTGCTATACGCTGAAGGAAATTTTCGATTCTTATGAACAACATTCTGGCCAGAAGATTAATACTTCTAAATCTACAATTACCTTTGGAGCTCGTGTCCCTGGTAATCATCGTGAACGGCTAAAGGCAATTCTGGGTATCTCACAAGAAGGTGGCGGTGGAAAGTATTTGGGACTGCCGGAACAGTTTGGGCGTAAGAAAAGTGATATGTTCAATACTATCTTGGATAGAGTCAAAGCAAAAACTGGTTTGTGGCATGCTAGATATCTTACTCAGGCTGGTAAGGAGGTTTTACTTAAATCAGTTGCTATATCAATGCCGGTTTTCTCTATGTCCTGCTTTAAGTTACCTGCTCAAGTAATAGCAGACATAACATCTGTTTTGAGAAAATTCTGGTGGGAGAAACAACAAGATAAAAAAGGAATAGCTTGGGTATCTTGGGACAAATAGCAACTTCCAAAATCTAAAGGAGGACTTGGATTTCGTGATTTAGAAAAGCATAATGATGCGCTTCTAGCGAAACAAGCATGGCGTCTTCTCAGTCATCCAAATTCATTGTTTGCAAGACTTTTTCGAGCAAAATATTACAAAGAGGGCTCAATTCTTGATGCTAAGCCACAAAGGCTTGTCTTATGGTTGGTCTTCGATCTTGGTAGGACTGTAACTGTTAAAACAAGGGCTTCGTCATCATATTGGAAGTGGACAAGATACTAAAGTGTTTCTGGATAATTGGGTACCGGATATCACCCCAAGACCGGCCACACATAATCCTCTGTTAACAAATGATGTTGTCTCCTCACTATATGTTGAGCATTTAATCACATGTACTTATGGCAGAAGACACTGGAATGATGAAGCTCTGGCTTTCTACATTCAACCACAGGATCAACATCTTATCAGATCTATGTATCTATCTCAACAAGTGGAAGCAAACTCAGTGATTTGGAACATGAGTCCCGACGGAGCTTATTCTGTCCGTAGTGGTTACCTGTTATCTTTTAATTCAGACCAAAACAATGTTAACTTCTTCTTTAGATACTCTTAACTTTGATCTTCTTGTTCCGATATTTCGGCCTCGCCATGATAACGATCTCCTGGATTTGCGGAAATCAGTTGAACCGACGAAGACCAGGTCGCTCTATCTCCGCATCGTCTCCTACCGAGCTAGATCACCTCTTACTTCGGCGTTGCTTGGGCCTTGTCAAGATGTCAATCGTATGGGCCCAACAAAGGATAACAGTCGATCTCTCTATCTTGATTATGGAGCGGGCTCATGATTATGGGCCTTTGTTTTATTTGTTAATGGGCCGGATTTCTTAGAGGGAAATCCCAACAATAGCCCCCCAGCCCATTAATTTCGACAAGTCGAGGTTTATGGGCGGTTGACGTTCTCGGAAAGCCACGTGCGCTTTGGGCGTGATAGACCTAATGATTACTTTCGCCCCGTCCGTAGATCTTGTTTCGATCCATCGGTCAAGGATGGGCGCGTGGGTCGAACTGACCTGCTTGTTGGTGCGTCGGCAGTTATGGCGTATATTCGTCAAGAGAGCCTCATCTCCCACCGTGTATCTGTCGCTTACTAACGGCTGATATTCGAAGGTCACGAAGAGTCTTTTCGGACTCGATCTTTCGCTGACGTGACCTAGCTGTCATGCGTTCGTAGCTGTTGATCTTGAATCAACGGTTAAGATAAAGGGAAACTGAGGAGTCCCAAACGCCTCGATCTTCTCGTAATTATTACGAGCTTGGAATCGTACGGTTGAGATTTTGCACGACTCCCACTACAGATAATCTCTCATATTATCGAGGGTAACTTCTTTCCTTCTCACTTTTACTTCGTGTTTCTTTCTTGCTCTGGTTTTTCTTTCGTCGTCGGAAAAGTTCTCTCCTAAAAACCTTTAGCTTTCCTTATTTCGAAACACCACTTTCTATGGCTCTGAGAGACGCGACAGGGGCTAGTACAAGCACTGCGGCGGGATCGTTTGGCCCACATCCGCCGTCTGCTCTAACCGTGAACCATATCGAACGGTTGCGGAGGATATGTTGGATTCCACCGGAGGTGGAGATAGTAATTCCGTCGTCGGAGATGTCACCGGAGACTGCGGTGGAAGGCTATTTATGTGCCTCGTACACTTATTTCGAGAAGTGCGGGCTTTTCTTCCCTATTCCCCGCTTAATTTCTTTGGTACTAGCACAACTCCAATTGGCGTTCCATCAGATGACACCGAACTTTGTCCGGTACGTCATCGGACTCGGGGTCAGGGCCGCGGAAGAGGGAATCGAGTTCGGGCCTGAGGAACTTATGCGAGTTTGCTCAGTGAAGCATAATACTCGCTTCCCGGGGACGTACTATCTTTCGCCTCGTTTCGGGCGGATCCTCGACGATGTTCCGACGAAGGATGTATGGAAGGACCGATACTTCTTCAGGATAACTCATCATTCGGTCGGGGATTTTGACTACTCGGTCATCCCGTCTCGGTGGACGTCCAGCGTTGGTAAGATTCGAGGTTTTTGGTGCTCGACCCCTTTTGGTTGTCGGATCATTCCTTACTTGTTTTGGTTCTTATTACAGAGGCTCCCGAATCGCTTGCTATCAACCCGATTACTGAAACTTTGATAGCTCAACTGAGAAGGGGTACTGTTAATTGGGGCAGCTTCACGGTCGAGCGTGTGCAGGCTACTCTGCGGATCGACCCTGAGCGAGCCCCGCTGGATCGATCTCAGGCTCTCCGGAACCTGTTGCTTCCTTCCGTGCCTTCCCAGGCTTCCCTGACTCAAGTTATTCAGCCTCCACTTCGTATTACCGAGCGGATAAGGGAAAGTGAGTCATCTGGTTGTGAGGTTTTTTTTATCGTCATTGTGATTTGTTTGATTCACTCTTTTTTTTTTTATATATAGCTCGACCTCTTCCGGACGATAGCTCGACCACCAGCACCCCTCCTCTCGAGAGAATGCCTCGTAGGGTAAGTAGCCGCCGGAATGGGAAAGATCCGGTCGAGCTGGTCGACAGGATAGAGGCGAGCGACCTGAGTAACGCTCTTCTTTTCGCCCTTGGCCGGGCCCCTCCTCCTCCTCCAACTTGTCCCCCGCCTCCCACTCAGAACTCACTTCCTCCGGCGACGGAGCCGGAGGAAACGGTTGCGGAGGTCGCAAGCGTGTCTCCTCCGTTAGTCGAACGGGAGGTGGTCCTGCCTCAATCCGGGGGGATCGCTCTATATGATCCACGCCCTGAAGCAGATCGTCGGAGCCGAGGGGGGGGGCTCTTGCTCCCTCGCCGAAGCGTCATAAGGTAGACGCGGGAGGGAGTCCGGGGGAATCAGATCGAGAGGAGTGTTCGATCGTGGACGACCCACAGGGTGCTATTCATCTGCTGAGGCGCTTTAGGCCCGCGGGCACTCAACTCCCGGTTATTGGGGAAATGATTCTCGGTAGCGCGTATACCAAGATGATGGCTGTTGTTGGGAAGGTGAGATGTTTTGCTTCGGCTCCCTTTCCTTTGGAGCGTTAACTTTTCTTTTCTCTGTTTGCTAAATCGAAGTTCTTCGTAGGCTCTGGAGGCTGTGAACACGTATGCGGCTCGGTCTGAGAACGAGGTGTTGGATGCTCAGACCTACGAGCTCGAGTCCGCTCGGGAGGCTTCTACTCAGATGAACGCCGAACTACAAGAATCTTTGGCCAGGGAGGAGCGTTTGAAGAAGAGGGTTGCGGATCACGCTGGCGCAGAGGCCAGGATCGCGCACCTTGAGAAGAGGGAGGAGGCACTGTCTCTTCAGCTTAGCGCTGCCGAGGCTCGAGTTCGAACTGTCGAGGAGAGTTGAACTGCGCTTCGTAGGGCTCGAAAGGAGCTTAATGACCAGTACCTCGTGATTCTAGATGGGGTCAAGGAGAAGGCCGTGAAGAGGAAGATCGAGACCAGTGCTGAAATTCGTCTTCAAGAGACTCTGGCCAACATTGAGCTCATCGCTGAGATTGCGGCCGGGGAAGTGGACATGACCCAGGAGGTTCTTAAGTTGGCCGAAAAGAAGCGACTCGCCACCACGGAGATGGAGACCGCGGCGGTCTCTGACTTTAGCATTGGCAAGCTTGTCTTGCCAGTGATGTCGGAGGACTCTGTGACCATGGCAGATCCTTCGCCTGTTCCTCTGGCTGAGACCGGTCTGAGGACGCTTGACGAGGTCGAATCCCGGCCAAGAAGAGAGGTGGGTGGCGAGACGGCGGACCAGATCGAGGATTCCTCTTTTGCTGCTTTTGGAATATCCCGTTGTTGTTGTTGTCCGAAAGGGCTTTTAATTTTCTTTTTCGAACCTTCGTTACCCGTGGGGGCTTTTCTTTACTCTGATGTTGCCCTGAATGGGTTTTTTATTCTAACTTGAGGACATCGTGTCCTCTTTTTTTTTTTTTTTTTATGAATTGCTCCAATCTTTCATGCCTTAGCATAGATTTGACTGTTTAGCATAGAATTAGCCATCACGATAGCTCGGACCTCTAAAGAGGGGTCGAATAAATGGTTCGGCTTGATTTGCCTTAGGAATTTTTCACAATCTTTTAGGTCTATTGTATTTGAGCTCGAGCTTCTCCTCGAGATTTGCTCGAGGTGCGGCTTCTTTCGAGATGTCAAATTCGAGCTTTTCGTCGAATAAAGTCTTTTTAAGTGTACGACGAGTCGAAGTAAACTTACATAGATTCATTTTGAATATATGCGGGGGCCGTTTTGGGTGAACAACTGTCTCGTTTTATCTGTCTTGATGTAGACTCGGCCTCATTGTTTTGTTTAAGGGGAGGGGGTAGCCCCCCGATTCTTCTAATCCGTATGAGGTTGGAAGAATTATGAGTTTTTGAAGGACCATTTCAGATCGTTCTGATTTTGACGGGACCATTTCAGGTCGCTTTTTTGGGACGATCACTTCAGTTCGTTCAATATAGAGGGACCGTTTGAGGTCACTTGTTTGAAGGGATAATTTCATATTGCTTGATTAGAAGGGACCGTTTCAGGTCGCTTAGGTTTGAAGAGATAATTTCATATCGCTTGATTTTGGGAGAGGCCATTTCAGGTCGCTTGGAAGGGATAACTTAATATCGTTTGTTTCTGAAGAGATAATTTCGTATCACTTTAATTTTGAAGAGATAATTTCATATCACTTGGTAAAATGTAATGGCGAAGTATTTCTCGACGACTCTAACTTTTACAATAGAAAGAGATATTGATTGAGAGACTTATTTTGATTTCACAATGATAAGCTGGTACGACTTCGTTTGAAGTTGTCGAGCTCGGTAAGAGCTTTGTGTTGGGGGGGGGGGGGGGCGGCTGCGCTCGAAGTCGAGCTTCCCACGTACCCTTTTAAGGGGATCAAGCCATTTCGTAGTTCGATTAGGGTTGCGTACTTTCAGTGAAAGTACTTTTTGAGGTTGATGATATTCCAGGGTCGTAGTTCAGGTTTCTGGGTTTCCACCGACTTGAGTCGGTAGACCCCGTCCTTCACAACATCAGTGACCTGGTAAGGACCTTCCCACTTTGCTCCTAACTTTCCAGCGTGTTCTTCCTTTTTGTGGTCGAACACTTTCCGTAAGACGAGCTCCCCTACTTGAAACCTTAAAGTTTTAATTCTGGAATCATAGTAGCAAGTTGCGGCTTGTTGGTAGTTCTGGATTCGAGCTAGTGCGAGATTCCTCCTTTCGTCGACGAGATCGAGCTCGTCCGTTATCATCTTGTTGTTAAGTTCCTCTTGCCGTGGGCATTCTTCTTTGCGGATGCTTGACACGAGGATTTCGGTTGGTACTACCGCCTCGATTCCATACGCTAGCGAGAAGGGAGTCTCGCCGGTGGATTTTCGCGGAGTAGTTTGGTAAGCCCAGAGTACGGCTGGGAGCTCATCTCTCCAGCTTGTTTTGCGCTCATTGAGTCTTTTCTTAAGGCTGTTCATGATTGCTTTATTAGCTGCTTCCGCCAGTCCGTTTCCTTGAGGATAACGGGGGGTTGAGTAGGTCAGCTTTATGTTCCAGGTTCTACAGAACTCTTTGAACATGTTTGATATGAATTGAGATCCGTTATCGGTGACGATCTCGTGGGGTAGTCCATGTCGGCACACGATGTTTCGCCAGACGAACTCCTTAACGTGAACGTCTTTAACCTTTTGGTACGATTCTGCTTCGATCCACTTAGTGAAGTAGTATGTCATCACTAATAGGTGTGTAGCTTTCTTTTTACCGGATGCGACTAAGAGTCCCATGATGTCCATTCCCCATCGCATGAATGGGTATGGCGATGAGATAGAGGAGAGTTTCCCCGATGCTTGGTGGATAATCGGGGCATGCTTTTGGCATTTGTCTCATTTGCTGGAGAAAGATTCGCATTCGGTGGCCATTGTTGGCCAGAAATAGCCTTGCCTTTTGATTCGTATGGCCAGAGCTCGTCCCCCGGAATGGCTTTCGCAGGATCCGTCGTGGGCCTGCGTGATCACAGCTCGGGCTTGCTTCTTATCGAGGCATTTGATGTAAGGTCCAGAGAGACTTCTTTTAAAAAGCTCTCCCTGCGTGACACAGTACCTTTCACTCTGCGTCTTGAGTTTTCGCGCTTCCCATTTGTCGTAAGGGACTTCGCTGTTTGTTATGTATCGGATGATCGGATTTCTCCAATCTTCTTCATCGTTGGGCTCGGGTCCCTGACTAGTGGATGTAGTTTGGATTGGTCCATCAGGAACGTTCGCGACGTACACGGCATTTCTTGGGTCAAGATCATCATCGATCTCAATGATGTCGCGGCTAGTATCCTTGGGATTTTCCTTGTGTTCGACGTCCTCTTTTCTGGTGGGCTCGTCCTCTTTCAAGGATAGAGCTTTTAGGGCTATGTCGATACTTGGTTTTTCGATCCCCTCGACTGATATGATCCTTATGAGGTTATGATCTGATGTCGATGCCAACACGGCTAGGGCGTCGGCTGTGGTGTTTTCCCCTCGCGGGATCCGTGTTAGATCGAAGAATTCGATCTGGTCGGCGAGGGTGTGGACTGCCCGCAGGTATGCTTCCATGCGTTCATCTTTGGCCTCGTAGTCGCCATGATATTGGCTCGTGACTAATTGGAAATCGCTGAAAGCGTCTACTTCCCGGGCTCCTATTTCTATTGCTAGTCTGAGCCTGGCTATTAACGCTTCGTATTCTGCTTCGTTGTTTGATGCGGCGAAGCCTAGCCTGAATAACTGTTCTAATACTTCTCCCGTGGGGGAGACCAGTTTTCCTCCTACCCCGGATCCTTGCCTTGAGGAAGCTCCATCGACGTGGAGTTTACATCTCTTGGCGGAAGTTGGGTCGAGTTCGATGGTTGGAGGGAGTTCAATTATGAAATCAGCCAGTACTTGCGCTTTTAAGCACGTTCGAGCCTTGAACTCGATGTCGTACTCGCTGAGTTCGATAGCCCATTTGACCAGTCGACCTGACTGGCTCGGACTGTGAAGTATGGTTCTCAGTGGTTGAGAAGTCATCACTATGATTGAGTGCGATTGGAAGTATGGTTGGAGTTTCCGAGCCGATGTCACCAATGCTAAAGCGAGTTTTTCCATGGCGGGGTATCTGGTTTCAGCATCGATTATGGTCTTACTGATGTAATACACCGGCCGTTGTTTGTTTTGTTCTTCGCGAACCAGGACTCCACTTACTGCTGCCGTAGAAATAGCTAGGTAGAGGTAGAGGGGTTCCCCTTCTACTGGTTTCGCCAGTATAGGTGGTTCGCTTAGATAAGATTTGAGCTGGGCGAACGCTTCTTCGTACTTTTCGTCCCAGAGGAACTTCTTGTTCGCTTTGAGAAAGTGATAGAAGGGTAGACATTTATCAGTCGACCTCAAGATGAAGCGGTTCAAAGCAGCTATTTTGCCACTCAGACGCTGGACTTCTCGCGTTGTTTTGGGAGATTTCATCTCCATAAATGTCGCGATATGTTTAGGATTCGCTTCGATCCCTCTTTCGGTTCCTAAGTAACCGAGGAATTCTCCTGATGGGACCCCGAATGTGCACTTCGCTGGGTTGAGTTTCATCCCGTATTTATTGAGAATGATAAGGAATTCTTTTAGTTGGGGGATATGATCCTCATACCTAGAAGATTTGACCAGCATATCGTCAATGTAGACTTCCATAGTTTTACCAGGAGTCCTGAAAACATCTTGTTGACGAGGCGTTGGTAAGTTTCTCCTGCATTTTTTAGTCCGAAAGGCATGACTTTGTAGCAGTACGTGCCTCGATCAGTTATGAACGAAGTCTTTTCCTCATCTTCGGGGTTCATTAGTATTTGGTTGTACCCCAAGAAGGCATCCATGAAGGACAGTAGTTGGTGTCAGGTGGTGGCTTCGACCAGCCGGTCGATGTATGGGAGTGGGAAGCTGTCCTTCGGACATGCTTTGTTGAGGTCTGTAAAATCTACACAGACTCTCCACTTCCCGTTCTTTTTCTTGACCACTACGGGGTTCGCAAGCCAGTCGGGGTATTTGACCTCTCTGATCGATCCGATTTTCAGTAATCGATCGACCTCGTCTTTGACGGCTTGAGCTCGTTCCGGGCCAAATTTTCGACGTTTTTGTCTTACCGGTTTGAAAGTTGGGTCGACATTCAGCTCGTGGCTGGTTACGTCGATGTTGATTCCTTTCATGTCTGCTGAAGACCATGCAAAGGAGTCGATGTTCTGTTTAAGAAAAGAGATCAGTTCATTTTTAACTGGCTCCGATAGGTTAATTCCAATGCCGAAAAGTCTTTCGAGATGAGTGTCGTCTATGAAAACTTGGGTTGTGAGGTCCTTTGGAGGTCCTTTTTGGCTTGGGTCGTTCGACCTTTTGGTTTGCATAGTGGCGAGCTCTTCCTTTTTCTGTAATTGCTACCCTTGGGATTTCTCAATCTGCTTGTACCCGTTCATATAGCAATTACGGGAAATCTTTTGACTTCCGTAAATGGTTTTTACTCCTTTCGGAGTTGGAAATTTCACGCATTGATGGTAGGTCGATGGTACCGCTTTCATGTCGTATATCCACGGTCGACCTAGAATTCCGTTGTAGGGAGCTGGTCGATCTACTACGACGAACTCTGTCATTCTTCGAACTCCTCCAGCTATTACTGGGGCGAAGACTAAGCCCATTGAATATGTTGTTTCGCCAGCGAACCCTACCAATGGTGTCTTTTCCTCGACGATCTCGGAGTCGTTGAACTCCATCTTTTTGAATGCGTCGTAAAAGAGGACATCCACCGAACTTCCTGTGTCGATCATTATTCTCGAGAGTTCGACATCTCCAACTACTAGACAAACGAGGAGAGCATCGTCGTGTGGTTAATCAAGATTGTTTCTCTCGCTCTCGTGGAAAGTGATTTCATGGTCTGGACCTAACATTGGGATTTTCCCTCCTTTGTCGGTCTCGATTCTTCTTTGAAGAGCTTTGATTGAATAGACCGAGTCTCGGCATAGCTTGGAGCCACCGAAGATGAAGTTGACTCGTTTAGGGGGTATGGCCCGTACACCCCCCCCCCCCGCACAGACGAGGGAGATTGATTTGTGAGCGTAAACTCTTAACGGGAGCTGGAGGTGGAGATAGCGCCGAGCCTTCTGGGGTGCCACACAAGCTGAGTTCGCCGAGAATGACCTCGACTCGCTTTCGCGACCCCTGAGGGAGGGTTTCAGGAGATTCCGGCTCCTTATACCGTTCTCGTTTGTTTTGAGAAGGCTTTTTGGTGTTTGACTCTTTGGTCTGTTTACTTTCTTTTTTGTCAGAGGGAGTTTCCTCCTCGACTTCTGATTCTTGTTTGTTTTTGGACTCTCGCTTTTGGGCCTCGGCTTTAGCTCGAGTATAGCACTCTTCAGTCGAATGTCCTCTTTTGTTGTGAAAATCACAGAATTTTTCCTTGTCGTACTCGAATTTCTTCGAGCTCTTTGGGCTCTTGACCGCATTAACGTTTCCTGATTTACAGGAATCCTTTTTTGAGTTTGAGTTCTGTGGGCCCGACGAGATCTTTTCTTTTCGGTGCTTTTCTCTGAGGGCCGTGGTTTCATCCTCGAGGCGAGCAAAGGCCGATGCGCGATGAAGGGCGTCATCGAGTGTTTGAGGTTCGCGGACAGTTATTTCCTCGCGGAATCTGGTAGAGTACCACAGTCCACGTCTCAGCGCTTCTATAGCTTCTTCATCTCGTGGGTTCGCGATTTTGGACTTTATCTCCTTAAATCGGTCAATGTACGAGCGAAGTGTCTCGTCGGGTTTTTGAGAGACGCCAAATAAAGCTGCCTCTGTGGTCTTTTCCTCGATAAAGACGGAGTATTGTTTGAGGAAAGCCGTCATGAACGGGGTGAAATTATCGATGGATCTCTCTTCCATTCCGGCGAACCATTCCAGGGCGGAGCCCGATAGGTTTTCGGCGAAGAGTCTGCAGAAAGCCGGCTCTATTTCCTCGTCAGTAAGGTATACCCTTGCCATTGCTAGCCGGAATGCCCTGATGTGGGCTTTCGGGTCTGATTTCCCAGAAAATTCTGGAAATTTCGTTTTCTTGATTTCCTGGATTCTCGCGAAGGCGATCCGGTCCGTGAATGGCGTTTGTCGCGTTTCTTCGATCACTCGATCGATGTCGGGTGCCGTGCTCGTTGCCATGTGAACTTTCGAGCTCAGACTGACGAATTGGGCTTTAGCCTGCTCGATGTATTGTCTTAGCATATCATGTTCATCGCCTGCTGTAGGTGTGAATTGTACTTGTGCCTGATTCGACGTTTGTTCCGGGAAAACCGGGTCGAGAAGATCGATTGTTTGAATCGGTCTTGTCTCGTCGATCTGTGGCGTTTGGAACTGTATTGTATTCGATCCGTTAAGATGTCCCGAGCTCGAGGCGAAAGCAGAGCCTCCTAGTTGCTTGAGCCGGATATTGGAGTTACTCGGGAAAGGTGGTGGTCCGGGTAATTGATATATCATGGTTTTTACCGGTTTTATGCCATGATATAAGTCTGTTTTAGTGTCTTTTGGTGTTCTTTTAGAGTCCTTTGCAGGTTTTATTAGGTACACGTACGTTTGGAGAAAAAGTGGAGATTATGGAGCTAATTGGAGCACTTTGGAGATTTGACCCGAGAGGTTGGGTTCACTGTCCGAAACAGAGTACTGTGTCGATCGTTGCACACCTGCATCGATCGATGCACAGCGAGTTGGGCCAGACTCTCGGCGGTTTAATGATGATTTCTAATATTGCAAAGATGCCCAGAAGTTCCAGATATTTACACAGAAGCCTCAAGTCGTGTTTTAGCTATTTAATTAGGTTTTTAGCTTCGGTTTTAGATACGCTATCATAACTTAGAGCAGAGAGTTTTTAGAGCTTTTGGGGCTGATCTGATCTTGTACTACATTTGTTTTGAAGAAGTTTTCGAACCCCTTTATTATTCTAATCTCTTTTATGATTTCTATAAATTCATTGATTATGTTTACATCATCTATGTCTGAGTAGTTTCATAGTTAGGTTTAGGGTTTCTCATAGGGATTTCATGACTTGCTAGATATAATTAATTCAGTTAAGGATTCATATCAATAGATGTTCTTCAAACTAAATTGTGTTTAATGCTAGTTCTAACCTGATCAATTAGAATCTAGATCTTAGGTTGCTAAATACGACACGGTAGTGTGGTTTAGAATCTGAACTATTTAGGTTGAGCAAATTAATTACTCGCAAAGGAATTTGGTTTAATTAGATTGTGAACATATTAAACTTGGAATCAAAGCTGGTTTAAACTGTTAGTAATTGCAAAGGAATTTGTATTGCTGCACTTAGACTTAGAGAATTCTCGCAAAGGAATTTGGTTAATTCTATATCTGTGTTTTGAGTTCTAGAACTGTGTTTAATTAGATCATGACTGAATGATTTATCTGCTTGTCTGATTTCCTGAGAACGCCCTAGACTTAGCGCCTTTAGTTTATTGCTTACAAACAACAACATGCTACCTTTTTACTTTCTCGCTTGCTTTTTAATTAAATCAATACAATTTTCTTTTTGTTTTCTCCTAGTTTTAATCTCTTTAAGTTCTTAATCCTATCGTTGCCTAGAGTTCTCGTGGATTCGATCCCTAAGTACTACAATTGATATACCGTGCACTTGCAGTTAGTATAGGGTAAAACTCGAGACCTATCAAGTTTTTGGCGCCGTTGTCGGGGACTCTTAGAGTCTTCGATAGCTTCGAATTTAGGGTTTTGACTAGGATTTTTATTTTTATTTTTGTTTACTGATTTTTTCTCTGTTTTCTCTCTGTCACAGGTTTCGAAATCGCATAGCATCGACCGTTGCACTTCTTGTGTCGATCGACACTAGGCGATTGGAGTTGAATCGATCGTTGCACTGTTAGCATCGATCGTTGCTTGGCGATTACAGACGGTTTATGCAGACGCGTGATACCAGAAATAATCCAAACACTAATCTCGTAAACTTCCAACTTGAAGAGCTTGCTAGACTAGAGAGGACCAACAGAAGAGTTAGAAGAACAAGGATGGTTGTTGAACGTGTGATCATAAAGCCTGATGCTCAAGGTACCCTAAGGGACCGACACAACAATCTTTACAATGCTGCTGGAGAACCGATAGATGCTGAAGGGAATGTCATCCCTGATCCTCCAGAGCAACCACAGCCGCAACAGGAGCAGAAGCAAGGTCAAGGACAAGGCCAAGGTAGACAGATGGTTGTCCATGAGAGGACTTTAGCTGACTATAACCGTCCGGATGAGTTCCATGCTAACCGGTCAGCTCTTGTACTCCTTGAATTTGAGAGGAATGATTTTGAAATCAAACCCGTCTACTACTCTCTCCTGAGGCAGAAAGCCTTCCATGGCTCTCCAAGCGAGCAGCCGATGGACCACATAGATGATTTTGAGGGCATAGTCACTGGAATAAAATACGATGGAGTTAATCAAGACTATCTGTTCCTCAAGCTTTTCCCCTACTCTCTGGCTGGAGATGCTGCAGCCTGGCTGAAACAGCTTCCATCTGGGACGTTTGTTACTTGGGCCGCTCTGAAGAGTGAGTTCCTGCGTCATTTCTATGATGATGCCCGTTCTGATCAGTCCAGACAGGACATTCTCACCTTCACCCAAGGTCCAACAGAGCCTCTTAAGACAGCCTGGATGAGGTTTAAGAAATACCAACGTGACTGCCCACACCATGGATTCACCGAGGTAACACTCTTGGGCATCTTCTTTAGAGGAATAGATCTTCCATATCAGACTGCGTTGGACAACTCTAGCAATGCCAACTTCAACACTAGGACTCCTGCTCAAGCTAAGCAGCTGATAGATAATCTGGTAAGCAGTAATAGCTGCAAGACCACTGATGAGAGAAGGAAGAAGTCCGGTGGAAAGATTGAGAATTCTGAGATAGCTGATATTAGATCTAAGTTGGACACTGTTTGCTGTCCACTTTGCTCAAGAGGTTGAGATGATCAATGATGAGGAAGAAGAGCAGGAAGAGGATGTGAATTACATCGGATGATCTGGTTTCTAAGGAAACAGGTTTGGTAATCAGTCTGGTAACAGGTTCTTCAATGGAGGACAGAAGAGTGCTTTCAACAGCAACCAAAACTCTTCCGGATTTGGACAGACTAGTGGTTTTCAGAAACCTTTCCAGCAAAATAATCAGAGATCCTATGGATCTTCTTCTTACCAAGCACCTCCTGTAGCTATTGCCCATGAGAGTAAGATGGAGGCTATGTTGGAACAGCTGCTGGAAGGACAGACCAAGATTGCTGTGGATTGCAACAAGAAGTTGGATGCTGTTTATGGGGATCTCAATGGGAAGTTTGAGTCTCTAAACACTCATGTGAAGCAATTGGACACTCAGGTGAGCCAAATTTCAAACTCCATCAAGGGAAAAGGTGTTGTAGATACCCATATTAAGGCCTGGTCAGTGTACATTGATGATGGATCACATCTAGGTGAAAGATTTGAGCTAAGTACAGCTGAAGTGGTAGAAGAAGGCGAAATTTCGGATTTTGAGGAAAATCTCTCGGGTAGAATCTGTGAAAATTTGACTGCATCGATCGATGCACCCTTAGCGTCAATCGTTGCAAGGCATGGACAGACATAATCGCAGGAGTCTTATGACATTGATGCAGATTTAGAGCTTAACCGCTTATTCCCTAGAGTGTCTGAGATAACCCAACAGGAGATTTATGCACAATCTATTCGCTTATATCCTAAGGTGTCTGAAGTGATTCAACAAGAGATTGATGAGCTTAAAGAGCTAGAGAAGATTGGTGAAGAGTTGGAAGAAATTCCACAGTCTGATGATCCACATTATCACCCTTGTGTGCATAAATATTTGGGTAAGATGCTGCCTTTAGATGAAGAGCTGAAGGATTGGGTTATAGTTGTTCCTCAACATATAAGTGATGTTCTTCTGACCAAGGTTCCTAAGAAGCTACCTGATCCTGGGATTTTTGTGCTAAGTTGTTCTATCTTCGAGGATGGTTTTAAGCGCTCTCTCTGTGATTTAGGAGCTGCTGGAAGTCTTATGCCATATTTTGTGGCAGAGAAGCTGGGTATGATGGATTTTAGACCCACTAGGACCTCTCTTGTCCTAGCTGATCAGTCAATAAGGATTCCGGAAGGAGTTCTTGAGGACATCCCAGTGAGAGTTGGAAACTACTTGGTTCCAACAGATTTCTTAGTTCTTAAGTACCACAGTGAGCAGGATGATGCATTGATACTGGGTAGACCATTCTTGGCTACAGCTGGGGCAGTAATAGATGTGAGACACAGTCTGATAGATCTCCATTTGGGAGATGAGCCGCTGCACTTTGAGATGGACAAGCTGCGCAAGCCACTGATTGATGGGCAGACCTTCACCATTATGGATGGAGATGAAGAGCAGTCAAGTCACACTACGGTTTTGGATCCTGGGGAGCATTTCACCACTTCTTTTCTTGGACGCGTTCATACTGATAGAGCTTACTCTCCGCCATGGATGAGGAGACTTGCACAGAGACAATCAAAGTCTCTGTCAGGATCTCACGGTGCCTGATTCTTGTTCGTCCGGTCAAGCTAATGACCTTAAAAGAGCGCTGAGTGGGAGGCAACCCACTGTTTCATTTTTGCATTTTGATTTTTGGTGTTTTTGTAGGATTTTACGTTTTGGTTTTGGTTTTGATGAGTTTTTGTCTGCAGGTCTCGGCCAAATCGCAGTGCGTCGATCGACACACCTTGTGTCGATCGTCACAACACGAAAGAAATTGCATTGCAGCGATCGTTGCGGTCCTGAGCAACGATCGACACACGACGAAATATTGCCTAGCAACGGTCGATGCATTTATGCAACGATCGATGCCTGTGCGACAGAGGTAAAAATCAGACAGAACTCAACACATCCATTAACATTTTTCCTTTTCTTTTTTACCAACCCTTAGCTTGACACTACTGGGGACAGTGTGTCTTAAGTGTGGGGGAGGTGCTACTGACTTTATCTTTCTGTTTTTTTTAGAGTCAGTCCGTTTTTCAAAAAAAAATTGTTTTATTGAGTCAAAACCAGTTTAAGTAGGAAACAATGAATTTTGGAGGAGTTAACAATATCTTGCAGGAACTTAAGTAACCATTGGGATGGAGTTGCAGGATCTATCTATGACTATTAGAAAACCCCATCACAGATCAACCTACTGAGGACACCCACATAACTTCAGGTATCAGAGGATCCTTTTACTGACTTCACCTTAATACTGACTTAATTTTCTCACCTAAGGGCTTGGTATACCTTGTGTCGGATTCCCTTGTTAGTTCTGACACAGCCTGTAAACCTGTCCTATTTGGTTCCCTTCTCCCCTTCCATAAAAAATAAAAAAAGAATGATAAACTGATGATGAGTTAGTAACTCCGAAGTGGTCTCTGAGAGTGGTAGCTACAACTATCATATCCTGTGCATCCATGGAATGTGTCCAAAGTACACCCCTTAACGGGAAGAGCACTGATAACAAAAATAAAATGATACCCAATGGGGAAAAATCAAAATGCTAAGAAAGGGAAAAGAGAAGAAAGGGACTAGAAAAAGATAGTATGGTGGTCTAGAGCTGGCAAGGTAAGAGTCCATGTGCTTTTGATCGATACTCCTTAGGTGAGACCGCACTTAAATACTTGCAGAAGTCAGTAGGGTGAATTTGAATGCGTGAATGTGATTGTGGAGTTTACTTAGGACATTTTCTAAGTGTGGGGGAAGTATATGTTGGTCTTGATATCTTGCAGGTGATTCTTTCAGTGGTTTACTAAGGGGAATCTGAGTGTTGTTGCTTCTAGGACAAAAAGAGTTTATAAGATTTCAAATCTCTTCACCATGTTTTAGTTCTTTGTTTTGCTTGAGGGCAAGCAAAGGCTAAGTGTGGGGGAGTTGATATATCATGTTTTTACCGGTTTTATGCCATGATATAAGTCCGTTTTAGTGTCTTTTGGTGTTCTTTTAGAGTCCTTTGCAGGTTTTATTAGGTACACGTACGTTTGGAGCAAAAGTGGAGATTATGGAGCTAATTGGAGCACTTTGGAGATTTGACCCGAGAGGTTGGGTTCACTGTCCAAAACAGAGTACTGTGTCGATCGTTGCACACCTGCATCGATCGATGCACAACGAGTTGGGCCAGACTCTCGGCGGTTTAATGAAGATTCTAATATTGAAAAGATGCCCAGAAGTTCCAGATATTTACACAGAAGCCCCAAGTCGTGTTTTAGCTATTTAATTAGGTTTTTAGCTTCAGTTTTAGATACACTATCATAACTTAGAGCAGAGAGTTTTTAAAGCTTTTGGGGCTGATCTGATCATGTACTACATTTGTTTTGGAGAAGTTTTCGAACCCCTTTATTATTCTAATCTCTTTTATGATTTCTATTAATTCATTGATTATGTTTACATCATCTATGTCTGAGTAGTTTCATAGTTAGGTTTAGGGTTTCTCATAGGGATTTCATGACTTGCTAGATATAATTAATTCAGTTAAGGATTCACATCAATAGATGTTCTTCAAACTAAATTGTGTTTAATGCTAGTTCTAATCTGATCAATTAGAATATAGATATGTAGGATTATGTGTGTTCATTGGTGTAATTATCAGATTACAACCTAGCACATAATCAACTAGGATCTAGGTGATTTGCAGTTGAATCATAAACAGATCAGGATCATTACCTTGTGATTGCAGCGGATTGATCAAAGGAATATCGAGATCTGTAAGAGCTGATGATAACCGGCTCCTCCTAGGTATCCACACTCTTACAAGCTACTGGATCAGGCTGCTAGACCAAGTTCGGAATCAACAGAGAGAGAGAGGACGGCTCAGGTATAAAAATCGCAGAAGCAAGAAGCATTAGGGCTTCCTGCGCCTCTCCTCTTCCTTATATGGGCCCAAGTAATTAAACTAATGGCTCATTAGGCTTTTGGGCCCAAGGCCCAAATCAGACAAAAGACTGTCTTTTGTCTGGCCCAATTCTCTGTACAAATACATTAAATGCCTTGCATCTTACTGTATTAATTCCATTTTAACTTTCCCGTTAGCTATGGTGTGTGACCCTTTGGGATCATACAATACTGGTAATAAGTCCTAAACTTATAGATCATGAGCGGGCTCTAGCAAGTCATCATGATCACCCAGTATTTATGACTTATGTCTGATCTCGACACTTATCATACTTTCTAGAGATAGTACGGTAGATTTCAGGACATTCCCAACAATCTCCCACTTGTACTGGAATCCTACATTCCCTAATCCTTTTGTCTCAATATCTCAATCTGGCATAAGGCAAGATGCGTGTCATCCTTATATAGCCAGACCATGTTTATCGGACCAGATTTGATACTGACAATGCAAATGACTTGGGCAAGTCCGTTTGGGAGTGGCCACTCTCTTACCAGCTATCAAGTCTCCGATTGGCCTAGAGATATTACCTCCGTTAAACGGCAGGGACAAATCCCATCTTATTCCATCACTATGAACTACACACTTCATAATACACCCAACCAAGGTCCTTATAGCTCCCAGTTACGAAACAGCGTTAGACAATGATCAAAGTGCATCAATCCATGTGCAGCCACATGCATGCGAACTCAGGTCTAAGGACTATACTCTATAGTCGTATATGAGAGCCTCTTATGACACAGATATTAATATCTTGTAGAGTTCTCATCAGCGGGCCATGTCCGGTCATATGCTCCCCTACATATACCTATGTGTCGACTTTGATGCCGCGCATCTATGACCCCTCGAAACTTGGTCATAAGTCTCAACACAATCTAGTCTCAAGTGGTTGTTGGTGTTCCAATTTCAACAACCTTCGACTATGGACACTATGATTTATGTCATTTCGTTAAATATGGGGTTTCAGGATCAAGTCTACTCATGTACTTCGATGGCCCATATATAATGACATGAATCATTTTGGAACGATTATTTATATCACAGTTAAAATAATCCAGAAATCATAGATTTCATAAACATAAAATATTATGTTTACATGAACCTTTCAAAACAACTAAATAAAGCCCTTTACAAACTCCCACTGAAATTAAGACTACATCTTAATTTCACTTATCCTACAGATACAGTCCGCGACTCGTGCTTAGGCCTAAGGAGTGGCTTCGTTAATAGATTAGCAACGTTCTCATTCGTTGAAACTTGCTGATCTACTTAACACCTCTGTCATTTATCTCGCGGAATAGGTTATACCTACCCTCAAGGTGTTTGGACCTCTGATGTGCAGCTAGCCTCATCTATGCTGGGAATCACATCAAGTTCATTGATGAACTCTTCTTTCCAAACAACCTCTTTCGCCGCTAACCAAGCTGCGAAATGTTCAGCTTAAGTCATGGAGTCAGCAACAGTGCCTTGCACCGCCAGACAGACACAAGATATAACCGGACTGTGACCGGAAATCATCTTTGTCTGTTGGAAACTTGCCTTTCAGACTCTACCGACTTGTAGCACCTCACTTTCTCCGTAAATCAAGAACTTATCCTAAGTATTTTCCAAATACTTGAGGATATTCATTACGCCTATCCAGTGATTCTTTGCTGGATTTGACTGGTCTTTACTTGTCTTGCTTAACTTTAAAGCAACATCAAAACAAGTACGTGTCATGGCATACATGATAGATCCAATTGCCGACGCATATGGAATCTCATCCATGCATTCAAGCTCAGCAGTTATCGTAGGACACTGTTTCTTGCTTAACGTAATGCCATGTGACATTGGCATAAAACCCTTCTTGGAATGCTGAAAACGTGTAGGACTTTGTCAATATAAGAATCCTGACTTTGTCCTATCAGCTCTTTTGGATCTCTATCTTTAGATCCAAAATCCAAGAACATACGTGGCTTTACCCATGTCAATCGTAAAACCAACTCCCAAGCCAGTCCTTTACCGACTGCAGCATTGGAACGTTATTTCCGAGAATCAGTATGTCATCGACATACACTATGAGAAATGCAACATCGCTCCCACTTATCTATTAGTAAACGCACAGTTCCATCTCGTTCCTGTTCAAGTCAAAACCTTGACTACTTCAACAGAACGAAGATTCCAACTCCGATATGTTTGCTTCTATCCATGAATGGATCGATGAAGCTAACTTACATACATTATAATTTTTCGGAGTCCGGGCTCACTTTCGCTTCTGTGAATTTCGCAGATTCGTCACTTTCAATGATCATCAGATCATGGCAATTAATCACGAGAAATCACTCTCGGATTAGTGACGGATTCATTCAGATCTGCGAACTTCAGGCTCTACAGGTGTAGATTCTACAGAAATCTGTAAATCCATGCGCTGCTCTCCCTCAACAGGTTGAGCAGCCTCCTGTATTTCTCGAATTTCTTCGAGTTATACTTTTACTCCCACTGTTCTTCTTGGAAAGTAACTTTCCTTTTAGAAAACAGAATTCCGAACAACCTAACTTCGTTTTCGGAATGGACGTAAAAAGTAACAAGCCTTGGTTTCCCTAGGACAACCAGCGAAGTAGCACAACTACAAATACTCAGTAAAGACGAATTTGGATCATTTCCAGTCCACATTTATGTGGTGTCTTTCAACTGATATTGGTGGAACTATTTCAGCATAAACTTAGATGTTTCTAGAGCGTTATTCTTAAAGAATATCATGGAAGATTCGTGTGACTCATCTTTAATCATTTCTAATAAGATCTGATTCTTTCTCACAGAAACACCTCCAGGTTTTCAGGAGAAATGAGCTGTGAAACGACTTCACACTCATTCAGATGATCACACCATCAATGACTTAAGTATTCTCACTCGTGATCTAATCCAGAGTCTTAATACTTCTGTCACTCAGATTCTATACCTCATTCTGGAACTCTTTCGACCATTTCAAAGAATTCCGACTCGTGTCTCATCAAATGAACACAGTCATACTCACTGAAGTAATCAGTAAAGATAATGAAGTACAGGAAATTTTCTCTGGCATTACTGCTCATCGGGCCACATACATGAGTATGTTCAAGGTCCAATGAGCCTTTGGGCCTTTCTCTAGCTCGGCTAAGATGGGCCCTTTGTCTTTTGGTCCAGTAAGCAGAATTCAAGTCTCATAAGATATCCGATCAAATGAGCCCAAAAGTCCATACATATGGGGTTTCTGAATCCGACTTACTCTATGTGACCAAAACATTTACGCCAAGAAAAATCAGGTTTAATTCATCAGATTTAAACCAATTCGGTATTTATGTTACATTTAAGCACTCTTTGGTTTAAGATATAAAACCCATTCCTTGAATAAGGTGCTACAATCAATATTTCATTGAGATCAAAAGAACAAAACTTGTCTTTTATCAAAATGAAAAACATTCAAATCCTTACAAGAAAATGAAAGACAACTCTGCTTAAAGCAGGTACATTGTAGCAATTACTTAATACAAAACCAAGCCTCAAAGGCATCTACAAGTGAAAACCCTACGGCTGAGGCAGCATCCATAGCTCCTTCCAGACATGCAGTTCCACTTGTCCTTCCTTCAAGGTTCTACTGTTGCTTAGGCTCTGCATATTATAACAAATATCAGTGCCACAACCAGTATCCAATACCTATAAGGTAGAACTTGAAGTAATAACATGAATACCTGAGGAAGTAGTCTCATACATCAACTTCAACTCCTCATAATCTTCCATGAATTTAATGCAATCTCTCTTCCAATGCCCAGTCTCTTTACAGTAGCAGCACTTACCAACGTAAGATGTATCTGACTCGGGCTCAGAAGACACACGCTTGCCATGATTCAAAATCTGGACAACTTTGTCTTCACCCTTGTCAGCATTAGGTTTAGTAAACCTACCCTTCTCCATTATGAGATTATACAAGGTACTCTTCACGTTTGGCTCAACTGTCTTGAGCATATCATGCAGTTCAGTCAGCGTCTTCGTTAAGCCTTTCTTGATATAGTTCCTTCTGAACTTGTCATAACTTGACGGCAGTGACTGCAGAATGATCTCAGTTGCCAATTCTTGGCTAACTGGATAATCCAGTTTCCTCAGGTTATCAATGTAACCCATCATTTTACTGACATGAGGACTTACTGGATGATCATTTGGTAGCTTGCAGCTAGTGAGAGACTTAACCAACTGGTATCTCTCCACTCTTACCTGCTCCTGAAATTTCAATTTCAGGCTGCTGATCATCTCTATTGGCGACTCCATGTTCTCATATTGCTTCAGCAAATCTGAGTCCATGGTAGCCAATATCAGACCACGCACATCTACCGCATCATTATAATGCTTATTCCAAGCATCATATACTGCATGAGAGGCATTGGACCCGATCCTCACGGGGAGAGCTCTCTCAAGGACATAGTCCTTTCTCTCCTGCCTGAGGACTAGCCTCAGGTTCCGCGACCAAGTCAAGAAATTTGATCCGTTCAGTTTGTCCATTTCAAGGACAGACCGGATCGAGAAAGTATTTTGATTGTTTGTGCTAGTCATAACTGAAATTTAGAGATAAATATAGTTTTAGTTATTTAGTTCATAAAAGAGTAATCTTAATAACTTATAAGAAAACTCGCATTGCATTCAAAATTTCTTTGTTTAACCTCATAAGAATGCAATGATTCCGAGACCCATGTTCAACTAAAACCAAAGTGGGCCACTGGCCGTCACCCGGAATTAGCTTTACTTGGTAAGCATGCACACAACTAGTTATATCCATATAACTCTCGGTTGTGGATTGGGCCCAAGGCCCAATACACCAGATGTCTCAAGGCCCGGGACTCCCGATGGCCCAGTCAAGGAAACCAATCTCTTATAGCCAAATAATCACTAAAGTCTGGGACTCCCAATGAAATTAGTGACTATATATTACTTTACTTACGCAAAAACAGACACCTCACACTGTAAGCCATATCTGTAATTGAATAAGCGTTAAGTAGCTGACAAGATTGGGCAAGACATCCAAGCTTGATATTGGTTTTGAGGATTTTAGGTTTTCTTTCCAAAAATAGAAGATTACTATTTTGGGAAACTTACTTATTTTAGAAACTTTCTAGATTTAGAAACATGCTAAAAATAGAAATTTCTAATTTAATATTTTATTAAAGTTTTCGGTTGGGTCACAAATTATAGGCCCAATTCTTGGCCCAAGACCACATAATTCCAATTGGCCCAATAATTTGACATAACCGAGTCGGTTCAGTAATTCTGGTCCAAGACCAAATTAACTACTAAATCCAACTGGTTATTTACTAAACCAGACCAGCTCTAAATTATTTGGTCCAACCAAATCAAACTTAGACCAGCCTTCGGTTTAGGTTAAAATTCAATTTTTTTTGAATTTAAATCCGGTTTAACCCGAAATTAAATAATACCAATTGTATTAAATAATTTCCAGCAAACCGCGATTTGGGTTAACCGCTTGAACCATACAATAATTAAATAATTAATCGATTCAAACAAAGCAATCTTTTACGATCATGTGATCACTTGAAGACAAAAAGATTTTGTCATTATTCAAAATCAACAATCGATCACGATCACATTAACAAACCTTATGCGAAACGATTCTTAATTATTAAGCAAAGTCAACAGCTTATGATTGTCTTATTAACAAACCAATCAAATAATTGAAACAAAGTCAATCAAGCGAAGATGACATTCACTAAAGACAATACGATTCATGCCATACACTTAGGACAAAACAATCAAATCGATTCTCTCATGATTGCACAAAGTCAACAAACGATTTATTAACAATGAATTTGACTTTTCCATTATCGTTTATGAACAAAACGATTAAACAAATCGATTCTTATTATCGATTACAACAAAGTCAATCATGCGATCGTTTCAATTATGATCATTAACAAACCTAAAGTTAACAATTCGATCGAGACCTTTTCCAATTAAATAATCGATTCACTTATGATAAGCGAATGATATCACGATTCAATTATCATGATCAATTCAAATAATTGCAGCAAAGTCAACAATACGAACATCATCTATAATTATCAAGCGATCTCTTATTTCTAGGTTTTCCAAGTTTCAATCAATTTTACTCATTAAAATTGATTCATCAAACTAATAAACAACCTAGTATGATCCAAAAAGCAAAAACCTAACGACCTAGGCTCTGATACCACTGTAGGATTATGTGTGTTCATTGGTGTAATTATCAGATTACAACCTAGCACATAATCAACTAGGATCTAGGTGATTTGAGGTTGAATCATAAACAGATCAGGATCATTACCTTGTGATTGCAGCGGATTGATCAAAGGAATATCGAGATCTGTAAGAGCTGATGATAACCGGCTCCTCCTAGGTATCCACACTCTTACAAGCTACTGGATCAGGCTGCTAGACCAAGTTCGGAATCAACAGAGAGAGAGAGGACGTCTCAGGTGTAAAAATCGCTGAAGCAAGAAGCATTAGGGCTTCCTGCGCCTCTCCTCTTCCTTATATGGGCCCAAGTAATTAAACTAATGGCTCATTAGGCTTTTGGGCCCAAGGCCCAAATCAGACAAAAGACTGTCTTTTGTCTGGCCCAATTCTCTGTACAAATACATTAAATGCCTTGCATCTTACTGTATTAATTCCATTTTAACTTTCCCGTTAGCTATGGTGTGTGACCCTTTGGGATCATACAATACTGGTAATAAGTCCTAAACTTATAGATCATGAGCGGGCTCTAGCAAGTCATCATGATCACCCAGTATTTATGATTTATGTCTGATCTCGACACTTATCATACTTTCTAGAGATAGTACGGTAGATTTCAGGACATTCCCAACAAGATCTTAGGTTGCTAAATACGACACGACAGTGTGGTTTAGAATCTGAACTATTTAGGTTGAGCAAATTAATTACTCGCAAATGAATTTGGTTTAATTAGATTGTGAACATATCAAACTTGGAATCAAAGCTGGTTTAAACTGTTAGTAATTGCAAAGGAATTTGGTTAATTCTATATCTGTGTTTTGAGTTCTAGAACTGTGTTTAATTAGATCCTGACTGAATGATTTATCTGCTTGTCTGATTTCCTGAGAACGCCCTAGACTTAGCGCCTTTAGTTTATTGCTTACAAACAACAACCTGCTACCTGTTTACTTTCTCGCTTGCTTTTTAATTAAATCAATACAATTTGCTTTTTGTTTTCTCCTAGTTTTAATCTCTTTAAGTTCTTAATCCTATCGTTTCCTAGAGTCCTCGTGGATTCGATCCCTAAGTACTACAATTGATATACTGTGCACTTGCAGTTAGTATAGGGTAAAACTCGAGACCTATCAGTAATGGTCGGTTTCCCGATCCAGTCGGATCTGTGACCATGGAACTCGAACCGAATGGAGTCGGTATCGCAATGGAGGTCGTTATAGGGCGGAAACCGCTATTTGACGTGCTAGCGAGATTCCCCGACGTTCCAGGGGGTGTTACCACCTGAGAGAAGTCCAAGCGTGTTCACGGTGTAGGACTTATGGGGGTTCGCGGATCGCGAGTTGATCTACCTTCCTGGTTTTGGCTAGCGAGCTCTTCAAGACAGGCGTTAATGCGTGATATGTGCATAATTTATAGATTTTAAGATTTATAATTTACTTAATTTTGTTGCATATTATACTTATTTTCATGCATTTAGATATTAAAATCATGTATCTAAGAGTTAGAACTTTTAAGATTAAATTTTCATATTTTGGCATCTTTTGGAGTGTATCTTGGTGATTATTAGGTGCTTTGGAATTAGGAGGCTTGGATGACTTGAGACATAAGAAAAGCAGAGGAAGATGAAGTTGAGCTTGCGTTATAAAACTCCACGAACATATGCTGATAAGAAAAGAACCAATGGAAGTATGCGATAAGTCAACAATAGTGGGCACGAGCTCACAATGCACGTGAGAGCAGGGACAAGACGCACGAGCTCACAAGCAAAGACCCCCCCCCCTCCGACGACGAGTTTCATGGTCGGTGGACAGCAGGTGGTAGCGGCTTGCGTATCGGTTTGCTTAGCCAATACGTACCTACGGTGATTTCCAGAGATTCCATATCGGCTCACGTATCGGTTGGGTGAACCGATACTCCTCTTTGACGATAAATCCGAGAGCTCGTATCGGTCGGTGTATCGACCGACCCAACCAATACAGTTCCCAAATTTTTACTTGGATCCGGGTCAATACCCGGTTTGTTCCGGGTTGACCCGGTTCGTTCTCCTTTACTATTTAAAGCCAAAAAAACCTGATTTTTGTTGTCTCTTAAGCTTGTTTTTGTTTCTAAACCCTTTTGGGAAGACAAGTTTCAACCTTTTATTAATCTAAGAGTTATTTGTGTTTGATTTCTTCTCTTCCTCTTTTAATCCTTTGCTAATCATTATGTTTAACACTATTCTCATGGATTTTGTTGAACAAAGCATGATTAGTGAGTAGTTTCAGTTGAGGCTTATGGGTTAGGTAGATTAGGGTGATTTAGAGTTATTCATGGATGCTTAGGGCTTATTTATGATTGATCCTTCTTATCTAAATGTGTTTATTGCTAGATTGACATTGATTAAGTTGATTTAGATGTATTGGGTTTTGTTGCACACCATGTGTTCGATGAAATGCTAGATTGAGTTTTGATGGGAATTTACATATTTTAGCTCATGAAAGTGAATGTCTAAAGTGTTTATTAGCTTAAGAGAACTTGAGTTTAATGCTTGCCTTGTTTTTATTCACAAATGAGAATTTGATCTTGACTAAGGATTAGGCAAAGTAATTAGTACCAAGAGATTGGATTAATTGATTGATTAGTGTTCTTGCTTAGGATTAGCATCTATGATGATTGTTTAACCATCCTTGATACATTGGCCTTGCTTTATTATTGATTTCTTGAGTTTAGTCTTTGTTTGCTCATTTATTTGCTTGTTTGATTGTGTTTAGGTTGTTAGAACTTCAAATCTGAATTGTTTGCTTGACTCTCTTGGTTTAGTGCATTCCGATTGGTTTAATCCTATCTCAAAATTGGTTCGATAACTCTTGCTACAACGATAAGCAAGAGGAATTGATACCTCTAGGATTGCAAAATCCTTGTTATCAATTTGGCGCCGTTGCCATTTTGGGATTTAGGATTGATCAATTAGATTTCTATTCCTATTTAGTTCAAGTCTTTGAGACTAAGCTTTTCTTTCTCTTTGCTTTGGTTCATTCATCTCAAGCTAAGATGATGAACTTTCTTTCATTTGTTGTTACTAACTTGGTTTCCTTGATTCTCTTGTGCTTTCAAAGGTACCCAACCAAAAGAAAGAGACATGACACACCAAGTTCACTTGAGGTATTGGAGATTGACAATCAAAGAAGCAACACTAAAGCTCCACAACCTCAAGCAACTTCACCACAACCTCAAGCAACTTCACCACAACCTCGAGCTTAAGAAGCTTCCTTGATACCCCCATTGATACCCACTACAACTCAAGAGAAAAAGACAACAATTGGAAGTTTTGACACTCCTCAATGTCTTATGAGCTATGGGATTCATCCTCCTCCTATCAAAGCCAATGCTTACACGATCGAGCCAAGTTTGATTAGATTGATTCAAGACTTAAGTTTCTTAGGGACAAGAGTGGAGAATCGCTATAAGCACTTGTACTACTTTGAGAAGTTGTGCAACACATTTAGGATTGAAGATGTGGATGAGGATAGTGTCAAGCTCCTTTTGTTTTCATTCTCACTTGGAGATAAAGCTAGCCAATGGGAGAGATCATTGCCATCTCACATGGTGAATTCTTGGGATGATTTCAAGAGGATATTCCTCCTAAAGTTCTACCCTCCACAAAGAACATCACAAGCTAGAAACGACATCTTGAGCTTCAAACAAGACTACCATGAGACTTTTCATGAAGCATGGGAGAGACTCAAGGGCTACACTCATGATTGTCCCCACCATGGGTTCAAAAAAGAAGTTATCCTTAGTACCTTCTATCATGGAGTGAATAAAGAGCACCAAAGGATTTTAGATGCAGTTAGCAAAGGAAGGTTTATGAACCTCACAATTGATCAAGGGGAGCTACTTGTTGAGAATCTATCCCAAAGTGAGGAGAACTATGTTGGTGGGTTTTAGAAGGTTTCAATGGCTAATGGAGGCATTGAGGATAAAGTGAGTAAGGAGTTGGAAGCTCTTAATGATCTTTTAGATGAAGTCTTACAAGCTACACAAGAGCCATATACCATTGTAAGGGAAGAGAGTAAAGGCTATCAATCTCAACAAGGCTTTGTGCTCTTTAATCAACAACAAGATTATGCTCCTAAGTCAAATCTACAAGGACAACAAGGAGTTTTTTTCACCTAAGCTTCCCTACAACCCTCAAGCTCAAGCTTCTACTTCTTTGGATCAAGGCTTTGAAATGAAGGCAATGCTTCAACAACTCATCCAAGGGCAAGCAAATGGTGCAATTGACTTGAGCAAGAGGATGATTGATATCCATTCTAAGGTTGATGGAAACTTCAAGGATCTCACTTCCAAACTTGAGACCTTGCCTTCAAGAGTGATCCAAATGGAGAAGCAAAAAGAGAAAGTTGCTCCCACCAACCATTGCAATACAATCAATTCAAATGCTGAACATGAAAGGGTAGTAGCTGAACTTGAAGCCATTGCCTATGGTTCTCCACTTGAGAAGGAGAAGGATGCTAAGTTGGATGAAGAGGCCATCATTGAGGAGTTTCTTCTTGGTTTTTGTGATGAAATTGTGAATGAAGACACGGTTGAGGAAGATCTAACCACGACCAAGCTAGCTCCTACATCCCTTCCTAAGCTAGGAGCACCGGGAACGTTCTCACTATCTTTCTCTCTTGGCCACTTGATTATTGAGGATGCTTTGTGTGACACCGGCTCAAATGTGAGTGTCATATCCCTTGAGATGGTTGAAGAATTGGGGATCAAGAGTATTGAGAGCTACAAATCTACTCTCACCTTTGGGGATTCTTCAACAAAGGTACCATATGGGGAGCTCAAAGACTACCCGGTGATGATTGGGGATTGCACCATCCCAACTGATTTTGTGGTTATTAAGATGAAGAAGGGCAAGAAGCTTCCTCTACTCTTCGGGACTGATTTCCTCAACACTACCGGTGCAACAATTGATTTCAACAACAGAAGGGTAGTTCTAACAAGGGTGAATGATGAGGTGTTCTATCCAATGAAGCCCTCCTCCATCAACACTTGTGGAACCATCACAAGTAACCTTAATCTCGAGGAGGAAAGGACTTTTGCTAGTATTGCCAAGCTTGAGTATTGTGCATCCATCATTTTGGGAGATTTGAGGATTGAAGAGCCACAAGTTGAAAAGGTTGAGAAGTTGTACTCTCCAAAGGTTGACCAAGTTGTGAAAGATGCTTTGGTTGGAGAGAGTAGTAAAGAGCTAATGAGTGAACACTTGGAAAGTGTTCCATTAGAGGAGGTGAGTGGAGCAAAGAAAGCTCCTCTTAAGAGAAAGAAGAAGAAGGGAAAAGCACCTACAACCTCTACTCATACTCAAGCTCCAAGCACTCTCACTCTCCACCCTTTGAAGCTTAAAGATGGGACAATAGAGTACAAGGTGAAATGCAAGGGAAGGTCTAAGCCATTCTCAAGTGCAAGAGCCATCCTTACTCATGAGATCCAAGCTGATCCAAACAAGCTCCAAGAGCATCTCAACAAATTCTTGACAATCACTCAAAAGGTCAAGACTCCTCCACCTCCTCACTAAAAGAAAAGGTAGTCAAGCTTAGTGACTTAAAACAAGCTCACTTGGGAGGAAGTCTCATGTCTATCTCTTGTAAATATTGCTTTATGTTTTAAGTTTCCTAGTCATTTTTGATCTCTCTATTAGATCTCTTCAGGTTTTGGGCTATATAGGTCTTGGCATTGGGAGAAAGAAAGAGGAAAGGTCATGGCGAAATCAAGGAAGAACCGGGTACTCATCCAAGTTTGGAGGAACTCTCTAGCCTCCACCTCCCATCCCTCCACCCCATTTCACTCCACTTAAAGCTCCAAGTAACTCACTCCAATCTCTTTTTCACCTCTTTGTTTCATTTTGCATTTTTACCTTTCTCTTTGGTCTCTTTCCCTTGCTTCTTTCACACAAGGGACTGTGTGATTTAAGTTTGGGGGAGGAGACTAATTGCTAATGATGTGTTTTGTGTTCTTATCTTTCTTTCTTGCATATTGAGTCTCATTTCATGCATCTAAGGCATAGAAAACCATAAAAATTTGAAACATTTTGAAAAATTTTCACAAAAAGAAAGCATATAGTTGAGTCTAGAAGTCATTTAGGATTGTACTTATTAAAGTTTGAGAGTTAAAGCTTGTGTTCTTTATAAAAAAATTGTCTGAGCATGTGGTTATTGGATGCATCTTGTGAACTTTAAATTAAGGAAGAACCCTTCTTGGATCTCATGCATTATTGTTCACTTCTTGGTTGAAACATGTTGTGATTTGAATCATTCCCTATTTATTAGAACTCTTAATGTTGACTTGAATTATCATGTTGTGCAATGAAAGGTGAACTCATGGATACTTGATACATACTTGGACTATCTTCTCCCTTTCTACCACTCTCTTTTTAGGCCAAGTAGATTTCCCCACCTTGAACCAAGCTTTCCTTCAAGCCTAAACACTCTAGTGAGAGATGAGAGGCCTTTTTCTTGAATCAACTAGGAAAAAAGTGTTGAGTTTGGAACGACAAGGATAGGTCTTCATTGTAGAGCTAGCCTTACATCATTGGGCTATGCATAGGATAGGAAATAGGTTTGGGGGAGATGGGAAGAAAAGGAAAAAGGGAATGAGAAAAAGATTGAGAAAAGAAAGAGGGGATTGGAAAAGAAAAAAAGAAAAGTTTATAGCTCTATGTGTTTGTGAAAGATAAGTCTAAAGTTTTAAAGAAAGAAAAGAAGCCAAAGTTGGCTCAAGAATTAAAAGAGAAAAAAAAGAAAAGAGACTAGTGGAAAGAAAAGAAAGAGCTAAGCAAAGAAAAGAAATCCTCTAAGTGTTTAAAGAAGAAAGAAGTGATCAAAGTTGGGATAAGAAGGCAAAAATGCCTTAAGAAAAGGGTAGCTTAGGAATGTAATCTTGGGTTTAGAAAAAGAGTTAAGATCATTATAGGGATTTGGGTAGAATGAGAATCTATCCTTGTATGCATGAGTTGTTTCTTACTCTTAGCATTTTGCTATAGTTCATTCCTTTCTTGAGAGATCCTTTGTTTTTGAAACCCACATTTCATTTGAGATCACTTTTATCTCAAGACCTTAAACCCTTAGCCAAATGTGTTCATTTGATTTGCACAATCATGATCCACCATTGCTTAATGAAGGTTAAAGGGAATGAGGATAGGAATTCATGCGTAGGTTGAGACTTGAACTTGATGCTTGTGTTGATGAGAATGGCTAACTCTTTTGAAGTAGAGTAAACTTGATTGTAGCTCTTAATTACTTGTCTTGACTTTGTTTCCAATTATGCTTAACAATTGTTTTTGAAAGCTTTGAAACCTCACTTTCAAACTTTTCTTCCAACTTTACTTTGATTGTTTGCTTGCGGACAAGCAAAGGATAAGTTTGGGGGAATTGATATGTGCATAATTTATAGATTTTAAGATTTATAATTTACCTAATTTTGTTGCATATTATACTTATTTTCATGCATTTAGATATTAAAATCATGTATCTAAGAGTTAGAACTTTTAGGATTAAAGTTTTCATATTTTGGCATCTTTTGGAGTGTATCTTGGTGATTATTAGGTACTTTGGAATTAGGAGGCTTGGATGACTTGAGACATAAGAAAAGCAGAGGAAGATGAAGTTGAGCTTGCGTTATAAAACTCCACGAACATATGCTGATAAGAAAAGAACCAATGGAAGTATGCGATAAGTCAACAACAGCCAGCAACAGTCAACAATAGTGGGCACGAGCTCACCATGTACGTGAGAGCAGGGACAAGACGCACGAGCTCACAAGCAAAGCCCCCCCGTCGACGATCGCGATTCCCCCCCCCCACCCCCCCCCCCCCCCCCCGACGACGAGTTTCATGGTCGGTGGACAGCAGGTGGTAGCGGCTTGCGTATCGGTTTGCTTAGCCGATACGTACCTACGGTGATTTCCAGAGATTCCATATCAGCTCACGTATCGGTTGGGTGAACCGATACTCCTCTTCGACGATAAATCCGAGAGCTCGTATCGATCGGTGTATCGACCGACCCAACCGATACAGTTTCCAGATTTCTACTTGGATCCGGGTCAATACCCGGTTTGTTCCGGGTTGACCCGGTTCGTTCTCCTTTACTATTTAAAGCCAAAAACCTGATTTTTGTGGTCTCTTAAGCTTGTTTTTGTTTCTAAACCCTTTTGGGAAGACAAGTTTCAATCTTTTATTAATCTAAGAGTTATTTGTGTTTGATTTCTTCTCTTCCTCTTTTAATCCTTTGCTAATCATTATGTTTAACACTATTCTCATGGATTTTGTTGAACAAAGCATGATTAGTGAGTAGTTTCATTTGAGGCTTATGGGTTAGGTAGATTAGGGTGATTTAGAGTGATTCATGGATGCTTAGGGCTTATTTATGATTGATCCTTCTTATCTAAATGGGTTTATTGCTAGATTGACATTGATTAAGTTGATTTAGATGTATTGGGTTTTGTTGCACACCATGTGTTCGATGAAATGTGATAGGTCAAGAATTAATCCCTATACTAAACTGCAAGTGTACAGCAATGTCAAAGTAGTATATAGGGTTATCGAATCCACAGGGACACTTGGTCTCAAGAGAATCAAACCGTAGGGAATGAATACTAGAAATAAGCAATGTGATTGTATTGAAAACAGTGCAAGAAAGTAAATCAGTAGCAGAGATTATTGGTTGTGAAAGCAAGTAATTAAAAGCGTCAAACCTAGGGTATTCTCAGGAAATCAGACTAGCAAACAGTTCATTCAGCAAGGATCTAATTAAGCGCAGTTCTAGAACTCAAAACACAGATATAGAATTAACCAAATTCCTTTGCGATAATTCTCTAAGTCTAAGTGCAGCAAACCAAACTTCCGTTTGCGAGAACTAACAGATTAAACTAGCAATAAGTCCGAGTTTGATATGTTCACAATTATCCTAAACCAAACTTCCGTTTGCGCAAAGTTTAATTGCCCAATTTAATTAGTTCTGGTTCCTAAACCCCACTCCCGTGACGTATTTAGCAACCTAAGATCTAGATTCTAATTGATCAGGTTAGAACTAGCTTTAAGCACAATTAAATTGAAGAACAGATATAGTTTGAATCCTTAACTGAAATTGAACAAGTCTAGCAAGTCATGAAATCCTATGTGAGAAACCCTAAGCCTAACTAGGAATCTACTCAGACATAGATAATGAAATCATGATCATATGATAAGTAAATTGCATAAAAGAATAAGAGTAAAAGGGGTTCGAAATCTTCTCCAAATACAGATGATGAATCAGGTTCAGATCAGCCCCAAAAGCTCTAAAAATCCTCTGCTCTTAATTATGAAAGCCAACTATAAAGCGTATGTCAAAAACTTATAATAAAAACTCTAAAAACTCTATTATATAGGCATAATCTCGGATGGGGCTTCTGTGTAAATACTGGAACTATCTTGGGCTTCTTTGTAAATCTTCAATACTTGTCAAACCGACGTGTACGGCCCATCTCGCGACTGCATCGATCGATGCATTGAGTGCAACGATCGACGCATGATCAATTATACGAACAGTGAGTTAAGCTCTCGGCCAAAACGTCCCAAAAGTCCCAAAATGCTCCAAATATATCCAATTAGCTCCAATCCTGATTTAACCTGTAAAAGACTCTAAACAAAGACAAAAGACACTAAAACACATCTATATCATGGTCTAAAATGGGTAAAAACCATGATATATCAACTCCCCCACACTTAGCCTTTGCTTGCCCTCAAGCAAAACATAGAACTAAAACATGGTGAAGAGGTTTGAAAACTCTTCAGAAACTCATTTCATCTTAGAAGCTACAATACTCAGATTCCCCTTAGTAAACCACTGAAAGAATCAATCACAGGATATCAAGACCAACATGTACTTCCCCCACACTTAGCAACTGTCCTAGGTAAACTCCACAATCACATTCAAGCATTCAAATTCTCCCTACTGACTTCTGCAAGTATTTAAGTGCGGTCTCACCTAAGGAGTATCGATCTAAAGGCACATGGATTCTTACCTAATCAGCTCTAGACCACCATACTATCTTTCTCTAGTCCCTTTCTTCTCTTTCCCTTCTTTAACAACTGATTTTTCCCACATTGGGTATCATTTTATTTTTTTTATCAGTGTTCTTCCCGTTATGGGGTGTACTTTGGATACATTCCATGGATCACATGAGAGAAAATAGTGTTTGCTACCATTCCCATGACCACTTCGGAGTTACTAACTCATCCTCAGTTTATTATCTTTTTTTTTTTTTTTACTTTATAGAAGGGGAGAAGGGGACTAAATAGGACAGGTTTACAGGCTGTGTCAGAACTAACAGGGAATCCGACATAAAGCATACCAAGCCCTTAGGTGAGAAAATCTAAGTCAGTATTAGGGGTGAAGTCAGTAAAGGATCCTCTGGTACCTGAAGTGATATGGGTGTTCCCAGTAGGTTGATCTGTGATGGGGTTTTCTAATAGTCAGAGATAGATCCTGCAACTTCATCCCAATGGTTACTTAAGTTCCTGCAAGTTTTGTAAATCTCCTCAAAAAATCATGGTTTCTTACTTAAACAATTTTGACTCAATAAAACAAAAAATTTTGAAAAACGGACTGACTCTTTAAGAAAACAGAAAGACTCTTCGTCAGTAGCACCTCCCCCACACTTAAGACACACTGTCCCCAGTAGTGTCCAGCGAAGGATCGGTAAAAAGAAAATAAAAAAATTGAAAAGGTGAGTTTATGTCTGTCGGGTTACCTCTGTCGCACAGCATCGATCGGTGCATTAGATGCATCGACCGTTACTTGGCGACTTTCGTGTATGGTCGATCGTTGCTCAGGACCGCAACGATCGCTGCAATGCGATTCCTTTCGTATTGTGACGATCGATGCAGAAATGCATCGATCGCTGCACTGCGATTTAATCCGAGACCTGCAAACATGACTGCACCAGAAACAAAAACAAACGTAAAATCCTAACAAAAACACCAAAAATTAAAAAGAAAAACACCAGTACCTAATGGTGGGTTGCCTCCCACCCAGCGCTTGTTTAAGGTCAATAGCTTGACCGGACGCGCAAGATCTTTCAGGCTCCGGAAGATCCTGACAGAGACTTTTTCTGTCTCTGTTCAAGTCTCCTCATCCAAGGTGGCGTATAAGCATTCGGATCATGGGATCTCCCAAGGAAGAAACCAACAGAATCAGGGCGGGAGCGAAGCTTAGGTGGGGTAGGATGTTGTCCTGTGGTTAGGATGTTTAAGCTTAGATGATTTGTGCCTAACCTTTGGTGGAAATAAGATGTCTGGAGCTTTCTGCTTATGAGCAGTTGCAGGTGCTAAAGATGTTAGGGCAGGTTCAAGAGGAAGCGCCAGCTTCTTCTCTCCAATCTCAGCTTCTAATTCTGTATAAATGCTGAAACTCTGTCCATCAATGGTGGGTTTCTTCAATTTATCCATCTTAAACTGCAAAGGCTCATCTCCCAGGTGGAGATCAATCAATCCATGGCGTACATCAATCACAGCCCCAGCAGTGGCTAAAAAGGATCTACCAAGCAGTAGAGGATCATCAGGCTCAATCTCATACTTCAGTACCATAAAGTCCGTTGGAATAAAGTAATTTCCAACTCTAAGAGGGATGTTCTCAAGAATTCCTTCTGGATGTCTTCTTGATCGATCAGCTAGGACTAAAGAGATCCTAGTAGGCTGGAAGTTCAGTAGTCCCAATCTCACAGCCACAGAGTACGGCATGAGATTTATACTTGAGCCGAGATCACATAATGCCCTCTGAAATCTGTCTCTATAGATAGAGCAGTCTATCATAAAACCTCCTGGATCCTTTAGCTTCTCAGGAACCCTACCATTAACAACAGCATCACATACTTCTGAGATCATCAAGCATCCTTCTTCTTCAGTCATGTTGCTAGAGAGGATGTCTGTAACACATGTCTTCATCATGGGATTGGTCTTAGTGGCATCAATCAATGGAGTGTCAGTTAGCTTTTCCCTCATTATCTCCATGCATTTTTCCAACTTAATCTCTTGCTTGGACTTCCTAGGGAAAGGAATCTTCGGTTTGTAGGCTCTTTCTGTATCAGCTTTCGGTTTCTCTGGGAAATTTGGCTGCTCACGCCCATGGTGTCGATCGTTGCTGAAATGGTGACGATCGACATTGACTCTCGCAGGATGTGTCGATCGATGCACATTTGTGTCGATCGATGCAAGGCGAACATTCTGAATTTTTCTCGGATTTTCCAGTTCCAGAACTTCAGTTTCTCGATTCTGCTCAACTTCTTCTTCTGCCGAAGCTACCTTAACATGCTCTGTCTGTATACTGGTTTCCACTTGCGTCATCCTAGCATCCAGATTGTCAACTCTGCTTGTCAAAGATTCCAATTTTCCACTCAGATCCTGATACATGAAGTCCATCTTTCCATCCAGATCTTGCGTCATCTTGTTCTGTCCAAGTAGTAGCTGCTCAAGCATAGACTCAATCTTTGTCTGCTCTTTAGTGGGAGGAACTTGGTGAGGTGAATAGCCATTCGATCTCGGAGCTTGTCTCTGTTGACTTCTAGATGTGTGTTCATGAAAATCAGCTTCATTAATATAATTCACTTCTACAAATTCTCCAGCTACTACCATGTTGTGGATATAATCCACCTTGTCCCTCAAATCAGCTATCTGCAAGCTATCATCTCCGCAACTAGATCTCTGCCTTTCCTTGTCAGCATTCTTGACACTACTGCTAGTCATCAAGTTCTTAATAAGCTCTTTAGCTTCTTCTGGGGTCTTGGTATAGAAGTTTCCATCACTTCCTGTGTCCATAGCTCTCTGATACCAAAAATCCAAACCCCTGAAAAAGGCACTCAGAAGTTGTACCTCAGAGAATCCATGGTGTGGACAATCTCTCTGGTACATCTTGAATCTCATCCAAGCTGCTTTAAAAGGCTCTATAGGCTGCTGTTTGAATGTCAGGATATCATGTCTAAGCTGCTCAGATAACTCATCGTCATAAAAATGTCTAAGGAACTCCTTCTTGACTGCTTCCCAAGTGGTCAAAGATCCTGGTTCTAGCTGTCTCAGCCAGTAAGCTGCATCTCCTTTAAGAGAGAATGGGAAGAGCTTACAGAAAATATAATCAGAAGAAACTCCTTCAGCCGTGATACTGCTAGCCAATTCCTCAAATGTGTCTATGTGATCCATAGGATGCTCGCTTGAAAGACCATGGAACTGATACTGTCCAATCAATGCGTAGTACTCAGGTTTCAGCTTAAACTCAGCTCTGGTGAACGGAGGTGGTCGAATCGCAGACCGATTAGCATAGAATATATCTGGTCTGTTATAATCAGCAAGTGTCTTCTCGTGACCATCCTCTCGTCGATGTTCCGTGCCCACGGAAACATCTGGTATGATGAGGTTTCCTTCCCCATCCAGTTTCTGACCCTTCGCGTTACATATGTGACCTTCCTGGTCTCGTAGAATGCCGTTCTCGTCGCGAGTCAGAATCACAGGCTCCATCAAGAAATACCCAGCTAAATGCTCAAGCTCTCGGCAGCACTGGTTTCGCCTTGTGTCGATCGATGCAAGAGAAGCGTCGATCGATGCAGGCTCGATGATGTGACGATCGACACTCAGGACTGTGTCGATCGATGCAGGGCGATCAGGCGTACCTGAAACGCAAGAAAAAGAAAAAGTAGTAAACTAAACCAAAAATAAAAATCCTAGTAAAAACCCTAAGTTCGAAGCTATCGAAGACTCAAAGAGTCCCCGGCAACGGCGCCAAAAACTTGATAGGTCAAGAATTAATCCCTATACTAAACTGCAAGTGTACAGCAATGTCAAAGTAGTATATAGGGTTATCGAATCCACAGGGACACTTGGTCTCAAGAGAATCAAACCGTAGGGAATGAATACTAGAAATAAGCAATGTGATTGTATTGAAAACAGTGCAAGAAAGTAAATCAGTAGCAGAGATTATTGGTTGTGAAAGCAAGTAATTAAAAGCGTCAAACCTAGGGTATTCTCAGGAAATCAGACTAGCAAACAGTTCATTCAGCAAGGATCTAATTAAGCGCAGTTCTAGAACTCAAAACACAGATATAGAATTAACCAAAATCCTTTGCGATAATTCTCTAAGTCTAAGTGCAGCAAACCAAACTTCCGTTTGCGAGAACTAACAGATTAAACTAGCAATAAGTCCGAGTTTGATATGTTCACAATTATCCTAAACCAAACTTCCGTTTGCGCAAAGTTTAATTGCCCAATTTAATTAGTTCTGGTTCCTAAACCCCACTTCCGTGACGTATTTAGCAACCTAAGATCTAGATTCTAATTGATCAGGTTAGAACTAGCTTTAAGCACAATTAAATTGAAGAACAGATATAGTTTGAATCCTTAACTGAAATTGAACAAGTCTAGCAAGTCATGAAATCCTATGTGAGAAACCCTAAGCCTAACTAGGAATCTACTCAGACATAGATAATGAAATCATGATCATATGATAAGTAAATTGCATAAAAGAATAAGAGTAAAAGGGGTTCGAAATCTTCTCCAAATACAGATGATGAATCAGGTTCAGATCAGCCCCAAAAACTCTAAAAATCCTCTGCTCTTAATTATGAAAGCCAACTATAAAGCGTATGTCAAAAACTTATAATAAAAACTCTAAAAACTCTATTATATAGGCATAATCTCGGATGGGGCTTCTGTGTAAATACTGGAACTATCTTGGGCTTCTTTGTAAATCTTCAATACTTGTCAAACCGACGTGTACGGCCCATCTCGCGACTGCATCGATCGATGCATTGAGTGCAACGATCGACGCATGATCAATTATACGAACAGTGAGTTAAGCTCTCGGCCAAAACGTCCCAAAAGTCCCAAAATGCTCCAAATATCTCCAATTAGCTCCAATCCTGATTTAACCTGTAAAAGACTCTAAACAAAGACAAAAGACACTAAAACACATCTATATCATGGTCTAAAATGGGTAAAAACCATGATATATCAAAATGCTAGATTGAGTTTTGATGGGAATTTACATATTTTAGCTCATGAAAGTGAATGTATAATGTGTTTATTAGCTTAAGAGAACTTGAGATTAATGCTTTCCTTGTTTTTATTCACAAATGAGAATTTGATCTTGACTAAGGATTAGGCAAAGTAATTAGTACCAAGAGATTGGATTAATTGATTGATTAGTGTTCTTGCTTAGGATTAGCATCTATGATGATTGTTTAAGTATCCTTGATAGCTCTAGATTGCCCAAATCATTGACCTTGACCCATTGGCCTTGCTTTATTATTGATTTCTTAAGTTTAGTCTTTGTTTGCTCATTTATTTGCTTGTTTGATTGTGTTTAGGTTGTTAGAACTTCAAATCTGAATTGTTTGCTTGACTCTCTTGGTTTAGTGCATTCCGATTGGTTTAATCCTATCCCAAAATTGGTTCGATACCTCTTGCTACAACGATAAGCAAGAGAAATTGATACCTCTAGGATTGCAAAATCCTTGTTATCAATGCGCCGTTCCTGTTCATCGAGCTGCGCGGCCAGAGAATGATTTGCGATCTCTTGGGCCCGTGCGTTTGCCTCGTTGCTTCTCGTTCGGTTTACCAATAGGTTTAACATCGAGTGATTTCAGCGAGGTCTTTCGGGCTTTGTCGCTGTGGAGCAGAAGGCACTGGCGAGTTAGGCCTGAGCGTTCCAGATCCGCCTCCTGAAGCAGGGGAGGAAGTCTAATCGTTTCTCATCCATACCCAGTTCCTGCTTGGATCGTTGGTTCCTGACAAAACATTTGTCGGAGTCTGGCACGTCGCGATTGTTTGAGCGACCGAGCCGGCTGGTGCCGAAGTCGTGGAGACTGAGGCATAGCTCGTCAACACGCCATCGGTCTGACCCATGGTCCTTGCCCCGGTGGTATTCTGAGGAACGTTGTCAACCATTTAAGGGTGGTCGACTGGTGGTGTGGCGCTGGGTGAGCCAGATTGGTCGGGATTCATCTCGATCTATCTGATCTAGGATCTGATTCTTAAGACAGGAAAAACTATAGATAGTCCCCACAGTCGGCGCCAAATGTGAGATCTGAGATTCACACTAAGAATTTGTAATCGTGGATTTGGACTTTTGGATATAGAAATGGTATAGATTTTCTATGAATCAAAGACTTTATTGAGATTGATCGTCGAGATAGAACAAACACAATCGAATATAGAGTACAAAGTATGATAATCGAGTTATCTAGTCGAAGTGTTCTTGATTAGGGTTGGAATGTCTTGAATGAATCGCCACTTCTTCTTTAAATACTCTCGACTTTGATCTTCTTGTTCCGATATTTCGGCCTCGCCATGATAACAATCTCCTGGATTTGCGTAAATCAGTTGAATCGACGAAGACCAGGTAACTCTATCTCCGCATTGTCTCCTACCGAGATCGAGCTCGATCACCTCTTACTTCGGTGTTGCTTGGGCCTTGTCAAGATGTCAATCGTATGGGCCCAACAATGGATAACGGTCGATCTCTCTGTCTTGATTATGGAGCGGGCTCATGATTATGGGCCTTTGTTTTATTTGTTAATGGGCCGGATTTCTTAGCGGAAAATCCAGTACCAACAATAATGAAATCTCAATTTACCTTACCGAAGGCCTTTTGAAGATCCACTTTAAGCATGCACCTTTTCCATATAGACTTCCAATTATAAAATTGCGCCAACTCTGTTGCGAGGAGGACATTTTTCCTAAAAAAACGGCCAGAGATGAAGGCTGATTGGGAAGAGGAGATAAGACCTGGCAGAGTGGCTATTAAACGGTTTGCAAGCAGCTTCAAGATCAGTTTATAGACTGAATTTCAACAACTAATAGTTCTGAATTTTGTGATCTTGGAGGCACTAGTTTTCTTAGGAATTAAGGTCAAAATTGTGGAGTTCCATTGCTCAAGTAGCTGACCAGAAAATTCTCTTATTGCTGCAATCATGTCTTTTCCCACTGTATTCCATTGAGCCGTGAAAATTCAGCTGGATAACCATCGGGGCCATAAGCCTTATTCTTAGGGAGGTTGAAGAACACATTTTTGATATTCGGGTCTGTGAAAGGGGCTTCATGGGTTGCAAATGTTTCAGCATTACAACGAAAGGGAATCAGAGAAGAAATATTGATCATGGGGTGAGGTTATTGACTGAGTGACTCTGTCGCACCAAGAAGCTGCTCGTAATAGCTAACAGCATGCACTTTTATGTCCTCAAGAGAGTCTATTACTATATCATCATTTCTGACAAAGAAGGTTATGCGGTTTTGGGATTCCCTTGTTTTTATAACATGATAGCTGAAAGCAGTAGATGCATCATCATTCACTAGCCACTGAATTATGGATCTCTGGTTGGGGAAAGAATCTTCAGCAATGGCGAGAGAGTACCATTTTCTATGAGCTAGTTTTCATCCTCTGCAGCCTTTGGGAGAGGAAGCAGATAGAAGAATATCTTGACAATGGAGAAGAAAGGGATATGCTTATGAGACCCGAAGTTCCAAGTGAAAAGTTTTCCTTGCTGGAGGCTCTGATTATGCTCTTGAGGTATTTGAGCTTCTTTAAACACTCAACATTTTAGAGGTGTAGTATGAAAGTCCATTCCAACAATCCTTAATCACCTCCGAGATGTCGGGCTGATGGTTTATGTGGTTCAAAAACTTGAAAGGCCTCTTTTGTTTTGGTTATCCCTTGTCCAAGAAAACACAACATGGGTTGTGATCCAAAATACCAGGCTCCCTAATGACACCAATAAATTGAGGGTACAAATGTAACCCGCAATCGTTAACGAAAATTCTGTCCGAATTCTTTTCACCCATCCATATACTCAAGGAACTAGAGGCACTACCTTTCTTGTTTATCCATGTTAAAGTGTTTCCAAGGTAAGGGAGATCGAAGAGATGAGACCTCATTAGACAATCTTGAAGTCCCTCATGCCCGCGTTGAAACATGTTGATGCAAAAAGAGTTTTCATTGGAGTAGATTGTCTCGTGGAAGTCTCCTAAAATGATCCAAGGGATCCCTGAGAAATGTTGGAAATGGGTTAGAGATAACAGCTCATCCCATACCAGACTCCCTTCATACATACAGTTCGGGGCATATACCATAGTGACTCAAAACTCAGAATAAACAAAAAGAATCTTCACTATTCAACTGATCGCATGCAGAGATTTGGAGATAATCTTAACCTTGCTTGAAGGTTACCACATCAATCAAATTTTCCCAAGCTCTGTATAATCATAGTTATATTCCAAAATCCAGCCAAGAAGAGCTCGTTTAACTATATCCAAGACTTTATATGGCTTAGCATATGTCTCTAGCTGATATATCATTGATATATCATGGTTTTTACCTGTTTTAATCCATGATATAATTATATATTTGAGTCTTTTGTAGTGTCTTTCGAGTCTTTTCAGGTGTTTATTAGGATTGCATACTTTGGAAGATATTGGAGCATTTTGGGAAAGAGTTGGAGCTGGAGCCGTGATGAGAGAAACATAGCATCTCTGTTTGACCTGCGCATCGATCGATGCATCCTTGCGTCAATCGTTGCAGTGCCAACTCGCAGAAATTTCAGGCGATTAATGAAGACTTGAAGAAATTGCAGAATTGCCAGAAGTTTTATTTTTTTCAATGCAGACCCAAAACATGTTTAACACTTTATATTAGGGTTTTTTGGTGTTTTATTAATATTACACTTTTCATACTTTTATCTAGAGAGAGTTTTGGAGCTTGGGGCTGATCTCATCCTTGTACTGCTTTTTGGAGAAACTTTAAGCATCATTATTCTCTAGCTTGACTCAAAACACATAAACTTTAAGCATCATTATCAAAAATAGGTCCGTAAAATGAGTATATCTCGCTAAACCCAAAATCAGAATATAACCCAAAGCGCTTTGAAGCACAACAGTCCCGATCAATATGGTCGATGTACTGATAATCAGACGCAAAGACGAAATCACACTTCTCTCCAATATCAACACAAAGATACTCAGAAAGTCTTCAAGAAAGCTACTCGAACAGCTTGAAGAAGCTGATAGGGGAGATTTTCTCCCGACAAAATCTACTCGACATTTTCGCGTCAATCGGCATAGCGGTCGACTGCTCAGAAGACCAGATCGTTCTAGCAGGCTCGACTAACTTTCTCAGAACCAAACACTACTCGGAAAATTCGAGCATGCTGACTCATACAACCCGATGCAATGTTCTTCTCAAAGCTCATCACATTTGTAAACACGACCGAATCACGATTCCATGCACTCTCTCGACTGTTTTCTCAGCTCAAATGCATAAGAAGTGAAAAGACCAACTATGGATTTCCAAACATCCGAGATTGATTCTTAAGACTTAGAACAAAAAAAATTCGTTTAAAATAACAAACAATCAGTTTCTAAACCGGAACGACCAACCGTTACAAAGAAATAGTTCAACGACATAGGTAACTATAAAACTAACATTCAAGCACCGAAGCCATCTGCATCGGTTATGCCGACTGATGCCTCTTCATCTTGAAACAACGTATCCCATTGCGATGGACCGGCACCATCACCCAATAATGAAGAGATATCTAAGTAGTACTTAGCTTCAATCATATCATACTCGAGGACATCACTCGCCTATTAAAGATCCCGCGTCGACTTGAGTTCCTCCTCGGACTCGAACACGGGAGGTTCCTTTGCCTTCAGATCGGCGATCATGTTGAGGTTACTTCTTGCTTCGAGGTACCAGCTTTGCTTCCTCTTAGCCGTCGGAAGTTTCAAAAAGGTCCAGGAAGCTTAAAAAGGCGAGATACAATCTTATTAAACATCCCTCTCTTTCTTTTCGTAGTCGCTGTTGGTGCTGGATTTCCCTCCAAGAAATTCAGCCCATTAACAGATAAGACAAAGGCCCATATTCATGAGCCCGTTCCAGAATCAGAGACGAAGAGACGAGCCGATTCTTTTGCTGGGCCTGAATGAACGACGTCTTGACAAGGCCCAAGCAATGCCAAAGTAAGAGGCGATCGAGCTCGAGCTCGGCGGGAGACGACGTGGAGATAGAGCGACTCGGTCTTTTCCAGTTCAACTGATCCGCGAGAATCACGGGGATTGTTACGAAGGAGAGGCCGAAATATCGGAACAGGGAGATCAGAGTCGAGACTATTTAAAGAAGAAGTGGCGATCCATTCAAGACATTCCGACCCTAACTAAGAACACTTCGACTAGATAGCTCGATCATCATACTTTGTACTCCCTTTTCGACTGTGTTTGTTCTATCTCGACGATCAATCTCAATAAAGTCTTTGATTCATAGGAAACTATACCATTTCTATATCCTAAAAGTCCAAATCCACGAATACAAATTCTTAGTGTGAATCCCGGATCTCACATTTGGCGCCGACTGTGGGGACATCTATAGTTTTCCTGTCTTAAGAATCAGATCTTAGATCTGATAGATCGAGATGAATCCCGACCAATCTGGCTCTCCCAGCGCCACACCACCGGTTGACCACCCTCAAACGGTCGACAACGTTCCTCAGAACACCGCCAGGGTAAGAATCATGGGTCAGACCGATGGAGTGTTGACGAGTTCTGTCTCAGTCTTCACGACCTCGGCGCCAGCCGGCTCAGTCGCTCAAACAATCGCGACGAGCCAGACTCCGACAAATGTTTTGTCAGGAACTAACGATCCGAGCAGAAACTGGGTGTAGATGAGAAACGATTCGATTCCCACCCCTGGAGGCGGATCTGGAACAACCAGACCCAATTCGCCACTGCCTTCTGCTCCACAGAGACAAGGGCCAAATGATCTTGTCGAAATCCGTTCGATGTTAAGCCTATTGGTAGATCGAACGAGAAATAATGAGGCAAGCGCAAGGGCCAAAGAGATCGCAAATCGCTCTCTGGCCGCGCAACTCGGTGAACAGGAAAGGCGCATTAACGCCTGTCTTGAAGAGCTCGCCAGCCAAAACCAGGGGGGAGATCAACACACGATCCACGAACCCCCATAAGTCCCCCACCGTGTACATGCTTGGACTTCTCCCATGTAGTAACTCCACCGGGAACGTCGGGGAATTTCGCCAGTACGTCGAATAGCGGTTTTCGCCCTATAATGACGCCCATCGCAACTCCGACCCCATTCGGTTCGAATTCAGCGATCACAGATCCAACCGGATCGGGTAGTCGACCATTACCCGGTCCACCACCTTTCCCGAGTAGTTCGAATATCCGGCCGAGGCAACTAGGAGGCTCTGCCTTCGCCTCGAGCTTAGGACCCGTTAACGGGTCAAATGCGGTACAGTTCCGAACGCCGCAGGTCGGCCAGACGGGATCGTTTCCAGCAATCGATCTCCTCGACCCCAATTTCCCTGGACAAATGTCCAATCAAGCACAAGCCCAGTTCGCACCTACGACGGGCGACGACCACGATATGCTTAGACAGTATATTGAACAAGCTAAGGCTCAGTTCGTCAGTCTGAGCTCCAAAGTTCACATGGCGACAAGCGCGGCACCTGACATCGATCGAGTGATCGAAGAAATGCGACAAACGCCTTTCACAGACCGGATCGCCTTCGCGAGAATCCGAGAAATCAAGAAAACTAAATTTCCGGAATTCTCCGGGAAGTCGGACCCCAAAGCCCATATCAGGGCATTCCGATTAGCGATGGCAAGGGTATACCTTACCGACGAGGAGAGAGAGCCGGCTTTCTGCAGGCTCTTCGCCGAAAACCTATCGGGCTCCGTCCTAGAATGGTTTGCCGGACTGGAAGAAAGGTCCATCGATAATTTCACCCAGTTCATGACGGCTTTCCTCAAACAATACTCCGTCTTTATCGAGGAAAAGACTACTGAGGCAGCTCTATTTGGCGTCTCCCAAAAACCGGACGAATCGCTTCGCTCGTACATCGACCGATTTAAGGAAATAAAATCCAAAATCGTAAACCCACGAGACGAAGTAGCTATAGAAGCGCTGCGACGTGGACTATGGTATTCAACCAGATTCCACGAGGAAATAACAGTCCGCGAACCACAAACACTGGATGACGCCCTTCACCGCGCATCGGCCTTCGCTCGCCTCGAGGACAAAACCACGACCCTCAGAGAAAAGCACCGAAAAGAAAAGAACCCTTTGGGCTCACAGAACTCAAACTCAAAAAAGGATTCCCGTAAATCAGGGAACGTCAATGCGGTCGAGAGCCCGAAGAGCTCGAAGAAATTCGAGTTCGACAAGGAAAAATTCTGTGAATTTCACAACAAAAGGGGACACTCGACCGAAGATTGCTATACTCGAGCTAAAGCCGAGGCTCAAAATCGAGAGTCCGAAAGCAAACAAGATTCCGAATTCGAGGAGGAAATTCCATCCGACAAAAAGGAAAGTAAACAGACCAAAGAGTCAAACACCAAGAGGCCTTCTCAAAACAAACGGGAACGAAAAAAGGAGCTGGAATCTCCCGAAACACTTCCCCAGGGGTCGCGGAAGCAAGTCGAGTTTATTCTCGGCGAACTCCGCCTGAGCGGCACCCCGGAAGGTTCGGCGTTATCCCCACCTCCGGCTCCCGCTAAGAGTTTACGCTCACGAATCAATCTCCCTCGTCTCTGCGGGGGGGGGGGGGGGTGTACGGGCTACACCCCCTAAACGAATCGACTTCATCTTCGGTGGCTCCAAGCTTTGCCGAGACTCGGTCAATTCAATCAAAACTCTTTAAAGAAGAGTCGAGACCGACAAAGGGGGAAAAATCCCAATGTTAGGTCCAGACCACGAAATTACTTTCCACGAAAGCGAGACAAGTAATTTCGACAAACCACACGACGACGCTCTCCTCGTTTGTCTAGTAGTGGGAGATGTCGAACTCTCAAGGATAATGATTGACACAGGAAGTTCGGTAGATGTCCTCTTTTACGATGCATTCAAAAAGATGTACTTCAACGACTCCGAGATCGTGGAAGAAAAGACACCACTAGTAGGGTTCGCTGGCGAAACAACGTACTCGATGGGCTCTGTCTTCGCCCCGGTAATCGCTGGAGGAGTCCGAAGAATGACAGAGTTCGTCATAGTGGATCGGCCAGCTCCCTATAACGCTATTCTAGGTCGACCGTGGATATACGACATGAAAGCGGTACCATCGACCTACCATCAATGCGTAAAATTCCCAACTCCTAAAGGGGTAAAAACCGTGTACGGAAGTCAAAAGATTTCCCGCCACTGCTACATGAACGGATACAAGCAGATTGAGAAATCCCCTGCGTAGCAATTACAGAAAGGGGACGAGCTCGCCACCATGCAGACCAAAAGGTCGAACGACCCGAGTCAAATAGGACCTCCGAAGGACCTCACGGTCCAAGTTTGCATAGATGATGCTAATCCCGAAAGACTCGTTGGCATTGGAATCGACCTATCAGAGCCAGTCAAAAACGAACTGGTCTCTTTCCTTAAACAAAACGTCGACTCCTTTGCCTGGTCTTCAGCAGACATGAAAGGGATCAACATCGACGTTACCAGCCACGAGCTGAATGTCGACCCAACCTACAAACCGGTAAGACAGAAACGTCGAAAACTAGGTCCGAAACGAGCTCAAGCCGTCAACGACGAGGTCGATCGATTATTAAAAATCGGATCGATCAGAGAGGTCAAATACCCCGACTGGCTTGCGAACCCTGTAGTGGTTAAGAAAAAGAATGGGAAGTGAAGAGTCTGTGTAGATTTCACGGATCTCAATAAAGCGTGTCCGAAGGACAACTTTCCACTCCCACACATCGACCGACTGGTCGAAGCCACCGCCGGACACCAGCTACTATCCTTCATGGACGCTTTCTAGGGGTATGATATATCATGGTTTTTACCGGTTTTATGCCATGATATAATTGTGTTTTAGTGTTCTTTTGTGTTCTTTTAGAGTCTATTACAGGTATAATCAGGTTTGGAGCAGAATTGGAGATATTGGAGCATTTTGGGACTGATCTAATCATGTACTTCATCTAATTTTGAGAATATTTCGAACCCCTTTATCTATTTAATTTCTTATATGCAATCTATTAATTCTATGATTTCTGTTTCATTAATCATGTCTGAGTAGATTCATAGTTAGGTTTAGGGTTTCTCATTAAGGATTTCATGACTTGCTAGACCAGTTTAATTCAGTTAAGGATTCACATGAATAGAATGTTCTTCGATCTAAATTGAGTTTAATGCTAGTTCTAACCTGATCAATTAGAATCTAGATCTTAGGTTGCTAAATACGACACGAGAGTGTGGTTTAGAATTTGAACTATTTAGGTTGAGCAATTAAACTTCTCGCAAAGGAATTTGGTTAAGTTTAATTGTGAACATATCGAACTTGAAATTAATGCTGGTTTAATATGTTAGTAATTGCAAAGGAATTTGGATTACTGCACTTAGACTTAGAAAATTCTCGCAAAGAGATTTGGTTAATTCTATATCCGTGATTTGAGTTCTAGAACTGTGCTTAATTAGATCCTGACTGATTGATTTGTCTACTTGTCTGATTTCCTGAGAACGCCCTAGACTTAGCGCCTCTAATTAACTGCTTTCACCACCAACAATCTGCTACTTGTTTGCTTTTCTCGCTTTGCTATTTAGTTTAATACAAATTGCTTTCTTCTTAGTTTAAATTCCTACGGTTCTTTATCTATCGAGACCAGAGTCTCTGTGGATTCGATACCCTATATACTACAATCACTTAACTGTGCACTTGCAGTAGAATAGGATTAAAACCTGACCCTATCAAGTTTTTGGCGCCGTTGCCGGGGACTCTTAGAGTCTTCGATAGGATCGAACTTAGGGTTTTTACTAGGATTTTTTATTTTTGTTTCGTTTTGTTTTGTTTTTATTTTAAGTTACTAATTTTTCTCTGTTTTCTCTCTGTCGCAGGTACCGATTTCGCTTTGCGTCGATCGTTGCACCTTTGTGTCGATCGTCACTAGGCGATTCTGAGATTGAATCGATCGTTGCACTGATAGCATCGATCGTTGCTTGACGATTACAGATAGTTTATGCAGATGCGTGAAACTCGAAGTAATCAGAACATGAACCTCGTTAATCTCGGACTTGAAGAACTTGGACGTCTAGAGAGGACTAACAGAAGAGAAAGAAGAGCAAGGATGGTGGTACAGAAGCTAATCATTATGCCTGATGCTCAAGGTACCCTGAGGGACCGAGACAACAATCCGTACAATGCAGTTGGGCATCGGATTGACGCTGAAGGGAATGTAATCCCTGATCCTCCTGAGCAACCGCAACAGGAGCAAAACCAAGGCCAAAGACAGGCCCAAGGTAGAGAGATGGTTGTCCATGAGAGGCCTTTAGCTGACTACAACAGACCGGATGAGTTTCATGCAAAGCGGTCAGCTCTTGTGATGCCTGGTTTTGAGAGGAATGATTTTGAGATCAAAACCATCTACTACTCGCTGATGAGACATAATGCCTTCCATGGTCATCCCACGGAGCAGCCTATGGATCACATTGATCAGTTTGAGGACCTAATCAATGGCATGAAGTATGATGGAGTCTGCCAGGATTATCTGTTCCTTAAGCTCTTTCCATACAGTCTCGCTGGAGACGCTGCTGTTGTTGGGAATGTCCTGAAATCTACTATACTATCTCTAGAAAGTATGATAAGTGTCGAGATCAGAAATAAGTCATAAATACTGGGTGATCATGATGACTTGCTAGAACCCGCTCTTGATCTATAAGTTTAGGACTTATTACCAGTATTGTATGATCCCAAAGGGTCACACACCATAGCTAACGGGAAAGTTAAATGGAATTAATACGGTAAGATGCAAGGCATTTACTGTATTTGTACAGAGAATTGGGCCAGACAAAATACAGTTATTTTGTCTGATTTGGGTCTTGGGCCCAAAAGCCTAATAGGCCATTAGTTTAATCACTTGGGCCCATATAAGGAAGAGGGGAGGCGCCAGAAACACCAGTAGTCTGCGATTTTATTAGGTCTGGCCGTCCTCTCTCTCTCTGTTGTTCAGCTTGGTCTAGCAGCCTGATCCAGTAGCTTGTAAGCGTGTGGATACCTAGGAGGAGCCGGTAATCATCAGCTCTTGCAGATCTCGATATTCCTTTGATCAATCCGCTGCAATCATAAGGTAATCATCCTGATCTGTTTATGATTCAACTGCAAATCACCTAGATCCTAGTTGATTATGTGCTAGGATGTAACCTGACAATTACACCAATGAACACACATAATCCTTCAGTGGTATCAGAGCCTAGGTCGTTAGGTTTTTGCTTTTTGGATCATACTAGGTTGTTTATTAGTTTGATGAATCGATTTTAATGAGTAAAATTGATTGAAACTTTGAAAACCTAGAAATAAGAAAAGCTTAATGTTTAAAGTCACTTTGTTTCAATTGCTGTTGACTTTTGGATCGTGTGAATAAGAAATCACAAGCGATCGTTTATGTCATGAATCGTGATGTTAATAAGTGATTTGGAAAAGTCGGTTGATTGAATTAATTATCATTCGGTTTGGAATGGCTTGTTGACTTTGCTGCAATTATTTGAATTGATCATGATAATTGAATCGTGATATCATTCGCTTATCATAAGTGAATCGATTATTTAATTGGAAAAAGGGTCACGATCGAATTGTTTAATTATGGATCAAACAATTTAAGAAAATCCAATTTGTTACGATTTTGTTAATGTCACGATTGAATATTGACTTAAGGTGAAATAATTATCACATGATTTCATAAGGTCAAAATCGTTTTGTTCATATGTGAATGACATGATCGCTTTATCATGTAAGCAATTATTTAATTAATGTATGAATCGATTAATTATTTAATTAATGTATGGTTCAAGCGGTTAACCCAAATCGCGGTTTGCTGGAAATTATTTAATACAATTGGTATTATTTAATTTCTGGTTAAACCGGATTTAAATTCAAAATTGAATTTTAACCTAAACCGAAGGCTCGTCTAAGTTTGATTTGGTTGGACCAAATAATTTAGAGCTGGTCTGGTTTAGTAAATAACCAGTTGGATTTAATAGTTAATTTGGTCTCGGACCAGAATTAATGAACCGACTCGGTTATGTCAAATTATTGGGCCAATTGGAATTCTGTGGTCTTGGACCAAGAATTGGGCCTATAATTTGTGACCCAACCGAAAACTTTAATAAAATATTAAATTAGAAATTTCTATTTTTAGCATGTTTCTAAATTTAGAAAGTTTCTAAAATAAGTAAGTTTCCCAAAATAGCAATCTTCTATTTTTGGAAAGAAAACCTAAAATCCTCAAAACCAATATCAAGCTTGGATGTCTTGCCCAATCTTGTCAGCTACTTAACGCTTATTCAATTACAGATATGGCTTACAGTGTGAGGTGTCTGTTTTTGCGTAAGTAAAGTAGTATATAGTCACTAATTTCATTGGGAGTCCCAGACTTTAGTAATTATTTGGCTGTAAGAGATTGGTTTCCTTGACTGGGCCATCGGGAGTCCCGGGCCTTGAGACATCTGGTGAATTGGGCCTTGGGCCCAATCCACAACCGAGAGTTATATGGATATAACTAGCTGTGTGTATGCTTACCAAGTAAAGCTACTTCTGGGTGACGGCCAGTGGCCCACTTTGGATTTAACTGAACATGGGTCTCGGAATCATTGCATTCTTATGAGGTTAAACAAAGAAATTTTGAATGCAATGCGAGTTCTCTTATAAGTTATTATGATTACTCTTTTATGAACTAAATAACTAAAACTCTATTTATCTCTAAATTTCAGTTATGACTAGCACAAACAATCAAAACACTTTCTCGATCCGGTCTGTCCTTGAGATGGACAAACTGAACGGATCAAATTTCTTGACTTGGTCGCGGAACCTGAGGCTAGTCCTCAGGCAGGAGAGAAAGGACTATGTCCTTGAGAGAGCTCTCCCCGAGAGGATCGGGTCCAATGCCTCTCATGCAGTATATGATGCTTGGAATAAGCATTATAATGATGCGGTAGATGTGCGTGGTCTGATATTGGCTACCATGGACTCAGATTTGCTGAAGCAATATGAGAACATGGAGTCGCCAATAGAGATGATCAGCAGCCTGAAATTGAAATTTCAGGAGCAGGTAAGAGTAGAGAGATACCAGTTGGTTAAGTCTCTCACTAGCTGCAAGCTACCAAATGATCATCCAGTAAGTCCTCATGTCAGTAAAATGATGGGTTACATTGATAACCCGAGGAAACTGGATTATCCAGTTAGCCAAGAATTGGCAACTGAGATCATTCTGCAGTCACTGCCGTCAAGCTATGATAAGTTCAAAAGGAACTATATCAAGAAAGGCTTAACGAAGACGCTGGCTGAACTGCATGATATAAGACAGTTGAGCCAAACGTGAAGAGTACCCTGTATAATCTCATAATGGAGAAGGGTAGGTTTACTAAACCTAATGCTGACAAGGGTGAAGACAAAGTTGTCCAGATTTTGAATCATGGCAAGCGTGTGTCTTCTGAGCCCGAGTCAGATACATCTTACGTTGGTAAGTGCTGCTACTGTAAAGAGACTGGGCATTGGAAGAGAGATTGCATTAAATTCATGGAAGATTATGAGGAGTTGAAGTTGATGTATGAGACTACTTCCTCAGGTATTCATGTTATTACTTCAAGTTCTACCTTATAGGTATTGGATACTGGTTGTGGCACTGATATTTGTTATAATATGCAGAGCCTAAGCAACAGTAGAACGTTGAAGGAAGGACAAGTGGAACTGCATGTCTGGAAGGAGCTATGGATGCTGCCTCAGCCATAGGGTTTTCACTTGAAGATGCCTTTGAGGCTTGGTTTTGTATTAAGTAATTGCTACAATGTACCTGCTTTAAGCAGAGTTGTCTTTCATTTTCTTGTAAGAATTTGAATGTTTTCATTTTGATAAAAGACAAGTTTTGTTCTTTTGATCTCAATGAAATATTAATTGTAGCACCCTATTCAAGGAATGGGTTTTATATCTTAAACCAAGGAGTGCCTAAATGTAACATAAATACCGAATTGGTTTAAATCTGATGAATTAAACCTGATTTTTCTTGGCGTAAATGTTTTGGTCACATAGAGTGAGTCGGATTCAGAAATCCCATAGTTATGGACTTTTGGGCTCATTTGATCGGATATCTTATGAGACTTGAATTCTGCTTACTGGACCAAAAGACAAAGGGCCCATCTTAGCCGAGCTAGAGAAAGGCCCAAAGGCTTATTGGACCTTGAACATACTCATGTATGTGGCCCGATGAGCAGCAATGCCAGAGAAAATTTCCTGTACTTCATTATCTTTACTGATTACTTCAGTGAGTATGACTGTGTTCATTTGATGAGACACGAGTCGGAATTCTTTGAAATGGTCGAAAGAGTTCCAGAATGAGGTATAGAATCTGAGTGACAGAAGTATTGAGACTCTGGATTAGATCACGAGTGAGAATACTTAAGTCATTGATGGTGTAATCATCTGAATGAGTGTGAAGTCGTTTCACAGCTCATTTCTCCTGAAAACCTTGAGGTGTTTCTGTGAGAAAGAATCAGATCTTATTAGAAATGATTAAAGATGAGTCACACGAATCTTCCATGATATTCTTTAAGAATAACGCTCTAGAAATATCTAAGTTTACGCTGAAATAGTTCCACCAATATCAGTTGAAAGACACCACATAAATGTGGACTCGAAATGATCCAAATTCGTCTTTACTGAGTATTTGTAGTTGAGCTACTTCGCTGGTTGTCCTAGGGAAACCAAGGCTTGTTACTTTTTACGTCCATTCCGAAAACGAAGTTAGGTTGTTCGGAATTCTGTTTTCTAAAAGGAAAGTTGCTTTCCAAGAAGAACAGTGGGAGTAAAAGTATAACTCTAAGAAATTCGAGAAATACAGGAGGCTGCTCAACCTGTTGAGGGAGAGCAGCGGATGGATTTACAGATTTCTGTAGAATCTACACCTGTAGAGCCTGAAGTTCGCAGATCTGAATGAATCCGTCACTAATCCGAGAGTGATTTCTCGTGATTAGTTGCCATGATCTGATGATCATTGAAAGCGACGAACCTGCGAAATTCAAAGAAGCGAAAGTCAGCCCGGACTCCATAAAATTACACTATGTGTAAGTTAGCTTCATTGATCCATTCATGGATGGAAGCAAACATATCGGAGTTGGAATTTTCGTTCTGTTGAAGAAGTCAAGGTTTTGACTTGAACAGGAACGAAGTGGAACTGTACGTTTGCTAATAGATAAGTGGGAGCGATGTTGCATTTCTCATAGTGTATGTCGATGACATACTGATTCTCGGAAATAACGTTCCAATGCTGCAGTCGGTAAAGGACTGGCTTGGGAGTTGGTTTTATGATTGATATGGGTAAAGCCACGTATGTTCTTGGATTTTGGATCTAAAGATAGAGATCCAAAAGAGCTGATAGGACAAAGTCAGGATTCTTATATTGATAAAGTCCTACACGTTTTCAGCATTCCAAGAAGGGTTTTATGCCAATGTCACATGGCATTACGTTAAGCAAGAAACAGTGTCTTACGATATCTGCTGAGCTTGAATGCATGGATGAGATTCCATATGCGTCGGCAATTGGATCTATCATGTATGCCATAACACGTACTTGTTTTGATGTTGCTTTAATGTTAAGCAAGACAAGTAAAGACCAGTCAAATCCAGCGAAGAATCACTGGATAGACGTAATGAATATCCTTAAGTATTTGGAAAATACTTAGGATAAGTTCTTGATTTACGGAGAAAGTGAGGTGCTACAAGTTGGTAGAGTCTGAAAGGCAAGTTTCCAACAGACAAAGATGATTTCCGGTCACAGTCCGGTTATATCTTGTGTCTGTCTGGCGGTGCAAGGCACTATTGCTGACTCCATGACTTAAGCTGAACATTTCGCAGCTTGGGTAGCGGCGAAAAAGGTTGTTTGGAAAGAAGAGTTCATCACTGAACTTGATGTGATTCCCAGCATAGATGAGACTAGCTGCACATCAGAGGTCCAAACACCTTGAGGGTAGGTATAACCTATTCCGTGAGATAAATGACAGAGGTGTTAAGTAGATCAGCAAGTTTCAACGAATGAGAACGTTGCTAATCTATTAACGAAGCCACTCCTTAGGCCTAAGCACGAGTCGCGGACTGTAGCTGTAGGATAAGTGAAATTAAGATGTAGTCTTAATTTCAGTGGGAGTTTGTAAAGGGCTTTATTTAGTTGTTTTGAAAGGTTCATGTAAACATAATATTTCATGTTTATGAAATCTATGATTTCTGGATTATTTTAACTGTGATATAAATAATCGTTCCAAAATGATTCATGTCATTATATATGGGCCATCGAAGTACATGAGTAGACTTGATCCTGAAACCCCATATTTAACGAAATGACATAAATCATAGTGTCCATAGTCGAAGGTTGTTGAAATTGGAACACCAACAACCACTTGAGACTAGATTGTGTTGAGACTTATGACCAAGTTTCGAGGGGTCATAGATGCGCGGCATCAAAGTCGACACATAGGTATATGTAGGGGAGCATATGACCGGACATGGCCCGCTGATGAGAACTCTACAAGATATTAATATCTGTGTCATAAGAGGTTCTCATATACGACTATAGAGTATAGTCCTTAGACCTGAGTTCGCATGCATGTGGCTACACATGGAGTGATGCGCTTTGATCATTGTCTAACGCTGTTTCGTAACTGGGAGCTATAAGGACCTTGGTTGGGTGTATTATAAAGTGTGTAGTTCATAGTGATGGAACAAGATGGGATTTGTCCCTGCCGTTTAACGGAGGTAATATCTCTAGGCCAATCGGAGACTTGATAGCTGGTAAGAGAGTGGCCACTCCCAAACGAACTTGCCCAAGTCGTTTGCATTGTCAGTATCAAATCTGGTCCGATGAACATGGTCTGGCTATATAAGGATGACACGCATCTTGCCTTATGCCAGATCGAGATATTGAGACAAAAGGATTAGGGAATGTAGGATTCCAGTACAAGTGGGAGATTGTTGGGAATGTCCTGAAATCTACTGTACTATCTCTAAAAAGTATGATAAGTGTCGAGATCAGACATAAGTCATAAATATTGGGTGATCATGATGACTTGCTAGAGCCCGCTCTTGATCTATAAGTTTAGGACTTATTACCAGTATTGTATGATCCCAAAGGGTCACACACCATAGCTAACGGGAAAGTTAAATGGAATTAATACGGTAAGATGCAAGGCATTTACTGTATTTGTACAGAGAATTGGGCCAGACAAAATACAGTTATTTTGTCTGATTTGGGTCTTGGGCCCAAAAGCCTAATAGGCCATTAGTTTAATCACTTGGGCCCATATAAGGAAGAGGGGAGGCGCCAGAAACACCAGTAGTCTGCGATTTTATTAGGTCTGGCCGTCCTCTCTCTCTCTGTTGTTCCAGCTTGGTCTAGCAGCCTGATCCAGTAGCTTGTAAGCGTGTGGATACCTAGGAGGAGCCGGTAATCATCAGCTCTTGCAGATCTCGATATTCCTTTGATCAATCCGCTGCAATCATAAGGTAATCATCCTGATCTGTTTATGATTCAACTGCAAATCACCTAGATCCTAGTTGATTATGTGCTAGGATGTAACCTGACAATTACACCAATGAACACACATAATCCTTCAGCTGTATGGCTGAAGCAACTGCCACCTGGGCAGTTTGATACTTGGGCAGCCCTGAAGAGTGAGTTCCTGCGTCACTTCTATGATGATGCGCGTTCCGATCAGTCCAGACAGGACATACTCACATTTTCTCAAGGACCTACTGAGCCTCTTAAGACTGCCTGGATGAGATTCAAGAAGTACCAGCGTGACTGCCCACACCATGGATTCACTGAGGTCACATTGCTAGGTATCTTCTTCAGAGGAATAGATCTTCCATATCAGTCTGCGCTGGATAACTCCAGTAATGCAAACTTCAACACCAGGACTCCTGCACAAGCTAAGCAGTTGATTGAGAACATAGTGAGCAGCAATAGTTGCAAGACTATGGATGAGAGGAGGAAGAAATCTGGTGGAAGTGTAGAGAAATCAGAGATGGCTGAATTTAGATCTAAGCTGGACACAATTTGCAATCTCCTGGCTGGTAAGAAGGCTGTCCACTTTGCCCAAGATGTAGAGGTAATTCAGAATGAGGAGGACACTCAGGAAGAAGATGTGAATTACATTGGAGGATCTGGTTTCCAAGGTAACAGATTTGGTAATCAGCAGGGAAACAGGTTCTTCAATGGAGGACAGAAGAGTGCCTTCACAGGCAATCAGAACTCAGCTGGTTTTGGACAGACAAGTGGTTTTCAGAAGCATTTTGGACAAGGTACTCAGAGAACCTATGGATCTTCATCTTATCAGACTCCTCCTGCAGCCACTGCTCATGAGAGTAAGATGGAAGCAATGATGGAACAGCTGCCGGAGAGTCAGACCAAGATTTCTGTGGACTGCAATAAGAAGTTGGATGCTGTCTATGAGGATCTCAATGGAAAGTTTGAGTCTCTGAACACTCATATGAAGTAGTTGGATACTCAGGTGAATCAGCTTTCCAGTTCTATGAAGGGAAAAGGAGTAGCAGACACCCATATTAAGGCCTGGTCTGTGTACATTGATGATGGATCTCACCTAGGTGAAGGATTTGAGCTAAGCACAGCTGAGTTGGTAGAAGAGGTTGAATTTTCGGATTTTGGAGAAAATCTCTCGGGTGAAAACTGTGAAAACAGTGTTGCATCGATCGACACACACCTAGTGTCGGTCGATGCAGGTCGTGAACAGACAGACTCGCCGGATGTTGATAGCATTGATGCAGATTTGGAGCTTGATCGCTTGTTCCCTGGAGTGTCTGAGATTACTCAGGAGGAGATTTATGCACAATTCATTAGACTATATCCCTCAGTATCTGAAGTGATTAAGCAGGAGATTGAAGAGCTTAAGCAGCTAGAGGAGATTGGTGAAGAGTTGGAAGAAATTCCATCATCTGATGATCCATCTTATCACCCATGTGTGCAGAAGTACTTGAACAAGATGTTGCCTTTGGATGAAGAGCTGAAAGATTGGGTGATTGTAGTCCCTCCACAGATAAGTGATGTGCTGTTAACCAAGGTTCCCAAGAAGATACCTGATCCTGGGATTTTTGTGCTAAGTTGTTCTATCTTTGAGGATAGTTTTAGGCGTTCTTTTGTGATCTGGGAGCTATTGGAAGTCTCATGCCATATTCTGTGGCAGAGAAGCTGGGTATGCTGGATTTTTCTCCTACTAGGACCTCTCTTGTCCTAGCTGATCAGTCTATACGAGTTCCAGAAGGACTCCTTGAGGACATCCCGGTGAGAGTTGGAAACTATTTAGTTCCAACAGACTTCTTAGTGCTGAAGTATGACAGCGATCCTGATGATGCGTTGATACTTGGGAGACCATTCTTGGCAACAGGGGGAGCAGTGATAGATGTTAGACACAGTCTGATAGACCTCCACCTGGGAGATGAGCCGCTGCATTTTGAGATGGACAAGCTGCTCAAGCCCTTGATAGATGGGAAGACCTTCACCATTATGGATGGAGATGATGAGCAGTCAAGTCACACTACGGTTTTGGATCCTGGAGAGCAGTTTACTCCTTCTTTTCTTGGACAGGATCATTCTAATACAGCTTATTCTCCGCCATGGATGAGGAGGCTTGCACAGAGGCAATCAAAGTCTCTGTTAGGATCTCTAGCAAACTGATCTTGTTCGTCCGGTCAAGCTAATGACCTTAAACAAGCGCTAAGTGGGAGGCAACCCACTGTTAGGTTTAGTTGTTTTTCTTTCTTATTTTTGGTGTTTTTCTTAGGATTTTACGCTTTTGCTTTTTTTGATAATGTTTCAGATACAGAACTCGAGTCTGGAGATGTGTGACGATCGATGCACTTGTGCACCGGTCGTTGCAAGGAGATTACGACGAGGAGATAGATCGCATTGTGACGATCGTTGCGGTCCTGTGCAACGGTCGTTGCAATTGGTTCAATTGCAAAATTAAGGTACGCGAGCTAAACCGGAATCGATATGGTTCAACCAGCATCGATCGTTGCTCACTAGCAACGGTCGTTGCACCCACGACCGAGTTAAGTTGCCTTAAACCCTTCTCCTCTCTTTTCTTCTCCATTCCGCCGACCGTACAACCGAGATTCTCCACTCCTAAATCTCTCAATTTTTCATCATTTCTCGTGTTTCAAAGCTCAATTCTACTTGTTTTAACATCCTCTAGCTATTTCTATAACCCATTTACAAAGATTCCAAGGTATGAGCTCTCATTTTCATCATTTTCGGAATTGAGTTTAGGGTTTATGAAATTCGGATGTTTAGCCTGAAATTGATGATTCTGTGCCGATATGAACATGATTTAGGTTGTTTAGTGATGGGTTATTGTTGATTTTGTGGTTGTTTGAACGAATTGAGAACGATTTATGGATTTTGATTGCGGCTGAAATCGCCTGGCAACGGTCGTTGCATTTGTGCAACGGTCGTTGCTTTGCGATTTTGGGGAAATGTTCGATAATGCGAAATCGCCTTGCAACGATCGATGCCTTAGGTGCAACGGTCGATGCTTCGCGATTTCACAGAGAGTTTGCCGAGACTTATTGGTGTTTAAATTTTTCTTATGCAGATGGCATCTCGCAGACAACCCCGCAAGCGCCGAGCAACAACAGCAACAGCCACACGACAGTACATTCCACCACCAGGGTGGTTTCATAGAAACTCTCAGCCACCTGAGCCGTACGTGAGAGTTGGTCCAGCAGTAGCACTGCCCTAGCCCCGAGCAGACACGACAGATATCCCGACAGCCAGACAGTGGCCACAGAACATTTCTGAGTTCCTTAAGACTGCTGATTTTACAGAGAGGCCACTGCTTAACTAGTGGGATGAATATGACTCGCTGCTATACAATGGTTGGTGTGGGATGACGATTAAACCAACCAAGTTTGCAAAATTCTCTACCTGTAAGAGTCTGGGGATCGATGAGCAGGTACTTGCGGTGTGCAAGGGCATTGGTCTAGGGACAATGCCTATGCGTCCTTCTGATTAATATCCAGAGCTGGTCAGACAGTTGCTAGCCACTTGCAGAGTGGTTTACCCGGATCCAGACAGCAGGAGCGTTACAGGAGGTATCTTTACCTTCATGAGTTGGGGAGTCAGGTATCGGATTCCTTTACTAGATATCTGCAGGATCTACGATTTCAGCACTGAGCCGAGACGCATTGGCATGCCACTTGAGTGGGATCCAGAGGAGGCTCGGGTATTTTGGGAGTGTATTGGCAGTGGTCGATACAACTCGAGGACTACACCGGTGAAGCATGTGAGGCATCCTGTGCTGAGATATGTCTTGCGTATCTTGTGTTGGAGCTTGTTGTGCAAGTATGAGGCCAACAAGATGCGCAAGTATGAGATGGAGATGTTGTTTATCGGGCTGCGAAATCAGTTTGAGGGTTCTGGCGTGAGAGATCCTACTAAGGGTCTCAACTTGGGAGCTGTTTTCACTCAGCATTTATGTGACCTGCAGCTGAAGCCATTTGATGGTGTTCGTACTGCGACAGTGGGGAGCCTGCTTACTCCCATCTTTATGCACTGCGGGATTCCTCTAGAGGGCACAGAGTGTGACACAACCAAGGAGTTCCTTGATTTCAGCCACTTGCAGAGCGCTACCTGGCTCAAGGAGGGGCGCATTTGGGTTTACCAGGATCCGAGCTCTGGGAAGTGTGGATTGGATCTTCCTGCTCCTGGATTGACACAGATTGATACACTGGAGGCCCTGAGATTCCAGCCTCCTGAGACCGCGCAGCGTGGAGTCCCTTCTATGGCTCATCCGCTGGGAGAGCCTTCCACACGAGCTTCATCTTCCTCTGCCCCTGCGCCTGCTGCTGCCCTTGTTGATGACATTGGCCCCTTTCCTGTTCCTGCAGTTCCTTTGGGAGACATGTCTGTGGCTGAGTGGAGAGAGCGCAATGATGGGATACTGAAGACCATTTGGGAGTGGATGCGTGGCTGCACTTGCAGGAGACAACCACAGATTCATCAGCCCGTCCCTGAAAGACGTCGTAGACAGCGTTCTCCTGAGGACTCCGGTGGTACTGATCCATATGCTGGGATAGATGATGATAGCGAGTGAGCGTAGCCTCCATCTCTAGACATTCGGTTATGTACTCTATTATCTTTTTCTTTTCTTTTGCACTTTTTCTTTTTGATTTTTAGGATCCTACTATGTTTGGATGGTTGTGCTTGATTTGATACATTAGTTGCCTTGATTTTACTCTGTTTTCAGTGTTTTCAGCTTGCAGGAACGAAAATTTGGTTTTACCAACGGACTAACCTGCTAACTTGCTGACTGATCCTATATACGCAGTGCGTCGATCGACACATCACTATGTCGATCGTCACAACACGATCGAAATCGCATTGCAGCGATCGTTGCGGTCCTGAGCAACGATCGATCATACACGAAAAATCGCCTAGCAACGGTCGATGCACCTAGTGCAACGATCGATGCCTGAGCGACAGAGGTAAAACCCGACAGAACTCAACCAATCCTTTTAACAAATTTTTCTTTCTTTTTGACAATCCTTCGCTTGACACTACTGGGGACAGTGTGTCTTAAGTGTGGGGGAGGTTCTACTTACTTCTTTCTTTTGTTTTCTTAGAGTCAGTTAAATTTTTTTTTTTAAAAAAATTTGTTTTATCGAGTCAAAACTTTTAAGTAAGAAACAATGATTTTTTGAGAAGATTAGCAGCACTTGCAGGAAATTAAGTAACCATTGGGATGAAACTGCAGATTATCTCTGACTATTAGAAAACCCAGACATGGATCAACCTACTAAGGACACCCACATCGCTTCAGGTATCAGAGGATCCTTTTATTGACTTCAAACTTAATACTGACTTAGATTTCTCACCTAAGGGCTTGGTATACTTTGTGTCGGATTCCCTTGTTAGTTCTGACACAGCCTGTAAACCTGTCCTATTTAGTTCCCTTCACCCCTTCCATAAAAAAAATAAATAATAATAAACTGAGGATGAGTTAGTAACTCCGAAGTGGTCATGGGAATGGTAGCTACAACTTTCATATCCTCTGCATCCATGGAATGTGTCCAAGGTACACCCCTTAACGGGAAGAGCACTGATAAAAAAAAAATGATACCCAATGGGGAAAAAATCAGAATGCTAAGGAAGGGAAAAGAGAAGAAAGGGACTAGAGAAAGATAGTATGGTGGTCTAGAGCTGATAAGGTAAGAGTCCATGTGCCTTTGATCGATACTCCTTAGGTGAGACCGCACTTAAATACTTGCAGAAGTCAGTAGGGTGAATTTGAATGCGTGAATGTGATTGTGGAGTTTACTTAGGACAATTGCTAATTGTGGGGGAAGTATATGTTGGTCTTGATGTCTGCAGGTTGATTCTTTCATGTGGTTTACTAAGGGGAATCTGAGTGTTGCTGCTTCTAAGATGAAAAGAGTTTCTGAAGAGTTTTCAAACCTCTTCACTACATTCTAGTTCTCTGTTTTGCTTGAGGGCAAGCAAAGGCTAAGTGTGGGGGAGTTGATATATCATGGTTTTTACCGGTTTTATGCCATGATATAATTGTGTTTTAGTGTTCTTTTGTGTTCTTTTAGAGTCTATTACAGGTATAATCAGGTTTGGAGCAGAATTGGAGATATTGGAGCATTTTGGGGATTTTTGGAGTATTTGGCCGAGAGATTGAGCTCACTGTCCTATTTTGGGATCATGCATCGATCGACACACCTTTGGTGTCGATCGACACACTAGCGAGTTGGGCCGATTCGGCGGTTTAATGAAGAATCAAGATTTTGCACTTTGGCCCAGAAATTTCCAATAGTTACGAAGAAGCCCTAGCCGAGATTAAGCCTATATAATTAGGATTTTGGTGTTTATTTGAGATACGCTTTCATACTTAGAGCTAAGAGATTTTTAGAGCTTTTGGGGCTGATCTAATCCTGTACTTCATCTATTTTGGAGAAGATTTCGAACCCCTTTATCTATTTAATTTCTTATATGCAATCTATTAATTCTATGATTTCTGTTTCATTAATCATGTCTGAGTAGATTCATAGTTAGGTTTAGGGTTTCTCATTAAGGATTTCATTGTTGGGAATGTCCTGAAATCTACCGTACTATCTCTAGAAAGTATGATAGGTGTCGAGATCAGACATAAGTCATAAGTACTGGGTGATCATGATGGCTTGCTAGAGTCCGCTCTTGATCTATAAGTTTAAGACTTATTACCAGTATTGTATGATCCCTAAGGGTCACACACCATAGCTAACGGGAAGTTAACATGGAATTAATACGGTAAGATGCAAGGCATTTACTGTATTTGTACAGAGAGACTTGGGCCATTAGTTAATTACTTGGGCCCATATCGAGATACAGGACTTGTGTCGATCGACACAGGTATATGTGTCGGTCGACACAACAGCGAAACCGAAACATCAGTTTAGGTTTATGACGAGTCGAGATATATAAGTCTTAGGTCTTATTATTTCGACGGTAAGTCTGCGAATCTAAAAAGAGCCGTCCTGTTTTCTCTCTGTTTCCTTAAACTTTGGTCTAGCAACCATCCCGAGCTTGTAAGAGTGTGGATACTCTAGGAGGAATAGGTGGTTCATCTGTTCGTTGATCTCATCATTACCATCCATCAATCCGCTGCAATCTGAAAGGTAATGATCAGGTTTGTGTTTATGATTCAGTTACAAGAACCTAGATCTGTTTAAGATTATGTGTTAGGTTGCAATTGGGAATTGAACCATGAACAAACACCATAATCCAACAGTGGTATCAGAGCCAGGTTTCAGGTTTCTTGTAAATTTGGATCATTCTTAGGTTGTTTTACTGATTAGAATCGAATTTGAATGTTGAAATTTGATTAAGAATCTCAAAAAACCTAAAAGAAATCGCATTAATCCGATTGAAAAGCCATCGGTGTGCGATTTGGACACTTGTGTCGATCGACGAGGGGCGATATCGGTCGATATGCATATCGGATCGATTGTGTCGCTGACCCGAAGACCCGATTGACCCGAGTTGATACACGCTAGTATCGATCGACATGAAAGACTCATATCGATCGATACGAAGGCGATGCCCATGTCGATCGACGAGGGAGCGAGGTATCGGTCGATATCGATCGATCCGATTGACATCTCGCGGTCCTGATGACCCGATTGACCCGAGCTGATAGTCGCTAGTATCGATCGACATGAAAGACTCATATCGATCGATACGAAGGCGATGCAGATAATCCGCGAGTAGCCAATCGGTTCAGCCGAGCTTCGTGGTTCATCTTTCCCTAAACCGAGACAATGAACCACAATCGGATTGATCGGTTCATTGTCTACTTTAGCCAGAACCGCAAGTTAGGTCAAAATTGGCTAAAACACAAGGTGTTTCTTCCCGGTTTTGGACTTAACTAAACCGATCCAATTTAATTGGTGGTTCAAGCGGTTAACCCAAATCGCGGTTTACTGGAAATAATTTAATTTCTGGTTAAACCGGATTGAAATTCATAAAATTGAATTTTAACCTAAACCGAAGGCTGGTCTAAGTTTGATTTGGTTGGACCAAATAACTTATAGCTGGTCTGGTTTAGTAAATAACCGATGGTTTTGATAGTTAATTTGGTCTTGGACCAGAATTAATAAACCGGATCGGTTATGTCAAATTATTGGGCCAGCTGGAATTCTATGGTCTTGGGCCAAGAATTGGGCCTATAATTTGTGACCCAACCCAAAATATTTAATGAAATATTTAAATTATAAATTTCTAATTTTAGTAAGTTACTAAATTTAGAAAGTTTCTAAAATAAGAAAGTTTCCCAAAATAGTAATCTTCTATTTTTGGAAATAAAACTTAAAATCCTCAAAACAATATCAAGCTTGGATGTCTTGCCCAATCTTGTCAGCTACTTAACGCTTACTTGATTACAGATATGGCTTACAGTGTGAGGTGTCTGTTTTCGCGTAAGTAAAGTAGTATATAGTCACTGATTTCATTGGGAGTTCCAGATTTCAGTGGTTATTTGGCTGTAAGAGATTGGTTTCCTTGACTGGGCCATCGGGAGTCCCGGGCCTTGAGACATCTGGTGAATTTGGGCCTCGGGTCCAATTCACAACCGAGAGTTATTGGTTATAACTAGCTGTGTGTATGCTTACCAAGTAAAGCTAATTCTGGGTGACGGCCAGTGGCCCACTTTGGAATTAGCTGAACATGGGTCTCGGAATCATTGCATTCTTATGAGGTTAAACAAAGAAATTTTGAATGCAATGCGAGTTTTCTTATAAGTTATTAAGATTACTCTTTTATGAACTAAATAACTAAAACTCTATTTATCTCTAAATTTCAGCTATGACGAGCACAAACAATCAAAACACTTTCTCGATCCGGTATGTCCTTGAGATGGACAAACTGAACGGATCAAATTTCTTGACTTGGTCGCGGAACCTGAGACTAGTTCTCAGGCATGAGAGAAAGGACTATGTCCTTGAGAAAGCTCTCCCCGAGAGGATCGGATCCAAAGCCAGTCATGCAGTATATAATGCTTGGAATAAGCATTATAATGATGCGGTAGACGTGCGTGATCTGATATTGGCTACCATGGACTCAGATTTGCGGAAGCAATATGAGAACATGGAGTCGCCAATAGAGATGATCAGCAGCCTGAAATTGAAATTTCAGGAGCAGGTAAGAGTGGAGAGATACCAGTTGGTTAAATCTCTCACTAGCTGCAAGCTACCGATGGATCATCCAGTAAGTCCTCATATCAGTAAAATGATGGGTTACATTGATAACCTGAGGAAACTGGATTATCCAGTTAGCCAAGAATTGGCAACTGATATCATTCTGCAGTCACTGCCGTCAAGCTATGATGAGTTCGTAAGGGACTATATCAAGAAAGGCTTAACGAAGACGTTGACTGAACTGCATGATATGCTCAAGACAGTTGAGCCAAACGTGAAGAGTACCCTGTACAATCTCATGAATGAGAAGGGTAGGTTTACTAAACCTAATGCTGACAAGGGTGAAGACAAAGTTGTCCAGATTTTGAATCATGGCAAGCGTGTGTCTTCTGAGCCCGAGTCAGATACCTCTTACGTTGGTAAGTGTTGCTACTGTAATGAGACTGGGCATTGGAAAAGAGATTGCATTAAATTCATGGAAGATTATGAGGAGTTGAAGTCGATGTATGAGACTACTTCCTCAGGTATTCATGTTATTACTTCAAGTTATACCTTAAAGGTATTGGATACTGGTTGTGGCACTGATATTTGTTATAATATGCAGAGCCTGAGCAACAGTAGAACGTTGAAGGAAGGGCAAGTGAAACTGCGTGTCTGGAAGGAGCTTGGGATGCTGCCTCAGCCGTAGGGTTTTCACTTGTAGATGCCTTTGAGGCTTGGTTTTATTAAGTAATTGCTACAATGTACCTGCTTTAAGCAGAGTTGTCTTTCATTTTCTTGTAAGAATTTGAATGTTTTTCGTTTTGATAAAAGACAAGTTTTGTTCTTTTGATCTTAATGAAATGATAATTGTAGCACCCTATTCAAGGAATGGGTTTTATATATTAAACCAAAGAGTGCCTAAATGTAACATAAATACCGAATTGGTTTAAATCTGATGAATTAAACCTGATTTTTCTTGGCATAAATGTTTTGGTCAAAGAGTAAGTCGGATTCAGAAACCCCATAGTTATGGACTTTTGGGCTCATTTGAATGGATATCTTATGAGACTTGAATTCTGCTTACTGGACCAAAAGACAAAGGGCCCATCTTAGCCGAGCTAGAGAAAGGCCCAAAGGCTTATTGGAGATTGAACATACTCATGTATGTGGTCCGATGAGCAGTAATGCCAGAGAAAATTTCCTGTACTTCATTGTCTCTACTGATTACTTCAGTGAGTGTGACTGTGTTCATTTGATGAGACACAAGTCGGAATTCTTTGACATGGTCGAAAGAGTTCCAGAATGAAGTATAGAATCTGAATGACAGAAGTATTAAGACTCTGGATTAGATCACGAGTGAGAATACTTAAGTCATTGATTGTGTGATCATCTGAATGAGTGTGAAGTCGTTTCACAGCTCATTTCTCCTGAAAACCTAGAGGTGTTTCTGTGAGAATGAATCAGATCTTATAAGAAATGATTAAAGATGAGTCACACGAATCTTCCATGATATTCTCTAAAAATAGCGCTCAAGAAATATCTAAGTTTACGCTGAAATAGTTCCACCAATATCAGTTGAAAGACACCACGTAAATGTGGATTGGAATCGATCCAAATTCGTCTTTACTGAGTATTTGTAGTTGTGCTACTTCGCTGGTTGTCCTAGGGAAACCAAGGCTTGTTACTTTTACGTCCATTCTGTTTTCTAAGAAGGGAAGTTACTTTCCAAGAAGAACAGTGGGAGTAAAAGTATAACTCGAAGAAATTCGAGAAATACAGGAGACTGCTCAACCTGTTGAGGGAGAGCAACGGATGGATTTACAGATTTCTGTAGAATCTACACCTGTAGAGCCTGAAGTTCGCAAATAAAAATGAATCAGTCACTAATCCGAGAGTGATTTCTCGTCATTAGTTGAACCTGATGATCATTGAAAGTTCGCATGATCTGATGATCATTGAAAGCGACGAACCTGCGAAATTCAAAGAAGCGAAAGTAAGCCCGGACTCCGAAAAATGACACTGTATGTAAGTTAGCTTCATCGATCCATTCATGGATGGAAGCAAACATATCGGAGTTGGAATCTTCGTTCTGTTAAAGTAGTCAAGGTTTTGACTTGAACAGGAACGAAGTGGAACTATGCGTTTACTAAAAGATAAGTGGGAGCAATATTGCATTTCTCATAGTGTATGTCGATGACGTACTGATTCTCGAATATAACGTCCCAATGCTGCAGTCGGTAAAGGACTGGCTTGGGAGTTGGTTTAATGAATGACATGGATAAAGCCACGTAGTTCTTGGATTTTGGATCTAAAGATATAGATCCAAAAGAGCTGGTAGGACAAAGTCAGGATTCTTAAATTGACAAAGTCCTACACGTAATCAGCAATCCAAGAAGGGTTTTATGCCAATGTCACATGGCATTACGTTAAGCAAGATACAGTGTCCTACGATATCTGCTGAGCTTGAATGCATGGATAGGATTCCATATGCGACGGAAATTGGATCTATCATGTATGCCATGATACATACTTGTTTTGATGTTGCTTTAATGCTAAGCAAGACAAGTAAAGACCAGTCAAATCCAGCAAAGAATCACTGGATTGCCGTAAAGAATATTCTGAAGTATTTGAGGAATACTTAGGATAAGTTCTTGATTTACGGAGAAAGTGAGGTGCTACAAGTCGATAGAGTCTGAAAGGCAAGTTTCCAATAGACAAAGATACTTCCTGGTCACAGTCCGGCTATATCCTGTGTCTATATGGTGGTGCAAGGCACTGTAGCTGACTCCATGACTTAAGCTGAACATTTCGCAGCTTGAGAAGCGGCGAAAGAGGTTGTTTGGAAAGTAGAGTTCATCACTGAACTAGATTTGATTCCCAGCGTAGTTAAGACTAGCTGCACATCAAAGGTCCAAACACCTTGAGGATAGGTATAACCTATTCCGCGAGATAAATGACAGAGGTGTTAAGTAGATAAGCAAGTTTCATCGAATGAGAATGTTGCTAATCTATTAACAAAGCCACTCCTTATGCCTAAGCACGAGTTGCGGACTGTAGCTGTAGGATGAGTGAAATTAAGATGTAGTCTTAATTTCAGTGGGAGTTTGTAAAGGGCTTTACTTAGTTATTTTGAAGGGTTCATGAAAACATAGCATTTTATGTTTGTGAAATCTAATGATTTCTGGATTATTTTAACTGTGATATAAAATAATCGTTCCAAAATGATTCATGTCATTATATATGGGCCATCGAAGTACATGAGTAGACTTGATCCTGAAACCCCATATTTAACGAAGTGACATAAATCAGAGTGTCCATAGTCGAAGGTTGTTGAAATTGGAAAAACAACAACCTGTTGAGACTAGATTGTGTTGAGACTTATGACCAAGTTTCGAGGGGTCATAGATGCGCGGCATCAAAGTCGACACATAGGTATATGTAGGGGAGCATATGACCGGACATGGCCCGCAAGATGAGAACTCTGCAAGATATTAATATCTGTGTCATAAGAAGTTCTCATATACGACTATAGAGTATAGTCCTTAGACCTGAGTTCGCATGCATGTGGCTGCACATGGAGTAATGCGCTTTGATCATTGTCTAACGCTGTTTCGTAACTGGGAGCTATACGGACCTTGGTTGGGTGTATTATGAATTGTGTAGTTCATAGTGATGGAACAAGACGGGATTTGTCCCTGCCGTTTAACGGAGGTAATATCTCTAGGCCAATCGGAGATTTGATAGCTGGTAAGAGAATGGCCATTCCCAAACGGACTTGCCCAAGTCGTTTGCATTGTCAGTATCAAATCTGGTCCGATAAACATGGTCTGGCTATATAAGGATGACACGCATCTTGCCTTATGCCAGATCGAGATATTGAGACAAAAGGATTAGGGAATGTAGGATTCCAGTACAATCGGAAGATTGTTGGGAATGTCCTTTGTAGAATTCCAGTACAAGTGGGAGATTGTTGGGAATGTCCTGAAATCTACCGTACTATCTCTAGAAAGTATGATAGGTGTCGAGATCAGACATAAGTCATAAGTACTGGGTGATCATGATGGCTTGCTAGAGTCCGCTCTTGATCTATAAGTTTAAGACTTATTACCAGTATTGTATGATCCCTAAGGGTCACACACCATAGCTAACGGGAAGTTAACATGGAATTAATACGGTAAGATGCAAGGCATTTACTGTATTTGTACAGAGAGACTTGGGCCATTAGTTAATTACTTGGGCCCATATCGAGATACAGGACTTGTGTCGATCGACACAGGTATATGTGTCGGTCGACACAACAGCGAAACCGAAACATCAGTTTAGGTTTATGACGAGTCGAGATATATAAGTCTTAGGTCTTATTATTTCGACGGTAAGTCTGCGAATCTAAAAAGAGCCGTCCTGTTTTCTCTCTGTTTCCTTAAACTTTGGTCTAGCAACCATCCCGAGCTTGTAAGAGTGTGGATACTCTAGGAGGAATAGGTGGTTCATCTGTTCGTTGATCTCATCATTACCATCCATCAATCCGCTGCAATCTGAAAGGTAATGATCAGGTTTGTGTTTATGATTCAGTTATAAGAACCTAGATCTGTTTAAGATTATGTGTTAGGTTGCAATTGGGAATTGAACCATGAACAAACACCATAATCCAACATTCATGACTTGCTAGACCAGTTTAATTCAGTTAAGGATTCACATGAATAGAATGTTCTTCGATCTAAATTGAGTTTAATGCTAGTTCTAACCTGATCAATTAGAATCTAGATCTTAGGTTGCTAAATACGACACGACAGTGTGGTTTATAATCTGAACTATTTAGGTTGAGCAAATTAATTACTCGCAAAGAAATTTGGTTTAATTAGATTGTGAACATATCAAACTTGGAATCAAAGCTGGTTTAAACTGTTAGTAATTGCAAAGGAATTTGGATTACTGCACTTAGACTTAGAGAATTCTCGCAAAGAGATTTGGTTAATTCTATATCCGTGATTTGAGTTCTAGAACTGTGCTTAATTAGATCATGACTGATTGATTTGTCTGCTTGTCTGATTTCCTGAGAACGCCCTAGACTTAGCGCCTCTAATTAACTGCTTTCACCACCAACAATCTGCTACTTGTTTGCTTTTCTCGCTTTGCTATTTAATTTAATACAAATTGCTTTCTTCTTAGTTTAAATTCCTACGGTTCTTTATCTATCGAGACCAGAGTATCTGTGGATTCGATACCCTATATACTACAATCACTTAACCGTGCACTTGCAGTAGAATAGGATTAAAACCTGACCCTATCAGGGTACAATCAAATATTAATGAACCCCGAGGACCAAGAAAAGACTTCGTTCATAACTGATCGAGGCACGTACTGCTACAAAGTCATGCCCTTCGGACTAAAAAACGCAGGAGCAACTTACCAACGCCTCGTCAACAAGATGTTTTCAGGACTCCTAGGCAAAACTATGGAAGTCTACATCGATGATATGCTGATCAAATCTTCCAGGTATGAGGATCACATCCCACAGCTAAAAGAATGTTTTATCATTCTCAATAAATACGGGATGAAACTCAACCCAGCAAAGTGTACCTTCGGGGTCCCCTCAGGAGAATTCCTAGGTTACCTAGTAACCCAAAGAGGGATCGAAGCAAACCCCAAGCAGATCGCAACATTCATAGAGCTGAAATCTCCCAAAATGACGCGAGAAGTCAAGCGCCTTACCGGCAAAATAGCTGCTCTGAACCGTTTCATCTCGAGGTCGACTGATAAATGTCTGCCCTTCTATCGCTTACTCAAAGCGAACAAAAAGTTCCTCTGGGACGAAAATTGTGAAGAAGCGTTCACTCAGCTCAAAGTTTACCTAAGCGAACCACCTATACTGGCGAAACCAGTAGAAGGGGAACCCCTCTACCTCTACCTAGCTGTTTCCACAGCAGCAGTAAGTGGAGTCCTGGTTCGCGAAGAACAGAATGAACAACGGCCAGTGTATTATATCAGTAAAACCTTAATCGACGCTGAAACCAGATACCCCGCCATGGAAAAACTCGCCCTAGCGCTAGTGACATCAGCTCGGAAGCTCCGACCATACTTTCAATAGCACTCGATCATAGTGATGACCTCTCAGCCACTGAGAGCCATCCTTCACAGTCCAAGCCAGTCAGGTCGATTGGTCAAATGGGCTATCGAACTTAGCGAGTATGACATAGAATACAAGGCTCGAACGTGCCTAAAAGCACAAGTACTGGCAGATTTCATAATCGAGCTCCCTCCGACCATCGAACTCGACCCGACCTCGGCCCAAAGGTGGAAACTCTATGTCGATGGAGCTTCCTCGAGGCAAGGATCTGGAGTCGGAGTAAAACTGGTCTCCCCAACAGGCGAAGTACTAGAACAATCGTTCAGACTGGGCTTCGCCGCTTCAAATAACGAAGCAGAATACGAAGCGTTAATAGCCGGGCTCAGACTAGCGATAGCAATTGGTCACGAGCCAGTATCATGGCGACTACGAGGCCAAAGACGAACGGATGGAAGCATACCTACGGGTAGTTCACACGCTCGCCAAACAGATCGAATTCTTTGATCTAACGCGAATCCCACGCGGGGAAAACACCGCAGCCGATGCCCTAGCCGCATTAGCATCGACATCAGATCCTAACCTCAAAAGGATCATACCGGTCAAGGGGATCGAAAAACCGAGCATCGACGTAGCCCTGAAAACTCTGTCCTTGAAAGGGGACGGGCCCACCATAAAGGACGATGTCGAGCACAAAAAATGTCCCAAGGACACCAGTCACGATATCATCGAGATTGATGATGACCTCGATCCAAGAAAAGCCGTGTACGTCGCAAACGTCCCTGACAGACCGATCCAAGCCGCATCCACTAGTCAAGGACCCGAGCCTAACAATGACGAAGATTGGAGAACTCCGATCATTCGATACATTACAAATGGCGAAGTTCCGGACGACAAGTGGGAGGCACGGAAACTCAAAACACAAAGTGCAAGGTACTGCGTCATACAAGGAGAGCTCTTCAAAAGGAGTCTCTCTGGACCTTACCTTAAATGCCTTAACAAAAAGCAAGCCCTAGCCGTGATTACACAAGCACACGACGGATCCTGCGGAAGCCATTCCGGAGGACGAGCATTGGCCGTGCGAATCAAAAGGCAAGGCTATTTTTGGCCGACAATGGCCACCGAATGCGAGTCCTTCTCCAACAAATGCGACAAGTGCCACAAACACGCCCCAATTATCCACCAAGCATCGGAGAAACTCTCCTCTATCTCATCGCCATACCCATTCATGCGATGGGGAATGGACATCCTGGGGCCCCTAGTCGCATCCGGCAAAAAGAAAGCCACACACTTATTGGTGATGACAGACTACTTCACCAAATGGATTGAAGCAGAGTCGTACCAAAAGGTCAAAGACGTTCACGTCAAGGAGTTCGTCTGGCGAAACATCATTTGCCGGCACGGACTACCCCACGAGATCGTCACTGATAACGGTTCCCAGTTCATATCAAACGCCTTCAAGGAGTTCTGCAGAACGTGGAACATAAAGCTGACTTACTCAACGCCACGCTATCCGCAAAGGAATGGGCTGGCAGAAGCGGCCAACAAGGCAATCATGAATAGCCTCAAGAAAAGACTCAGTGAGTGCAAAACGAGCTTGAGCGACAGCTCTCAGCCGTACTCTGGGCCTACCGGACTACCCCCCTGCAAATCCACCGGCGAGACTCCCTTCTCGCTGGCTTACGGGATCGAGGCGGTAGTACCAGCCGAAATCCTCGTATCAAGCATCCGCAAAGAAGAATGCCCACGACAAGAGGAACTCAATAACAAGATGATAACTGACGAGCTCGATCTCGTCGAAGAAAGGAGGAACCTCGCACTAGCTCGAATCCAGAACTACCAACAAGCCGCAGCTCGTTACTATGATTCCAAGATCAAAACTCGAAGGTTTCAAGTAGGAGAGCTCGTCTTACGGAAAGTGTTCGACCATAAAAAGGAAGAACACGCTGGGAAGTTAGGAGCAAAGTGGGAAGGTCCTTACCAGGTCACCGACATTGTGAAGGACGGGGTTTACCGACTCAAGTCGGTGGAAACCCAGAAACCTGAACTACGACCTTGGAACATCATCAACCTCAAGAAGTACTTCCACTAGGAGTACGACAACATAATCAAACTATGAAATGGCTTGATCCCCTTAAAAGGGTACGTAGGCAGATCGACTTCGAGCGCAGCCGCCCCCCAATACAAAGCTCTTACCGAGCTCAACAACTTCAAACGAAGTCATACTAGCTTATATTTGTGAAATCAAAATAAGTCTCTCAATCAAGGTCTCTTTCTGTCATAAAAGTTAGAGTCATTGCGAAATGCTTCGCCATTTACATTCTACAAAGTGATATGAAATTATCTCTTCAGAAGCTAAAGTGATATGAAATTATCTCTTCAAAAGCTAAAGTGATATGAAATTATCTCTTCCAAAACAAAAGATATTAAGTTATCCTTTTCGAGCGACTTGAAATGGCCTCCCCTAAAACCAAGTGATATGAAATTATCTCTTCAAAAAGGTGATATGAAATTATCTCTTCAAAAGACAAGTGATATGAAATTATCCCTGCCGAGTGACCTGAAACGGCCTCCCCCGAAATCAAGTGATATGAAATTATCCCTTCCAAACGACCTTAAACGGTCCCTTCTAATATAAGTGATATGAAATTGTCTCTTCATACAAGCGACCTGAAACGGTCCCTCCCAACCAGAACGAACTGAAATAGTCGTCCCCAAATAAGCAACCTGAAACGGTCCCGTCAAACCAGAATGATCCGAAATGATCGTCCCATAATAAGCGACCTGAAATGGTCCCGTTAAACCAGAACGTCTACCGCCCATTAACCTCGACTCGTCGAAATTAATGGGCTGGGGGGCTATTGTTGGTGCTGGATTTCCCTCCAAGAAATCCGGCCCATTAACAGATAAGACAAAGGCCCATATTCATGAGCCCGTTCCAGAATCAGAGACGAAGAGACGAGCCGATTCTTTTGCTGGGCCTGAATGAACGACGTCTTGACAAGGCCCAAACAATGCCGTAGTAAGACGCGATCGAGCTCGAGCTCGGCGGGAGACGACGTGGAGATAGAGCGACTCGGTCTTTTCCAGTTCAACTGATCCGCGAGAATCACGGGGATTGTTACGAAGGAGAGGCCAAAATATCGGAACAGAGAGATCAGAGTCGAGACTATTTAAAGAAGAAGTGGCGATCCATTCAAGACATTCCGACCCTAACTAAGAACACTTCGACTAGATAGCTCGATCATCATACTTTGTACTCTATTTTCGACTGTGTTTGTTCTATCTCGACGATCAATCTCAATAAAGTCTTTGATTCATAGGAAACTATACCATTTCTATATCCTAAAAGTCCAAATCCATGAATACAAATTCTTAGTGTGAATCCCGGATCTCACAGTCGCCTCCTTTAAATCCGTTTTGCGAGAGAACTTCCCCTCCACAAGATGAATCCTCAAGGTCTCGGCTTCATTAAGGGCTCGCGCTTTTTCATTCCCAAGAGACAGCCTCGCCGTTTTCAACGTAACAACATAATCTTGCAACCTTACGTTATCAATTGAATGTCTAGCAAGGAGTCTCTTAGCTTTTTGGATCTTCCTATCGGATTCAACACCGTGCCTGTTAAACGATGCCCACGCCTACAACAAGAAAAGAAAATTAACAAGCCAAACCAATCAGATGACGAAAAAGAAATAACCAAACCAGTAAAAAGAAAGATATTCTAACCTTTAGAAAATATTGTCCCGCATCAATGACAGAATTTCCGTAGGCCATGTCCACGTATCTCACATGGTCATCTCCATAATGACGCACACTTGCGCAAAAATTTTCCATTTCAGCGGCGTTATAGGAAAGAGAACCACCATCGCTTGGAATCGGCTTCGGGTCAGTTTGAGGAACTTTATCATATTTGCCATGTCTCTTCTTTCGTGAATGGTCCTTGGGGAAATTGAGGGATGGCCATATCTTTTCTAACTTCAACGCCATCATCGGCAACAAAAATGTTTTCACCAAGCGTCGGATCTGTCTGTTCCATTGGTCATCCGCATAAAAATAAAACTCGGGAAGCTCCACTCTACTATCGAGACACAAAGTGATTGTATAAATTTCTTGTGCCTGTTCCTCCTCACTTCGCTCTCCTCTTCTGTCGCCCGCTCCTCGGCCCTCACTGCTTGACGCACCATCCTTATTCGCCTTGCGCGATCAACTATTCCTAAGAAAAACTCTCGTTCCAATCCGTCCCTTCCTCTTGCAATTTCCCGATAATCTTGATCAAATCTGATGGAAATGATATAACGAGATATGGTTCTGCAAAACAGAAAGAAACAAAAGAAAGAAGAGACATACAAGAACAGTCCAAGGCCAAACGACTGAAATGGATACCGCACTTCGAATTCAAAATGGGACACAATCCTTTCAACAGGTTCTTCGTCAATCAAGACGTAAGAAAAGTGATGCCTCCACTGGGAATCCCTTCTTTCAAATTTCTTGACGATGTTTTGATACGAACGAGGCTTGAGATAATGCTTGGGGCCACCTGTTATCGGAACCACAATCAACATGTTACAAAGATGCAGTACTCGGATCTCAACGTCACACTTGATACTAACCAGGTGTCGCAGGCCTCAAGGAGAGAGTTGCGTAAGGGCCAGTCTGTAATGTCGGAGATAACGTACTATCAGCCCGTGAAATGGAAACCACAAGCAACACGACTCGAAAAAGTGTTCATATACGAAGAAATAACCTGTTGTTGGGGAATCAACTCGATCATTGGGCGACGGAATCATGAACGGCACGGATTCCGAAATTCAAAATTATGCTAAAGTTCCTCGACCGACTTCCTCATGGATAAGGTTGAACATGAGGATTTGGAACTTTTTTCGACTTTTTATTCTTCTTGCCCCGAACCGCCTTCCACTTTGGGTGAGGATCAGAAAGAGATCAGCGTAAAAAATTTTCCTAAGCAAGAGAAAGAAGTTACCTTAAAATTTTCTTTCTGGTGAAAATGTGAAAAGTGAAGTGAAGAGTGGAGGAGTACTTATATATTTTTCCTAAGGCATGAAACCTTAATCATGATTACACTTGATTGTCCTATCATAAGCATTCTTAGGCTAATCATGCCAGAACTGATCATGATTAGGGATTGCCTTAAAATCGGAAATATTTTCCTCGAACAGATCTTTTACAGCCATGAGAACTCATGCACATGTACTGATCGTTTCAAATCACCCTAATTGAAGACCGTAATTTTTTTTTTTGCTTGCAAGTGTTTCATCTCCTATCAACATATCACGCTCACCATTTCCGCAAACCAATCTTGCTCGGCGTGCCGACCCTCGACAAAACAATGACGAAAATTGAACAAGTTTCCTTTATGACTAAACAATCATGAAAGAGAAGAACGACAAGACCAAAAATTATGAACAATTGTTTTCGCCTCGACTACTTCAATAGTCGAATACAGATTAAGCAATCAGACGTAGAAATTTTCCGCACAAACAACTCTTTGTATATATGACTTTTGTATGAATAACGTTTCGTATAAAACGTATGAAACCACGTAGCCAAACATCTGAGCAATCAAAGCTGCTCGGACAACCTGATCGGACGATCCAAGCATGACAATCTGCTCTGGAAGTTCCAAGCATCACACACTCCTCGGATTTAAGAAGTTCCAAATAATGGAGTATGTTGGTCTTTTGATATGTCTGGACTCCGGTTAAGTGCCTGCCTCGGCTCCTCTTATGTGTTGTGTTGATGTGGTCTTTTCTCGGCGGTCTCTGAGGTTTTCTTCAGCAGCGGTCATATGTTGCTATGGTTTTTTCTACATGTTATCCGTCTTTTGTGATAATATGGTTTTTGCGCCTATGGGATTTCTTCTTTTTTGGCAATGGACTTTGTTAGGCCCACCCGAGATAATCAGGCAATCTTAATAACTTTTCTGTTAAAATGTATAACTCAAAAAATTATTTAATACAAAATGGTTAGAAAAACTACTAATATAGGAATATGATAATAATGTCTCAATTTGACATATCACGGGAAAACGGTCAATTCGTTTTTGTAAACACTGCAATAATAAATACATGCTTTAAAACTCAGCTTCATCACAGTACAACATACTCCTATATTATCTACAAGCCATCCTAAATGATATGTTAAGATCAAAGAGCAGACTGTCAATTGTAACGAGCCATGGAGTACAAGTAACGACTGCTTTCACTTGTAAGGAGCAAAAATGATGCTGGAGTTATGGCCACCAAACCCGAAAGAATTTGACAACGCTGCCTTAATGTTCAATCTCTCCTTCTTAGGATCTACCAGAAATTTTGTATCCTGCTCCAATTTCACCACATCAGGTAGAATTATGGACACATTAAATGGTCTTTGTGCCATAACTGAGCACGTATTAGCAAATCCCTAGCATATGGCTGTCTAGCTTCTGCTCCAAAACCATCCTCCATGGAAAACGTCAGCTCATCGACTGAAGACGATCCCAATTCGTAATCCACGCACGAGCCCACGGCTTTCTTTACGAATCCATTGAACAATCCGGTAGCACCTACGCGAAAGGAGCCATGGAAGCTTCCATCGAGATTCCGATCGCATATTCTCATGGGAGGGCTGCACATGAACCACATAGATGGGGCTTGAGTGATCTCGTCTATGATACGAGGAAGGAGCTGCTAAAGCTCGGATCTTTCAAATCCGAAATTTCTTCTATTCCTATGGAAGCTGAATATTTGAAGGAGCGCTCAGATCTTTCACTCCGTTGACTATGTTATATTGATATATATATGTTCTTGTTTAGAGTAAATAACTCGTGGTGCAGTGGTATAAGGTGTATTTTGTCACCGAGAGATTCCGGGTTCGAATCTCAACTCTGTAATTTTAAAAATTTTATAAAAAATTAAAACGACGTTGTTTTAAATAAGTTGACGTGGCATGTGATTAAGCATCACGGGATTGACTAATGGAATCTTGGTCAAAGGATGGATTTACCAAAAAAAATAGTGTGTGTCTGGATATTCAAATAATCTTGAGTGTTGGTATTGATTAGCACATCAAAATTACACAGGTACTAATCGGTAGCAGCTCTAAATGTGTGGATATTAATTGGCCGTTTTCCCGACATATCACATATGTGTGTGGATGTAGACTATAAGCAATTTTGGTTTTATATGTACATGTTGGGGGAAATATGGTTTTTTGTGGGCTTTAATAATTTGGTAATTTTCTTAGGTCTTATACATTTTTGTTTATGTCTTGTACATATGAGTTAATTTGTCAAATATCAGGTTTTTATTGTCCACTTTTTATAAAATGTGGTGGATTAAAAAATTCCCAATGATACAAATAAGTTGGCTATCTAACCATGATACATGATACAACGAAAAATATAAAAGCGGTATTGACCTTTTGACCGTGCATGTTCTCTCCCAAAACGAAATCCACAACTGTCTTCATCCACCGTCGCCGCCCCTCCCGTCCCTATGACTAAAAGGAAAACTCCCAAAAAATCCTACAGAGGTACGATCCCATCTGGATCTACTGCCCATCTTCCTCGTCCCACCACCAAATTTTAGCCTGATCTAGCTTCAGCGACATCAACAAGATTTCCCGATCTTCGATCGAGACCAGAGGCGATGCTTCCCTTCCTCAATCACAAGCTCCCACTGCCCAAATTTGTCCTCCAAGTGTGTATCTGGCCAGTGGAACAAAAAACCCTAATCCCAAAATCGCAGCTATAGTAGAATTTTCAAACCATATTACTGCACATGCGACTATCGCTTCCGTCGCAGAGACGCCACCAAATAAAGCTCCAACTTAGGTTATGGCAGTCTCTGTGTCTGCTCATCAAGCTTCCAAATTATCAAGAGTGCTGCAAGCACTAAACTTGGACCAGCAATGCTCTGGAAAGGCTTGGTCAAAAGCCAAACAACAAATCTATAACAGGTAGGAACTCCATTGAATCCGTTGAAGGTTGTGTGACCATTATCGAGTCTGTTATCAAAAGGAAAATGAAAGCTTGGGATAGCTTCATTATATGGCAGTTTTATGAAGAACCACCTCCTCGAGGTGCAGTCCATGCTATTATGAAATGAATATGGAACAACCACCGTCGGGACATATCTATCTCTAAAATCAATGGTCACAACTTTCTCTACAGAATCCCTTGGCTGAATGCTAGGCGCCGCATTCTGAGCCAAAGCCTATAGCAAATAGATGGTCAGACTATGTTTGTGGCAAAGTGGTCTCCAAGGCCTAAACAGGAGAAATCGAAGCTTTCAATGGTTCCTGTATGGCTGGAATTCACTGGAGTTCCATTAAAGTTATTGAATCGTGATGCTCTGCAGGAGATAGCTAGTCTGGTTGGACACCCTATATGCCTTCACCCTTCAAATGAGGATCTGGAAAATATTCAGGTAGCCAAAGTCTACACTTTTATAAACCCATGAAGCTTCTTCCGGAAGGGGTCAATGCATGCTTTGGAAACAGAGAAATCCGTCAGATTAAGGTATCTAGCCCATGGCTTCCTTCACTTCGTTATCACTATAACAAAATATGCGACACTATCTCCCGCTCTCGGAAGCTCCTCCGGCCTGCTCTTCTTGAAAATCAGTCAAACATACAACGGCAAACTACCCGCGTAGAAAGAAGAAGGCAAGAAAAAGCAAAGCTCCCATTAAGAGTCTCTTGCCTATTGTTCCTCAGCCAAAGCGTACTTCTGCAAAGAAGGGCTCTACAAAAATCTAATTTAAAGGCCAATCGACCTTGGATCTTCTTTAGGTGCTACTTCGTGCAGTAGCATCCTGCCTGCTCATAATCCACATGATAGACGCTCTCTGCAGTCAATGAATCCCTCTGGCAGTGCCTTAACCTCTACGAATCTCCTAAAGGATCTCTCATTAGTGTATGACCTTGACAAACAAGGTGGCAGTCTGTTTGTTGAGCTAAGAGGAAAACTTTCATCACACTCGACTTCCTCCTCTCGGGCTTCTGACCCTGAAGTGGATATCTTGTCGGATGATGAGGATAACTTTATAGTGGAAACGAAAAGTTTATTGAGGTAATTTCCAATAGAATTCGGAAGCAGTCTTCTGCTATGAACTAGGTTGGAGGCCCTTCAAACCTCTAAAATTTTCCCTCTTTTATGGATTTTTTTCTGAAATATTAGAATGTATAATGATTCTTTAAAGCGGCATGGTTTTAGGATATGGATTTTGAAAAACAATCTCATTTTCGGCGCTCTTCTAGTGGTATGCTCAGAGTTTAATTCCGTAAGTTACACTGCAAATGCACAGGCAAATGTAGTATATAGAGGTCGAACCACATAGACTCAATAATCTTACGATAAACTATAGAGTGTCAAGTAGAGCTAGGTGATGTAAATCAAGAATAGTAAACTAAAAGGCAGTAAATAAATCAGTAGCAAGCGAGTTTGTTTTCAAATACTAAAAGCGCTAGGTCAAGGGCGTTCTCAGGAAATCATGCCACGCAGATCAAATATCAGTCATGATCGAATTAAGAAGCGTTCTAGAACTCAAACACAGATGTAAAACTAACTAACTTTCGTTGCGAAAATTTACTAAGCCTAAACCCTAGAAATCCAAATTTCTTTACAATTCCTAACAGATTAAACTAAGTGTTGGTTTGATTAGTTCACAATTAAGTTAAACCAAATTTCTTTGCAGATAACTAAATTGCTTAACTTAAAAAGATAAGATTCTAAATCACACTTTCGTGTCAATTTATAAACCCTAGTTCTAGATTCCAGTTGATCAAGTCAGAAACTAGCTTTAAGCACAATTCAGGTTGAAGAACAAACAAGTTATGAATCCTTAACTGATTAAATTCAATCTAGCAAGTTATGAAAACCCTATGAGAATCCCTAAACCTAACAATGAATTTACTCAGACATATTGAATGAAGCAAATAACATAATATGAATAGAATGCATTAAAGAAAGATTAGAGAATGAAAAGGGGTTCGAAATCTTCTCTAAAAGCAGTACAAGGATGAGATAAGCCCCAAAGCTCCAAAACTCTCTCTAGCTAAAAGTATGAAAAGTGTAATCTGAATAAAACACCAAAAACTCTAATATAAAGTGCGAAACACGTTTTGGGTCTCCTTTGTACATAACAAACCTTTTGGGGACATTCTGCAATTTCTTAAAGTCTTCATTAATCGCCTGAAATTTCTGTGAATTGGCATTGCAACGATCGGCCCAAAGATGCATCGATTGACGCTCAGGTCGAACAGAGATGCTTTGTTTCTCTCATCACGGCTTCAGCTCCAACTCTCGCCCAAAAAGCTCCAATATCTTCCAAATTCCTTCAAACGTGTGAAATCCTAATAAACATAGGAAAAGACTCGAAAGACACTACAAAAGACTCGAATATATACTTATATTATGGCTTAAAACAGGTAAAAAACATGGTATATCAAATCCCCCACACTTAGCCTTTGCTTGCCCTCAAGAAAAACGGAAAATCAAGATGAGGCGAAGAAGTTTGAAAACTTTAGAAACTCGTTTCATCGTAGAAGTACTACACTCATATTCCCCTTAGTAAGCCACATGAAAAATGCACCTGCAGACATCATGACCAACATATACTTCCCCCTCACACTTATCAACTGTCCTAAGTAAGCTCCACAATCACATTCAAAGCATTCAAATTCACCATAATGACTTTTGTAATCTAATAAGTACGGTCTCACCTAGGGAGTATCGATCAAAGAACACATGGACTCTTACTTTCTTAGCACATGACCACCATACTATCATTTTCTGATTCCTTTCTTCTCCTTTTCCTTCCTTAGCAACTGGTTTTTCCCCACTGGGTATCATTTTATTTTATTTTTTATCAGTGCTCTTCCTGCATTGGGATGTACTTTGGACATATTCCATGAATGCACAAGAGTTAATAGGGTCTCTACCACTCCCGTGATCACTTCAAAGCTACTAGCTTATCCGCAGTTTATCTCTTTTTTTACTTAAGGAAGGGGAGAAGGGAACCATACTCGGATCAGGTTTACAAGCTGTGTCAGAACTAACAGAGGAGTCCGACTCAAACTATACCAAGCCCTTAGGTCAAAAAATTAAGTCAAGTTAAAGGTGAAGTTGGTAATGGATTCTCTGAATACCTGAAGTGATATGGGTGTCCTCAGTAGGCTGATCTGTGTGGGGGGGGGGGGGGTTTCTAATAGTCAGAGATTGTCTGCAAGTCATTCCAATGGTCACTTATGTTCCTGGAAGTGTAGTGATCTCCTCAAAAAGTCCTAGTTTCCTACTAAGTTGTTTTGACTCAATAAAACAGACTCATCTGACTCTAAGAAAACAAAAAGATTATGTCAGTGCCACCTCCCTCATACTTGAAACACAATGTCCCCAGTGGAGTCAAGCTTAGGATTGGTAAAAGAGCATAAATTACTGAATGTACTTGTGTTCTGGCGATTTTTACCTGACTCGTAACCGCGTCGATCGCTGCACAGGACCACAACGATCGATGCATTGGACCGCAACGATCGATGCATTTCGTGAAAGGGTGAATCGGGCGACACACATGACCGTGTAGATCGACGCACTGCGTATCTGTTCTGAACATTTTCGCAGACAGCATATGTTTCGTGATAAATCACAAAAAACTCAACCTGTAAGCTACAATAACCAAAGACAACGCAAAATCAAAGCAACAAATAGTCATAGAAATCATAGTGCATCAGTTCCAGAGAGTAAAGGACTGACATAGACTCAAGAAAACATCAAAATGACTCAAGAGAAAAGAAAGATAAAGAAAGAAAAAGTACAAAACCAAAGTCTCAGGAACAGGGAACCAGGATCAGATCTCAGAAGACTCTGAATCAGACACATCATTGATGCCATCAGGGATCAGAGCCATTGTTCACATGAGTGGGAGATCGTCTCTGCCTCTGTGAAGGTATAGGTACATGGACTCTAGGCTTTCGTCTGCAAAAACATCCAGCTATCATCTACCAAAGGCTCTTCAACCTGTCATTCAACATCCTCTGGAAATCTCCTCTAGACATCTCTCCAGGATCCATAGGTTGATCCGGATATGGGATAGGAACGAACTCAGCAGCAGCAGAGGCAGAGGGTCCAAGTGCAGAAGATGGTCCAGGCTCAAAGGCCAGATCTAGCAATGTATCAACCTTTGTGAGCTCCGGTGAAGGAAGCTGCACGCACCACTCTCTAGAGTCTGTATCATGAAAATGTTGGAATTCCTAGCAGTTCCTAATCCGATTAGGCAACCCTAAGTCTGAATTCCGAGCCTAGGATCTAAGGGTTTGTATTATTGAATCATAGATCTCGCGTTTACCTTGAGATTTTTAGCGGAATGAATGGTAAGACGAGATCAGGATCGATTCAGATGCCTCGCCTCTATCGTAGTCCACACGCACACAACCTGGAAAGCCGGGATGCTAGTGCCGGATCTGGGAATCGAAGAGAGAGTTTTCTGCTTTCTCTGATCAAGAAAACTGAACGGCTTATGTTCCAGGTCGATCATATAAGCCTATATATACGACCTGTTATGACTAAACCATCTTTCGGGTTTAACCAAAAGTCTAAGTCATAAACCAAAACATCAGTTTCGGAATCGACCCTGTGTCGATCGATACACCTACTGTGTCGATCGACACACCTCTCTTTAATCGATATTGATATGTATCCAATACACATCATCTTGATCACCACCTTGATGATCATTCCCATATATATGCTTCCATATTGCTTAGGTGTGTGACCCTATAGGATCATATAATACTGGCAGTAAGTCTACAACTTATAGAATGCAAGAGGCTTCTAGCAAAACATTGCAACCGCCCAGTATCATACAACATGTCTGATCTCGACACACAACTATCGTTAGAGTAAGTACAATGTGATTTCAGGACATAATCCCAACAATCTCCCACTTGTACTGGAATCACCTATTCCTATAATCCCTTCGTCTCTATATCTCGATATGGCATAAGGCTAGATACTATGTCATCCTTATTATAGCATATCATGTTCATCGAACTCTTGATCTATACTGATAAAACAAACGACTGACAATCACCTCGTTTGAGCACGGCCATGCATTTTCTCAGTATCAAATCTTCGATGGGCCCTGAGATATTTATCTCCTGTTATATAGGAGGGACAAATCCCATCTTGTTCCATCCCTGTTCCTTCACACACTTCATGATACACCTAAGCAATGCCTTTATAGCCGCCATTTACGGATCGACGTTTGACAAGGTCAAAGTGCACCAATTCATATGCTAGGAAGCATGATGAACTCAGGTCTAAGGACTATACTCTATAGTCGTAATGAGAACCTCTCATGACACTGATATAACTATCCTGTAGAGTTCTCATTAGCGGGTCATGTCCGATCATATGTTCACCAACATATATCTATGTGATTGACTGTGATAATCATATTATTGACTCCATGAAACTTATTCCAACAGTCACCTCAAATGCTAGTCTCGCGCGGTTGTTGGTGTCCCACTTCAACAACCTCGACTAGGGACAATCATAATTTATGTCATCTTTTACTTATAGGGTTTCATGATCAAGTCCTCAACTTGATGACCTATAAGCTGAACATAAAATACTTTGGGACCATTATTTAATCATCCAATAATTAAATAATACCGATGTCAGTTTTAACTTACACAAACATTGCCATAGCATGTATATGTAAAGATTATAACATAACTAAAATAACTCCCACTAGAATCAAGATCATCTCTTCAGATATCCAATACCTACAGCAACAGAATAAATCTCGTGCTTAGGTTGTGGGAGAGACTGCGGTGTTTTTGCTTGAAACAATTCCAACAAACCACACCGCCATTCAGATAAAATCACTATTCTACGGTTCTCTGCTTGGAGCCCTTCCAACAGATAGTACCGTTATTCAGACAAAGAGACATAGCCAAGTGGGAACCGGAATTCGTCTTTGTCCGTCTAACTACTCTCAACTGGTTCGTCACTTCCTCAGTTCACCACGAACCTATCCTTAGCGTTCCTCAAACACTTGGGATATTTCTAGCAACTATTCAGTGAATTTTACCGGAACAATTTGGTATCTACTCGTAATGCGTTAGCTGCATCTGGATGAGTGTAAATTATGGCATTCATGATGGATTCCGTTTCAAAAGCATAAGGAATCACACTCATACACACTAGCTCAGCCAGTGTCCAAGACACTTCGTCTTGCTAAGATCATTGCCATAAGACCTTTGGTATGAAGCCATTCTTGGAATCATGCATATTGGAACAGTCCATTACCTTATCAACATAAGGATCTTGACACCCTCCAATTAGCCTACCCAATCTATATCAATATATTCTTATTCCAAGAATTCACGCGGCTTCTCCCATGTCTCTTGATGAAAATGACTTCCGACCCAAGTCTCATGAGACTTAAGCGACGGAACGTCGTTTATGAGAATGAGTATGTCATCTACATACAGAACGAGAAATGCAACTACCCTCCCTCTAGTCTACTTATAAACGCATGGTTTCATTTCCTTCCTGATCAAGTCAAAACTTTTAACCACTTTATCAGAATGTTGATTCCAACTCCAAGACGTTTGCTTCAATCCAGAAATGGATCGGTGAAGCTAACATGCATACCTAGCAAATTTTCGGAGTTGGGGCTCACCATCGCTTCTTGAATTTTGCAGGCTCGTCACTTTTCAATGATCAAAAGATCACGGCAATCGGTTACGGGAAATCACTCTCGGGTTAGTGACGGATCCATTCGGATCTGCGAACTTCAGGCTCCACAGGTGTAGGTCCTACAGTACTTTGTAGATCTCACCGCTGCTCTCCCTCAACAGGTTGAGCAGCCTCCTGTGTTTATCGAATTTCTTCGATGTGTACTTTTACTCCCACTGTTCTTATTGGAAAGTATAATCTTTCTCAAAAGACCCAGTTCCGGACAATAAAATTTTGTTCTCGGATTGGTTATAAAAGTAATAAGCCTCAGTTTCCCTAGGACAACCAGCGAGGTAGAACTTATCAGATTTGGGTTCAAGCTTGTTAGCTATCATCCCCAAATGAACAGAAACAACATACTTGAAAAACTTCCAGTCCACATCCAATGTGGTGTCTTTCAATTGATTCTGATTGAAACCCTTTTCTGCGCAAGCACAGACATTTTAGAGCGTATTCTTAAAGGATTTTTGGAAAATTCATGTGACTCATCATCGATCGGAACATATCCAATAAGGCCCAATAACTTTTCTCAGAAACACCATCCAGGTTTTCAGAAGAATTGAGTCGTGAAACAACTTCACACTCATTCAGATGATCACTTATTTCTTGACTTAAGTATTCTCCTCCGCGATCCAATCGAGGATTTTCAATACTTCTGTCAAGTTTATTCTATACTTCATTGTGGAAACTCCTTTGACCATTTCAAAAGATTCCGACTTGTGTCTCATCAGACGAACGCAGCCATGTTTACTGAATTCATCAGTAAAGATAATGAAGTCCTGAAGATTTCCTCTGGCATTAATGCTCATCGGGCCACATACATCAGTATAAATAATGCCCAATAAGCCTCTGCCCCTTTTCTTTAGCACTGCTAAAGAAGCCTTAGTCCTTTGGCCCAGTAAGCAGAATTCATATCTCATATGATTTATAATCAAATGAGCCCAAAAGCCCATAACTATGGAACTTCTGAATTTGCTTCACTTCTATGTGGCCAAAACGACTATGCCAAGGAAAGACTGGTTCGAGTCATCAGACTCAAACCTTTAGTATTTATGTTATATTCAAAACCACGCTGGTTTAAGACATAAAACCCATTCTAAACGGGGTACTACCATAGAATATTTCATTAAGATCTAAAGAACAAAACTTGTCTTTTATCAAAATGAAAAACATCCAAATTCTAACAAGAAAATGAAAGACATCTTTGCATATAGCAAGTACATGGTGGCAATTACTTAATTTCTAAAACCAAGCTTGAAAGGCTCCTACAAGTGGAGAATTTCTACGGCTAATGCAGCAACCATTGCTTCATACCAGACGCGCAGTTCCACTTGTCCTTTCTCCAACGTTCTACTGTTGTGTAGGTCCTGCATATTTCAAAAATATTAGTACCACAACTAGTATCCAATACTCACGTAGAACTTGAAATAATAACACAATACCTGAAGAAGAAGTCCCATACATCTTCTCCATCTCTTGTGAATCTTCCAAGAATTTAATACAATTTCTCTTCCAATGCCCAAACTCTTTACAGTAGCAGCATTTTCCAACATCAGATGGGCCTGACTTGGGCTTAAAGGATGACATAGGCTTATCCCGATTCCAAATCTGAACGGCCTTCCCTCCACCCTTGTCTATACAAGATTTCTCAAATCTTTTACCCTCTATGATGTTTTGTTCTGCTGTCTTGAGCATGCCATGCAGCTCAGTCAACGTCTTCGTCAAGCCTTTCTTGATATAGCTTTTTATAAACTTATCATAGCTTGACGGCAGTGACTGTAAAATGATCTTAGTAGCCAAATCTAGGCTAACTGGACAATCCAGTTTCCCCAGGTTATCAATGTAACCCATCATTTTAATGACATGAGGACTCACTGGAGCATCCTTTGGTAGCTTGCACCCAATGAGAGACTTAACCGTCTGGTATCTCTCAACTCGTGCATGTTCCTGAAACATCAGTTTCAGACTGGTGATCATCTCTATTGGCGACTCCACGTTCTCGTATTGACTCTTCAAGTCCGAGTTCATGGTAGCCAACATCAGACCACACACATCTACCAAATCAATATAATGCTTATTCCAAGCATCATATACTGCATGCGAGGCATTGGTCCCAAGTTTCTCGGGGAGAGTTTTCTCAAGGACATAGTCCTTACTCTCTTGCTTGAGAACTATTCTCAAATTCCGATACCAATCCAGGAAATTTGATCCATTTAACTTGTCCTTCTCAAGGACGGATCGCAATGAGAAAGTAGTTTTAGACATAAGCTGAAATCCAAGAAAACAAAGATTTAGTTATGTATTCCATGAAATGAGAAATCTTTTCTAATAAGAAAACTCGCATTATATTCAAACAATGTTTCCTCTATGAATATAATGATCCAAGATCCATACTTCACCAAAATCTGAGTGGACGACTCGCCATCACCCAAAATTTAGTTATCTAGGTAAGCAAATCATTGCTAATTGTACCCAGTACAATTCTTGGTCGCAGATAAGACAATCTATGTCTCATCTACTCTGACGTCTCTGGGCCCAGAACTTCTGATAGCCCAGTCAAGTTAACCAATCTCTTCAGTCTCGTGATCATTGACAGTCGCACTGCAAGTCTATCAATGATCACCTGTCTTACTCATGTAATTGTGGATACCAAGGACTCCAAGACTATCCAACAACGAAACGAGTCTTGACAGTAGAAAAGATTGGTCAAGACATCAAGGTCACTTGATATTTAGTTGAGGAAACAGAACTTTAAAAGTTTAGTAAATCAATCTCTTAGGTCACGTAATTGTTGATGTCAAGTACTGCAAGACCATCAAAACTACTACCTGCCTTACTCATGTAATTGTGGTCACCAAGCTCTTGGCTAGACTATCACAACAACGAAATGAGTCTTGACAGTTGACCACATTGAAACAAAGCTTTGATCTAATACACATCCAATGTGTATCAAAATGGATTTAGAACATTTAATCTTGATACATATCCAATATGCATCCAAGAAGTGTTTTAATTGTTCTTTATAAACTAAGTTTAAGTCGAGTTTGTTTTGCAAATTCAAGGTTCAATAACCAGAATTGTGAGCACTGTGTCGATCGACGCAGACCATTTCTGTCGATCGACACCACCAAACAAAACCAGACTTCAATAACCGGTTAATCCAATTAACCTGGTTCATTGAACCGGTCATGTCGATCGACACAACCTATGTGTGACGGTCGACATAGACCTAAACCGGAGACAGTTTTGATAACCGGTCCAATCCAATTGAACCGACTTATCAGATCAAACTGAACTTAACCGATCAAATCGGTTCATACTAATTGAAATAATCAGTTCAATCCAATTGAACCAATTCATCCAATTTAAAACGATCTGACCGGACTTAACCAAGCATGATAACCGGTCCAATCCAATTGAACCGATCAACCAATCGCAAGGTCTGTGTCGACCGACACTCAACCTGTGTCGATCGACACAGTAGGCATTCATGTTTTCTTCGCGTAAAACCCTAGCCGCCGATTCTGACGAATTCACTATTCTGTGTCGACCGACACACCTTTTGTGTCGATCGACACCATACGAAAAACAGAATCGTTTCTGATCAAAATCGATCTAACCTGTTCTTATTCATACTATCTTATGAGCGAATTTAAATAATCAAATTCTATTAAACAGGCTGATTCAATGGAAAACCCTAAGACTCTAATACCACTGTTGGAATTCCTAGCAGTTCCTAATCCGATTAGGCAACCCTAAGTCTGAATTCCGAGCCTAGGATCTAAGGGTTTTTATTATTGAATCATAGATCTCGTGTTTACCTTGAGATTTGCAGCGGAATGAATGGTAAGACGAGATCAGGAGCGATTCAGATGCCTCGCCTCTATCGTAGTCCACACGCACACAACCTGGAAAGCCGGGATGCTAGTGCCGGATCTGGGAATCGAAGAGAGAGTTTTCTGCTTTCTCTGATCAAGAAAACTGAACGGCTTATGTTCCAGGTCGATCATATAAGCATATATATACGACCTGTTATGACTAAACCATATTTCGGGTTTAACCAAAAGTCTAAGTCATAAACCGAAACATCAGTTTCGGAATCGACCCTGTGTCGATCGATACACCTACTATGTCGATCGACACACCTCTCTTTAATCGATATTGATATGTATCCAATACACATCATCTTGATCACCACCTTGATGATCATTCCCATATATATGCTTCCAGATTGCTTAGGTGTGTGACCCTATAGGATCATATAATACTGGCAGTAAGTCTACAACTTACAGAATGCAATAGGCTTCTAGCAAAACATTGCAACCGCCCAGTATCATACAACATGTCTGATCTCGACACACAACTATCGTTAGAGTAAGTACAATGTGATTTCAGGACATAATCCCAACAGAAAAACCCAGAGGTTTCCTTCCTTCATCCAAGTCATACTCCGCAAGTGAGTATCATCCATCCATAATCTCTTAGTCACGCACTCTCTTCCAATAGTAGGAATCCTGAAGTGCTGGAAGATAGGAGTAAGCAGACTTCGCACAGTCTCAACCTTCTTGCCTGAAAAGGCCTTCTTCTTCAAGGTGCAGAGATGATCAGCGAAGACTGCTCCCATATTAAGCCCATGCGCATGATCAGTCAAGGCAGTGTCCTCAGATAAGTGACTCACGCAAGTGTAAAGCAACATCAGCTCCTGTTTCTCATCTTGTTCACCTCATACTTGCACAGCAGTGTGTGGCTCAAAATGCGCATGACACATTTCAGGACCAGATGTCGTATCTGTATCTGCTTGGAGTTCCGCGAGTTGTATTGGTCGGTCCCAAAATGACTCCTGAATAACTGAGTGCTCTAGTCATCCCACTCAGCAATGAGAGTGCAGCAAATAGGCTCCAAACTAAACCCGTAGATAATGCAGAGATCGGAATCAGAATGCGGTACCTGATACCCATACACATGAAGGTAAAGACTCCTTCATTAGCTCTCTTGTGCAACGGATCAGTGTAGTACACTCTGCAGGTCGACAACTGATGTCTGACCAAGTCTAGGTAAATATCATAACTCCGCATAAGCATAGTTCCTAAGCCTATCTGCTGCACCAGTCTCTGAACATCCTCAGTGATACCCAACAACCGACAAGTTATGTAATCTGCAAACTGAGTGGGCTTGATAATCATGCTCTGCCAAGCGTTTTAAAACATCGTATCATACCCATCCCAAGTCTCGGATATCTCTCGATCAGTGCAGTCCGCACTCTCTGTATCTGTCCGAGGATCATTAGCCCACTCTCTGTGCATAGGTATGTGATCCTTCTCTGCCTTTGGCCAAGGAGCCTGCATCGCTCCAGAAATACGAGTATCGGGCGTGAGAGGTGAAGAAGCGTGTGAACCAAGAAGCAGGCACATCAGAGTTGTCAGGTACGTTCCTTCGCTTCCATGGAGCTATCTCAAAATCGTATCAAATGAGTGATATAAATGGATAGAGGGGCAAAAATCGAGTGGATTGGGCTTTTGAATCACCAAAATTGAGAAAGAAATGAAAATTTTAGGAGTGGAGGCGATTTTGTTCTCAGGTTCGAAGGAGAAGAAATGGCAAGAAGAAAGAAAGATAGGGTTTTAAGTCACTTACCTCGAACGCGGATGCGTTGATCGACGCAATGGGTGCGTCGATCGTTGCAGATCACGATTGGTCGAACCGGGTTAAACCAATCGGATTTTCGGTTTAGCGTACCTTTTTAGTTCGATTGATTAGACCGGGCATGTTGATCGTTGCACAGGACCGCAACGAACGACACACATCGTTCTCCTTTCTTCCCCGCGGTTTGAATTCTCCCGCTGCACGAACCGCAAACTATCCGGCAAAAATCTTCCACTCTCTCGCGGTTTGATTTCCACCCGCTGGTCCATCCGAAAGACACCTGCAACGATCGACACACAAGACTGTGTCGATCGATGCAAGGCGATTCAACGGAGACAACTTTGATCTGTACGACAAAAACTTCAGAAACGAAAAACACTAAGTAAAATCGAATCAAAAATACCAAAACTAATATGTACATACTTACCAGTGGGTTGCCTCTCACTCAGCGCTTCTTTAACGTCATTAGCTTGACTGGAAGGAGATCAGGCAGAGGGTGCATCATCCAGAGGCAGAATCTGAACTCTTGGATTTTCGGTCTTAGCCCAATAATGCTTAACCCTCTGTCCATTGACAGTAAAATCCTTTCCTTCAGAGCTAATCAGAACAACAACACCATACAGATGCACTTCCATGATTGTGAAAGGACCAGACCATATAGATCGCAGCTTACCTAGAAACAATTGCAAACGAGAGTTATACAAAAGTACCTGATCATTAGGCTCAAACTGTCTGGAGACAATCTTCTTGCCATGATATGCGTTAGTCCTCTCCTTGTACAGCTTCAAATTCTCATTGGCATGATGCCTAATCTCATCTAACTAATTCAGCTGCACCAATCTCTTCTCAGCTGCAGACTGCATATCAAAGTTCATTTGCTTCACAGCCCATGCTGCAAGCTCAAGTGGAAGGTGGAAGGCTTTCCCATATAGAAGATGAAACGGTGTAGTCCCAAGTGGCGTCTTAAACGCAGTCATGTAGGCCCTTCCTTGTCTTCCCAACCGTCTTCTCCAAGATCTCCTTGATCTGTCAGTTAGAGACCTCTACTTTCCCACTAGAAGAGGATGATAAGGAGTAGCCACACGATGATGAACACCATGTTTCTGTAGTAGCTTCTCAAAGACCTTGTTGATAAAGTGATATCCTCCATCACTTATCACAATCCAAGGAACTCCAAATCTAGGGAAAATGATGGGTTTAAACAGGTTAAGAACCACCAAAGAGTCATTGGTTGGACTAGTTATTGCTTCAACCCACTTTGATACATAGTCCACATCAACCAATATGAACTTATTCCCATGAGATGAGGGAAAAGGACCCGTGAAGTCAATGCCCCAACAATCGAAAACCTCAACCTCAAGGATGAAATTCTGAGGCATCTCATGCTTCTTACTGATTCTCCTTATCCTCTGACATGCATCGCACAGAGTGACAAACGAATGAGCGTCTCGGAAATTAGTAGGATACCAGAAACTATAAAAGTATGAGTATATCTGAATATACTCAGTACAAAGAAACATTAAGCATCATTATCAAGCCGAAAAGAATAATAATTTTTCCTTTCTGGTGAAAATGTGAAAAGTGAAGTGAAGAGTGGAGGAGTACTTATATATTTTCTTTCGGGGTTATGAGTTGAATTCGAAGGTTAGCAAAGTATATTCGACTTACGGACCTATGATGATTAAGATCGGTGTGCTCAGAGGCATTTTACCAGGTTTCGAGTTATACTCCGACTGTGCGGGTTAGCGAGGTATACTCGATTTACGGATCCATTTTGGTAGTAAACTATAAATGAATATTGGCTAATATATACCTAGCGGATATTAGACCAAGGTATACTTTGAGACGTCATAGACCAGTGTGCTAGGCAGCATTTACTGGGTTTAGAGGTTTACTGTGAGTTTGAGATTTTGCGAGACATCTCGATTTACATTCTTGTTGTCGATAGTCAATTAATATGAATATAACTAGGGTATGCCTAGCAGATATTAGACCAAGGTATCTCAATAAGAATTTTTATAGCGCGCTTTTATCCGTTTGGAAGATTAATAGAAACTCAATCCATATAGGATGTATTGGTTAGGATCTATAATGGATGCGATAGTTTTTCTGGTGTGGCCAGCAACAGAAGAGAAAGAGAACGCTTGATAAAAATGCAGATGCACTAAACTTGACTCCGAATGAAATGATGGCGGAATGGCTAATGAATTGGTTCCTATGTTTCAGAGCTCGAATTTAAAATTTGTTTTTAAGATAAGTAAACTGAACGTAAATAAAAGAGAAATTTGTTTATTTTTTAGCAGACAATCTAGAGCGCAAAATTGATGAGCTGAGCGTCTGGGGAGACGTCAAGCTACATAGTCGCGATCCGGTGAGCCAAGCCCTTTAAAAGGAATGCAGAAAACGTTTCACGGGTTGAGTGCACGTGTGTGATCATTCGATTACGTCTTGAAGCTATCCAAACGAGCAAGCGGGCAAGTTTTGCCGCTAGCTAAGCAAAGTGACCTGCTCGGATTTTCCGAGCAGCCTTATCCTTGGAGCTTCCGAGCAGCCTTGTTGTGGATAGCCGAGCAACTTTGTCCCAGCAGAGATCACCGCGTCTGGATTCAAGTTTTCCGAGCGAGATTTCTAGGCGTATATGCGGCCGAGTGCGTCAGAGTGTTGGTCCAAGCATCTGTCCGAAAGTGTCCGAGTATAGATTTGCCGTGTAGGATGGGATCAACTCTCCTTGCGAGATGTCGAGTGGGAATCTCCGAGAAGGTTGCATTTTGAGTTCAAATTTTTGTTTCAAATCAGAATTTCTGATGTGGGAGTATATGTATATACGGACCCAGTCCTCCCTTTTTGAGAGGGAGACAGTTGAACCAATCAAATTTTCGGTTGCCTACGTACCCCTTTCGGGGATCAAGCCGTCCAGTAGTTCAAGTCTTTTCTCATTTTCTTAGTAGTTCGGGAGTCTTGTCTTAGTATTATTTCCTTATATGCATTGCATTCTGATGAGGACATCATGTCATCATCAACCAAGGAGCATGGAGAGAACATAAATCACCTAACTAAGGAGAAGCAGTTTGAGTGCCCAGAAACATAGGTGCATATATTGGAGCATATCTTCCCAACCATGAGAATTTAAACCACAAAGAAATCTGTTCCAGAATCTCAGCTCATCATGGAGTCACGGAGAAGAGGAATTGGTTCCAAAGCTTTCCACATCACAAAGTTATTGAAGTTACAACTGGGCAAACTTCAAAGGAATCCGTTGGAGACCAACATACACTTATTGAAGTATGCAGATCAAACAAGGATGATCCAAGTTGTAAACCCACTTGTTATAGAGACTAAACCCATCAGAGGCATATGTCCAATTGGAATTGGTACAAAATCAATTATGGTTTAAAAGTTATTCAAGTTCTAAACCAGCTGATTCCCGACTTGCCTTATTTGGAGACTCACGAGTTTGGTCAGAATCAACCTCATATTCGGCGACCTGGAGAGGGATTATATCAATACTGTAGTGTTTTTGTAGTCCACTTACATCATCCAGAAGCTATAAACCACGTCCTATGGTGCACCCAAACACACTTGATCATACAAAACCAAAGGAGACCAAACTTGCCATTTTTGGAGCCATATGCAATCAAAATCAACCAGTTCGTTCCTTATCATTGATGCTGCATTTTGGATGCTTTCTTCATGGACCCAGACGTACCAAAGCATAATGGATTCATGCCACAACTTTCAAGGCTCAAATACTTTCCATTTCAGCAAAGATTGCATCATTTAAGCCCAACAACTACATTTCTTTCAAATTCAAGCAAGAATTCGTCCAAGCTCAACAAGGTAAGTATTTCAATTATTATTATGACTAATGAGTTTATTTTCTTGTGTTTTCTTTGGAATTTCGAAATTAGAATCTGTGTTTCTTTTAATTGAGTCATTAGAGTCCTAGAATCAAGCATTTCCTTATTTTGTATTATGTTTCAAAGACCCCTTGAAGGGCATAGCTGTTTGGACTCTATATAAAATCCCCTCTCATAGCAGTGCATTTTTTACCAAAGAATCAATAAAGAAAACCCTTTTGCTTTAGCAAATTTCGTGAGTTCTATTCTGAATTCATCTTGAGAGTGAGTGAGAAGCTGCTCTTGTTTCTGTCTTATCAAGGTCCTGTCATAAACCTTGTGGCGACCATCAATCCATCTTCATACACCCCTTGATTTGTTTCTGTGAGAGTTACACAACCAGCAGAACAAATCCCATCCAACTCCATTCATTCCATCCATCTCGGTCAAGTAAGAGAGCTATAAAGCTAGTGCTTGTTCCTCCATCAATCTATCCATCTAGTCTCATCTTTGGGGCTACATCATCTGGTATCAGAGCCGAAAGGCTCTTAACAGGTGTTATCTATCCATCACTCTTTGTTTTCATTCAGTAGATTCCATCTGCATTTGTTTCATTCTGTTTCACTGCATCAATATGTTTCTGTTTCAATAGATCTATCCAGTTCTGTCTAGATTATCATTTAGTGTCACATCATATTTAAACGAAAAGCCAAAACAAGTAGTATCATTGCATTTAGTTTCTGTCATTGTTCATCTTTGCATCTCAAAAAAAAAAAACATATATATATATATATACAAAAAGTCTATGTTTGCATTAGTTCCGTAGTTAACTCTTTTCATTCATCTACTCCATATTTTAACCTAAAAACAAAAGAAACACTACAAAAAAGGGGCATTGATAGCACTTGACGATAGCACGGTTTTACAAACTGCTATAAAAGATTAAATTTTGATTTTGATTTCTAATAATAGCATTTAAATAACGCTATGATAAGGAATCAGTAAGCGGGAAATGAAAATCACTTAATCCGCCAACACTTAGCCGAAAATTAGAATAAGCGCCAAAGATTTTGGATTTTTCCCTCTTTTCCCTCGTCCTCTCATTAAAAACCTTTGTTAAAAAAAAACTCAATTCCTTCAGATCAGAAAAAAAAAAATTCATCTCCCTCTTCTCTTAGGTTTTCCTCTCCTACTTCTTTCTCCTCGTAATTGGTTCTCTCAGCCTTCTCCTCCTCTGCTTCTTTTTCTGATCTCTCATTCACTTGAGGAGAGGTTTCTTTTCTCAATCCTCCACACTCCCTTAGATCCCCAAATCTCAAATCCCTATCTACTTTAATGATTCGTGGGTATTTGCTATTTCAATCAGATAGTGGGTTAAAGATGAATACTGAGTCGTGGTGGTGGTGGGTACAGTGGGGGACGTGGTGCTTCTGGAGGAGGGAAAGGTTTCGTCGATGGTGGTGGATGACTGATTTTGTCTGATTATGGAGAGATTACAGCGAATCTTCGGCGCCTGTGGCGGTTTGGGTCACGCATTGCCTGATTCTCCGACCCTCGATACATCGGAGCAGGTTTACATCTCTTCTCTCGCCCTCCCCAAGATGCTCGGTAATCATCCATCCCTCAGCTCCAATTTACTTTCCTCGCGCTTAGGGTTTCTGACTCTGGAGAGTTGTACTTGTGACTCGTGACATGTTAGTCACTTGTGTTCAAACAATTAAGTATCTAAAAACCATTAGGTCTGCGCAAGAGAAAGATAAGATCAGGTTTCTTCTTCTGTGAAGTTAATCACTTCGTCTGATTTTTTTTTTCTTCCCAGTTTGTGTTTGATGGTTCCTCTCTCGACTTTGTAAAGTTGAAATTCTGTCGGGAAACGGTGAGGGACAAATTTCTTATTCCTAAGAGTAAGAGCTGGTTTTTATTTAGAGATATCTTATCATTGTAATTGGAAAAATTTATGCCCTTTCGTTGTTTGATTAAATGCCCCACTGAGATTACTTAATCAAAGCCTTTCTCTGTTATCTGGATCCTTAGTTGTGTTTATACAGACACGGAAACGTCTGTCATTTTCAGTTCTTTGAGCTTCTAATTCTTTAGATTTGTCAGTCTTTTCTCTACTTATATGTCAAAATTATCTACATGTTATTGGTAAACATCTTAGTTCTCTTTTTGAATTTGGTGAATGATGACATGTTGTTGTTAATGCAGAGATTCGAGCTCTATAAGACTATAATGGTGTTGTTTCCTCTTCAGCATGAATTCCTGTAAAGATCATGTCTTTCAGCATGGAACTTCAACTCGGCAGAGCAGAGGAGAAGTGTTGTCTGGAAGAACCTTCCCATGTCCCTCTTTTGAGGTGTTAATGAAGGCAGAGGTTACTAGCAGTTGCACTCAACAGGTGTGTAGTGTTTACTCTGTTGATATTTGATCTAATCAATCTCTTTGTATGAACATTTTTAATGCATTCAAGAGTTTGTCGTTTCTTTTTCTTCCATTCTGTATCAATGGCTCATACACTATAGAATGTTACTCCTTGTGTCCTATACCTTGTTGTGATGGGTTTCCATTATAGACTTTGTATATTAGACTCAGGTATCTATTTAGTTTGGATTGGACTATGTATGTTCATTGTTGAACATTTGTGTGTTTTTGTAGAGTTTTGAAGCTTTAAACCAGTGAGCTGTAGCAGTGGTGGTTGATCCAATTCAAAGTGTGAAGGGCAAAGTGGTGATTGATGCATTCCGCTCGATAAATCCGCAGCAGGTAGGAGAATATTTCCATCTTAAATCATTTTACCACTATCATTGTGATGAACTGCGTCTTCCTAAAACAAGATTTGCTTTGACACAGGTATATAAGATTCTTATCAGAAGGATCAATCTCAGTCCAATGCCTATTATGCTTTGCAGGTAACTACTAAGTTTGGATTTTTGTTCATTTTTATGTGTTACATATAAAGAAGTAAGGACTGAATTTTTTCTCTACTCGTCTCTATTTGTGTCTTTGTGGCAGAGATTGGAACGGGAGTAAGCGAGGGCATGTCGACAAAATTCTCAGTTCAAAGGGTTTTGTGTCATCTTACGACACCGCTCATCGGTACACAGATTCAGATGTTGTACTTTTGGGTATGCTGTACAGTTTTTTCATGGTTTAAATTGGTGATCCTGATTCTGAAACTCTTGTCATTTTGATTTTACAGTGGGTAAGCCATCGGAATCATCGGGGTAACATATGCGCTGTCGATTTCATATGGCTTCTAAACCCAAATCGGTACATAAAGCTTTTAAAAACAAGTTGGAGTGAGGCAGTGTTTGGCATGTTCAGGGTGAGACAATCCTCAGTCTCTCTTATCACAACTGATGTTACATCTTATTGATCAGGGTGAGACAATCCTCGTAATCGTTTTAAATGCTTTCATGGTGCTAGTCACGTCTATGTCTCTGTCTTTGCCTATACGTACATGTCATGTGTGTTTGTTTTTTGGTTCAGTTCCTCCTGAAGAGCTTTACGTCACACAATTGCACCCTGAGAAGGATACATTCGTCTTGGTATGTTAAGTCTCATCGCTAATACATAATATAAGCTTTGAGAAAATTCAATGGCTCAACTCTTAGATGTAAGTCTACCCTATCTAGCCCCGCAGCTTGTTTTTGGGTGTAGAGATTGAGAATTGAGAGCCTCTTATAAATCGAAGTCTCTGTTTTGGTGAATTGGATGAAGAATTTACAGTTTCATAACTTTGTTTTCATCAACATCTCTCTTAAGGACTAGAGGCTTGCAAATACCCGTCCTACTCTTTGTATTATGTATGTTCACTGTGATAAAATTTCTAGTCTTGATTCGTTTATTTTCAGGTCATATGCTCGCTTTGTGAGACGTCTCAAGACGTGAGTATCAATTTTGAAGTACAGATTTTTATAGGATGAAAGAAGAGAAAGGAAGAAGAAGCAATAAAGAAAGACTTAGATAGTTTTTAATGTTAACTTAGATAGTTTTGTTAATAATTTTTGTGTAAACAATGTTTTGGTTTATTAATAAAATTATTTTAAGTATAATTTTTATATAAATTCGATATAAAAAAATATAATAATTTTTTAATACGGCTCGGCTCCGGTTCAGTTCGGCTCGGCTATCAAAAGCTATTATAGATAGATTCAACTATAGCAAGAAAAACTATCGCTATCATAGATGCAAGATATTATAGCACGGAAAAAACGCTATCATATATGGTCGACCTATTATAGCTGGGGCAGACATAGCAATTTCAAAAACGCTATTATAGTGAACAATATTATAGCACAGACAAAAAACGCTATCATATATGGCCGACCTATTATAGCTGGGGCAGAAATAGCATTTTCAAAAACGCTATCATATACATACAATGGCGTTTTTCGTGTGCTAAGAATAGAGATTTTTCTTGTAGTGAAAATTGCATAAGTTTCATCCTTGTTCGAGTTCATTGTGTTTCAGAAATTCTTATTGATTTTATAAACAGAAAACCAAAAAGAAAGAGTTTACTTGTTTAGATTCGGTTTCCCCCTTTCTCAAGTCTAAAATCTATTATTTCATTTTCTGTTTATTTGATATCCATATTAATCCTTGATGTTCGAATTTTAAATCCAAAAGTCAAAAAAAAGAACTTTTAACTGGGTGTTCAGAAAAAGGAAATATTGTAGTACTTCATCTTAATTTCGAAATTTTCATTTGTTTTCATAAGGATACATTGATACACTTTGTCCTTAACTTGTCACAGGAACTACAAAGCATGAGAGAAGAAGCTGCTGCTCAAATAACCATGAGTCAGTTGCTGGATGCAATGAGAGGCATAAGTGACAGGTTAACACAACTGGAACTGTCCCAGCTTGCACAACAAGAAGAAGAAAATGGATTTGGAAATGCACCAGAAGCTACATATGTTGAGCCTATACCACCAGACCATTCAAGGAGAACCATGAGACAACAATCTAATCTGCAACAACAACAAGTATCATAATACTATAATTATTTTGTCCACAGATTTGTAGTTTTGCAGGAAGTAATTATCCAGAGGACTATCTAGAATGGGAGAGAGACATGAATGACTGGTTTTCATACCATAACATTCCAAAGGAAGAAAGGCTAGCCTATGCCATCAAACAACTCACCAGAACTGCATATTCTTAGTTGAAGCAAGAGAAGTATGAAACGTGGAAATATCAAGAAGGAGCAATCACCACTTGGGAAACCTGAAATGGGTCACGATCAGGAAGTATGTTTCTACACTTCACTTGAAGGAAACCAGAGCACAATACCCTAGAAGATTCTCAAACAAGAAGCATATGCATGCCTACTGTCTAGACCAGAAGAGTGACGTCCCAAAGGCCATAGAGAAGAAGAACATGCTCAACAAAGACACAATGTGCAAACCAAAGGCAAAACCAGAACAAGAACTTGTTCAAACAAAGGCAAAGATAAGTTATACTTTAGACAAATTGGTCCCTAATTGTTCTGTTACTAGTATAATGCACTTTTCTTTGTCAAAAGTTGTTGAAACAAGTATTACTAAGGAGTATACATCCACGGTAGAAAACCCACCAGAAGTAAACCTTGCACAGAACCAGAAGAAAGACCCAAACGTAATGCATTCCATAGTGCATAAGGAGACAAAACCAGAGATACACATACATCTAACATGAGCATTACTGTACAAGGTAAGTGTCTAGAACCACTTTTAATTAATGAAAGAAACATGTCTGTTAATGATGCAGGTAGAACAAGAAAGAGATCTCTGCTGCCTGAAGCTCCAAGAGAAGAACCAGACCATGAGTTAAATCCAGAGCCACATAGCAAGTGGAAACTAAGAAAAGAACAAGGGTTTGTTCAAACACCCAAGTCTAAGGTAATTTTTACTCAAGACCAGCATGATTTTATTAGTTCTATGACAGGATTGATGCACTTGTCTTGTCCAAAGGAAAGTGAATCTGATATAGGAATCAAAGGACTATTCACTGCCCAAAAGGAAGAAACCCCAACAATGATGATCCTAGTTTCAGACCAGAAGTATAACCATGGAGAAAACAAGCCATTTACAACTAAGAAGACAATCCCTGGACCTAAGTGTTGGGAATGTCCTGAAATCTACCGTACTATCTCTAGAAAGTATGATAAATGTCGAGATCAGACATAAGTCATAAATACTGGGTGATCATGATGACTTGCTAGAGTCCGCTCTTGATCTATAAGTTTAGGACTTATTACCAGTATTGTATGATCCCAAAGGGACACACACCATAGCTAACGGGAAAGTTAACATGGAATGAATACGGTAAGATGCAAGGCATTTACTGTATTTGTGCAGAGAGTTGGGCCGTTAGTTTAATCACTTGGGCCCATATCGAGACAAATGACTTGTGTCGATCGACACAAGTGTATGTGTCGGTCGACACAGTTGTGAAACCGAGACATCGGTTTAGGTTTATGACAGAGTCGATATTTATATGAGTCGTCTTATAATTTCGACTCTAACAGTCTGCGACCTAAAAACCTGAGCCGTCTCTCTTCTCTCTCTGATCAATCCATTGCTTTGGTCTAGCAACCATCCCGGCTTGTAAGAGTGTGGATACTGAAGGAGGAACAGGCATCTGATCTGTTCTAGCTGATCTCATCATTACCATCCATCAATCCGCTGCAATCTGAAAGGTAATGATCAGGTTTGGTTTTGTGATTCGTTCTGCAAGAACCTAGATCTGAGTTATATGTGCTAGGTTGCAATCTGTTAATTGAACCATGAACACACATATAATCCTAAGTTTCTAAAATAAGAAAGTTTCCCAAAATAGTAATCTTCTATTTTTGGAAATAAAACTTAAAATCCTCAAAAACAATATCAAGCTTGGATGTCTTTCCAATCTTGTCAGCTACTTAACGCTTATTTGATTACAGACATGGCTTACAGTGTGAGGTGTCTGTTTTCGCGTAAGTAAAGTAGTATATAGTCACTGATTTCATTGGGAGTCCCAGATTTCAGTGATTATTTGGCTGTAAGAGATTGGTTTCCTTGACTGGGCCATCGGGAGTCCCGGGCCTTGAGACATCTGGTGAATTTGGGCCTCGGGTCCAATTCACAACCGAGAGTTATTGGTTATAACTAGCTGTGTGTATGCTTACCAAGTAAAGCTAATTCCGGGTGACGGCCAGTGGCCCACTTTGGATTTAGCTGAACATGGGTCTCGGAATCATTGCATTCTTATGAGGTTAAACAAAGAAATTTTGAATGCAATGCGAGTTTTCTTATAAGTTGTTAAGATTACTCTTTTATGAACTTAATAACTAAAACTCTATTTATCTCTAAATTTCAGCTATGACAAGCACAAACAATCAAAACACTTTCTCGATCCGGTCTGTCCTTGAGATGGACAAACTGAACGGATCAAATTTCTTGACTTGGTCACGGAACCTGAGGCTAGTCCTCAGGCATGAGAGAAAGGACTATGTCCTTGAGAAAGCTCTCCCCGAGAGGATCGGATCCAAAGCCAGTCATGCAGTATATAATGCTTGGAATAAGCATTATAATGATGCGGTAGATGTGCGTGGTCTGATATTGGCTACCATGGAATCAGATTTGCGGAAGCAATATGAGAACATGGAGTCGCCAATAGAGATGATCAGCAGCCTGAAATTGAAATTTCAGGAGCAGGTAAGAGTGGAGAGATACCAGTTGGTTAAATCTCTCACTAGCTGCAAGCTACCGATGGATCATCCAGTAAGTCCTCATATCAGTAAAATGATGGGTTACATTGATAACCTGAGGAAACTGGATTATCCAGTTAGCCAAGAATTGGCAACTGATATCATTCTGCAGTCACTGCCGTCAAGCTATGATAAGTTCGTAAGGGACTATATCAAGAAAGGCTTAACGAAGACGTTGACTGAACTGCATGATATGCTCAAGACAGTTGAGCCAAACGTGAAGAGTACCCTGTACAATCTCATGAATGAGAAGGGTAGGTTTACTAAACCTAATGCTGACAAGGGTGAAGACAAAGTTGTCCAGATTTTGAATCATGGCAAGCGTGTGTCTTCTGAGCCCGAGTCAGATACCTCTTACGTTGGTAAGTATTGCTACTGTAATGAGACTGGGCATTGGAAAAGAGATTGCATTAAATTCATGGAAGATTATGAGGAGTTGAAGTCGATGTATGAGACTACTTCCTCAGGTATTCATGTTATTACTTCAAGTTATACCTTAAAGGTATTGGATACTGGTTGTGGCACTGATATTTGTTATAATATGCAGAGCCTGAGCAACAGTAGAACGTTGAAGGAAGGGCAAGTGAAACTGCGTGTCTGGAAGGAGCTTGGGATGCTGCCTCAGCCGTAGGGTTTTCACTTGTAGATGCCTTTGAGGCTTGGTTTTATTAAGTAATTGCTACAATGTACCTGCTTTAAGCAGAGTTGTCTTTCATTTTCTTGTAAGAATTTGAATGTTTTTCGTTTTGATAAAAGACAAGTTTTGTTCTTTTGATCTTAATGAAATGATAATTGTAGCACCCTATTCAAGGAATGGGTTTTATATATTAAACCAAAGAGTGCCTAAATGTAACATAAATACCGAATTGGTTTAAATCTGATGAATTAAACCTGATTTTTCTTGGCATAAATGTTTTGGTCAAAGAGTAAGTCGGATTCAGAAACCCCATAGTTATGGACTTTTGGGCTCATTTGAATGGATATCTTATGAGACTTGAATTCTGCTTACTGGACCAAAAGACAAAGGGCCCATCTTAGCCGAGCTAGAGAAAGGCCCAAAGGCTTATTGGAGATTGAACATACTCATGTATGTGGTCCGATGAGCAGTAATGCCAGAGAAAATTTCCTGTACTTCATTGTCTCTACTGATTACTTCAGTGAGTGTGACTGTGTTCATTTGATGAGACACAAGTCGGAATTCTTTGACATGGTCGAAAGAGTTCCAGAATGAAGTATAGAATCTGAATGACAGAAGTATTAAGACTCTGGATTAGATCACGAGTGAGAATACTTAAGTCATTGATTGTGTGATCATCTGAATGAGTGTGAAGTCGTTTCACAGCTCATTTCTCCTGAAAACCTAGAGGTGTTTCTGTGAGAATGAATCAGATCTTATAAGAAATGATTAAAGATGAGTCACACGAATCTTCCATGATATTCTCTAAAATAGCGCTCAAGAAATATCTAAGTTTACGCTGAAATAGTTCCACCAATATCAGTTGAAAAACACCACGTAAATGTGGATTGGAATCGATCCAAATTCGTCTTTACTGAGTATTTGTAGTTGTGCTACTTCGCTGGTTGTCCTAGGGAAACCAAGGCTTGTTACTTTTACGTCCATTCTGTTTTCTAAGAAGGGAAGTTACTTTCCAAGAAGAACAGTGGGAGTAAAAGTATAACTCGAAGAAATTCGAGAAATACAGGAGACTGCTCAACCTGTTGAGGGAGAGCAACGGATGGATTTACAGATTTCTGTAGAATCTACACCTGTAGAGCCTGAAGTTCGCAGATAAAAATGAATCAGTCACTAATCCGAGAGTGATTTCTCGTCATTAGTTGAACCTGATGATCATTGAAAGTTCGCATGATCTGATGATCATTGAAAGCGACGAACCTGCGAAATTCAAAGAAGCGAAAGTAAGCCCGGACTCCGAAAAATTACACTGTGTGTAAGTTAGCTTCATCGATCCATTCATGGATGGAAGCAAACATATCGGAGTTGGAATCTTCGTTCTGTTAAAGTAGTCAAGGTTTTGACTTGAACAGGAACGAAGTGGAACTATGCGTTTACTAAAAGATAAGTGGGAGCAATATTGCATTTCTCATAGTGTATGTCGATGACATACTGATTCTCGAATATAACGTCCCAATGCTGCAGTCGGTAAAGGACTGGTTTGGGAGTTGGTTTTATGGTTGACATGGGTAAAGCCACGTAGTTCTTGGATTTTGGATCTAAAGATAGAGATCCAAAAGAGCTGGTAGGACAAAGTCAGGATTCTTAAATTGACAAAGTCCTACACGTAATCAGCAATCCAAGAAGGGTTTTATGCCAATGTCACATGGCAATTCATTAAGCAAGATACAGTGTCCTGCGATATCTGCTGAGCTTGAATGCATGGATAGGATTCCATATGCGACGGCAATTGGATCTATCATGTATGCCATGATACATACTTGTTTTGATGTTGCTTTAATGCTAAGCAAGACAAGTAAAGACCAGTCAAATCCAGCAAAGAATCACTGGATTGCCGTAAAGAATATTCTGAAGTATTTGAGGAATACTTAGGATAAGTTCTTGATTTACGGAGAAAGTGAGGTGCTACAAGTCGATAGAGTCTGAAAGGCAAGTTTCCAATAGACAAAGATAATTCCTGGTCACAGTCCGGCTATATCTTGTGTCTAACTGGCGGTGCAAGGCACTGTTGCTGACTCCATGACTTAAGCTGAACATTTCGCAGCTTGAGAAGCGGCGAAAGAGGTTGTTTGGATAGAAGAGTTCATCACTGAACTTGATGTGATTCACAGCATAGATGAGGCTAGCTGCACATCAGAGGTCCAAACACCTTGCGGATAGGTATAACCTATTCCTTGAGATAAATGACAGAGGTGTTAAGTAGATAAGCAAGTTTCATCGAATGAGAACGTTGCTAATCTATTAACGAAGCCACTCCTTATGCCTAAGCACGAGTCGCGGACTGTAGCTGTAGGATGAGTGAAATTAAGATGTAGTCTTAATTTCAGTGGGAGTTTGTAAAGGGCTTTACTTAGTTGTTTTGAAAGGTTCATGTAAACATAATATTTTATGTTTATGAAATCTAATGATTTCTGGATTATTTTAACTGTGATATAAATAATCGTTCCAAAATGATTCATGTCATTATATATGGGCCATCGAAGTACATGAGTAGACTTGATCCTGAAACCCCATATTTAACGAAATGACATAAATCATAGTGTCCATAGTCGAAGGTTGTTGAAATTGGAACACCAACAACCACTTGAGACTAGATTGTGTTGAGACTTATGACCAAGTTTCGAGGGGTCATAGATGCGCGGCATCAAAGTCGACACATAGGTATATGTAGGGGAGCATATGACCGGACATGGCCCGCTGATGAGAACTCTACAAGATATTAATATCTGTGTCATGAGAGGTTCTCATATACGACTATAGAGTATAGTCCTTAGACCTGAGTTCGCATGCATGTGGCTGCACATGGAGTAATGCGCTTTGATCATTGTCTAACGCTGTTTCGTAACTGGGAGCTATAAGGACCTTGGTTGGGTGTATTATGAAGTATGTAGTTCATAGTGATGGAACAAGATGGGATTTGTCCCTGCCGTTTAACGGAGGTAATATCTCTAGGCCAATCGGAGATTTGATAGCTGGTAAGAGAATGGCCATTCCCAAACGGACTTGCCCAAGTCGTTTGCATTGTCAGTATCAAATCTGGTCCGATAAACATGGTCTGGCTATATAAGGATGACACGCATCTTGCCTTATGCCAGATCGAGATATTAAGACAAAAGGACTAGGGAATGTAGGATTCCAGTACAATCGGAAGATTGTTGGGAATGTCCTTTGTAGGATTCCAGTACAAGTGGGAGATTGTTGGGAATGTCCTGAAATCTACCGTACTATCTCTAGAAAGTATGATAAATGTCGAGATCAGACATAAGTCATAAATACTGGGTGATCATGATGACTTGCTAGAGTCCGCTCTTGATCTATAAGTTTAGGACTTATTACCAGTATTGTATGATCCCAAAGGGTCACACACCATAGCTAACGGGAAAGTTAACATGGAATGAATACGGTAAGATGCAAGGCATTTACTGTATTTGTGCAGAGAGTTGGGCCGTTAGTTTAATCACTTGGGCCCATATCGAGACAAATGACTTGTGTCGATCGACACAAGTGTATGTGTCGGTCGACACAGTTGCGAAACCGAGACATCGGTTTAGGTTTATGACAGAGTCGATATTTATATGAGTCGTCTTATAATTTCGACTCTAACAGTCTGCGACCTAAAAACCTGAGCCGTCTCTCTTCTCTCTCTGATCAATCCATTGCTTTGGTCTAGCAACCATCCCGGCTTGTAAGAGTGTGGATACTGAAGGAGGAACATGCATCTGATCTGTTCTAGCTGATCTCATCATTACCATCCATCAATCCGCTGCAATCTGAAAGGTAATGATCAGGTTTGGTTTTGTGATTCGTTCTGCAAGAACCTAGATCTGAGTTATATGTGCTAGGTTGCAATCTGTTAATTGAACCATGAACACACATATAATCCTACACTAAGGATCGTTTAGAAGCCAAGAGTGATGAGAATAGAAGGAGCCTTGAGGAGAAGCCCCCTGATCAAGCATCAATTCACTCCACAAAGATGAATATCAAGAACACTAAGTGTGTTCCTCATCTAAGTCACTCTTTCCCTAAGTTTGTTTACAAAGATTCAAATGCTGAACTAATGAGATCATTAGAACTGAAAGGAAATGATATCTTTACTGCTCTTTACATGAAACCTAAACCAGTAAAAGGACTAGCTACAACTAGGACAGAAGGTTTAACAAGTTTAAAATTTTTCAAAGAACCCATAATGTACTTGTTTCTTGCCCAAAGTGTTGAGATAATTGCAGGTCGCGAAAGAGCAGATGGAAATGTGGTTTCTCTAGAAAAGAACTTGCTACCAACTCAAGTAGCTAAGACATCCAAGATGAGTAGAACTGAGGTCACCAAGGGAGTGACAAGTAGTTATCATCTCAAGGAGAGAAACAACATTCTATGAAAGAGCACAGGAGTAATTCTATCATAGCTACTCAAAGGAGAACCACCTGATGCACCATACACCATTAAGCCACCAAGCTTCCAAGGTAAGACCCTAAACTCATAAAATAGAATGAAAGCTAACTTGATTTCTCTTGGTGCAGGTTATACAGTTTCGAGGTAGAAACTTTTTCAAGAGGAAGAGTATGATGAGGACATCAAGTCATCATCAACCAAGGAGCATGGAGAGAACATAAATCACCCAACTAAGGAGAAGCAGTTTGAGTGGACCAGAGACATAGGTGCATGTATTGGAGAATATCTTCCCAACCAGGAAGATTTAAACCACAAAGAAACCTATTCTAGAATTTCAGCTCATCGGGGAGTCACGGAGAAGAGGAATTGGTTCAAAATCTTTCCACATGAAAACGTTATTCAAGTTACAACTGGCCAGACTTCAAAGGAATCCTCTAGAGACCAATAGACACTAAGTATGCATATCAAACCAGGATGATCCAAGTTGCAAACCACTTGTTATGGAGACTCAAACCATCAGAGACATACATCCAATTGAAATTGGTATAAAATCAATTATGGTTTAAAAGTTATTCAAGTTCTAAACCAACTGATTCCCGACTTGCCTTATTTGGAGACTCACAAGTTTGGTCAGCATCAAACTCATATTGGGCGACCTGGAGAGGGATTATAACAATACTGCAGTGTTTTGGGAGTCCACTTACATCATCCATAAGCTATAAACCACGTCATATGGTGCACCCAAACACATTTGATCATACAAAACCAAAGGAGACCAAACTTGCTATTTTTGGAGCCAAATGCAATCAAACTCAACCAGCTCCTTCCTTATCATTGCTGCTGAGTTTTGGATGCTTTCTTCATGGACCCAGATGTCCCAAAGCATCATGGATTCATGCCACAACTTTCAAGGCTCAAATACTTTCCATTTCAGCAAAGATTGCATCATTTAAGCCCAACAACTACATTTCTTTCAAAATCAAGCAAGAATTCATCCAAGCTCAACAAGGTAAGTATTTCAATTATTATTATTATGTCTAATGGGTTTATTTTCTTGGGTTTTCTTTGTAATTTCGAAATTAGAGTCTATGTTTCTTTTAATTGAGTCATTAGTCCTAGAATCAAGCATTTCCTTATTTTTTAATATGTTTCAGAGACCCCTTGAAGGGCATAGCTGTTTGGACTCTATATAAAGTCCCCACTCACATCAGTGTATTTTTTACCCAAGAATCAATAAAGAAAACCCTTTCGCTTAAGCAAATTTCGTGAGTTCTATTCTGAATACATCTTGAGAGTGAGTGAGAAGCTGCTCTTGTTTCTGTCTTATCAAGCATCTGTCATAAAAGTTGTGGCGACTGTGAGATCCGGGATTCACACTAAGAATTTGTATTCGTGGATTTGGACTTTAGGATATAGAAATGGTATAGTTAACTATGAATCAAATACTTTATTGAGATTGATCGTCGAGATAGAACAAACACAATCGAAAAGAGAGTGCAAAGTATGATGCTCGAGCTATCTAGTCGAAGTGTTCTAAGTTAGGGTTGGAATGTCTTGAATGAGTCGCCACTTCTCATTTAAATAGTCTCGACTCTGATCTCTCTGTTCTGATATTTCGGCCTCTCCTTCGTAACGATCCCCGTGATCCTCGCGGATCAGTTGAAATGGAAAAGACCGAGTCGCTCTATCTCCACATCGTCTCCTGCGGAGCTCGAGCTCGATCGCCTCTTACTTCGGCATCACTTGGGCCTCGTCAAAGCGTCATTCGTTTTGGGCCCAACGATCGAATCGGCTCATCTCTTCGTCTTTGATCCTGGAACGGGCTCACAGATACGGGCCTTTGTCTTGTTTGTTAATGGGCCGGATTTCCTAGAGGGAAATCCAGTACCAACAATAGCCCCCCAGCCCATTGGTTTCGAGAAGTTGGGGTTAATGGGCGGTGGACGTTTTCAGGAAGATGCGCGCGTGTCTCGGGCGGCGAAAATCTAATGATTACTCTCGCCCCATCCGTAGATCTTGTTTTAATCGGGTGGCCAAGATTGGGCGCGTGGGTTGGATCAGCCTGTTCGTGGCGCGTCTGTTACCACGGCGGATGTGACTCAATTGTTAACCATTCGCTCCTGCCTTTAGATCTTGCATCGACGATCGAGATCGCAGGGAACTGAAGGATCCTAACTGTCTCAATTTTTTTCGTAATTATTTACAAATTTCGAATTGAGCGGTTGGGATTGTGGGATGCGAAAGATCCCACGGATCTCGAGCACGAGATAGTTTAAAAGGGGAAGTTACCTAGCACGATTCCCATTACTGCTCGCACTACAAATCGTCAAGGTAACTTCTTCTCCCTCATTATATCCCTTTGTTTTTATGTTTGCCTCTCGCTCTTATTCCTTTTGTCGTTACTCCGAGACTTTCTCCTCTAGAGATTTCGTCTTTCTTCTTTTCTCAAAAGAAATTTCCGATACACCGAACTATCATGGTTCGAAAGAGTACGGCCAGGGCAAGTTCAACTGTGGCGGCGGGACCGGGCGGTCCTCATCCACCGTCCAGTCTGACTGTCGACCAAATACGGAAGTTGCGGGTGAAGTGCCGGATCCCGCCGGAGGTGGAGATACTTATCCCATCACCGGAAATGTCCCCGGAAACTGTCGTCTAGGGTCATTGATGTGCTTCTTATACCTATTTCGATAAATGCGGATTGTTTTTTCCAATCCCTCGCATTATCTCATGGGTTTTGGCTCAGCTCCAGCTGGCCTTTCACCAGATGACTCCGAATTTCGTTCGGTATGTCATCGGGCTCGGGGTCAGAGCCATCGAGGAGGGCATCGACTTCGGGGTCGAGGAGTTGATGAGGGTTTGTTCGGTAAAACACAACACTCATTTTCCCGGGACGTACTACCTCTCTCCTCACCATGGGAAGATCCTTGATGAGATCCCGACGAGGGATGTGTGGAAGAGTAAATACTTTTACTTCAGGATCAATCATCACTCGGTCGAGGATTTTGATTATTCGGTTATCCCGACAAGATGGGCAGCTAGCGTTGGTTAGCTTATAGGGTTTACTAGTTTATCTGGTTGACATCGAGCTGTTTGCTAATAACCTTTTTTGGTTTCTTTGCAGAGGCTTCTGAGTCATTACCTTTGAACCCAAATACATCGAGTTTGATAGCTCGCCTTCGGAGAGGAGATATCCACTGGTCTAACTTTACGGACCAGAGAATTCGAGCTGCCTTAGGTCTTGTGTCCCGACAACCTCCTTTATACCAACCTCGTCTTTCGCGAGACGGATCACGCTTCCCTTCTCGGCCCACTTCGACTCGAATCGTTCAGGTTCCGCTTCAGATTATCGAGCGGGCTGGAGAGAGTAAGTATTTTGGCTAGTCCGTACAAGGATTTTTTCGCCGTATGCCTTTTCGTTTGCCGGGCTGACTCGAGTCTGTTTTGTCTACAGATCGATCTGTTTCGGACGACAGTTCTACCGCAAGCACCCCTTCTCTTGGAAAGATGTCGCGAAGATCTAGCAGTCGTCGGAACGGGAAGGATCCCATTGATATAGCAAAGAAAATGAAGGCCGGCGATTTGAGCAACGCCCTTCTTTTTGCCATGGGCGAGGGGCCTACTCCTCCTCCTTCGATCCCTCCTCCTAACCCTGTTCAGGTTTCTCTCCCCGAAGTCGCAGGGTCCGGAGAGGCAAACGTGGGGGTGGAGAATTTACCTCCTCTTTCGGCCGGTCAGGAACTAATTTAGATCCCGTCTGGAGAGCCTGCTTTGCGCAGCTTCTGGTCGAATGGTTTGAGGGGATCAAACGGTCGGAGCCGGGGCGGTCCTCCTCCTCTAGCGGCGAAGCGTCAAAGAACTGACGCGGAGGTGAGCTCGAGGAGATCGAACCAGAGTGTTGAGGCGAGACCTGCTTCTTCCAGGTCTTTCAACTGGCACTTCAGGCACCAGAAGGAATGTCCGATTGCGGATGACCCGAAGGGTGTGGCTTATCTGCTGAGGTATTTTAAGCCCGCATGTGTTCAGCTCCCGGCTGTCGGGGATATGGCTCTCGGTAAAGCTTATACCGAGATGATGGCGGCTTCTGGGAAGGTAACAATTTCCTTCCTTCGCTTTTTGATACATTTTATGCTTAATTCTTGTTTTTCTCGTAGGCCTTGGAGGCTGCGAACAGGTTTTTGGCTAGAGACGAGCGAGAGCTTCGGGAGATACCGCATGCGAGTGAGCTCGATACCGTCGAGAAGACGGTTAGCGACCTGAGAGCGCAGTTGCAGGGGGCCTTGGCTCGAGAGGAGGAGCTACGGAAAAAGGCGGGGGACCTGGATGCGCAGTTGCAGGGTGCCTTGGCTCAGGTTTCGGTCGCGGAGGAGGCGAGTCGAACCGCCATTAAGGCAGGTCGGGTTGCGGATGTGCGGGCTGCGCAATGTCAGGACGATCTGGACAAGGCTCTCGCCGACCGAGAGTTTGACGTCAAGGTGGCGGCCCATGAGGCGAGGAAGGGGCTGAACGGTGAATACCTCAGGATCCTCGAGGGAATCGCGGCGAAGGAGAGCCAAAGGAAAGTCGCCGTGAGCGCCGAGATGAGGCTTCAGGAGGCTTTGGCCAATATCGCGCTTATCGCCGAGTTCGCTTCTGGCGAACTTGATCTGACCAAGGAGGTGATGGACTTGGCCGAGAAGAAAAGATTGGCCACGGTGGACTTCAGTATCAGCAAGCTTAATTTGCCGGTGATGTCGGACGATTCCGTGATCTTGGCGCGCCCTTTAAACCAGGCAGCCGCTTGTCTTGATCAGTACGGATCGAACCTTCCGACCGGAGTTAGCTCGCGAGTTAGGGACGAGGTCGAGGGTCGGCTTGAGGAGGACATGGCGATTGATGATCAGATGGAGGATCAAGACGAAGCTTCCTCTCCTTCCAAGAAGTTCTAGTCCTCTTTTTATTCGTTGCTGCCCTAGAGGGCTTTTAATTTGTCTCCAGACTTTTGTTGCCCAAGGGGGCTTTTCTTTTTGTTTTTGGTGTTGCCCTTAGTGGGCTTTTGTTCGAACTTGAGGACATCGTGTCCTCTCTCTCTTTTTTTTATGAATTGCTTTCGAATCTTTCATGCCTTAACATAGACTTTACTGATTTGACGCTTCGGCATAGAGTTTGGCCGTTATGGCAACTTGAACCTCTTCGGAGGGACGAAAAATAACTTGTCATGAATTGCCTTGGGGAGTTCTTTACGAACTTTTAAGTCGATTATACGCAAGGTACTCTTTCGTAGTGTAAGATTCGAGCTTATAGCTGGATACTTTCGAAATTGTTGAATATAAGGAATACTAAGTATATAGGAACGAATCGAAGTAGACTTACAAAGGTTGTTTGCTTGAATAACTGTCTCGACTTCGTTGTCTTTTGCTTGGAGGGAGGGGGTAGCCCCCCAATCCTTTTAATCCGTATAAGGTTTAGAAGAATTAAAGGTTTTGGAAGGATCGCTCTGGATCTCTTTCTTTGGGACAATCATTTCAGTTCGTTCGAATTGGGAGGACCGTTTTGGGTCGCTTGTTTTGGGACGATCATTTCAGCTCGTTCGATTTGGAAGGACCATTTCGGGTCGCTTGTTTTGGGACGATCATTTCAGCTCGTTCGATTTGGAAGGACCATTTTAGGTCGCTTTGTTTGAAGGGATAATTTCATATCACTTGGTTTTGGGGGAGGCCGTTCGAGGTCTCTCGGAAGGGATAATTTCATATCGCTTTTTTGTGGAGGGATAATTTCATATCGCTTTTTTTTAGAGATAATTTCATATCTCTTTTTGAGAATGTTATGGTGAGGTATTTCGCAATGGCTCTAACTTTTACGGGAGAAAGAGGCATTGGATTGAGAGACTTATTTTGATTTCACAAAGATAAGCTAGTATGACTTCGTCGGAAGTTGTTGAGCTCGGTAAGAGCTTTGTGTTTGGGGGGTTGCTGCGCTCGAAGTCGAGCTGCCTACGTACCCTTTTAAGGGGATCAAGCCATTTCGTAGTTCGATTATGTTGTCGTACTCCTAGTGGAAGTACTTTTTGAGGTTGATGATGTTCCAAGGTCGTAGTTCAGGTTTCTGGGTTTCCATCGACTTGAGTCGGTAGACCCCGTCCTTTACAACGTCGGTGACCTGGTAAGGACCTTCCCACTTTGCTCCTAACTTCCCAGCGTGTTCTTCCTTTTTATGGTCGAACACTTTCCGTAAGACAAGCTCTCCTACTTGAAACCTTCGAGTTTTGATCTTTGAATCGTAGTAACGAGCTGCGGCTTGTTGGTAGTTCTGGATTCGAGCTAGTGCGAGGTTCCTCCTTTCGTCGACGAGATCGAGCACGTCAGTTATCATCTTGTTATTGAGTTCCTCTTGTCGTGGGCATTCTTCTTTGCGGATGCTTGACACAAGGATTTCGGCTGGTACTACCGCCTCGATCCCGTAAGCCAGCGAGAAGGGAGTCTCGCCGGTGGATTTGCGGGGGGTAGTCCGGTAGGCCCATAGTACGGCTGGGAGCTCGTCGCTCCAGCTCGTTTTGCACTCATTGAGTCTTTTCTTGAGGCTATTCATGATTGCCTTGTTAGCCGCTTCCGCCAACCCATTCCCTTGGGGATAGCGTGGCGTTGAGTAAGTCAGCTTTATGTTCCACGTTCTGCAGAACTCCTTGAAGGCGTTTGATATGAACTGGGAACTGTTATCAGTGACGATCTCCTGGGGTAGTCCGTGCATGCAAACGATGTTTCGCCAGACGAACTCCTTAACGTGAACGTCTTTGACCTTGTGGTACAACTCGGCTTCAATCCATTTGGTGAAGTAGTCTGTCATTACCAATAAGTGTGTGGCTTTCTTTTTGCCGGATGCGACTAAGGGCCCCACGATGTCCATTCCCCATCGCATGAATGGGTATGGCGATGAGATAGAGGAGAGTTTCTCCGATGCTTGGTGGATAATCGGGGCGTGCTTTTGGCACTTGTCGCATTTGTTGGAGAAGGACTCGCATTCGGTGGCCATTGTTGGCCAGAAATAGCCTTGCCTTTTGATTCGTACGGCCAGGGCTCGTCCTCCGGAATGGCTTCCGCAGGATCCGTCATGGGCCTGCGTGATCACGGCTAGGGCTTGCCTTTTGTTGAGGCATTTGAGGTAAGGTCCAGAGAGACTCCTTTTAAAGAGCTCTCCTTGTGTGACGCAGTACCTTGCACTTTGTACTTTGAGTTTCCGTGCCTCCCATTTGTCGTCCGGAACTTCGCCATTTGTAATGTATCAAATGATCGGAGTTCTCCAATCTTCGTCATTGTCATGCTCAGGTCCTTGACTGGTGGATGCGGCTTGGATTGGTCCGTCGGGGACGTTCGCGACGTACACGGCATTCCTCGGGTCAGGATCATCATCAATTTCGATGATGTCGTGACTGGTATTGCCGAGACATTTTTTGTGCTTGACATCGTCCTTTATGGCATGCTCGTCCTCTTTCAAGGACAGAGCTTTTAGGGCTATGTCGATGCTTGGTTTCTTGATCCCCTCGACCGGTATGATCCTTTTAAGGTTAGGATCTGATGTCGATGCTAATGCGGCTAGGGCATCGGCTGCGGTGTTTTCCCCCCACGGGATCCGTGTTAGATCAAAGAATTCGATCTGATCGGTGAGCGTATGAACTACCTATAGGTATGCTTCCATGCGCTCGTCCTTGGCCTCGTAGTCGCCGTGATATTGGCTCGTGACCAATTGGAGTCGCTGAACGCGTCTACTTCTCGGGCTCCTATTGCTATTGCTAGTCTGAGCCTGGCTATTAACGCTTCATATTCTGCTTTGTTATTTGATGCGGCGAAGCCCAGTCTGAAAGACTGTTCTAATACTTCGCCGGTGGGGGAGACCAGTTTTACTCCGACTCCAGATCCTTGCCTTGAGGAAGCTCCGTCAACGTAGAGTTTCCATTTTTTGGCGGAGGTCGGGTCAAGTTCGACGGTTGGTGGGAGCTCGATTATAAAATCTGCAAGTACTTGCGCTTTTAGGCACGTCCGAGCTTTATATTCTATGTCATACTCGCTAAGTTCGATAGCCCATTTGACCAGTCGACCGGACTGGCTTGGACTGTGAAGGATGGTTCTCAGTGGCTGAGAGGTCATTACTATGATCGAGTGCGATTGAAAGTATGGTCGGAGTTTCGGAGCCGATGTCACTAGCGCTAGGGCGAGTTTTCCATGGCGGGGTATCTGGTTTCAGCGTCGAATAAGGTCTTACTGATGTAATACACCGGCCGTTGTTCGTTCTGTTTTTCGCGAACCAGGACTCCACTTACCGCTGCCGTCGAGACAGCTAGGTAGAGGTAGGGGGTTCCCCTTCTACTGGTTTCGCCAGTATGGGTGGTTCGCTTAGGTAAGCTTTGAGCTGAGTGAACGCTTCTTCGCACTTTTCGTCCCAGAGGAACTTTTTGTTCGCTTTGAGAAAGTGATAGAAGGGCATACATTTATCAGTCGACCTCGAGATGAAACGGTTCAGAGCAGCTATTTTGCCAGTCAGGCGCTGGACTTCTCGCGATCTGTTTGGGGTTCGCTTCGATCCCTCTTTCGGTTACTAGGTAACCTAGGAATTCTCCTGAGGGGACCCCGAAGGTACACTTTGCTGGGTTGAGTTTCATCCCGTATTTATTGAGAATGATAAAGCATTCTTTCAGTTGTGGGATGTGATCCTCATACCTGGAAGATTTGACCAGCATATCGTCGATGTAGACTTCCATAGTTTTGCCTAGGAGTCCTGAAAACATCTTGTTGACGAGGCGTTGGTAAGTCAATCCTGCGTTTTTTAGTCCGAAGGGCATGACTTTATAGCAGTACGTGCCTCGATCAGTTATGAACGAAGTCTTTTCTTGGTCCTCGGGGTTCATTAATATTTGATTGTACCCCGAGAAAGCGTCCATGAAGGATAGCAGCTGGTGTCCGGCGGTGGCTTCGACCAGCCGGTCGATGTGTGGGAGTGGGAAGCTGTCCTTCGGACATGCTTTGTTGAGATCCGTGAAATCTACTCAGACTCTCCACTTCCCGTTCTTCTACTTAACCACTACAGGGTTCGCAAGCCAGTCGGGGTATTTGACCTCTCTGATCGATCCGATTTTTAATAATCGATCGACCTCATCATTGACGGCTTGAGCTCGTTCCGGACCTAGTTTTCGACGTTTCTGTCTTACCGGTTTGTAGGTTGGGTCGACATTCAGCTCGTGGCTGGTAACGTCGATGTTGATCCCTCTCATGTCTGCTGAAGACCAGGCAAAGGAGTCGACGTTTTGTTTGAGGAAAGAGACCAGTTCGTTTTTGACCGGTTCTGATAGGTCGATTCCAATGCCAACGAGTCTTTCGGGATGAGCATCGTCTATGCAAACTTGGGTCGCGAGGTCCTTTAGAGGTCATATTTGACTCGGGTCATTCGACCTTTTGGTCTGCATGGTGGCGAGCTCGTCCTCTTTCTGTAATTGCTACGCAGGGGATTTTTCAATCTGTTTGTATCCATTCATGTAGCAATGGCGGGAAATCTTTTGACTTCCGTACACGGTTTTTACCCCTTTAGGAGTTGGGAATTTTACGCATTGATGGTAGGTCGATGGTACCGCTTTCATGTTGTATATCCATGGTCGACCTAGAATAGCGTTATACGGAGCTGGACGATCCACTATGACGAACTCTGTCATTCTTCGGACTCCTCCAGCTATCACCGGGGCGAAGACGGAGCCCATCGAGTACGTTGTTTCGCCAGCGAACCCTACTAGTGGTGTCTTTTCTTCCACGACCTCGGAGTCGTTGAAGTCCATCTTTTTGAATGCATCGTAAAAGAGGACATCTACAGAACTTCATGTGTCGATCATTATCCTTGAGAGTTCGACATCTCCCACTACTAGACAAACGAGGAGAGCGTCGTCGTGTGGTTTGTCGAGATTGCTTGTCTCGCTCTCGTGGAAAGTGATCTCGTGGTCTGGACCTATCATTGGCATTTTCCCCCCTTTGCCAGTTTCGACTCTTCTTTGAAGAGCTTTGATTGAATTGACCGAGTCTCGGCAAAACTTGGAGCCACCGAAGATGAAGTCGATTCGTTTAGGGGGTATAGTCCGTACCCCCCCCCCCCCCCGCAGAGATGAGGGAGATTGATTCGTGAGCGTAAACTCTTAATGGTAGCCGGAGGTGGGGATAACGCCGAACCTTTCGGGGTGCCGCTCAGGCTGAGCTCACCGAGAATAAACTCAACTCGCTTCCGCGACCCCTGAGGAAGTGTTTTGGGAGATTCCGGCTCCTTTGTCCGTTCTCGTTTATTTTGAGAAGACCTCCTCGACTTCGGAGTCTCGTTTGCTTTCGGACTCTCGCTTTTGAGCCTCGACTTTAGCTCGAGTATAGCAGTCTTCGGTCGAGTGTCCTCTTTTGTTGTGAAATTCACAAAATTTTTCCTTGTCGAACTCGAATTTCTTCAAGCTCTTCGGGCTCTCGACCGCATTGACGTTCCCTGATTTACGGGAATCCTTTTTCGAGTTCGAGTTCTGCGAGCTCGAAGGGTTCTTTTCTTTTCGGTGCTTTTCTCTGAGGGTCGTGGTTTCGTCCTCGAGGCGAGCGAAGGCCGATGCGCGATGAAGGGTGGCGTCGAGTGTTTGAGGTTCGCGGACTGTTATTTCCTCGCGGAATCTAGTTGAATACCTCAGTCCACGTCGCAGTGCTTCCATAGCTACTTCGTCTCGTGGGTTTGCGATTTTGGATTTTATTTCCTTAAATCGGTCGGTGTACGAGCGAAGCGATTCGTCGGGTTTTTGGGAGACGCCAAACAGAGCTGCCTCAGTAGTCTTTTCCTCGATAAAGACGGAGTATTGTTTGAGGAAAGCCGTCATGAACTGGGTGAAATTGTCGATGGACCTTTCTTCCAGTCCGGCAAACCATTCTAGGGCGGAGCCCGATAGGTTTTCGGCGAAGAGCCTGCAGAAAGCCGGCTCTCTCTCCTCGTCGGTAAGGTAAACCCTTGCCATCGCTAGTCGGAATGCCCTGATATGGGCTTTGGGGTCCGACTTCCCAGAGAATTCCGGAAATTTAGTTTTCTTGATTTCTCGGATTCTTGCGAAGGCGATCCGGTCTGTGAACGGCGTTTGTCGCGTTTCTTCGATCACTCGATCGATGTCGGGCACCGCGTTTGTCGCCATGTAAACTTTGGAGCTCAGACTGACGAATTGAGCCTTAGCTTGTTCAATATACTGTCTAAGCATGTCGTGGTCGTCGCCCGTCGTAGGCGCGAACTGGGCTCGTGCCTGATTTGGCTCAAGTCCGGGGAAAGCGGGGTCGAGGAGATCGATTGCTGGAAACGATCTCGTCTGGTCGACCTGCGGCGTTCGGAACTGTACCGTATTTTACCCGTTAACGGGTCCTGAGCTCGAGGCGAAAGCAGAGCCTCCTAGTTGCCTCGGCCGGATATTCGAACTACTCGGGAAAGGTGGTGGCCCGGGTAATGGTCGACTTCCCGATCGGTTGGATCTGTGATCGTTGAATTTGAACCGAATGGGGTTGGAGTCGCGATGGGCGTCATTATAGGGCGAAAGCCACTATTCGACGTACTGGCGAAATTCCCCGACGTTCCCGGTGGAGTTACCACCTGGGAGAAGTCCAAGCGTGTACACGGTGGGGGACTTATAGGGGTTTGTGGATCGTGTGTTGATCTACCCCCTGGTTTTGGCTAGCGAGCTCTTCAAGACGGGCGTTAATACGCCTTTCCTGTTCATCGAGCTGCGCGGCCAGAGAACGGTTTGCGATCTCTTGGGCCCTTGCGCTTGCCTCATTATTTCTCGTCCGATCTACCTAGGCTTAACATCGAACGGATTTCAGCAAGATCGTTTGGCCCTTTTCTCTGTGGAGCAGAAGGCAGTGGCGAATTGGGTCTGGTTGTTCCAGATCCGCCTCCTGAGGTGGGAATCGAATCGTTTCTCATCCACACCCAGTTTCTGCTCGGATCGTTAGTTCCTGACAAAACATTTGTCGGAGTCTTACTTGTCGCGATTGTTTGGGCGACTGAGCTGGCCGGTGCCGAGGTCGCGGAGACTGAGGCAGAGCTCGTCAACACGCCATCGGTCTGACCCATGATTCTTACTTTGGTGGTGTTCTGAGGAACGTTGTCGACCGTTTGAGGGTGGTCAACCGGTGGTGTGGCGCTGGGAGAGCCAGATTGGTCGGGATTCATCTCGATCTTTCGGATCTAAGATCTGATTCTTAAGACAGGAAAAACTATAGATAGTCCCCACAGTCGGCGCCAAATGTGAGATCCGGGATTCACACTAAGAATTTGTATTCATGGATTTGGACTTTAGGATATAGAAATTGTATAGTTTCCTATGAATCAAAGACTTTATTGAGATTGATCGTCGAGATAGAACAAACACAATCGAAAAGAGAGTACAAAGTATGATGCTCGAGCTATCTAGTTGAAGTGTTCTAAGTTAGGGTTGGAATGTCTTGAATGAGTCGCCACTTCTTTTTTAAATAGTCTCGACTCTGATCTCTCTGTTCCGATATTTCGGCCTCTCCTTCGTAACTGTAACGCCCCTTTCCCATTCTCCGCTGACCGTCGAGCTGACCGGTCAACAATCAAACAAGAACATGACCGATCGAACCCGAGCAAGTCGAATGGGAAAAGTTCGCCACAGGACGAAGCCAAAGTTAGTTTGGTTTGAGAAAAAGGCTCGCACCAATCTATCCTCGACTCCGCTATCCTCATATCCATAGTACAAGCAGTACCACTTGCACTACTTCGATGAGTTGTGTCGGTTCGGACTTAAACCTCATATCAGGGAAACAATTTCATTTCTGAGTAATCAACATTGAGTACAACGTTTAATAGAATTTTCACAAACAATCGTCAATTCAAATATACACAGAAATCAACACACGAAATAACAATAACGCCGAACCGAGAAAACACTCAAAAATCACGAATCAAATCCCGTCACAAGCCATCCCGAAACTACACCGAGAACCTCCCGCGTCCGTCGCTGCTAAACCTGAAAAACACAAAAGAGTATAATGAGCGATCTAAGATCACCCAGTGAATCGGCTCCCCACTAATGGCTTCTAATCTATCTAAGTCTACAAATTCCCGCCCCAAAACCCAAAATAACAATCAGCAGGAAAAATAGTCGATCACGCACTACCATGTCGTGATAAACCCAAACATACACAATCAATGCCAGAGATAAAGTGAATTAAGGGAAATCGAAGGCACTGCGGCACATGTCCTCGATTGGACTCGATCTATCTATCGCGCAACGAAAGAAAGAATAAACAACAATGGGCCCTACGAACTCGGTAACTTCCACGGGTTTACATCGTCACCTATATGGTAACTAACCCACGACTCCTAAACGTGTACACAAGGTCCCACGAGTAGGACACCGTTCTCTGTCCATCGATACGCGGTGACTCGGACTACCCCTAGATAGCCAGAGTTTCCATGTGATTCGGCCCTAGGAAATGACCCCGTATTCTCCGAATCACACACCTACCGGCGTCACCCGATAGGTTAACACCATAACCGGAATCACCATGATCCGGTTAGGTAAAACCCGAGGATCCAATCGGGTCGGAAGTACCAGAACGTAAACAAAACCTAGGCTTGCGGAATCTAACGCACCCTAGCGTCCTAGTGCAGAAATATAAACACGCAGACTCGCTGGGACTCTAGCACAGATCACGCAATCAATATCAATAATAAATCTCCAACCATTCCGCAAGCCACTACGCTACCACCGCTCTGACTAGGTAAGATACCTAGTCAGCACCACTAACTTACCCGGTCCCGTGACCGGAGTAAGTGTCCGCAATAACTGCTCGGCCCAACACCGAGCAGTCTAACAAACCTGCACACAAAGCTCACAATAACAGCAATACAATCACACAATCACAATCAATCACACAATCACATAATCACACAATCACACACAAGCAGGTTTATTAGGGTTTCTAAGTCTTTTAATCCATTATCATCCGCTACCTTGGGTTAGCGGATTGCTAACCCGTAGACGGCTTACCAACTCACCACATTCCTTATTTAACCCATTTTAGATATCTTTTATTAACTCCTCGATCCGTCGGTTTAGAGTTAGTAAACTTACTAACTCCCCGACGTCTCATTATTAATTAACGCTATTAAACCTAAACCCCAACCCCGTTATAATATTCTATACGTTTGTTTAGGTTCAACCATATTTTAATGTCGTCTTAATTTCCGTATATAGATTCATTAATTATCGTTCTTAATACATATATAGATGCATATACGGTCCTAAACAACGGTCTATATGAATGCATCACCCAATCGATACTAACAACCTAGCGGCACACAATTGATTTACCATTTAATTCTTTTAACCTAGCGTGCTTATCTGATCCTAACCGGTTTATCATTAACGTCCAATTAATTATTGATTACTAATTAGGTTAAGTAACGGGTATGCAATCCTAGCACTACGGTTTATCAATTTATGGTCTATATGAATCTATGAGTTTGTGAGCCGACTCACAGTGAGATAGGCGCGGAAATGGCGGCTCTGACACGGTATGAATCCCGAGACCCCCGAACTGGAACCCTAACCTCCCGAATGCACGAACTCGAACTTGACCCGCACTTGACCTTGGTGATTCCGAACCTCCGGATAACCCTCATATGATGGCTACTACAACCGTCTATCCTATTTCTAAATAAAAGAAATCCGGTTTATCGGGAAGATTATTACGTCGGAAAAATTCCTTTCCGAAGAATATTCTTTAGAATATTCCGACGTATTAATATTCCTTTCCCCATCTTTCTTCTATTTTTCTCACTCTCTCTCCTCCTTTTCTCTCTCTCCTCCCTCCGGCTTCTTCTTCTTCCCCGGCTCCTCCTCCTCTTCCTTCTTCTTGCCGCCTCCTTCTTCTTCTTCTTCCTACCTTCTCCCTCTCTTCTTTCTCTCTTCTTCACTACTCTTGTTGAGAAGTGTTTTTGGTGTGAAGAAAAGTGAGGGGTGGAGGCCTCCTTTTATAGCTAAAGTGAAGAGATCTCCACCTTCCACTTGTCACCTCTTCTTCTCCATCTTAAGCCACTACCTCTCCACCAAAAACCATCCACAAACAATGAATTTGATCATCCACCATCCACTTGTAGCCTCCTCCATGCAGCCCTTGGATTGATGACAACACATATTTGGAGATTCATGCACCTAAGAAGCTTCTATTTCTTGGGCTCAAATTTCGTGGCCCATGCTTCATACTGAGCTGTATTTAGGTCCAATATGGTCTTGGTAAACTGTCCCAAATACCCTGACTCAAGCCCAAGCCTCAAGGAATTTATTTTGAATTTTTAAGTCTTAATAACCCATTACGGACTCAACATTCATAACTTGATCTAGACATCAAATCTTGCTGAATACTTTTAACCATATCTTATTCATCTTCTAATGTAGCTTCGGTCAAAATTTCATAATTTTTGGTGGACTTTAGAGGGTCTTCTTTCTTGCCCGAACAATGTATCAGTTTCACAGAAAAACCGGCTTTACGTTGAATATTTTAAAAAATCCTTTAGCTGCTTCTACAAATCTACCAACTCTTATTTTCAGATTCTAGAAGATCTTAGATGAATTTAGAAATTTGAATCGCCTCAAACGGACACCCGTAGCTCCCGTTATGGATTTTACAAGTTTTATCGGTTATATCGGTTTCCTTTCCCGATAGTCCGTAAAACTCGTTTAATCTTCGTTTCTTCCACGTCTGGTCTTCTAAATGTTCTTTTGGACAAAAATAAGAACACTTGGCCCGTCTCCACTTCCAGATCGCATTTTGGTAAACTTACCAAAATGCCCTTCATCTTCTGAAAATTACGAAAATGCCCTCCGTTGACTTCTCTGCTGCCCGTTGACTATTTCTTGGAACAGGATATTAAATTCTTCCCCACTTACAGGAATTCGGTCCCCGAATTCTCCGTTACTAAAAACTTCGAGTCGGAAACTGAACTCTGTAAGTCGCCACTCTGGAACAGATTCCACTGCTCTGATGCTCGAACGATGAACCAACTGAACTGGACTCCCGATACTTATTGACCTCTGAAACACCGTCTTGAACAAACCCAAAATACTGACGCCTTGAACACTCCACACTGAGAACTTGGATCACGATCACTCCTGGTTCCTCACCTCATTGCTTCACTGACTTTAATCTGGATTCTTGAAATCACTGATCCTGACTGAACTGCTCCACTCGAGTTTCTGATTCTATATGCGCCAACTAATGATCGTCTTGAATCGACACTTTTGACTTCCCCACTTTGCTTCGACCTCCGTGAATGGCACAACACCGACTCTCCCTCCACTCTCGGTACTTGTTTCATCTTTACTGCTCTCGCTCCCCATCGGTATTATGGTAATATCGATGTTCCTCCTCCCAACTGAACCGCCATACTTATGTACACCTCGAAATTTCTTGATCACTGAACTCCACGCTTCATGGATTCATCTGTGCCGATCAATGCTCCAGGCTTCCTTGATCTCACAATAATAACTCGCCCTCCATTCCCATTGCTTAACTTGTTTCTAATGAGTACCGCCTCGAGTGACTTTCTTCCTTCCAACTAACCGCCATACTCATGCACTCCTCGACCCTCCTCAATCACTGATACCCACTCTGGTGATGAAACTCCACTGACTCACTTGCAGGTTCAGGTTAAACTGCTTCTTGTAACACCATCTTGTTTCTAGGGTTCGGGTTCGGTCTCGGATTCACATCGCGTCGCCATTCCGTCCTACATTCAATACAACAACTCACTGAAACAATTAGTTTCATCCCGATCCATCCTCGATATCACTTTCCCATAGAAAAATGGTTACTTAATCACGTATCCGATGGTTACCCGTGATTAAATAACAATACTCTATAAGTCCGCTCCCTCGTGAATTGTCAGTTAAACACAACCGTCCCCCAAGTCGGCTCAACTCGAAGTAAAATAAAAATAAAAATCAACACTTTACATTTTTTTTTTAACAAAACCGAAGAAAAGCGATCAACCCCTAATCAAAATTCCGAACAACTATCAAACCAACGATCTCTAAAACCAAAACAATCAGTCTACTAAAACAACGCATGCTAACACTACGCAATCTACCGCACAAGAAAATCAATCAATCAATCAATCAAGCAACCGGAAGAGAAAAACAAGCAATCACCACACAATCACGCAATCTAATGATCGGTCGGATGCGTCGTCGGTCCGGGTTCCGGTCATGATGAACGGTCGTCAGTTCCGCTCATCATTTAATTTCACGTAGTAATCTACTTGCTTTCATAACCATCTCAATCCGGCAAATAGGTACTACGCTACTCAAAACGATCAGCGGAACACTCTGCATCCACCACATACATAAAACGATATATCGTACACAATAAGGTTTTCAGTACATGGTTATGATCAGAGTCCACACATAAGACCGTCATCACATCCAAAAACCCATACGACGCCGCTGTACATCAGAAAAGTCAAAGACGACACGCAAAGTCGCCTATCCGCCGATCTATCTATAATACAAAAAGAAGTTAGTGCCCCAATTACCTGGCCTAACTACTCCTATCCCAACCTAACGCCTCCAGCAAGACCGAAATGCCCAACACCACTGGCAAAACGGCTCGCTGAAGTATCCGCTGGCAGGTGCGCCGGAAGGGTGTGGCGAGTGTGTGTCTCGAGATGGTGCTCCAACATGCTGTGGCTCAGCTATCGGACAGAGATAAGCATCGTGACCTGCGCGGCCACACATCTGACAAACTGGAACGGACGCTGGGCGTACTCCACGGTAACATACGGACGCATGATGATCATAATCTCCACACAACTGATAAGTCCTCATTGGATCGGGTCTGGACAACGAAACAACCGGTACTGCACAACGGGCGGCTGACTGGGCTCGGAATCTCTGCGGCTGGGTCCCGCTCGATAGTCCTCTGGTACTGGTACTCGGTACGGCTCTCCACCGGAAGTATACTCACCTGATCTGATGGTAGGGCAAGTCAGTGCTCCATGGCCCTCGTGATCACAGAGCGGACAGTCGTCTGGTCCGGGCAATGGATGGTATGGTCTCGAAGACGCGGGTCTACTGCTCGGGGATACCAATGTAAATTAACTCATACACTCCACATTCGTTGCACGTCCTGTACTCTGGTATTGCTGACGGCGAGACTGACTGGTCCCTGCTGACTCATGACGCTCAACTGTAACTGCTCCGCGCGCACACACACACATCTCCACTCCTTCCAGGACACACTGCTGCACGACTGCAATCACAACTCAAAGATAAGTTAGTTCAAATCATACAAAAATGCTACTCCCCATCCCAACCCCGGGTTTAACGGACGCGGCTCGGTTTCCTAATGGATGCTTGTGTGACACATTTGACTCGATAAAACACGGAAAACACTCAGAAATGAAATGTTTCGAAACCCATGCAGAACCATGCTCTGATACCACCTTTCTGTAACGCCCCTTTCCCATTCTCCGCTGACCGTCGAGCTGACCGGTCAACAATCAAACAAGAACATGACCGATCGAACCCGAGCAAGTCGAATGGGAAAAGTTCGCCACAGGACGAAGCCAAAGTTAGTTTGGTTTGAGAAAAAGGCTCGCACCAATCTATCCTCGACTCCGCTATCCTCATATCCATAGTACAAGCGGTACCACTTGCACTACTTCGATGAGTTGTGTCGGTTCGGACTTAAACCTCATATCAGGGAAACAATTTCATTTCTGAGTAATCAACATTGAGTACAACGTTTAATAGAATTTTCACAAACAATCGTCAATTCAAATATACAAAGAAATCAACACACGAAATAACAATAACGCCGAACCGAGAAAACACTCAAAAATCACGAATTAAATCCCGTCACAAGCCATCCCGAAACTACACCGAGAACCTCCCGCGTCCGTCGCTGCTAAACCTGAAAAACACAAAAAGAGTATAATGAGCGATCTAAGATCACCCAGTGAATCGGCTCCCCACTAATGGCTTCTAATCTATCTAAGTCTACAAATTCCCGCCCCAAAACCCAAAATAACAATCAGCAGGAAAAATAGTCGATCACGCACTACCATGTCGTGATAAACCCAAACATACACAATCAATGCCAGAGATAAAGTGAATTAAGGGAAATCGAAGGCACTGCGGCACATGTCCTCGATTGGACTCGATCTATCTATCGCGCAACGAAAGAAAGAATAAACAACAATGGGCCCTACGAACTCGGTAACTTCCACGGGTTTACATCGTCACCTATATGGTAACTAACCCACGACTCCTAAACGTGTACACAAGGTCCCACGAGTAGGACACCGTTCTCTGTCCATCGATACGCGGTGACTCGGACTACCCCTAGATAGCCAGAGTTTCCATGTGATTCGGCCCTAGGACATGACCCCGTATTCTCCGAATCACACACCTACCGGCGTCACCCGATAGGTTAACACCATAACCGGAATCACCATGATCCGGTTAGGTAAAACCCGAGGATCCAATCGGGTCGGAAGTACCAGAACGTAAACAAAACCTAGGCTTGCGGAATCTAACGCACCCTAGCGTCCTAGTGCAGAAATATAAACACGCAGACTCGCTGGGACTCTAGCACAGATCACGCAATCAATATCAATAATAAATCTCCAACCATTCCGCAAGCCACTACGCTACCACCGCTCTGACTAGGTAAGATACCTAGTCAGCACCACTAACTTACCCGGTCCCGTGACCGGAGTAAGTGTCCGCAATAACTGCTCGGCCCAACACCGAGCAGTCTAACAAACCTGCACACAAAGCTCACAATAACAGCAATACAATCACACAATCACAATCAATCACACAATCACATAATCACACAATCACACACAAGCAGGTTTATTAGGGTTTCTAAGTCTTTTAATCCATTATCATCCGATACCTTGGATTAGCGGATTGCTAACCCGTAGACGGCTTACCAACTCACCACATTCCTTATTTAACCCATTTTAGATATCTTTTATTAACTCCTCGATCCGTCGGTTTAGAGTTAGTAAACTTACTAACTCCCCGACGTCTCATTATTAATTAACTTTATTCATTACTCAATCCCGCTATTAAACCTAAACCCCAACCCCGTTATAATATTCTATACGTTTGTTTAGGTTCAACCATATTTTAATGTCGTCTTAATTTCCGTATATAGATTCATTAATTATCGTTCTTAATACATATATAGATGCATATACGGTCCTAAACAACGGTCTATATGAATGCATCACCCAATCGATACTAACAACCTAGCGGCACACAATTGGAACCCGAGACCCCCGAACTGGCGGCTCTGACACGGTATGAATCCCGAGACCCCCGAACTGGAACCCTAACCTCCCGAATGCACGAACTCGAACTTGACCCGCACTTGACCTTGGTGATTCCGAACCTCCGGATAACCCTCATATGATGGCTACTACAACCGTCTATCCTATTTCTAAATAAAAGAAATCCGGTTTATCTAGAAGATTATTACGTCGGAAAAATTCCTTTCCGAAGAATATTCTTTAGAATATTCCGACGTATTAATATTCCTTTCCCCATCTTTCTTCTATTTTTCTCACTCTCTCTCCTCCTTTTCTCTCTCTCCTCCCTCCGGCTTCTTCTTCTTCTCCCGGCTCCTCCTCCTCTTCCTTCTTCTTGCCGCCTCCTTCTTCTTCTTCTTCCTCCCTTCTCCCTCTCTTCTTTCTCTCTTCTTCACTACTCTTGTTGAGAAGTGTTTTTGGTGTGAAGAAAAGTGAGGGGGTGGAGGCCTCCTTTTATAGCTAAAGTGAAGAGATCTCCACCTTCCACTTGTCACCTCTTCTTCTCCATATTAAGCCACGACCTCTCCACCAAAAACCATCCACAAACAATGAATTTGATCATCCACCATCCACTTGTAGCCTCCTCCATGCAGCCCTTGGATTGATGACAACACATCTTTGGAGATTCATGCACCTAAGAAGCTTCTATTTCTTGGGCTCAAATTTCGTGGCCCATGCTTCATACTGAGCTGTATTTAGGTCCAATATGGTCTTGGTAAACTTTCCCAAATACCCTGACTCAAGCCCAAGCCTCAAGGAATTTATTTTGAATTTTTAAGTCTTAATAACCCATTACGGACTCAACATTCATAACTTGATCTAGACATCAAATCTTTCTGAATCCTTTTAACCATATCTTATTCATCTTCTAATGTAGCTTCGGTCAAAATTTCATAATTTTTGGTGGACTTTAGAGGGTCTTCTTTCTTGCCCGAGCGATGTATCAGTTTCTCGGAAAAACCGGCTTTACGTTGAATATTTTAAAAAATCTTTTATCTACTTCTACAAATCCACCAACTCTCATTTTAAGATTCTAGAAGATCTTAGATGAATTTATAAATTTGAATCGCCTCAAACGGACACCCGTAGCTCCCGTTTTGGTTTTTACAAGTTTTATCGGTTCTATCGGTTTCCTTTCCCGATAGTCCGTAAAACTCGTTTAATCTTCGTTTCTTCCACGTCTGGTCTTCTAAATGTTCTTTTGGACAAAAATAAAAATACTTGGCCCGTCTCCACTTCCAGATCGCATTTTGGTAAAATTACCAAAATGCCCTTCATCTTCTGAAAATTACGAAAATGCCCTCCGTTGATTTCTCTGCAGCCCGTTGACTATTTCTTGGAACAGGATATTACAGTAACGATCCCCGTGATCCTCGCGGATCAGTTGAACTGGAAAAGACCGAGTCGCTCTATCTCCACGTCGTCTCCTGCCGAGATCGAGCTCGATCGCCTCTTACTTCGGCATCGCTTGGGCCTCGTCAAAGTGTCATTCGTTTTGGGCCCAACGATCGAATCGGCTCATCTCTTCGTCTTTGATCCTGGAACGGGCTCATAGATACGGGCCTTTTAGTTGTTTGTTAATGGGCCGGATTTCCTAGAGGGAAATCCAGTACCAACATCGACCATCAATCCATCTTCATCCACCCCTTGATTTTTTTCTGAGAGAGTTACACAACCAACAGAACAAACCCATCCAACTCTATTCATTCCATTCATCTCTGTCAAGTAAGAGAGCTATAAAGCCAGTGCTTTTTCCTCCATCAACCTATCAATCTAGTCTCATCGTTGGGGCTACATCACACTCCAACCTCTTAGCATTCTGACATTGTCCATGTTGACGAGTTTTTAGACTCTGAGGTGAATCTCTTTGTTTATTTTCTATGGTATGTCCCAGTCTGATCCTATTCTTCTTGCCATAGGACGGTGCCATACTTTTCGTAGGACCAAATCTCCTTTGAAGAAACATTAACTATGATCATTTTCCGATGGGATCGGTAGCTTCTTTCTGATTCATTTGCCCATCGATCGTGTTCGTCGTTTTGAGGATAGTTCTGAGCGGACCATCCTTGACTTCCCAAAATCAGTCCTGGCTCCACTCGACATCATGAACTTATGGCAGAGATGATATGTTGACGGAACGACTCTCATGGAATTTATCCACGGGGTTCCTACGATAGTACTGTAGATCACTGGACGGTCAAATACTGAATATTCGAAAATTTTAGTGATCCCTCTGGTTTCACTAACAACTTAATCGTTCCGAGAGTTATTGTTGCATCTTCAGCGAAGCCTGCTAACAGTGTAAGGGAAGGTGATACTTCGTTCAAGCTTATGTTCATCATCCTCAAAGTATTGCTGAAGATTGTGTCAATGAACTTCCTGTGTCGGCTAAGATTCTTGTTATGCTACAATCTTTGATGATTAGTTCGATGACGAGAGTGTTTTGCACGGCCGATCAATTCATGCAATCCAAATTTCCTCGAATGTTATTGCGTTGTTTGGGATCTGGTAGGGCGCTGACGATTCGGTGCTTCTCCTTGCTTGTCTCTTGTAATTGTTGAGCCTCCATGGTTGTCTCAGATAAGCAAGAGAGAGGGCACCATGTTGATATATCATGGTTTTCTAGGTTTTTCACCATGATATAGGTCTATATATAGAGTCATTAACCTTGTATTTTGAGTCTATCGAGTCTTTTACAGGTTAGCACACGAATGGAGCAAAGCTAAGAGTTTTGGGACGTTTCTAAATCATTCTGCAAGAAGTCAAAGTTGGAGCCAAATGTGAAGACTATGATCGACCGACATTCATGATTAGTGTCGGTCGACACTGAAGCCCAACATCACCTATTCGAGGATTGAATTCATCTTATGAAGAATTGCGTAGAAGCCCAGAAATTTTCAGTATTTCTAATTTAGCCCCAAATGTGTTTAGACTGTTAGTTAGGTTTTTGAAAGTTTATTCTCTTATATTTTGTTCTTGCTTTTGGCTTTTGGAGACTTGAGGAGATTATTGCTATTGAGACTGATCTGGTACTATGTAGCCTTTAAGAGAAGGATTTCAAACCCCGTTATCTATATTTATTCGGTCTTTTGTTTTTCTATTCAATATGTGTGTCTAACTGATATAATGTCTTAGTAGTTTAGGGATTCTTATAGGGTTTTCCTGCTTTGTTAGATCTTTGAATAGTTAGGATTCTAAATCAATATGTTCATCACCTAAGTCGAGTTTAAAGCTAAATTATCGACTGATCACCTAGAGCTTAGACTTAGGTTAATAATTTGGCACGAGAGTGTGAACTATAATCTGATAAACTTAGTGTGAGCAATTTGAATAAATACAAAGAGATTTGGTTTTAGGAGAATTGTGAACTAAAGAAATTGCTATTAATGCTTGTCTAGAACTCTAAGATTGCAAAGAGATGTGAATCGTTAGGTTTCTAGACATAGAGAACAATTGCAGCGAGAGTTGAATTGTTTGACATTTTTGATTCTAATTCTTGAACATGTGCTTAATCTGAATCCTGATTAGTTAAATGTCTGACATTGCATGATTTCCTGAGAACTTTCTAAGTCTAGCGCTTTTCACACATCGAAAAACACTCTTTTAATTACCTGATGTTTACTACTTACAATCTATTCTTCTTAGCTTAATTCAATTAGATATAATCAATCGAGTTAAATTTGAGTCTCTGTGGATTTGATATCCTAGATATTACAATTTAGACACTGTACACTTGTAGTTAGAACTAGGGATAAGATTTTAATTATCAAGTTTTTGGCACCGTTGTCAGGAGTTTCATATTAGAATTTAGACTAAGTTGTTTTCTTTTTAGTTACTTACATCTCTCTGTCTTGTTTGTCTTTATTGCTGCAGGAATCCGCGACCAGGACTACTTAACGTCGACCGACACCTCATTAGTGTCGATCGACACTCGACTCGGAACCAAGTTTTGAGTTCAGTGTATGCCTAATCATCACACCAGAAGAAACCCCGACAAGGAGCTTTTGAATCTCAGGAATCAGTAGCTTGCTAGACTTGAGAGAACGAACCGGAAAGTTCAAAAACCAGTGAAAATGTTGAATCCTAATGATGTTGTGTTTATTCAGAATGAAGTTGGTGTTTTGAGAGATTTACAGAACAATCATACAACGATCAAGGCCAGATGATTGATGGTGATGGTAATGTCATTGTTCAACCAGTGCAATAGCAGATTATACATGGAGGTAATGGACAAGGTGGAGGAGCAGAAGGAGCCAATGAACAAGCTAATGCCCCACCTGATGTGCCGGTTGGGAGGACTCTTGCTGATTATAACAGGCCTGCTGAGTTCTATGCTAACAGGTCTGCGATTGTACCTCCTCCCATCCAAAGGAGCCACTTTGAGCTCACTACAAGAAAACAGCGTTTTTGCGATTGGACCTTGCGACTATACTTGTAGTCGTAACATTTGGCCACTATTAGGGGACAATAATGCTATTATTTTGTGACAACGGATATATGGACGTGTATTAGTCGCTTATATATGACTAAAAATGATTGTCGCCGATTTAGTGATCGATTTACGACAGATTAATGACTATTGTCGAGACCGGAACCAATGGTCGCATGCTAGTCGGTGATATGGCGACTATTTTTGCGTCTGATGCTCAGAGTCATAGAACAATCGCGAATTGGTCATTACATGGGCGACTAATACGCTACTTCGTGTATAGTAGTAACCAAGTCGTTTATTTGTCGCTATTGATACGACTAATATTCAACTCACTATTTGTGTCGCAAAGTAGTCGGGTTTGAGTCGTATCATATAGTATTTTTGGATTTAGTAATAATAATATGAGATAGATTTTTTATACGTGCTAATAGTCTTAACAGATTATCAAAGTTAGTATATAGATATATTTTAATCATTATTAAATGATAATGACCCATGTATGCTTTTGTTTCATAACCTCTAATTATTATGCGTTAAATTTACTATAAGAAACTGATTGTTCATAATCTTCCCTGCTTAACGGAATACATTGATTTGTTCTTCAGGAGGGAACATGTTCTGATGAGAAAAGAAAAAAACAAAATAAAAAAGCGTAGAGGCATGTTCTTCTAACTTCTAAGCATGAAGAAAACGAATATCTCTACTTCAGTGGTACTTCCTACCTGCAATCACTTGTGTCTGGCCATCTGAATACGCATCACATAAGATCAAACTTTGACTAATTTCAGGAAAATATAATTGAATTCATTATTGCAGATTCGTTTCTCACCTTGGAGATGAGCCCCGTAATTTGCATGGCTATCAGCTTCAGAGTTGTATTCCGGCAAATGGAAATTAGCCAAACTCAAAAAATCTTAAGCATATACAAATCGAATGTTAAAAAAAAGAATATGTACAATACCCTGGGAATATGCTCGATATCGAATGACTTGAATTGTCTAGTAAAATTTTTTGCCTGATTATACAGCTCAGCCATTTTCAGGCTTGTGAGTTGCCATTCACCTCGCATCTGGTTAATGATAGTTAACAGAAAGTTTAAAGATAAAGATTCAAGAGAGAAAACATGTATTAGCTGTAAAGCAATTGACCTATTTAACAACAAGCTGAGAGTCTCCATAGGCCCTCACGTGTGTGTAACCTTTTTCTAAAGCAGACTCCAAACCACGAAGCAACCCATGAATAAAACCTCTATATTCGGCAGCGTTGTTTGTTGTATTGCCTAATCCTTCACGGTAGGAGGAGATGACAGTTCCATTTGAATCACGCAAAACAGCTCCTGAACCAGCTCTTCCAGGGTTTCCTTTTGAAGCTCCATCAAACTCAATGGTACAATATTTCTGAAAACATACATATTGTAATTTAAATAAGATGTAAACATTAATATCGAAGTTCGAACCTAGAGTATATCATGCTTCATAATCGATGGCACGAGCAGATCAACGAAATAAATTGATTCAATATATAAGAGAAGAATCAAAATCAGAAACGATGAATGGGGCGAAGCCGCAAAGAGGTTATTGCCTTTACCTTATCCATTTCTCTTGTCGTCTCTGTTTTCTCTGCAATAGGAGAGCCAAAATTCCGAGGTTATGATGGTTAGGATATTCGATGGCGGAAAGAGAGAGACTGTCTGAATTTTAGAGAGGCTATATGATGGTTAGGGCATTTCGACCGGTTATTGATAATTTACTGTGACATTTTGTTTAGGTACCGCGCTGATGCGCGGAGTTTCCAAAAAGGAAAAAAATTATAATTCGGCAGGCATACAAATTTTAATGCTTAATATAGTATTTTGGACTTAGAAAAATAATATGAGAGTTTGGTTATATTTTACCGGTTCGTAGTAGGTGTACCCGTTTCATGCGCATGCATTTATGACAATAAATGGGAGTGGCTAATTATGTCAACATAGTCAAAATTCAGCCATTTCTCCGTTTTCATTTGTAGAAACACAAAGAATTTGGAAATCTAGTTACATGGCGAGAGGCTGCAATAATTATAGCAACCATCAGGAGTGGATGTATAATAGGTTCGATGATGCCACAGACAATTTCTCCACAGCCTTCATAATGGGGGTGGCACAATTTATGGAACTTGCCAAAAACCAGCCTTTAGCTCTGAGCAATGGCGGTACGTTTCTCTGCCCTTATCGTTTCTGCAAGAACGAAAAACCGGGAACCAAGGAACCAGGAATTTGGAGTCATCTGTTTAGTTACGAATTTATGCCTCATTATTGTGTTTGGTATAAGCATGGAGAAGAAATCAGTTTGGATATAGGAACGAGTTATGTTGATCCGAATGGTCATAATAATGTTGAAGATCGGTATATGGATATGGTGAATGATGCATTTCATGGTTACACGAGTAATAGAGAGGTATATATATATTGGCATGTCTTATCTTTCGGTTTAATATATTCACATATACTATAATTTCTCAAATAATTTTTTGTTCAAATTAAAGTATGTTCGAAGAATATCTGTCCATAAAATATCCAGAAATCTCCGAAAAAGAGCTCTCCGCAAAAAGACCCGAAGAATATCGAAGCTGGGTGGAAACTTATGTATGTGTAAAATTATTTCTTACCCATATATTTATTTGAATTTATCTTCGCCAAACTCTATATTTGATATTTTCTTTCTATGTATTGCAGGTTACTTACTGGAAAAACACATATAAATTTCTTGTTTGGGTGCTAGAGAGGTTATTAGATAAATATTATTCCCAATTTGTCGGTTCCACCAGTTTCAACTATAAATTACAAAAATAAAAGACAATAAGTCTATCAAACAGAATGATAATATAGGAACTGAGTGGAATACTTTAAATACTGGTATTACAAGTCGAACTAAGAAAAATTATTATAGCCACACTAATTTCTTAAAAGACAAGTTCTTGTTTGATTGTTAACAATTCTGCTGATAACGGGAATTATTTTGGTGGATTGAATTCAGTGTTAGATATTGAGCAACAGCGAGGAATCCCTTTTGTAACGTCCACTTCCCGTTATCCGTTGACCGTCGAGCTGACCGGTCTACAATCAAACAAGAGAAGCCAAACCGCTATCTCGACTGCAGATTGAGTTGTCTTCTCCCAGCAAGGCCATCAATGAGATAGGAACTGTTATGAAATCAACACCTGAACTAACATTCTCCTAAAAATAAAGTAACCCAAAGGAATCGATCTCAAATAATCATCTCGTCGTCGAGTGTTTGCCGGTGAAAGACCATTTAGTTGTTTGACCTTGCAAGACTCGTAGGTAATTTTATTTTGAGGAGAATACTAGTTCTGATGTTGTTCATGCATGCCTCCTGAGGTCGACACAGAACCAAACAAAAGGAAAACAGAAGAACATGTCAGCATATTTAAGGAAGAACTTAAAATAAAAGATAGAAGATGAAGCGAGGAGGTTCTGTTAGAACTTTGAGGCGAAGGAGAGGAAAGATGTGAGGATGAGGGAGAATGATGAAAACAGGGGCTATATATTTACCCAGGGAAAGAACGAACGGTTATCGAACCAATCTTGATTTAAAGCGACACGACCTTCCAGTCGCGCCGAGCACATTCATTGGTGGAAGAAAAGGCGTCTTAAATGTCACCGCATAATTTTAAATATACAATCATGAAGACCAAAAATAAGTCCAAAAATGTTACTCTTGTTTATCTAAAAGGCTGTTAATTTTTCCCCTTTTCAAAAATGCAATAATTATTTCTGGTATATGTATTCAATTGCGACCTTTGTATAATATTAGTCATTTTATAAATCGAAATTTTAATTTCGAATTGTATTAGTATTCATTCTCATTTATTAACATTACAAATAGTAGTCGATTTCATAATCTTAGTCAAAGAAAGTTATTGACTTGTAGAGGCCTCTTAAAATTCACCGAATAATTTTTACTTTGGAGTATTAATCAATTTTTATTAAAATATGGCTATCAATAACCGTTATTAAATTGAAATATTAAACATGAAAGCATAATTGATACGGTTCAATAAGCATAATAAAACCGAAAGCATAATAAAACGTTAAGGGTTTCAAGTAACAGACACTAAAATTATTAATGAGATTTAGATAGGGACAACAACACTGCTACCGGCAGCATCGGTGTCAGTGGCCTCTAGCTGGAACCTGAGATCTTGAACCTCCTGAATTCTCGCATTGAACCTATAGTCCGATAAGCCTTCCACAGTCTCAACCCATGTCTCATCAGGTTCACCTATATAAAACAAGAACTTTAGCGAACTATCCTAAATTATTATATATAAACAAATTGAAAATGTTAAACGTCAGTTACTTTCATTCCGAACACTCCTCCACATCTTGAGCACCACGATCGTTTCTAAACCCTAAATCTTCAAGTATTCAGAGAAGAAGTCAACCGCGTATTTGCCATAAGCCACACACTTTAACTTATTCATCCTATTACGAATAAGAGAAGCAAATCAGAAGTATCCTGATCAATTGTTCTTATTATCGAAAAGTTTACACTTTTATCAATTGTTTTGGTCATTGTGTTTACTGCTACACTACCAAAAACATGCACTTACTGGGCGTCTCTGAGGTGGAACACTTCCCTTTTCCTTGCAGGGTTATCAGGATCGACTTCAAGGGGGCAGATGATAGAGACAATGCCCATGTGTCTAGTAAAGATATTTGTTGTTATTTAGAGATTCACGATTAGAGTCTCAAAAACATTGGATAGAAGGAAACTTTCGATAGTTTTTACCTGTAGGATCGTCTCTTTCTGTTTTTATGTCACTTATATTTAGGAAACTAACAAATTCCATGTGGTGCTTGCTGTCCAAATGGTCGATATGTTCAATCTCAGTGTCTTCCGTGACTTCAAGTCGGTGGCGAGACTTTGTTGGACAGAAACCTGGATCCGCTCGCACTACTCTAACTCCATATATCTCAATCCACATGCCTTCGTTTTTCTTAAGTCCATATAAGTTATTTACTTCGCCTGGATAAATGAACATTTCGATCTTGGCTCCCTGTACATGAGTGAATGCATAAAGATCAAAGAGTCAGAACCAATGCAGTCTTGAATGTTGGAAAATCAGTCAAATAATTTTCAGTTACTATCTGGTCGGCCAAGATGAAACTCCAATGTGGTCCATCTTCAAACACATAGTATGGGTAGAAGCGGAAAATCTTAACTCTGAAGCGCCAACCGGTTTCGGCTCTGTTAGGTTGTGTTTCTGCTATGTAGTTGTAATGGACCATTGTGCTTTGGTTCTGTTTCAGAGAAAATGATAGTGGAGAAAGGTTAATCATGAAGATTATTACGACGAAATAACTTCCCCTAACCAAACAAAGGACTTGAATTAAAGAAGGTTACAAGAAATGAGTGTTTTAATAATGTGCCTCGAGCGCCACTTCAAAACATGAAAGCATAATTGATACGGTTCGATAAGCATATTAAAACCGAAAGCATAATAAAACGTTAAGGGTTTCAAGTAACAGACACTAAAATTATTAATGAGATTTAGATAGGGACAACAACACTGCTACCGGCAGCATCGGTGTCAGTGGCCTCTAGCTGGAACCTGAGATCTTGAACCTCCTGAATTCTCGCATTGAACCTATAGTCCGATAAGCCTTCCACAGTCTCAACCCATGTCTCATCAGGTTCACCTATATAAAACAAGAACTTTAGCGAACTATCCTAAATTATTATATATAAACAAATTGAAAATGTTAAACGTCAGTTACTTTCATTCCGAACACTCCTCCACATCTTGAGCACCACGATCGTTTCTAAACCCTAAATCTTCAAGTATTCAGAGAAGAAGTCAACCGCGTATTTGCCATAAGCCACACACTTTAACTTATTCATCCTATTACGAATAAGAGAAGCAAATCAGAAGTATCCTGATCAATTGTTCTTATTATCGAAAAGTTTACACTTTTATCAATTGTTTTGGTCATTGTGTTTACTGCTACACTACCAAAAACATGCACTTACTGGGCGTCTCTGAGGTGGAACACTTCCCTTTTCCTTGCAGGGTTATCAGGATCGACTTCAAGGGGGCAGATGATAGAGACAATGCCCATGTGTCTAGTAAAGATATTTGTTGTTATTTAGAGATTCACGATTAGAGTCTCAAAAACATTGGATAGAAGGAAACTTTCGATAGTTTTTACCTGTAGGATCGTCTCTTTCTGTTTTTATGTCACTTATATTTAGGAAACTAACAAATTCCATGTGGTGCTTGCTGTCCAAATGGTCGATATGTTCAATCTCAGTGTCTTCCGTGACTTCAAGTCGGTGGCGAGACTTTGTTGGACAGAAACCTGGATCCGCTCGCACTACTCTAACTCCATATATCTCAATCCACATGCCTTCGTTTTTCTTAAGTCCATATAAGTTATTTACTTCGCCTGGATAAATGAACATTTCGATATTGGCTCCCTGTACATGAGTGAATGCATAAAGATCAAAGAGTCAGAACCAATGCAGTCTTGAATGTTGGAAAATCAGTCAAATAATTTTCAGTTACTATCTGGTCGGCCAAGATGAAACTCCAATGTGGTCCATCTTCAAACACATAGTATGGGTAGAAGCGGAAAATCTTAACTCTGAAGCGCCAACCGGTTTCGGCTCTGTTAGGTTGTGTTTCTGCTATGTAGTTGTAATGGACCATTGTGCTTTGGTTCTGTTTCAGAGAAAATGATAGTGGAGAAAGGTTAATCATGAAGATTATTACGACGAAATAACTTCCCCTAACCAAACAAAGGACTTGAATTAAAGAAGGTTACAAGAAATGAGTGTTTTAATAATGTGCCTCGAGCGCCACTTCAAAACATGAAAGCATAATTGATACGGTTCGATAAGCATATTAAAACCGAAAGCATAATAAAACGTTAAGGGTTTCAAGTAACAGACACTAAAATTATTAATGAGATTTAGATAGGGACAACAACACTGCTACCGGCAGCATCGGTGTCAGTGGCCTCTAGCTGGAACCTGAGATCTTGAACCTCCTGAATTCTCGCATTGAACCTATAGTCCGATAAGCCTTCCACAGTCTCAACCCATGTCTCATCAGGTTCACCTATATAAAACAAGAACTTTAGCGAACTATCCTAAATTATTATATATAAACAAATTGAAAATGTTAAACGTCAGTTACTTTCATTCCGAACACTCCTCCACATCTTGAGCACCACGATCGTTTCTAAACCCTAAATCTTCAAGTATTCAGAGAAGAAGTCAACCGCGTATTTGCCATAAGCCACACACTTTAACTTATTCATCCTATTACGAATAAGAGAAGCAAATCAGAAGTATCCTGATCAATTGTTCTTATTATCGAAAAGTTTACACTTTTATCAATTGTTTTGGTCATTGTGTTTACTGCTACACTACCAAAAACATGCACTTACTGGGCGTCTCTGAGGTGGAACACTTCCCTTTTCCTTGCAGGGTTATCAGGATCGACTTCAAGGGGGCAGATGATAGAGACAATGCCCATGTGTCTAGTAAAGATATTTGTTGTTATTTAGAGATTCACGATTAGAGTCTCAAAAACATTGGATAGAAGGAAACTTTCGATAGTTTTTACCTGTAGGATCGTCTCTTTCTGTTTTTATGTCACTTATATTTAGGAAACTAACAAATTCCACGTGGTGCTTGCTGTCCAAATGGTCGATATGTTCAATCTCAGTGTCTTCCGTGACTTCAAGTCGGTGGCGAGACTTTGTTGGACAGAAACCTGGATCCGCTCACACTACTCTAACTCCATATATCTCAATCCACATGCCTTCGTTTTTCTTAAGTCCAGATAAGTTATTTACTTCGCCTGGATAAATGAACATTTCGATCTTGGCTCCCTGTACATGAGTGAATGCATAAAGATCAAAGAGTCAGAACCAATGCAGTCTTGAATGTTGGAAAATCAGTCAAATAATTTTCAGTTACTATCTGGTCGGCCAAGATGAAACTCCAATGTGGTCCATCTTCAAACACATAGTATGGGTAGAAGCGGAAAATCTTAACTCTGAAGCGTTAACCGGTTTCGGCTCTGTTAGGTTGTGTTTCTGCTATGTAGTTGTAATGGACCATTGTGCTTTGGTTCTGTTTCAGAGAAAATGATAGTGGGAGAAAGGTTACTCATGAAGATTATTACGACGAAATAACTTCCCCTAACCAAACAAAGGACTTGAATTAAAGAAGGTTACAAGAAATGAGTGTTTTAATAATGTGCCTCGAGCGCCACTTCAAAACAGAGAGAGAGAGAGAGAGAGAGAGAGAGAGAGAGAGAGAGAGGAGAGAGAGAGAGAGAGAGGAGAGAGAGAGAGAGAGAGGAGAGAGAGAGAGAGAGAGAGAGAGAGAGAGAGAGAGAGAGAGAGAGAGAGAGAGAGAGAGAGATTCACATATATCTAGTTCGTATATACTCAAAAAACACATATATCTAGAAAGATTCACAATATCATAATCTAGTCTCTCTAGTATAAATTTTTCATTAGTTTTGACCATTAAACTTTTTTTAACTTAGGTATATATATATATATATATATCAATCTTAAGCTAAAAAAAATTAAAGAAGCACATTTCTCACTTCGAAATGCATTGATTGATTATATTTGGGAGTATCACGAAAATACGTTTGTTGAATAATTTTAGTTGTCTATTTAAGTGTAATTTGTTTGTTTCTCAAACTTCAAATTTGAGGTTTCAATATTCAAAACCTAAAAATTTTAGGTTTTACGTTTAGGTTGGAGATGCCCTACAATGAAACTGCATAATGAGGCTTTACGGTTCCTTTTTAAGGTATAGGGTTTTGTTCACTCCAAAAGAAACACTAAACCCTAAACCCTTAAAATATAAAGTTTCGTATGTGCTTAAACATTCTTTTCTGAAAGCTATTTCTTAAATCTTGCTGTGTACTATTTTTAATTTGTGTGTTACCAAAATTTCAAAACTATTTCAAACAATTTAAAACACAAATTTGCTTGCATAAAACTTGTTTTCAATCGTTCGTTATACTGTGAGAAAACATGTTCTTATTTTAATAATGTAAAATAGATTAGTTAAATTTTTAAAACAGAGTCAATAAAAAAGGATTATATTACGGCCACGTTACGCCTACTAGTGGGCGAAAATTGAAAATATTAGCCAAATAAATCCGGGAAATCTAAACCCAATTTTATAGCCCAAAACATTTCTATTACCCGCCTATACCCAAGAATTTTCAACAGAGTGCCGAGAATTCATCAAATATGTCAAACCCTGATTTTGTTTTGTTCTTCCCCTTTTGCAGATATCTCCTTCGAATCATCTCTCTAATCTCTCCACGAATCATCTCTCTATTCTCTCCCCGAAACATCTCTCTAATCTCCCCCATGAATCCTCTTCTATGTCCACCCATCTCAAATTGGTAAGAGATTCTTCAAATACCTTATTCTAAGCTTTCCATTTCATAGCTAACTTTGGCCGAAACCCTATCGACTCTCTCAAATTCTTCCTTGAATATCTCAATTACGAAACCCTCCGTGAATCGATGCCTACGGGTACAAGTAGCTATATTGTTAGGTTCCTTCTGCTTTGCTTTGCTTTTGAAACAGGACAGGCTCTGAATCTGAGTATTTGTTTACAGTTAATCTTGGTTTGCTTCTGGGTAAGTTGGTTGTTTTTTTAATGAGTGTTTGAGGAGTTATTGTCTGATGGTTAGGATCTTAATCTTATAGTTAGCACGCAATCGAAGACACCAATCTCTGCTTAACTCAATAATTTGTTCTGCTAAGTTGGAGTGTCTAAGCGCTTACAAGATAATTTTTGTATCATTTGAGACATGGCCGAACCATTCATAACTTTCTTCTGAAACATTTGTTGAGGAGACCTAACAACGACGCATGAAAGACATGGTTAGCATCACAAAGGACTGCAGAAGCACTGCAAAGAACTACGACCTCGTGAGATATCAATTGCGACCTCAGTTAAAGTCGATGTTTTCACAATTCATGTTTATAAAGTCATCTCACAATCTTTATTTAATTGTTTTTCTCTTACTGTCTATATTTGTCACATGCCACTAAGAAGGATGGACGAGTAAATCCTCATGGAGTCGAAAGCCTCACAGCTAATCTTTTAATTCTCAAGCACAAGCAGCTCATACACTTTTCAGCGCTGTCTCCCACCAAGAACAACTGACAGAAGCTCAAAGTAAGACAACAACACCATCTGATTCGTAGGTTACTTATCACTGTCTCTTACACTTGTTAATTTTTTGGTGTATGATTTGGCAACTACTAAGTGCTGGAGTTTGCGTTTGTAGGTCTTCTGTGTCTACATGTTACCAATTTTATTTTTGATGCAAGTGTTTCTTACGTTTGTTGTACCATTCAAATTACGGTATCATGAAAATGAAATTAATCCAAATTCTAAATTTTACAAAAAGACACTAAACGGTCGTCCATTATTCGCACTACACACAGAAACTAGTCGCTAAATATTTACCATCAACGAATCTAAATTTTCCAAATAGTCAATTAATAATCGTTATTATGTCATTACACCGTCGCCAAGTAGTCACCATCTCTTACGACTATGTTGTGACTATATTAGACAGTCAGATAGCAGTCGGCCAGACAGTACCATAATCGTATCTAGATGTTTCGTTTAGATGTTGCATAGTCGTTTAACATTCGACACTTAATAGCAAGATTTTTACAATAATCATATTTGGATTCTCCATTTAGTCGTCTTATAATCGGTAAATTAGTCAATAAATAGTCGCCAAAACGTCACCATAGTCTACGACTAAGTCGTGACTATACTACTCAGTCACATTACAGCCTTCACAAGTGGCGAGATCAATACCATAATCGTATATGGATGTTCATATTAGTCGCGGGATAGTAGTTAAAATGGTCGTTACCCAGTCGCTCCATAGTGGGTAATATTTACGACTAGTTTCTGACTATACAATACAGTCGCATATTATTCGCCCCATGGTCACCTGAGTTAACGACTATTTAATGACAATATTTCTCCGACCGTATCTGGAGGGACGCACAATTGTAACTACCGTAGTCGCAGTTTAGTCCCTATATCTTCCGATGAGGCTGTGTCTATTTTACGATTACCTATGTTGGTCGTATAAATAGTCGTAACTCGCCGACTAATAATCTGACTATGAGATTTAGCGACTATGGATTGACGACTACCATATTTAGTCGTATGTTTGTCATAAAACCCCGATTAACGACTATTCTGCGATTGAAAGTGCAGTCGTGGAAACACTGTTTTCTTGTAGTGGCTGAAGACTTTCTACAACACTCTATGGGACAGAACCTTTTTCATGGACATCCACATGAGCATCCCATGGACCATATTGAGAAGTTTAAGTCATTGGTTACAGGGATGAAGCACAATGGAGTAAGCTATGACTTCTTGCACTGTAAGCTTTTCAAACACTCTCATGGAGGAGAAGCAGCAAACTGGTTGAAGCAGATTCCACATGGGACTCTGACTACTTGGGATGCAGTTAACAGAATTCGTAAGACACTTCTATGATGATGCTCGATTGTATCAGCTAAGAGAGGAGCTTATACAGTTCAAGCAGGGACCTACAAAGCCTCATATGGACGAGGTAAGTTTTAAGATGTACCAGAGAGACTGCCCTCATTATGGTTTCTCTGAAGTTCAGCTCTTGGGAATTTTCTTCAGAGGTCTTGATATATGGTACCAGATGGCTTTGGCTGCTGATAGCAATGGCAATTTCAATACCAAATCTCCAGAGCAAGCTAAGGAGCTGATTGAGAACTTAGTGTATAGCAATAGCACCAAGATTGCTGATTTGGAGAGGAAGAAATCTGGTGGAAAGGTTGATAGCTCACAGATGGCAGAGATGAAGAAAAAGAACAAGAATAATGTCCACTTAACTCAGGATGTTGAGGTGTCTGATGTTGAGGAGTGTTGCGAGGAAGAGGATGTGAACTACATTGGAGGATCTGATTTCCAGGCAACCGATTTGGGAATCAGTAGGGTAAAATATTCTACACTGATAGTGGTCAGAAGAGTGCTTTCACAAGCAACCAAAACTATTCTAGATTTGGTCAGAAACCTGCTTTCGGAAGCCTTTTCAGCAGAACAACTCCAATCAAAGGACTTATGGATTTTCTTCCTACCAGACGTCTCCTGTACTTACACATGAGAGCAGATTGGAAGCTATGATGGAGAAACTACTTGAGGGATAGAAAAGACTACAATGGACTTCAACAAGAAGATAGATTCGCTTTACACTGATCTCAATGGGAAGTTTGAGTCAGCACACATGTGAAACAGCTGGATACTCAGGTTGCTCAGACTGCCGGAGCTGTTAAGAGGCAAGATGGATTCCTTCCTGGAAGGACTGATGCCAACCCTAAGCATCAGTGCAATGCCATAACATTAAGGAGTGGAACAAAGCTGCAAAATTTTCTCAAAAGCAGTTGAATGATAGGGAACTCGAGGAGTTAGAAGAATTGGAAGAAGAAGAAGATGTTATCGAAAGTACAGTGTCGGGTGACGCTGACCCTGAGTGTCGACCGACACTGACTCCTTCGAATTCTCATGACGAACAGAAATCGACCAGAGTCGATTATGTGGCCAACATCAAAGGGAAATCAGTCGATGTCAACCGACACCAATCCAACGTCGGTCGACATCATACTCGTACAGGGTGAGAAGCTATGAACACGACCCATGTTGGTGATGGAAAGGTTTATAAACCCAGAGTACCTTTCCCACGAAATCCGAAGACGTCAAAGTTCAAGAGATATGAAGCTAGATACAAAGCTTTGCTGAGAAAGCTCACTCTTCAAGTGCCATTGATGGATGCTGATAGGGTCTAAGTTTTAATCCTATTCTACTACAAGTGCACAGTTAAGTGATTTTAGTATATAGGGTATCGAATCCACAAAGACTCTGGTCTCGATAGAATAAGAACCGTAGAGATTAATACTAAGAAGAAAGCAGATGTGAAGTGAATTAAAGGCAAGGCAAGAAAATAAATCAGTAGCAAGATTGTTGTGAAAGCAGTTAACTAAAAGCGCTAAGTCTATGGAATTCTCAGGAAATCAGACAAGCACACAAGTTAATCAGTCAAGATCTAATTAAACACATTTCTAGAACTCAAATCACGGAATTAGAATTAACCAAATCTCTTTGCGAAAATCCTCTAAGTCTAAGTGCAGTAATCCAAATCTCTTTGCAATTACTAACAGATTAAACCAGCATTAATTTCAAGTTCGATATGTTCACAATTAAACTAAGCCAAATCTCTTTGCGAATAATTTAATTGCTCAACCTAAATAGTTCAGATTCTAAACCACACTCTCGTGCCATATTTAGCAACCCAAGATCTAGATTCTAATTGATTAGGTTAGAACTAGCATTAAACTCAATTTAGATCGAAGAACATTCTAATCATGTAAATCCTTAACTGAATTAAACAAGTCTAGCAAGTCATCAAATCCTTAATGAGAAACCCTAAACCTAACTATGAATCTACTCAGACATGATTAATGAAACAGAAATCATAGAATTAATAGATTGCATATAAGAAATTAAATAGATAAAGGGGTTCGAAATCTTCTCCAAAATAGATGAAGTACATGATTAGATCAGCCCCAAAATCTCTAAAAATCTCTTAGCTCTAAGTATGAAAGTGTATGTAAAATAAACAACAAAATCCTAATTATATAGGCATAATCTCGGCTGGGGATTCTTTGTAAATACTGGAAACTTCTGGGCCAAAGTGCAAAATCTTGAATCTTCATTAAACCGCCGTATTCGGCCCATCTCGCTAGTGTGTCGATCGACACCAAAGGTGTGTCGATCGATGCATGATCTCAAATCGGACAGTGAGCTCAATCTCTCGGCCAAGCACTCCAAAAATCTCCAAAATACTCCAATATCTCCAATTCCGCTCAAAACCTGATTAGACCTGTAAAAGACTCTAAAAGAACACAAAAGAACACTAAAACACAATTATATCATGGCATAAAACCGGTAAAAACCATGATATATCAACTCCCCCACACTTAGCCTTTGCTTGCCCTCAAGCAAAACATAGAACTAGAATGTAGTGAAGAGGTTTGAAAACTCTTCATAAACTCTTTTCATCCTAGAAGCAGCAACACTCAGATTCCCCTTAGTAAACCACATGAAAGAATCAACCTGCAGACATCAAGACCAACATATACTTCCCCCACACTTAGCAACTGTCCTGAGTAAACTCCACAATCACATTCACGCATTCAAATTCACCCTACTGACTTCTGCAAGTATTTAAGTGCGGTCTCACCTAAGGAGTATCGATCAGAGGCACATGGATTCTTACCTTATCAGCTCTAGACCACCATACTATCTTTCTCTAGTCCCTTTCTTCTCTTTTCCCTTCCTTAGCATTCTGATTTTTCCCCATTGGGTATCATTTTATTTTTTTTTATCAGTGCTCTTCCCGTTAAGGGGTGTACCTTGGACACATTCCATGGATGCACAGGATATGTGAGTTTTAGCTACCATTCCCATGACCACTTCGGAGTTACTAACTCATCCTCAGTTTATTATCTTTTTTTTTTATGGAAGGGGAGAAGGGAACTAGATAGGACAGGTTTACAGGCTATGTCAGAACTAACAAGGGAATCCGACACAAAGTATACCAAGCCCTTAGGTGAGAAATCTAAGTCAGTATTAAGGTGAAGTCAGTAAAAGGATCCTCTGATACCTGAAGCGATGTGGGTGTCCATAGTAGGTTGATCCATGTCTGGGTTTTCTAATAGTCAGAGATAATCTGCAGCTTCATCCCAATGGTTACTTAAGTTCCTGCAAGTGCTGCTAATCTTCTCAAAAATTCATTGTTCCTTACTTAAACAATTTTGACTCAATAAAATAAATTTTGAAAAATTTTAACTGACTCTAAGAAAACAAAAGAAAGAAGTTAGTAGAACCTCCCCCACACTTAAGACACACTGTCCCCAGTAGTGTCAAGCGAAGGATTGGCAAAAAGAAAAGAAAAATTTGTTTAAGGAATGGTTAAGTTCTGTCGGGTTTTACCTCTGTCGCTCAGGCATCGATCATTGCACTAGGTGCATCGACCGTTGCTAGGCGATTTTTCGTGTATGATCGATCGTTGCTCAGGACCGCAACGATCGCTGCAGTGCAATTTCGATCGTGTTGTGACGGTCGACACAATAGTGTGTCGATCGACGCACTGCGATTCGTCCGAGACCTGCAAGCAAAAACTCACCAAAACCAGAAACAAAACGTAAAATCCTACAAAAACAATAAAATTAAAATGCAAAAACGAAAACAGTGGGTTGCCTCCCACTCAGCGCTTGTTTAACGTCAATAGCTTGACGCTTCAACTGATTTAGGTAGAGGGTGCATTCACAGTGAATTCAATACCGTCCTTGCCAGTTAGAATGTCAACTCCATACGGACGCACCTCTTTGATTGTGAAAGGACCAGACCACCTTGATTTCAGCTTACCTGGAACCAAATGCAAACGAGAGTTATACAAAAGTACCTGATCATTAGGCTCAAACTGTCTGGAGACAATCTTCTTGTCATGATATGCCTTAGTCCTCTCCTTGTACAGCTTTGAGTTCTCATAAGCAAAATTTCTAATCTCATCCAACTCATTAAGCTGCACTAATCTCCTCTCTGCAGCAGACTTAAGATCAAAGTTCATCTGTTTTACAGCCCATGCTGCTTTGTGCTCAAGCTCTACTGGCAGATGACATGCTTTTCCATACAGCAGATGGAATGGAGTGGTCCCAAGTGGTGTCTTGAATGCTGTCCTGTAGGCCCATAATGCATCATCCAACTTTGCTGCCCAATCTTTCCTTGTCTTTCCAACTGTCTTCTCTAGGATCTCCTTAATCTGCCTGTTAGAAACCTCGACTTGTCCACTAGTCTGAGGGTGATAAGGAGTAGCGACTCGGTGATGAACTCCATGCTTCTTTAGCAGCTTCTCGAAGACCTTATTGATAAAATGAGATCCTCCATCACTAATCACTATACGAGGCACTCCAAATCTAGGGAATATTATGGTCTTAAACAGCTTAATGACCACCGAAGAATCATTTGTTGGACTAGCTATCGCTTCAACCCACTTAGACACATAGTCCACATCAACCAAGATGAACTTATTCCCATAAGATGAGGGAAAAGGACCCATGAAATCTATGCCACAACAATCGAAAACCTCAACTTCCAGAATGAAATTCTGAGGCATCTCATGCTTCTTGCTGATTTTCCCTCTCCTCTGATAAGCATCACACTGAGAGATGAAAGAATGAGTGTCTCTAAACATTGTAGGCCACCAGAAACCTGCTTGCAGAACTTTAGACACAGTCTTGAATGTAGTAAAATGTCCAGCATAATCTGATCCATGACAGTGGAAGAGGATGTCTGGAACTTCTGATTCAGCAACGCATCTCCTGTAGAGACCATCTGAGCAGTGCTTATAGAGATATGGCTCATCTCAGTAGTACCTTCTAAGCTCCCTAAAGAACTTTTTCTTTTCATAACCCTTTAAATCGTCTGGTTCAGTCTCAGCAGCGAGGTAATTAGCTATATCTGCATACCAGGGTCGATCAGTAGGTGCTACAGCAGAAATCTCAAAGTTGTAATTCCCAATTCTGATCCTGAAAGACTCTCGGTTTGCATCAGGTATGCATCGATCGTTGCGCGTAAATGTGTCGATCGTTGCTTCCCCGATACTTGTATCGACCGTTGCCAATGTGGCATCGATCGACACAGTGCGATTGTCCCGACAGTTCTGTAACTCTCTGCCCAAATCCATCTGAAAAATCGTACCAATCATGTTGACGTTTTCCTCAGGCAAATAATCATTTATGGGCACGTCTTCCTCAACCAGCATCCTTGAAAGATGATCAGCAACTCCATTCTCAACTCCCTTTTTGTCCCTCACTTCAATGTCAAACTCCTGAAGCAACAGAATCCATCTCAACAATCTTGGCTTAGCATCCTTCTTCTGCATCAGATACTTCAGGGCTGAATGATCAGTATGAACAATCACCTTGGAGCCAACAAGATAGGGTCGGAATTTCTCAAATGCAAAGACAACAACCAACAGCTCCTTTTCCGTGGTTGCATAGTTTCTCTGCGCATCATCTAGTGTCCTACTAGCATAATAGATAGCATGAAGCTTTCTATCCTTCTTCTGCCCCAGAACAGCTCCTACAGCATAGTCGCTTGCATCACACATAACCTCAAAAGGTAGATCCCAATCCGGTGGCTGAACTATTGGAGCACTCACTAATGCTTGCTTGATCTGTTCAAATGCAGTCTGACAGTCTGCATTGAACTCAAATTTGGTATCCTTACACAGCAAAGCAGTTAGTGGCCTAGCAATCTTACTGAAGTCTTTGATGAAACATATATAGAAGCCAGCATGTCCAAGAAAGCTTCTTATAGACTTAACAGAATCAGGCGCCTGAAGGTTTGTCATTACCTCAATCTTAGCGCGGTCCACTTCGATCCCTGCTTCAGACACTTTATGCCCAAGAACAATACCATCTCTGACCATGAAGTGGCATTTTTCCCAGTTAAGGACCAAGTGCTTCTCTTCGCATCTAGTCAGAACCTTGCACAGATTATCTAAGCAATCATTATAAGATGATCCATAGACTGAGAAGTCATCCAGGAATACCTCCATAAAGTCCTCAATCATATCAGTGAATATGGACATCATGCATCTCTGGAAGGTGGCAGGAGCATTACAGAGTCCAAAAGGCATCCTACGGTAAGCAAATGTGTCATATGGACAAGTGAAAGTGGTCTTTCCCTGATCTTCTGGGTGGATAGGAATCTGAGAGAAACCTGAGTATCCATCGAGGAAGCAATAGTAAGGATGATTGGCTAACCTCTCCAGCATCTGATCAATGAAAGGCAAGGGAAAGTGATCCTTTCTGGTTGCAGCATTCAGCTTCCTGTAGTCTATGCACATCCTGTGACCCGTCACAGTCCTAGTAGGGATCAGCTCATTCTTCTCATTCTTCACAACTGTAACTCCGCCCTTCTTAGGCACTACATGGACTCGACTTACCCAATCACTGTCTGAAATAGGATAGATGATCCCAGCATCAAGGAGTTTCATAATCTCCTTCTTAACTACTTCCTGCAGATTAGGATTAAGCCTTCTCTGATGCTCAACAGATGTCTTAGACTCATCCTCAAGATGTATCTGATGCATGCAAAGCTCTGGTGAGATACCTGAAATGTCATCAAGAGAATAGCCAAGAGCTTTGCGATGCTTGCGCAGCTTGCTTAGCAGTAAGGTGAGCTCTGCGTTGTTCAAACTAGCATTAACAATCACTGGATAAGTTGAATTTGGTCCAAGAAACGCGTACCTTAGCCCGGATGGAAGTTGTTTCAGCTCTATTTTCGGAGCCTTTTCCTCGGCCCAGTCCCTGTCGACTTGCAACGACCGATGCTTGGTTTGTGTCGATCGTTGCATCGTCGCGTCAGACACTTCCACCTTCATCGCCACCTCAACTGAATCCATCAGACTTGCATAGCACATTGCTGGCTCGTCCTGTAGGTACTCCAGCTCCAATATAGAGCTCAGTAAAGCTCTTTCTAGTGGATCTTCAGCATGTGACTTGTGAAAGTATTTTGTCGCCAAATCACCTAGTGTGTCAACATAGAAGGTCTGTCCGTCGATGGTTGGTCTCTTTGCCAGCTTGTCCATATCAAAACTCATCTTCAGATCACCCACATTCAGCACTATTCTACCTCCTTGACAGTCAATCATCGCACCAGCTGTAGCTAAGAAAGGCCTGCCTAAAATATGTGGATCCTTTGGTTCCTCTCCATACTGCAGAACCACAAAGTCAGTAGGAATCACGCATTGGCCAATCATTATGGGCACATCCTCCAACAATCCTTCGGGAATCCGGATTGTTCTATCTGCCAAAACCAGTGATATCCTAGTGGGTATAAAGTCAGTCATCCCGAGCCTCTTAGCAACTGATAAAGGCATAAGATTCACACTGGAACCAAGATCACATAGAGACCTTTCGAATCTCTCCCTGTAGATGGCACAATCTAGTACAAAGCTTCCTGGATCTTTTAGCTTCTCAGGAATTCTGCCCTGAATCACTGCACTACACACCTCATTGATCATCATTACACTCTCCTCGTCAGACCACTTCCCAGCAATCATATCCTTGAGACATCTTCTCATCACAGGAGAGGTTTCCATGGAATCAATCAAAGGCACTTCAACTTTCACTTTTTTGATGAACTCTTTACATTTGGCATACTGCCTATCGTTTTTAGCCTTTCTAGGATTCTTGGGATAAGGTACCTTAGGTTTGTAAACCCTCTCGGTCGACTGTTTCGGTTTCTCTGGTTTTGAGCTTTCTGCAGTCGCCTTGCATCGACCGTCACTGGCATTGTGTCGATCGTTGCTGGGTGACTTTGTGACGACAGTTTCTTCGTTATTGCCTTGCATCGACCGTTGCTTGGTGGCGTCGATCGATTCATTGCGAATGTTACGAATCCCATCTTCCAATTCTTCAATTTCCACGAGTTCCTCAACGCTTAACTGCCTTTTCTGGCCAGGTAGCAACTCCTTACCACTTCTCAATGTCACTGCATTGCATTGGTACTTGGGATTAGCATCAGTTCGCCCTGGGAGATATCCATCCTCCCTCTGAGCATATCCAGCAGTCCTTGCAACCTTAGCATCAAGCTCCTTCATGTGTGCGCTTAGGTATTCAAATTTCCCATTCAGCTCCTCGTAGACTTTATCTATCTTCTTATCGATGTCTGCAGCGCTCTTAGTCTGACTCTCCAGCAGCTGTTTCATCATTGCCTCCATCTTACTTCCATGAGCAGTGGCTGCAGGAGGAGTCTGATGAGACTAAGATCCATAGGTTCTCTGAGTACCTTGTCCAAAAGGCTTCTGAAAACCACTAGTATGTCCTCCATTGAAGAATTTGTTTCCCTGTTTATTACCAAATTTGCTACTTTGGAAACCAGATCCTCCAATGTAATTCACATCTTCTTCCTGAGTGTCCTCCTCAGTCTGAATTACCTCAACATCTTGGGCAAAGTGGACAGCCTTCTTACCAGCCAGGAGATTGCAAATGGTGTCCAGCTTAGATCTAAATTCAGCCATCTCTGAATTCTCTACACTTCCACCAGATTTCTTCCTCCTATCATCCATAGTCTTGCAACTGTTGTTGTTTACTAAGTTCTCAATCAACTGCTTAGCTTGTGCAGGAGTTCTGGTGTTGAAGTTTGCATTACTGGAGTTATCCAGCGCAGACTGATATGGCAGATCTATGCCTCTGAAGAAGATACCTAGCAATGTGACCTCAGTGAATCCATGGTGTGGGCAGTCACGCTGGTACTTCCGAAATCTCATCCAAGCAGTCTTAAGAGGCTCAGTAGGACCTTGGGTAAATGTCAGAATGTCCTGTCTGGACTGATCGGAATGCGCATCATCATAGAAGTGAAGCAGAAACTCACTCTTCAGGGCTGCCCAAGTAGTATACTGACCAGGTGCCAGTTGCTTCAGCCATGCAGCAGCGTCTCCAGTGAGACTGTATGGAAAGAGCTTAAGGAACAGATAATCCTGGCAGACTCCATCATACTTCATGCCATTGATTAGGTCCTCAAATGTATCAATGTGATCCATAGGCTGCTCCGTAGGATGACCATGGAAGGCATTCTGTCTCATCAGCAAGTAGTAGATGGTCTTGATCTCAAAGTCATCCCTCTCAAAACCAGGAAGTACTAGAGCTGACCGGTTTGCATGAAACTCATCCGGTCTGTTGTAGTCAGCTAAAGTCCTCTCATGGACAACCAGCTGTCTACCTTGGTTCTGTCCTTGCGCCTGCGGCTGTGGTTGTGGTTCAGGTTCCTCAACGTCAGGGATCACACGTCCCTCAGCATCAATCCTCTGCCCAGCAGCATTGTAAGGATTGTTGTCTCGGTCCCTCAGGGTACCTTAAGCATCAGGCATAATGATTAACTTCTGTACCACCATCCTTGCTCTTCTTTCTCTTCTGTTAGTCCTCTCTAGACGTCCAAGTTCTTCAAGTCCGAGATTAACGAGGTTCAGGTTCTGATTACTTCGAGTTTCACGCGTCTGCATAAACTGTCTGTAATCGTCAAGCAACGATCGATGCTATCAGTGCAACGATCGATTCAATCTCAGAATCGCCTAGTGACGATCGACACAAAGGTGCAACGATCGACGCAAAGCGAAATCGGTACCTGCGATAGAGAGAAAACAGAGAGAAATTAGTAACTAATAAAAAAATAAAAATAAAACGAAACAAAGAAAATAAAAAATCCTAGTAGAAACCCTAAGTTCGATCCTATCGAAGACTCTAAGAGTCCCCAGCAACGGCGCCAAAAACTTGATAGGGTCTAAGTTTTAAATCTATTCTACTGCAAGTGCACAGTTAAGTGATTGTAGTATAAAGGGTATCGAATCCACAGAGACTCTGGTCTCGATAGAATAAGAACCGTAGAGATTAATACTAAGAAGAAAGCAGATGTGAAGTGAATTAAAGGCAAGGCAAGAAAATAAACCAGTAGCAAGATTGTTGTGAAAGAAGTTAACTAAAAGCGCTAAGTCTAGGGAATTCTCAGAAAATCAGACAAGCAGACAAGTTAATCAGTCAGGATCTAATTAAACACAGTTCTAGAACTCAAATCACGGAATTAGAATTAACCAAATCTCTTTGCGAAAATCCTCTAAGTCTAAGTGCAGTAATCCAAATCTCTTTGCAATTACTAACAGATTAAACCAGCATTAATTTCAAGTTCGATATGTTCACAATTAAACTAAGCCAAATCTCTTTGCGAATAATTTAATTGCTCAACCTAAATAGTTCAGATTCTAAACCACACTCTCGTGTCGTATTTAGCAACCCAAGATCTAGATTCTAATTGATCAGGTTAGAACTAGCATTAAACTCAATTTAGATCGAAGAACATTCTAATCATGTAAATCCTTAACTGAATTAAACAAGTCTAGCAAGTCATCAAATCCTTAATGAGAAACCCTAAACCTAACTATGAATCTACTCAGACATGATTAATGAAACAGAAATCATAGAATTAATAGATTGCATATAAGAAATTAAATAGATAAAGGGGTTCGAAATCTTCTCCAAAATAGATGAAGTACAGGATTAGATCAGCCCCAAAAGCTCTAAAAATCTCTTAGCTCTAAGTATGAAAGCGTATGTAAAATAAACAACAAAATCCTAATTATATAGGCATAATCTCGGCTGGGGATTCTTTGTAAATACTGGAAACTTCTGGGCCAAAGTGCAAAATCTTGAATCTTCATCAAACCGCCGTATTCGGCCCATCTCGCTAGTGTGTCGATCGACACCAAAGGTGTGTCGATCGATGCATGATCTCAAATCGGACAGTGAGCTCACTCTCTCGGCCAAGCACTCCAAAAATCTCCAAAATGCTCCAATATCTCCAATTCCGCTCCAAACCTGATTAGACCTGTAAAAGACTCTAAAAGAACACAAAAGAACACTAAAACACAATTATATCATGGCATAAAACAGGTAAAAACCATGATATATCAGATGCTATCAATACAACTCCAGTGGTGAAGAGAGGCTTCAAGCAGATGCTGACTTCTGATATGGGTGATGAGGAGTCTGTGATGATGATCAGTGAGATATTTAGTGTTGTCATACATGACAAAATTACAAATAAACTGAAGGACCTAGGAAGCTTTGTCTTGGACTGTACTATCTTCATAGATAGGTTTGAGAGATCGTTGTGTGATCTGGGACCGAGCGTCAATCTGATGCCATATTCAGTTGCTAAGCAGATGGGGATGACATATTTTACACCTACTAAGATCTCTCTGATTCTAGATGATCATTCTATCAGGATCCCTGAGGGTCTGTTGGAGGATGTACCGGTGAAGATTGGGGGATGTGTGATTCCTACAGGCTTTGTAGTCTTGCAGTAAATGATAAGCCTAAAGATCCTCTTATCTTGAGTAGACCATTATTGGCTACAACTAGTGCTATAATTGATGTAAAACAGGGAAAGATTGGACTGAATGTGGGTGATCTGGTGATGAATTTTGACATGGATAAGCTGATGAGACACCCTACGATTGATGGACAGACGTTCTATGTGGACACATTAGACAATCTGGCTGCAGAATTCTTCCATCAGATGCATCATGCAGATCCTTTTGAGCGCGCTTTAATGGGTACTGGGAAGGATTTGGAGATTCAAGATGGCACTACTGCTAGGTATGTCAACCTGATGGACGCTAGTGAGCAGGTGATGCAGTTGGTAGCTCAGGAGGATCTGGTTAGCATTTCACAAAAAGCTGCAACACTTGGAGATTGGATCTAGGAAAAGGCTTCAAAAATCGAGCTGAAACAACTACCTGCATGCCTCAATATGCATTCTTGGTTAGAATTCTACTTATCATGTTATTGTTATTTCTTATTTGAATAACGCAAAACTCACCTTATTGCTAATAAGCTGCGCAAGCATCGCAAAGCTCTTGGCTATTCTCTTGATGATATTTCAGGTATCTCTCCAGACTTTTGCATGCATAGGATAAACATTGAGGATGAGAGTATGTCATCAATTAAGAATCATAGGCATTTGAATCCTAACCTGAAAGAGGTTGTGAAGAAGGAGATCATGACGTTGCTACATGTTGGGATCATCTATCTTATCTTAGACAGTGATTGGGTCAGTCCAGTTCATGTGGTTCCTAAGAAAGGAGGAGTCACAGTGGTGAAGAATGACAAGGATGAGTTGATCCTACAAGGACGATCACTGGTCACAAGATGTGCATTAACTACAGGAAGTTGAATGCATCTACAAGAAAGGACCACTTTCCGCTACCTTTCATTGATCGGATGCTGGAAAGGTTGGCAAATCATCCATACTAGTGCTTTTTGGATGGATATTCTGGTTTCTTTCAAATCCCTATTCATCCAAAGGATCAAGAGAAGACCATATTAACATGTCCTTATGGTACTTTTGCCTATCGCAGAATGCCATTCGGATTGTGTAATGCTCACGCGACCTTTCAGAGATGCATGATATCTATCTTCACAGACATGGTTGAGGACTTCATGGAGGTCTTTATGGACGATTTATCTGTCTACGGATTTCCTTACCACACTTGTCTAGATAATTTGTGTAAGGTGTTGTATTGATGTGAGGAAAAGCACTTGGTTCTGAATTAGGAGAAGTGTCATTTTATGGCCAGAGATGGCATTGTACTTGGGATTAGAGTATCTGAGGCAGTCATTAAGGTTAATTGAGCTAAGATCGAGGTGATGACAGGGATGCAGGCGCCATATTCAGTTAAAGGAGTGAGGAGCTTTCTTGGACATGCTGGATTTTACAGGAAGTTTATCAAGGACTTCAGCAAGATAGCTAGACCACTCACTGCACTTCTCTGCAAAGATGTGAAGTTTGAGTTCACAGATGAGTGTCATTCTGCATTCTAGGAGCTGAAACAAGCTTTGATTTCTGCTCCAATTGTGCAACCTCCAGACTAAGGTTTACCTTTCGCGGTAATTTGTGATGCTAGTGACTACGCAATAGGAGTTGTACTTGGTCAGAGGAAGGATAAGAAGCTTCATGCTATCTACTATGCAAGTAGAACTTAATGATGCGCAGAGGAACTATGCAACAACTGAGAAGGAGTTGCTAGCAGTTGTCTTTGCCTTTGAGAAGTTTTGTCCATATCTGATTAGATCTAAGGTGATTGTGCACACAGACCATTATGTACTTAAGTATTTGATGTAGAAGAAGGATGCTAAGCCAAGGTTGCTTTGATGGATTCTACTTCTTCAGGAGTTTGATATCAAAGTAGATAAAAAAGGAATCGAAAATGGTGTAGCTGATCATCTCTCAAGGATCAGGATTTAAGAGGACGTTCCAATAGATGACTTTCTACCTGAGGAGAACATCTACATGGTTGAGACAGGTTTTTAGATGGAATAAGCAGGACTTCTTCACTCTTCACGAGTTTCAGTACAACTGTCGGTCGACGTTCCCTTAATGTCGGTTGACATTAAACTCAAAAAGGCGGATGAAAATTGACTAAGATCGACATCTCGTGGTCGATTTGGACCAATGTCGACCGACGTTAACAACATTTCTGGTCCACATCAATTGCAGACGTAGACAGACGGTTCAGATGGTCAACTTGACCTGTTTATAGCTGCAGTTGCCCAAGTTTCTCTCTCTAATAGACCTTGGTACCCTGATATAGTTAATTACCTTGCTCCATAGGATGAGCCTGAAATCTTTAAAGGCTATGCGAAGAAGAAATTTCTTCGGGAAATCAGGCGTTACGATTGGGATGAGCCCTATTTGTACAAGCATTGCTCTAATGGTATATACAGAAGTTGCATCGCAGAATCTGAAGTTGAGAATGTGCAGTACCACTGCCATGGTTCTGAGTATGCTGGACACTTTTCCATTTTCAAGACAGTGTCCAAGGTTCTTCAAGCAGGCTTCTGGTGGCCTACAATGTTTAAGGATGCTCAGTTGTTTGTCTTGCAGGGTGATGTATGTCACAGGAGGGGGAAGATTAGCAAGAGACATAATATGCCACCGAACTTCATCTTGGAATTTGAAGTCTTTGACTGCTGGGGCATCGACTTCATGGGACCATTCTCAGCTTCCTATGGGAATAAATATATCTTGGTTGTTGTGGATTATGCATCTAAGCGATTGGTAGTCCGACCAACGACTCTTCGGTAGTTCTTAAGCTGTTTAAGACTATCATCTTCTCCAGATTTGGAGTGCCTAGGATTGTGATAAGTTATGGTGGCTCTCACTTCATCAACAGGTCTTCGAGAAGCTACTGATGAAGCATGGTATAAATCATCGTGTAGCCACTCCATATCACCCTCAGACTAGTGGACAGGTTGAGGTGTCAAATAGACATATCAAGGAGATTCTGGAAAAGACAGTGGGAAAGACTAGGAAGGATTGGTCTGCTAAGTTGGATGATGCGTTATAGACCTACAAGACTGCGTTCAAGACGCCATTTGGGACTACACCATTTCATCTCATCTATGGGAAAGCTTGCCACCTTTCAGTTGAGCTTGAGCACAAGACTAGATGGGCTGTCAAAAAATGAACTTTGACCTCAAACCTGCAGCACAGAGGCAATTGATACATCTTAATGAGGTGGATGAGATTCACCACCACGCATATGAGAACTCAAAGCTGTACAAGGAGCTTACAAAGGCATATCATAATAAGAAGATCATCTCGCACCACTTCGATCAGAATGACCAGGTACTTCTGTATAACTCATATTTACAATTGTACCCTGGAAAGTTGTGTTCGCGTTGGTCAGGTCCCTTTACCGTCAAGGAGGTCAGACCACATGGTGCTATTATCTTTGTGAATTCCAAGAGCGATGAGTTCACGGTGAACGGGCAAACGGTGAAACAGTATTGGGTGAAAGCTAAGATTCCAGAAGGTGACATCGTTCATCTGGATGATCCACCCACTTCCTAGTCGCACTTCAGTCAATCTAATGACGTAAAACGAGCCTTTGGTGGGAGGCAACCCACTGGTAAGTTGTAAATATTAGGATTTTTTTGTTTTTCCTTTTGATTTTTGGATTTTTTTGGTGTTTTGTGTTAAGTTTCGTAGAACCATAGCACTCAGGATCGAGTGTCGACCAACGTCACACTTTGGTGTCGGTCGACATTGGAGTCAAGGATTTCGAGCACTGGAAAAAATCAACCATGGTCGATTACGAAGGTCGATTTGGGGAGCATAAACACTTAACGTCGATCGACATTAACCTTTAGTGTCGGTCGACGTCGATACACCCGAGGTAATCTCTTTTAAATCCTCGCGCTCTACTTTTTCATTCTTCCTCTAGCGAATTTCTCTCACAAAATCACCATCTCTCTCAATTTTTAACCGTTTTGAGTGATTTTAAGTGCTATTCCCCCCCCCCCACGAATTTCCATCATCTATCCATTTCTAGTCTTTGTTTACTCGATCTGCGAAGGTATGTCTCTCAATATCCCTAATTCGATTTCGCCCCTAAGGAGAAAAAGTTCGACTTTTGCCTCAAATAGCTTGTTTCTATGGTTGATTCTTGCCTATTTGGGTTGTGCTAGAGGAATTATAGGGTCCTCATACAGATTTCGTGGTTAATTGGAGAGTTCTAAATTTTTCGATTTGATGACAAACTTGATCGTTGGTTGATTCTGTGAAGATTTAGGACGAAATTGAGATGAAATATGGTTGATATAGATGTTGTGGATGATTGTATAGACTCAATTTGATGATATCTTGACTTTGATAATTTGTACTTTTGAGTCTCATTCTCGGATTGTCTGTTTTGTCTTGCATATGACTACACGACAGCAATCCAAGCGAGCGAGGACAGTTATCGAATCTTCTGGTTCAGGTTCCTCACCACAGCGGGAAGATGCAGCAGCTGACACTCATGCTCATAACCTGCAGACACATCCACCTTGGCCAAGACGGGAGAAACATGATTCTCTGTTTTACAACGCCTGGATAGGCTTCAAGATATCTCCCACCAGATTTGCTTGTCACACCACGATGAAGAGGCTGAAAATTCGATCCGATGTTCTCCGCATATTGAGGACGATTGGCTTGGGTACCATCTGTACCAAGCAGTATGGCATGCACGAGGAGATAGTCAGGCAGTTCATGGCAGCAGTGAGGGTGTATTACACCAATGAGGTGGTCCGTAAGGCTTCTGAGGGAACTTTGACATTCATGGCTAAGGGTGTGAGGTAAATGATCACTATCGCTGAGCTCTGCGACATTAATGAGTTCGACATGACTCGAGAGCTTGTGAACCTTGCAGAGCAGTGGTGAGACGTGCAAATGTTTTGGTCACATTTTGGTAATGGGACATACGACTCCTAAAAGACCAGACAGTTTGCGGTGAGGCATCATGTATTGAGGTACCTTGTACGCTTGTTTGCTAACACCATCTTATGCAAGATGGAGCCCGGGATGATGAGGATAGCTGAGTTGTTATTGATGTATTTTGGGATTGGTCACATCTTTGATATTGAGGAGTATCAGGATGCCCATTTGACAGCAGATATGAACATGGGAGCTGTATTTGCACATCATTTGGAGGAACCTAATACCAAGCCATTCACAAGAAAGGGACCAAAGACAGAGTCTGATGGGAGCCTCTTGACTCCTATCTTTGACCACTTTGGCATCGACAGGAGTCAGCTCACGATCTGCATCGCACGGTCTACTTTGGACATTGGACATTTTAAGAACACTCATTGCCTCAAGAGAGACATCACAAAGGGAGAGATGATGTGGTATTTTTCTGACTCATCTGGCATGTCGCGCCTGTTTCCTCTTCCCGACACTAGACTCACAGGGATTAGTGATGAGCGTCTGATGCTGAGTTTCCAACCCTCTGAGGAGCTTTGTCGATCTGGTCTGCGTCGCTCCACTGTACTTAGAGACACATCTTCTGGAGCTGCTCCTTCTGCTGCAGAGCACGACGCTGTTCCTGTTGCTGGTTATGATGAGTCCTATGGCTTCCCGTATCCTCCGATGTGACCAGAATACATGCCATCTGGAGAACGGCAAAAGTGGATGACTTCTACAATCAAGGAGATGTCATCGTGCACCGTGTATCTCCCACCCGCAGCGACGCCGTCGCGAATCCACACCTCTTGCACCTGTCATTCCTCAGGATGAGGACATAGAGGAAGTTACTGATTATGATGAGATTGTCGGCGAGGACTCTCACGAGTTCTAGATCTTCCATTGCTGCTGGTTCTATCTTTTCTTCTGATTTCTTTTTCATTTGTGTTCTTGAGTCGTTTTTATGTCTTTATTTAAGTTAGTATGTTAGTGCAATCAGCTTGGATTCAATGAGTTTATGCATTGTGTTGTTTCTTCTGACATAATTTTTTAGTGATCTAACGCAGCTAACAAGTGAGATTTTGAGTACTAAATCACCAACATAACCATGACACTTGAAACGGTTCTGCGTATGATTCTGCGGACTTAGTGTCGCCCACGTTACCCTTAGTGTCAGTCGACATCAACCGTGTTCATGTACGAGATTTTGAGTCATCTTTCTGATTGTTCCAGATTGATTTAGCCAAATCCAAGCTGTGATTGCACTGAAGCAAGTGCAGTTTAAGTGTGGGGGAGGTGGTTACTAACGATGTGTTTTTCGAGGAAAAATTCACTTTCACAGGATCCTAAGTGACCATTGGACAGACCTGTAGTGGCTATATGACTATTAGAAAACCACACACGGATCAACCTACCAAGGACACCCATATCTTTTCAGGTATCCAGCTCCATTACTAACTTCACCTCTAATCCTCACTTAGTTTTCTTACCCATGGGCTTGGTATACATTAGATCGGACTCATTTGCCAGTCCTAAAAGATCTGTAAACTTGTCTAGTTTGGCTCTCTTCTTCCTTCCCTTCAAGGAAAGTAAAAAAAAAAGTTATAAACTGCGGATAAGCTAGTAACTTCAAAGTGATCACGGGATTGGTAATTACCCCTATTACCTCATGTGCCTCGTGGAATGTGTCCAAAGTAATACCCCAATGAGGGAAGAGCAGCTGATAAAAAAATAAAAAGATTCCCAAAGGGGAAAACTCAGCTGCTGAAGTGAGAAAGGGGAGAAGAAAGGAACCATGAGTTGACAGTCTGGAATTAGGGAACTGCTGAGTAAGAGTCCAGGTGTCATTTGATCGATATCCCCTCGGTGAGACCGCACTTAATTATTTACAGAAGTTAGTATGGTGAATTTGGATTTCTTGTCATGATTGTGTTGTTTACTTGGGATAGTAGCTAAGTGTAGGGGAAGTACATTGTGGTCTTGATCTATGCAGGCATGTTTTCTTGTGGATTACTAAGTGAATGTGAATGTGATATTCTTAGGACGAAATGAGTTTCTGTGTTTTCAAACATCTTTCTCTGATCTTAGTCTTCTGTTTGCTTGAGGTCAAGCAAAATCTAAGGGTGGGGGAGTTGTATAATCATGGTTTTTCTAGGTTTTTAACCATGATATATGTATATATATATATATCTAGTCCTTAACTTTGTATTTCAAGTCTATCGAATCTTTTAGAGGTTAGCACACGAATGGAGCAAAGCTAGGAGTTTTGGGACGTTTCTGGAGCATTCTGCAAGAATTCAAAGTTGGAGCCGAATGTGAAGACTAATGTCGACCAACATTCATGCTTAGTCTCGGTCGACATTGAAGCCCAACATCACTTGTTCATCTTATGAAGAATTGCGTAGAAGCTTTAAAGTTTCCACTATTTCTAACTTAGCCACAAACGTTTTTAGACTATTAATTAGGTTTTTGAGAGTTTATTCTCTTATCTTTTGTTCTTGCTTTTGACTTTTGGAGAATTGAGGAGATTATTGCTATTGGGGCTGATCTGCTACTCTGTAACCTTTGAGAGACGGATACCAAACCCCGTTATCTATATCTATTCAGTGTTTTGGTTTTCTATTCAATATGTGTTATCTAATTGATATCATGTCTGAGTAGTAACCTTTGTTAGATTTAGGGATTCTCATTGGGTTTTCATGCTTTGTTAGATCTCTGAATAATTAGGATTCTAAATCAATTTGTTCATCATCTAAGTTGAGTTTAAAGCTAAATCGTGGACTGATCACCTAGAGCTTAGATCTTAGGTTAATAATTTGGCACGAGAGTGTGAATTATAATCTGACATAACTTAGTGTGAGCAATTTGACTAAATACAAAGAGATTTGGTTTAGGAGAATTGTGAACTAAAGAACTTGCTTTTAATGCTTGTCTAGAACTCTAAGATTGCAAAGAGATGTGAATCGTTAAGTTTCTAGACATAGATAACAATTGCAGCGAGAGTTGAATTGTTTGACATTTTTGATTCTAATTCTTGAACATGCGCTTAATCTGAATCCTGATTAGTTAAATGTCTCACATCGAAAAACACTCTTTTAATTACCTGATTTTTACTGCTTACAATCTATTCTGCTTAGCTTAATTCGATTACATATAATCTATCGCGTGATACTCGAATCTATGTGGATTCGATACTCTAGATATTACAACTTCAACACTGTTTGACCTATCAAGTTTTTCTTGGCAGTATAGTGATCCTTCAACGATCATGTTTATTCTTTGTCAGTTGCTTGCATTAGAATCTTCGACGTTTCTTCTCTTCCGCCTATTACTACCAGTTTTTGTTTGCCATTCTTGAGGAGTTCGCTATCGCTCATATTGATTTAGCTCGTTGCCTCTAGTTGTCTCATTTTTATGATCTCTGGTCTTGTTCTCTTCGACGTCTTTAACGCTTACTGCATTGCCGAGTTCTCCGGCCACGAGTTTTGCTGCGAGTTTAATGCCCACCCTGCGACAGTCTGCGGTGTGATGGCCGTACGTTTGATGATTATCTCAGAATGCTTATCTTGTCATACGAGTTAGAGTTCTTTGTCCACGTGTCCCACGGACCTTTTCCTCGTCTGGATGATCTGTTTCCTCGTTCGCTCGAGCTGACTGATAGGCTCAAAGTTTATCCCTATACTAAACTGCAAGTGAACAGCAATGTCAAAGTAGTATATAGGGTTATCGAATCCACAGGGACACTTGGTCTCAATAGATCAGAACAGTAGAGACTAATACTAGAAATAAGCAATGTGATTGAATTGAAAGCGGTGCGAGAAAGTAAATCAGTAGCAGAGATTAACGGTTGTGAAGGCAAGTAATTAAAAGCGTCAAGCCTAGGGTATTCTCAGGAAATCAGACAAGCAGACAGTTCATTCAGCAAGGATCTAATTAAGAACAGTTCTAGAACTCAAAACACAGATATAGAATTAACTAAATTCCTTTGCGATAATTCTCTAAGCCTAAGTGCAGCAAACCAAACTTTCGTTTGCGAGAACTAACAGATTAAACTAGAATTAATCCCAAGTTTGATATGTTCACAATTATCCTAAACCAAACTTCCGTTTGCGCAAAGTTTAATTGCCCAATTTAATTAGTTCAGATTCCTAAACCCCACTTCCGTGACGTATTTAGCAACCTAAGATCTAGATTCTAATTGATCAGGTTAGAACTAGCTTTAAGCACAATTAAATTGAAGAACAGATATAGTTATGAATCCTTAACTGAATTTGAACAAGTCTAGCAAGTCATGAAATCCTATGTGAGAAACCCTAAACTCAACTATGGATCTACTCAGACATGATTAATGAAAACATAATCAAAGAAATAATAGATTGCATATAAGAAATTAAATAGATAAAGGGGTTCGAAATCTTCTCCAAAATAAGTGAATACAGGAAATAGATCAGCCCCAAAAGCTCTAGAAATCTGTTAGCTAATAGTATCAAAGCGTAATGTAAAGCGTAGGTAAAATAAACACCAAAAACTAGTATATATAGGCATAATCTCGGATGGGGCTTCTGTGTAAATACTGGAACTATTCTGGGCCTCTTTGCAAATCTTCATAACTTGTTAAACCGACGCGTACGGCCCATCTCGCTAGTGTGTCGACCGATGCACAAGTGTGTCGGTCAATGCATGATCAATAAATCGGACAGTGAGTTAAGCTCTCGGCCAAAACGTCCCAAAAGTCCCAAAATGCTCCAAATATCTCCAATTAGCTCCAAACCTGATTAAACCTGTAAAAGACTCTAAACAAAGACAAAAGACACTAAAAACACATATATATCATGGTCTAAAACTAGTAAAAACCATGATATATCAACTCCCCCACACTTAGCCTTTGCTTGCCCTCAAGCAAAACATAGAACTAAAACATGGTGAAGAGGTTTGAAAACTCTTCAGAAACTCATTTCATCCTAGAAGCTACAATACTCAGATTCCCCTTAGTAAACCACTGCAAGAATCAATCACAGGATATCAAGACCACAATGTACTTCCCCCACACTTAGCAACTGTCCTAGGTAAACTCCACAATCACATTCAAGCATTCAAATTCTCCCTACTGACTTCTGCAAGTATTTAAGTGCGGTCTCACCTAAGGATTATCGATCAAAGGGCACATGGATTCTTACCTTATCAGCTCTAGACCACCATACTATCTTTCTCTAGTCGCTTTCTTCTCTTTCCCTTCTTTAACAACTGATTTTTCCCCACTGGGTATCATTTTATTTTTTTATCAGTGTTCTTCCCGTTATGGGGTGTACTTTGGACACATTCCATGGATCACATGAGAGATAATAGTGTTTGCTACTATTCCCATGACCACTTCGGAGTTACTAACTCATCCTCAGTTTATTATTTTTTTTTTTTTACTTTACAGAAGGGGAGAAGGGAACTAAATAGGACAGGTTTACAGGCTGTGTCAGAACTAACAAGGGAATCCGACACAAAGTATTCCAAGCCCTTAGGTGAGAAATCTAAGTCAGTATTAAGGTTGAAGTCAGTAAAGGATCCTCTGATACCTGAAGTGATGTGGGTGTTCCCAGTAGGTTGATCTGTGATGGGGTTTTCTAATAGTCAGAGATAGATCATGCAACTTCATCCCAATGGTTACTTAAGTTCCTGCAAGTCTTGTAAATCTTCTCAGAAAATCATGGTTTCTTACTTAAACAGTTTTGACTCAATAAAACAAATTTTTTTTTTTTTTTTGAAAAACGGACTGACTCTTAAGAAAACAGAAAACAAAAGTCAGTAGCACCTCCCCCACACTTAAGACACACTGTCCCCAGTAGTGTCCAGCGAAGGATCGGTAAAAAGAAAATAAAAAATTGAAAAGGTGAAATTATGTCTGTCGGGTTACCTCTGTCGCTCAGGCATCGACCGATGCACTAAGTGCATCGACCGTTACTTGGCGATTTTCGTGTATGATCGATCGTTGCTCAGGACCGCAACGATCGCTGCAATGCGATTCCTTTCGTGTTGTGACGATCGACACAGAAGTGCGTCGATCGTTGCACTGCGATTTAACCGAGACCTGCAAACATAAACTCACCAGAAACAAAAACAAACGTAAAATCCTAACAAAAACACCAAAAATTAAGTAGAAAAACACCAGTACCTAATGGTGGGTTGCCTCCCACCCAGCGCTTGTTTAAGGTCAATAGCTTGACCTATCAGAAAGAGATCGAACTCATGGAGGTTTCAACAGAGACTTTGAGTGTCTCTGTGAATGTCTCCTCATCCAAGGTTGCGTATAAGCATTCAGATCATGAGATCTTCCAAGGAACGAACGATAAGGGTCGAGGTGGGAGTGTAGCTTCGGCGGGATTCTTTGTTTTCCTGCATTCAAAACAATGTGATCAGAAGGATTAAGCTTAGGTGATTTGTACCTTACCTTTGATGTATATATGATGTCTGGAGCTTTCTGCTTATGAACAGTTGCAGGTACTGAAGATGTTAGAGCAGGTTCAAGAGGAACCGCCATCTTCTTCTTTTCACTATCAGATACTGTAGTTCCACCAATCTGAACTTCTTCTTTTAGATGACCATCAGTGGAGATCATCTTCTTTGCATGAACTCGCGAAGTTTCAACTGGTGGTGTTTTATTCACCTTCTTATCCATCACTTTTATGCAGTTAGCCACTTCTAGCTCTTGTTTGGAGGGTTTAGGAACCTTAGGATATGGCACTGGGGGCTTGTAGACTCGTTCTGGTACTGTTGCAGTTTTCTGGTCATGTCTGCGTTCTGTGTCGATCGTTGCATGATGTGTGTCGATCGATGCAAGGCGATTCTGTTTCTCGAAAGAACTCGAAATTGCCGTCAGAATGGCGTGTCGATCGTCACTGAGGGGGTGTCGATCGGTGCATGTATCAGGCAGACAATATTCATCCAGAAAATCCGAGATTATGCTCTCTTCTTCACCTAGCAACTCAATCTCATCCCTTATGTTCACAGCATTGATGTGCAACTTCCGTTCAGCTCTCTTAGCTTTATTCTGCCTCTCTATTGCTACATCTCTTCGTTCAATTTCGATATCCAGCTCCTCCATATGCGTGCTCAAAGATTCAAACTTCTCATTCAAGTCTTCATACAAAGCATCCATCTTTGAGTTGAACGACCTATCAATCTGTTGTTGTCTCTCAAGGTACTGCTCCATCATGATTTCCATTCTGCTCTCATGAGCTGTAGGTGCAGGCGGTACTTGGTAAGAAGAAACACTACAACTCCTTGTAAAGGGTTTCTGAAAAGCAGATCCGTGACTATAGAATCCAGTTCCTTCAACGCAATGGTTAGCTTCTTGTGCATACTTTCCAAGTAGAAGACTATGCAGAGAGTCAACTTGGTTCTTCAACCCAGCTATCTGTGAACTGTCAATCCCTGAGCTGAAAATATCATTCCGACACATCGTCCTGATGATCTCTTAGTGTTCTTGGTGATTCAGCGAAGTGTGTCGATCGATGCAAGAAGGGCGTCGATCGATGCAATGCGAAATCAGAGAAAACAGAAAAATAAATCAGCAAAAAAAAAAAAACAAAAAAAAACAAAAACGAAAAGAAAAAGAAAAATCCTAGTAAAACCCTAGGCTCGAAGCTATCGAAGACTCAAAGAGTCCCCCGGCAACGGCGCCAAAAACTTGATAGGCTCAAAGTTTATCCCTATACTAAACTGCAAGTGAACAGCAATGTCAAAGTAGTATATAGGATTATCGAATCCACAGGGACACTTGGTCTCAATAGATCAGAACAGTAGAGACTAATACTAGAAATAAGCAATGTGATTGAATTGAAAGCGGTGCGAGAAAGTAAATCAGTAGCAGAGATTAACGGTTGTGAAGGCAAGTAATTAAAAGCGTCAAGCCTAGGGTATTCTCAGGAAATCAGACAAGCAGACAGTTCATTCAGCAAGGATCTAATTAAGAACAGTTCTAGAACTCAAAACACAGATATAGAATTAACCAAATTCCTTTGCGATAATTCTCTAAGCCTAAGTGCAGCAAACCAAACTTTCGTTTGCGAGAACTAACAGATTAAACTAGCATTAATCCCAAGTTTGATATGTTCACAATTATCCTAAACCAAACTTCCGTTTGCGCAAAGTTTAATTGCCCAATTTAACTAGTTCAGATTCCTAAACCCCACTTCCGTGACGTATTTAGCAACCTAAGATCTAGATTCTAATTGATCAGGTTAGAACTAGCTTTAATCACAATTAAATTGAAGAACAGATATAGTTATGAATCCTTAACTGAATTTGAACAAGTCTAGCAAGTCATGAAATCCTATGTGAGAAACCCTAAACTCAACTATGGATCTACTCAGACATGATTAATGAAAACATAATCAAAGAAATAATAGATTGCATATAAGAAATTAAATAGATAAAGGGGTTCGAAATCTTCTCCAAAATAAGTGAATACAGGAAATAGATCAGCCCCAAAAGCTCTAGAAATCTCTTAGCTAATAGTATCAAAGCGTAATGTAAAGCGTAGGTAAAATAAACACCAAAAACTAGTATATATAGGCATAATCTCGGATGGGGCTTCTGTGTAAATACTGGAACTATTCTGGGCCTCTTTGCAAATCTTCATAACTTGTTAAACCGACGCGTACGGCCCATCTCGCTAGTGTGTCGACCGATGCATGATCAATAAATCGGACAGTGAGTTAAGCTCTCGGCCAAAACGTCCCAAAAGTCCCAAAATGCTCCAAATATCTCCAATTAGCTCCAAACCTGATTAAACCTGTAAAAGACTCTAAACAAAGACAAAAGACACTAAAAACACATCTATATCATGGTCTAAAACTAGTAAAAACCATGATATATCACTGACCCGATAATTGAACGATCCGCCTGAGATTTTGTGTCGTGCATGGCTGTTTTCTCTTGAACTTATTTTGTCGTTGCCTGAATTAGCGGGTAGATGGACGTATTTGCTTGACTGCCTGTTCGACTTGTGCTTTTGGGATATTTCTTCTTCGTCAATTATAAACCTAACGCCCAATTTAGGGCATCCAAATTTGTTTGAGGTTTGTTCAGCGAGACCTCCTTCCTGAAATCCGACTCATACTCACTATGCTTTCTTTAACGTGTCAATGCCAGCTTTATCAGTTAAGACTTCGATCCTCGACACACCATCTTGAATATTTCGATAACGTTCCATAGGCTTTCAGTTGGGCCTTGAGACATCGTCCATCGATCAACATCAAAAGTCTCCCGATCCATGAATATTTAGTATTGTTTAATGAACTCCGAGGATAGATGTTTGAAGCTACTGATGGAGTTTATTTCTATCCTGGAGAACTATTTGTGCGCCACTCCTTTTAGATGTTCTACGAACAGGAGGCAAAAACCAGGATCCTTCTCCTTTTCCTTTAGGTTGGCTCTCTCCATTGCTATGCAGACAGCCATCATGTGAACTTTCAGATTGGACGTTCCGTCGTAAAAAGGGATTTTGGGTTTGCCTGGATTAAGGAATCATCTTTCGGTGATTCGAGCTGTGAATGGTGTCTTTCGCGTTTCCTCCAAGATCGATTTCGGGTGCGGCGCACATTGCCATGTGAAATTGCGACCGTATGGTATTTATCTCGGCGGTTTTTGCGCTAGAGTGGCTCTAAGCTCATTGAGTTGGTCTCGTCTTGTTTAGCCGACTCGTTTTGTTGAGTCAGTTGGTTGTTCCCTTCTTCTAGAAATTTGTTTCGCTCGGGAACTTATCGATCCACTCTTATCCTTTCTTCCTCATCTTCAAATTGTTTGTTCAGTTTGATTTTTGGGCAAGTTTGGATGTTTGTCTCCACAATCTTCTTTGTCTACGTAGATAGCCATCGCGAGCCTTCTCGGTCAGATCAGTGGTGGCAGATATGTTGTGTTGGATCTAACCGCTGGAGGGGTCCGCTCGTTTGAGAGCTGCGGACGATGTTGAGTAGGGTTTCTCGTTGAGCTTCCAGGCGTTGAGAAATCGAATTGCCTACGCTTGGTGTTGGCGAATTTCACCGTTCGGGTTTTCCTTGATCGTTCATGCTATTCGCCTTCTCCCGATCTTTAGTTTTTTTTTTTGCATTAGTGTATCTACCATCTCATTCAACTCGGTCAGCGTCCTATTGATGAGGACATTAGGCCATCATCAACCAAACAGACTAGAGGATGGCTCACCAAGCCGGTATATACCCTTAGAGAGAAGCAGCTTGATCATAAAAGAGACATAGGTGCACGTTTTGGGTCATACCTACTTAACCATGAGGATTTAAGCCAAAACTCAACCTTTTCCAGATATTTAACTCACCAAGGAACCATCACGAAGTGGAAGTGATTCAATAGCTTATCACATGAGGAAGTTATGCAAGTTACAAAACAGAATATTTCCAAGGAACCCGTTGGAGACCAACTGCCACTTATTGGAGAGCTCAGAACGGACCAGGATGAATCAAACAACAAAGTAACTTTTTCTGGAATCTTGACTCATCAGGGAATCCAAGAGATTTTGAATCAACTTCACAAGTTTGGATGCCAAAACAAATAAGGAGGTTGTTTCGGATCAACAACCCACAAGAGACAATCTAATGAGCAAGATAAGTCTCTAGAATCTTTTAAACTTTCTATACCTGACCTTTCATGTCTTTGTGTAGGAACATCTCACTTGAAGGAAACACATCGTAAAGATGGAGGAGAAAAATGGATGACACGCTAGACCACAACATGATCCAAATGGGTGAAGAAGACATCATGAGTCAAAGCCAAACCTTACATGATCAAAAGCATTACCAGAATGACATGGTTATTAAGACCACAAAACCCGATAAAGCCAGGAAAAGTAATCACTCGGACCCATCTGATTCTTAATCACCGACTTTGATAGTGCATTTGCCTCTTTCCCAAAGTGCTGATATAAGTTAAGGATCAATGAGAGAGACCACAACACCAGTACACGGTCTAGAATAAAGCAGCCTAACACCGAAACAAGACTTCAAGCAAGAACAAATCAATGCACAATCTTTGCCATATCTCCCAAACCTCATGACGTGTCTACAAGTCCATAAAGGGAGTGAATATGTTATTAGCAACCTATTGATCAAATAAGAGCCTCCAGACCCAACACCACTTCCAAAAATTGTGTTGACCCCCGACAACCGAAAACACCAAGGATCTTGGTCACGTAAGTAGCAACTTAACTTGGTTTACTTCTAATGAATATGTTCGTGCTGATATGAGTTTACATAGTTTTAGTTATTCCATGAATTTTATAACATACTTTTTTTTGTACAGAAGTGTTCATCTTATTGCAGGAACGAAGGAAAAAACCGAAAAGAAGTACCACCAGACCATGGACGCTGCAAGAAAGCCTCACCACCACCAAGGGAGGACAAGACCGAGACCATAATAGATGATGGTTCAGCATCTCTTGCATGGCACCCAAGCCAGAGCAGAGTCGTGATATTGAATCACCTACTCAAAGAGAACCGCCTGATAGCCCTGACGTCAACGAGCCCCGGATCCATCAAGGTAAGTCCATGGACTCACAAAACTGCATGAAAGCTAACTTGCATTCTCTTGGTGCAGGTTATAAAGTTTCGTGGTAGAAACCTTTTCAAGAGGGTGAGTATGATGAGTACATCAAGTCATCATCAACCAAACAGACTAGAGGATGGCTCACCAAGCTGGTATATGCCCTCCGAGAGAAGCAGCTTGATCTTAACAGGGACAGAGGTGCATATTTTGGGGCATACCTACTTAACTAGGAGGATTTAAGCTACAACTCAACTTGTTACAAAAACATTAACTCACTAAGGAACCATCACGAAGTGGAGTGCTTCAATATTCTTTCACATGAGGAAGTTATGAAAGTTACAAAACAGAAGACTTCCAAGGAACCCGCGGGAGACCAACTGCCACTTTATGAAGAACTCAGAAGGACCAAGATGAATCAAGAAACAAAGTAACTTGTTCTGGAATATTGACTCATCAGTGAATCCAGGAGAGTTGAAATCAACCAAATAGCAGTCCGGATGGAGAAGTTACTCAAGTTCTAACCCAATGGTTTATGGACTTGCCTTATTTGGAAGCTCACGAGTTTGATGCACTTCAAATATATACTTGGAATCCAGGAGGGGCATTGCAACATCTCTGTGGGACAAATGTTATACTCTTATTCCCTTGCAAGGTTTTATCCCATTAGGTTTACTTTGCAAGGTTTTTAACGTCGTCATCTGAGGCTAGATCCATTAGACAGAAAACACACCGTGTCCAGCCCAATTTGCCACTCGACCTTGAGGTCTTATTTTCTTTAGTTTCTTGTTTTATTTCCTGTAAGGCCCTAAGGCTCATGTCTTTATTTTCTTTACTCTTTATTTTTCAAGTTACGTTTAATCATAGAAAAAAACCCTAAAGTCCTTGTGTCTTTGACGGCCGTAATCTTCTTCATTGTGTGGCTTCCCCCTTGCAACTCAAGCCACATCTTGTTTATTGTTTGAGTTTATACAACTTCAATCCATCAAGCTGCATCAGTGGATAGCGACTTCAGTCCAGCTCCTCGTGCACTATCTCTATCGTTTATGTTGACCAAAGGAGAGCGACTTTACTCCAGCCTTTGCGTCCCTGTTCCGGTCCTTGTCAGCTTCAATCCCTGGAGCTTAGATAGGCTGTTGCGTCTGCAGTTGTTGTGTCTGTAGCAACGTTGTCTGCCGCAGTGTTGCCTGTCGTGATGTTGCCCGTCGTAGTGTTGTCTGTTGCGGTGTTGTTTGTTGTTTCGCCGATCGCCATTTGGTGATCTGTCGTGTCTCCGTCTCCATCTTCGGTTGTGGACATCTCTTCGGATCTGCTAATTTGTGGTCTTTAGGTGTAAGAAAACTTCTCTTCCCCACATACCGCGCCAAACTGTGAGAATCGAAACTCGCAAGATCGATTTTTGTAGAGTAACTTTTTTGGGAACAAAAGATTCTAATGTAAACGACACAAAAGAAATCCGGAGAATAGTTTTATTGATGTGTTTGACAAAAAACAGAGTACAAAGCGTAAGAGCCAAAGAAAAACTCTAAGTGTTTATGTTAGGGTTTTCAGAATGTTTTGATAGTAGGAAGTCATTCGTCTTATATAGTCGCGGCGAGTCGGTTTAGAAGATATTTGCCAGCAAGATTTCTGGAGATCTTCATGTTATCACATATTCCATTTTCGTTCATATTTTCCTGTTCTTGCCATGATTTATCTTCCTCTTTTCTTCTTCGAGTTTGTCTTTCCGTTTTTGTATTATCTTTCTGCGGCTTAACTTTATCTTCTGAATAGGCCAAAAAGGGACGATCCTAGTCCATTTGAGTATATGTCTTCTTAGTCCGGCCCGAAATATATAGAATAGGAACCTTGTTGGTTCGGCCCAAGTTCGTATTTCATATAGATTATTGGTGATTCTGTAACCGGCTAGTAGTGTGTAAATTGTTGTTGTGAAAATGAGTTGCGGCTAGTCACACATTCGGAGGAAGATATTGCAAGTCTCCAAGCAGTTAGTCTAAGAAAAGTGTATGTTCGAAAGGTTCGGGAAATATATTCTGCTCAGAACTTTCGAGGAATGTGTTCTGCTTAGAAAGTCCAAAGAACGTGTTCTGCTCAGAAATTCCGAGGAACGTGTTCTGCTAGGAAAGTCTAAGGAATGTTTTATGCATGGAACTTCCGAAGAATATATCTTGCTTGGAAATTCCTAGCAATGCATTATGCTCGGAAATTTCAAGCAGTGCTTCCTGCTGGGAATGTCCGAGCAGGTTGTCCGAGAGTCCATTCTTATTCTTGGATTTTGTCAAGTGATATGCCTGTCAGAGTGACCCTTCCGAGCAGTTTTGATTGTTTGGAAGTTCGGCTAAGTGCTTCCTGTATATTTAATTCAAATATTTGTTTTAAATTTGTTCCCCGGTTTCCGCGACCATATAATCGCCGATGAGGCATTCAACATCCTAGAACCACCACGATTTTATAGTAGTTAATGATAAAATTGGAATCTTAAAAAAAAAATCAATTTGACTCGTTTTTTTCTTAAAAATATGATTTGTTAACTCAGATATATCACTTTTAAATACAAAACAAGCCAAAATAAAAGAAGAAATTGGAAAACCGAAAATAGTGAAAAAAAACGATAGCTATGTTTTGTAAATTTAGGATTGTAGAATGAAGAGGAAGAAGATGGTTGGAAAGGTCCATATTAGCCTTCGTTAAGGAAAAAATGGAGTAAGACTATCAACAGAGTATTCAATATCTAGTACATAGGACAACCTCATACACACCAAACCACTAGGCTAAGTATGCTTAATTTGTTTGTAGTTAATAAAGCATGTATATATCTTAAACTAGATAATAACCCTACAATGATAGTTTTTTCTTTATAATAACTTATAAATCTATCTAAATATTGACATTTTTCTAAAATTCTGGCCCGCATTATCTCTACATAATCCCCATCTTATATATAATTAGGGACATTTTTACTCTCCTCTCATGAAGCCACCTCAGCAATTTCGTTTTTCGTACGTGTCATTAATAAAAAAATCACGAAACCTATGGCTTTTCGGATTTCTTTTAGAGAATATTACTCAAGAGGTTCGAACCAAAACACCAATCACTGGACCACGCATCTTCTTCTTTTTTGGGTCAAACCACGCATCTCTTCTTCTTCCATTTCAATCGTTATTCTTCTTCTTTACCGATAAGCCCCACCTCTAACCGATTCCATCATCCGATTCCCTTTCGATCCCTTGAATCGGTTCCTCTCCTTTCCCTTACTCATCGTTGCGTCGAATCTGGATCTCCGTCCTCTTTCAATGTAACACACACTCTATATATACACATATCTTGCTATTCTCATTCAAGCGGAATCTGTTTTGAAATCATGATTCATTTTGTAGTAATTTGCGTTTTTAGGTCCTTCCTCTGGTTGTTTGCCATTTACGATTACGATTGTTCATTGCCATGGCATTTGTCATCTATGCTGAACTATAGATTGTTCGCAGTTTATAAATATCTTTAAGAGTTCTACGATTCCATAAAATTTGTAGTGATTGTCATTACATGTTTATAGGATCGGTCTGTAATAATCTATTGCTAACATAGAACTAATATTATGCTCAATTGGATTTCTTATAATTGGTATAAGCTAATATTGTCTATTGTTTTATATATATATATATATATATATATATATATATATATATATATTTCTGGCTATTTGTTCAGGACGACGATATTACCTTCAGTGGGGAGCGTGTTTGGGAATGACTGACTTGCATTGTCTCAGTCATTGTTACAAACCCTGAGTTTGAAGGTCAAACACAGGTATTAATACCATATTGATTGTGATCCTCTTCTGTGGCTAAGATATATGTTCAGCAAGCAGTGATATTTTGCTGCTTTGTTCTATCAATTGTTTGCGCTAATATTTTTTGTCTGTTACTATCTTCAAGACGAGATTAGGAAATCCATATGTCAGGGAAATTGTTGACCAATCAGTCCAGGAATACCTAACGGAGTATTTTGAATTGCATCCAGGTGTACTTGAGAGCATTGTCTCCAAATCTTTCAACGCTTATATGGTTTGATGTTGGTAATTGTATTGTTACTTTCTTACTTTCAATTAAATGACCAATGAAATATACCTGCCGACCCTTTCTCTTACACGTACAATATTTCAACACACACGAATGTTCTATATTTAATCAATTACCTTTGATAGGACTTGGTGATTCAAGGCTTCATTCAAGCCAGCCTAGCCAGCCATTACCGCCACACGCTGCGTGAGTAAGCCTTTTCTTCAAACTCAGTTGTAGGAACTCCGATAGGATAAGCAGTTAACCTGATTCGTTGCTATGTTAAATACTCTCTTACCTCTCCACGGATGAATCGGTTTGCACCAGTGTTTTATCAAAACAATAGAGAAACCTTTGGTTACATGTCCCTGCATTTGATTTAGATTCCAGTGAATTCCCAGACAGTGATGTCCATATCATATTATTTACCATCATCTGGTCCTCCAGAATAATGTTAGCGTCGTCTATACAGATTGACAAATACATATCAATATGTCCATCCGTAACATTGTGCATCACTAATCATCCAAATTATAGTAACACACCCCCATGTTGCCAATCTCTAATTGTATTAGCTCTTCGATGTATGGGACTTCACAAACATTTCCAATCACAGAAAATTTTAAAAAGATAAAAAAGCTAAAATTATCAAGTATGTATGACAGAAAAATGCATAATTTAGTAGGAACTATTTGAAAACACACAATAAAAAATGAACAGAACATTTATAAACCCAGAAACAAATATAGAGAAAAATATATCTAAAAAGGAAAAACCTACACACAACCCCCCCCCCCCCCCCGCGCGTGCGCGGGGGTACCGCACCTAGTTTTTTTAGTGAGGCACTAAATTCAGCCTCACCACCCGATTAGCACTTAACGATTTTTTGAACAATGGTAACTGCCAATTAATGTTTCACTGATAGCCAAAATAAAGTACTGATTTTTATAACCTATCAATGATGTACACATATATGTATACTCGTACATATATATATTGGCAAATATATATATATATTTTGGTTACAAACTATAGGGGACACAATCTCTCTCTAGCACAGTTTCCCATGCAAAACAAATGGCTTCTTGAAGGGAGATCTTCTGCCTTTTCCATGTCGTCTTCCACCTCTCGTGAAAGTTTGCTTTGGCCACCAGCTCTTCCTCCCTATCCTCTGTAGCTTCTCTAGAGCTGGTCCATTTCCCTACTCTTTTGTGAGGTCTAGCATCGCACTAACTACTCCAAGCCCTTGGCGGGGAAGATTCTTCTTTGGCCTCCAAATTTTCTAAAGATATTGTTGCAGATTCTGGATCTAGATCTGCAAGAACAATACAAAAAATATATTGTTGTAAAACCAAAAAGCTCATCTCCTTTAAGAATGGATACTGCAGCGGGAAAGATTAGTGCTTCTTCTGTTAGTACTACCATACCTCAATTTGGGCATTGTGGATGGTTTTGTGGACCAAAGTGGTGGTCCTACCAATCAATCTACTGGTGTGATTCTGGATACCAATCTTACTAGTTCTCGAGAGAAGATGGGTCCCCAGAAAAATACTAATGTGAAGCATGAGGCTTTTAAGAAGACCATAAATCCAAATCCATCCACTGCGAAAACTTCTGCTCACCTTCAGTTGTCGAGAAAATCAGAAGAAATGTGGACCAGAGTCTCAAAAGACAAGGTCCGGTTCTTCAATCTCCTGATGGGGGTCCTAAAATTATTATCCTCGATGAAGTTTATCAACGAGGAGCAGAGCTTCATAAGGAATTTCTTAAATGGTACTTTTGTGGTCGAGCTCCTCCTATAAATAGATTCAGAGTGTCATCAACTATATATGGGATAAAGGAAAACACATAGAGATTCACACTAACCTTCTTGCAAACTCGATGATTGTTAGAGTTCCTAATGACTTCATCAGAACTATGATCCTGGAGAAAAGAATATGGTACATTGGTGATTTACTGTTTCATGTACATAAGTGGGGATCTTATCACTCTGCTTCTTCCCCTCCTCTTCTGTCCATTCCAATATGGGACCATCTGTGTAATGTGCCTTTGTATCTTCATTCTCTCGAAGGTTTATACTGGGTTGCAGGAGCTTTAGGTGAACCTAAAGAAGCCGACGACTTTACTATCAATATGGTCAGCCCTGTTCTCTCTCATGTCAAAGTAGAAGTTGATCTGGCAAAGAATTTTCTAAGGGGTGAAAGTTCTGTGATCACTGTTGAGGTAGATTATCCCTGGTTACCTCCTTGTGTTTCTAGTATTTCATGAACAAGTTGTTCGTTATTTTTTTGCTATAGTGGAGATAGTTTTATCTGAAACTATAAGACACATCTCTAGAAACTGTCTTCTTCCTCCAAAAGAACCATCTACAATCAACACTAAATATACTAATATCCTTCCAGTGAACAACTCTAGTACTTCTGCTGAAGCTACAATCTCTGTCACTGCCAATTTGGCCTTTGATACTCAAATGTCTACAAATGAATTCCTTACCAGAAACTTGGCTTCAGACCCTATTAACTCATGTCTTACGCCTTCTGTGGAGGGGACAACTTCTGGGGCTCTAAGCACATTACAGGATGTCCGCAAGATCTCTGGAGAAGGACTGCTCTAACTCGGGTCCGAAATTTGGTAATATGCGTAGAATTAATCCTAAGGAAACATGTGCTTCAGAGCTGTTAAAACTTCTTATGGATGTTGAAAACTTACCTTACAATCATAAACATATGAACGAAGCGATTCAATCATCCCCTGCTGAGATTCTTTCTGATCATACTTTGGCAATTACGGTTGCTAATGAACATACTTTGAAGTGGGAAATTGTGTACTCCATTAATCCGCAGGATGTTCCTTATGTTATATCCATGCATGCTTCGATCACTTCTTCAGGAATCCCTTATCCGCACAGTCCGATTTTCAACATTGGTCCTCTTGTTAAGCTGAAAAACACAAATCTCACCTCCCGCCTTTAGCTAAGCCACCCCTAGCGCCTTTGGATTTTCCCTTGGAAGTTGATGAGTTATCTCTTAGCTCCCCTTCATTGATTACGAATGATGAGCCTTTGCAATTTGACGATGCTGCTTCTGCACAATTGTAATATTTCTGTTGAAGTGCGAACTATCCATTTGGATCCTCTTTTTGATGGTCACCTCTCCATAACCGTAACATATGATATCAAGTTATTTTTTGAAATGTTATAGGCCTAAATGACTCTATCAAGTATCAAACTTTTTCTAACTGGTTGTTTACCCATCAACCATGTTTTGGTGAAACTTTGGAATCGCATATTAAGGAAAATAATATGAACCTAAGAATGTCTAAAACTTGCAGAGCTTGGAAATTTTCCTCGGACCATGCCACTTATGAAGATGGAAGGCTCATTCTCATTTGGAAAGATCCAGCTCAATGTTGAGTCCTCCACTAGACTCGGCAGTCCCTTACTTGTGAGTTCTCTATTGGTACCACAAGAAAATTTTTCTTTACAGATGTTTACGCCTCCAATCTAGCCGCTGAGCGTACGGACCTATGGGTTGATCTGCTGAATACTTGGATAGCTATCTCTTTGGATAATAAACCCGGGATGGTAGGTGGAGACAAACCAAATCCTTCATCCAGCAGATCACTCTTCCAATGATGTCAACACAATTGATAGTGCCATGTGTGAGCTGAGAGATACTCTTGATCAAGCCGTCTTATTTTAACTCCGGTCCCATGGCATTTTTCTCTTAGTCTAATAAGCAGCCACTTACTCCCCTTGCAAAGAAGTTAGACACACTGTTAGTAAATATTTGATGGATCGATGAATATCTGAATAGTTTTGCTACTTATCTTGCACCTGAGATTTCAGATCACAGCCTCTACCTTACAGACTTCTCTTTTCAACTTCCTCAAGTAGGATAGAAGCCTTATAAGTCTATAACCACTTGAAAAAGCACACTGAGTTTCTAAAAGTTATCAGTGAGGCTTGGTTGCTGTTAGGAGACCCAGTCACTGACCTTTCCCAACTCTGTTGGAAGCTGAAATTGATAATAAAAAGGGATCTCAGAAGGTTAACACAAGGAAAATTGCTCTAAAATCCAAAAATAGTTTATGAAGTCTACCTTGAACGTAAAAAGGTGCAATGTGAGGCACTTATTTATCCTTCACAAAGGTTGTTTGATAATAAAAAAAACGCTCCATGATAAGTGGCTTTTCCTAAGATCGATTGAAGAGACTTATTTCAAGTAGAAATCTAGAATTAGTTTTCTAAAGGATGGAGACTTTAACATTTCTTACTTTCAGAGGATTGCTTAGGTTCGAGAAGGCTATAATGCGATTAGGACTTTATTTTTGGACTCTTCGATCTTCTTGTGGACCATGTGGAAATGCGAAACCTCGCAATCAGCCACTTCTCCTCTATTTTGGCCCCTGCTAGAGTCACCTGCTCTTTGGCTTCAGTTGACTGGTTTCACACCATTCTGCCTTATAAATGCCCTGGTCTTAAAAGTGTAGATATGGTTTTCCTTCCAACAGTGTTATTCAAACTCAATCCAAAAAAGCCTCATGAGCTTGATGGTCTTTCATCAGGGTTCTCTAGATCGGCTTACGGAATCTTAGGGATTGAAGTTATTAAAGTTGTCTCTCAATTCTTCAATACGAGCTTCATACTTTCCACATCTAAAGCTACTATCCTTACCTTAGTGCCAAAACATCCCGGGGATAGTTTGATAGTTTGATTAATGAATATAGACCCATATCATGAGTTAATACCATTTACAAGGTTATCTCAAAGCTCTTGTGATCCGATTAAAGCCTATTTTTATCTTATCCTTCTTAACCAGACATATTTTATAAAAAAAGGATGCTCTTAATGGAAAATATTGTACTGGAAGGTGAAATTGTAAATGGCTATAGGACCCAAAGAGAATTACTATCAATGTGGATATTGATAAAGCCTTTGACACAGTCAATTGGGGGTTCCTGCTTACCTGTTTTTGTAGTATTGATATCTCGGATCAGTACATTCAATGGGTTGAAGCTTCCATTTGTACTCCATCCTTCAGCGTTGGCTACAATGGCATGATTCATGGCCACTTCAAAGAAAAGAGGGGGTTAAGACAAGAATACCCCTTGTCCACTTATCTGTTCGTCATTGTTATGAACTGCACGTCTTCCCTGCTTAATAGGGCAGCAAATATTGGATTAACTGGCTATCATGATAAGTGTGAGAACTCTAACTTGGCTCACTTATGTTTTGCAGATGACTTACTTATCTTTATAGATGAAAGAATTGAATATGTCCAGGGGATTCTTCAGGTTATGTGCCAATTTGAAACTCTTTCAAGTTTGGCATTAATCATCAACAAGATCAATTTCCTCTCTTTGGGTATGTCAATTGGTGAGTTCATTGCAATCTCAGCCTCAACTAGTCTCTCTCATGCCTCCTTACCAATTTCTTATTTGGGAGTTCCACTCAGTACTAAGAAGTTAACCATTTTCAACTGTGAGCCTCTTCTACACCAAATCAAGTCAAAAATCAACATGGAGTGCTAGATCCATGTCTTTTGTAGGAAGGTTATTGAAAATTAATACAATTATATTAGGGATATCCAATTTCTAGTGTTCTACTTTCATCTAACCTAAAAAGTGTATTGATAAGATCAATTCCCTGTGTGGATCATCTCTATTGAAGGGATCTATTGATGGTCACTATGCGGCAAAGGTTTCTTGGGAATCTATTACTAAACCAAAAAAAAAAAATAGAGGGAGGTTTAGGCATTAAGAACCTTATTTGTTGAAACAATGCATGTACGATGAGACTTGTTTGGCTCCTCTTCTTTACGTTTGGTTCAATTTGGATAGCTTGGTTCACCAAGAAGTGCATCAAAGCTCCATATCTAACTTTTGGATCATGGAAATAAGGAATGATTTTTCTTGGTTAGCAAATAAGCTCCTGAAATTCAAATCGGAGGCATTCAAAAGGATAAAAATGAGAATAGAAAATGGTCATACCTACTTGTTCTGGAGACATAACTGGACTCTTTTTGAAATTGCAACTTTTCCGGTCGGCAGGGAATCACAATTTACTGGGAATTCCTATCGGTGCTACAATAAGTTATGTGTTCAGTGAGGGTCGATGGCTCATTAAACCTTCTAGATCAGAGGCGCATATTATACTTCAGTCTTTCCCCACAACTATTTCACTATCTAATTATGAAGATGAGTTTGAATGGGTTATTGATGGGCAGTCTAGCTATAAGTTCTCCACATGTGAGATTTATAGTGATATGAGAATAAATAGTGATTGTACCTTTGTCAAAGGTTGTTTGGAACTCTCATTGGATTCCGAGACATAGCTTCCTAGGCTGGATGTTTGTGTTAAACCGGTGCCCGACAAGAGATCACTTAATTTGATGGGGTATGTCTATTGACGCCTCATGCCTTCTCTGCAATTCGAATCCGGAGACTTGCGACCACATTTTCTTTTACTTCTCTTATATGTGGAATATTTGGAGTAATGTCGCTCGGCGTTCCAATCTCAATCCATCTCGCAGTTGGTCGCAAACATTAACTACTCTGCGCTCGAGTACTCTGCCTAGAAACACAAAATTTTACAGTTACTAGCTTGGCAATGTACTGTATACTATATTTGGATTGATAGAAACAATTGGCTTCATAGACAAGAATTCAAGGCAATGGATTCTCTTCTCCAAATTATAGATTTAACTGTGCGGAATCGAATCTCGGGTATTGGTCATACTAACCCGTCTTTAGCATCGTCGTTGATTCAAGAATGGTTCTCTACTGTTCCTTGACTGATCACAGGGTTGTATAGGCTCTATGATGCTCTCGCATCTCCATATGATGAATCCACGGATCTGGTTCTTATAGCTTTTAGGGTTGGCTTGTCTGCTCATGCCTGGTATCATTTGTCTCTTCCTGACATCTCAAGCTTCTATTTTTGTGAGGTTGCGGTCTTAAGTATCCTTGGAGCTGGCCTTTTAGCTCTCTGGTCTTCAGCTTGTCCCTGCCAAGATACTTCATGTTTTATTGCATGATTTTCTAGTGATTTGATCTATTTTGCCTACTTGGTTTTTGATCCTACCAGGTTTACTATCCGCTCAGATTACTTCACTTTTTCTACAGTTGTTTGGTGAATTTTGTATCCTCGGATCTGGTATTGTAGCTCTTTGGGCTCCAGCTTGCTCCTGCCAGGATACTTCTTGTTTCACTGCTTGTTTTATCGCGCCTCGGTCTATTTTGCCTCCTTGGCTTTCTCTCTGCCTTGCGTGTCGTTCTTCTTCCTGGTCTTCTGCCATGTTGTTTCTTCTGCTAGGTCTTTTGCCTTGTTGTCTCTACTGTCTGGATTTCTCGAAATATGTTGGATTCTTTGGTCTTCTATGGATTCATATCCGATGATGAAAAAGTGGCTCTATTTGCTTCCCCGGATATTCTGAAAGTTAACTGATTCGCTCATGGGGGGAAGTTGATCAATCTGCCTTCTTCTTCTTTTGTTCTGGTTCATCTGCATGATTGGTGTTCCATCTTCAATCAGCAAATATCTATTGGGTTCATATAATTTTCCTATGTCCAATGAACATTGTGGGTTAAGGTAACATTTTGGATCGTCATTAATTTTAATAGCAAAATAGTTGAAAGAAAAATAACTATAGGGAACACTGACACTCCCGTTCTAATTAGTAATGATATAAAATGTTGGGAATGTCCTGAAATCTATTGTGCTTAATCTAAGTGAAAGTCGTATTGTCGAGATGAGACAATCATATGACACTAGGCAGTCTTAATGCTTTGCTAGAAGCCACTTATGATCAATGAGTTTAGAACTCATTGCTAGTGTTATATGATCCTACAGGATCACACACCTAAGCAAACTGGACGTAGTATACGAGGTTGATCATTAATGTAATGATCTGATGAATGTATATTTGATATGCATTCGATACCAATTCTCTGGGGCAGTGTCGATCGACACATCAAGTGTGTCCGTCGACACAACTCGTGAATTGCCAGATTAAAATCGGTTTAATCGTTGGTTAATTCGGTTGTGGTTTAAGTCGACATATATAAGATATATGGTCGACTTAAACACTAATCTAACATAATTCACAGCCACCAGAACGGTAAGAGAAACCTCTCAAGAGATCTGATCTCTAAAGGCACTAGCATCCCTTCTATTCAGTTTGGGTGCGTGTGGATACCAGGAGAGGCACATCGATTGAGGTGCTTCGTGATCTCGATTATCTGCAAAACCTTCCGCTGCTAATAACCAGGTAATCCTGAGATCCTAATGATTCGATTATATGAACCCTAGATCCTAGGCTTGGAATTCAGACTAGGGCTGCCTAATTGGATTAGGAACTGCTAGAAATTCCTTCAGTGGTATCAGAGCCTTATGGTTCCATTGAATCTGTAGCATGTTGATTAGATTAGTTGAATCTGGATCTCTGTATAGTTGATACAAACATGCTAAAATTCGTTTTCATGAAAATCTAGTTTTAGGATTTTTTGCTTGAAAAATGATTAGGGTTTATCGCCCTGTGTCGATCGACACCAATCCGGTGTCGGTCGACACAGAAGGATAACCTGAACAAAACTTAGGTTTCGCCTAGTGTCGATCGACACAAAAGTTGTGTCGGTCGACACAAACCTCGCGAGATTGATAAATCGGTTCAATTGGATTGGACCGGTTATCGAGCTTGGTTAATAATGGTTAAACGCTAAGAATGATTTAATTGCGATTGGTTTGATTAGGTCGGTGTCGACCGATGCTAATGTAGCGTCGGTCGATGCTGACCGGTACTCAAAACCGGATCAATTGGATTGATCGGTTATCGCAGATTGGTTTTGGTTAATCTGCATCGATCGACACTAACGTAGTATCGGTCGACACCAGATTCGATGGTTTAGGTTATGGAACCTGAAATCACAGAACCAAACCAAGATAAATCATTTAATTAGAAGAATTAAAACATAATAAAACTGAACGTTTTAAAGGGTCCGTTCCTCGACCAAATATCAAGTGATCCTTGATGTCTTTCCAATCTTGTCAACTGTCAAGGCTCATTTCATTGTGCGATAGATTTGCAGTGCAAGGTGTCCACAATTACATGAGTAAGACAGGAGGTAATCGTGTTGATGGACTTGCAGTGCAAGACATCAACAATTACATGACTTAAGAGATTGGTTTACTTGACTGGGCCATCAAAATCGTTTTGGGCTCAGAGACATCAGGTGGATTGGGCATGAGATGTCGATCCACAACCAAGAGTTATATTGGATATAACTAGCAAGGTTGTTGCTTACCTAGATAGCTAAAATTTGGGTGATAGCCAGTGGCTCACTCACGTTTAGTGAAGTATGGGTCTTGGATCATTATATTCATTTGAGGAAACATTGTTTGAATATAATGCGAGTTTTCTTAATTGTTAAGACTTCTCATTTCTTGAACATCATAACTAAACCTCCCTTGTTTTTCCAGCTATGTCTAGCACAAACCATCGTAACAATATCTCCTTGCGATCCGTCCTTGAGAAGGACAAGTTAAATGGATCAAACTTTCTTGAATGGTATCGGAACTTGAGAATTGTTCTCAAACAGGAGAAAAAGGACTATGTCCTTGAGAAAGTTCTCCCCAAGAAGTACCGAGCCAATGCCTGGCAGTCAGATAAGGATGCTTGGGATAAGCATTCTAATGATGTGGTGGATGTGAGTTGTCTCATGTTGGCTACCATGAACTCGGAATTGCAGAAGCAATATGAGTACGTGGAGTCGCCAATAGAGATGATCACTGGCCTGAAAAGTATGTTTCAGGAGCAGGCACGAACTCATAGATACCAGACGGTAAGATCTCTGATTGAGTGCAAGCTACCAAAGGGCGAACCAGTTAGTCCTCATGTCATTAAGATGATGGGTTATATTGATAACCTGGGGAAACTGGATTGTCCCATTAGCCAAGAGTTGGCTACTGACATCATTCTGCAGTCACTGCCGTCAAGCTATGATCCATTTGTTATGAACTATAACATGAACAACTTGACGAAGACGTTGGCTCTAAATGGTGACCAAGGGAACGAGGAGGAACAATGAATTCTCTTTCGTTCTTTAAAAAATACACCATTTATAAGTAATATTTTTTACACATAATTTCTTCTCATTCCTTCTTTCGTAGAGAATTAAAGAGTAAAACTATTCCTCGCCAAATTTGGGAAGGAACAATAATTCCTATTATTTTATTCCTCTTCGTTCTTTTCCTATTCATTCCCATTGTTTTTCAAATGGTCACCAGTTAGAGCCGTTGACTGAATTGCATGGGATGCTTAAGACTGCTGAACCTAACATCAAGAAGGACACCCCAGATGTCCTTATGGTACAAAAGGGTAAAAAGTTTAAGAAACTTGGTAAGAACAAAGGTGATGGCAAGACGATCTCGATTGTGAATCCAAGCGAGTCTGGCCATGCTCCTAAGGTTAAAACCAGTCCTTCTGAAGATGTTAAGTTCCGTTATTGTAATGGTTATGGGCATTTGAAAAGAAACTGTAATAAATTCTTGGAAGATTATGAGAAGCTGAAGAAGACGTACGAGACTTCTTCTTCAGGTATTATGTTATAGAAGTAAATGTTACTTCTTATAGTCCTACTTATTGGGTATTTGATACCAGCTGTGGTACTCATGTTTTGTAAAAATGTGAAGGGCCTGAGCAAAAGTAGGACTATGGAGAAAGGACAAGTGGATCTACGCGTGGGAAATGGAGCAAGAGTTGCTGCATTAGCCGTAGGAGTATTTCATTTGTTTTCTTCACTACAAGAAAAATCTCTATTCTTAGCACACGAAAAACGCCATTGTATGTATATGATAGCGTTTGTGATAATGCTATTTCTGCCCCAGCTATAATAGGTCGGCCATATATGATAGCATTTTTTGTCTGTGCTATAATATTGTTCACTATAATAGCGTTTTTGAAATTGCTATGTCTGCCCCAGCTATAATAGGTCGACCATATATGATAGCGTTTTTTCCGTGCTATAATATCTTGCATCTATGATAGCGATAGTTTTTCTTGCTATAGTTAAATTCGAGCCGAGCCGAGCCGTATTATATTATTATTATATATTTCTGTATATATTGGATTTATATATAAAAAATATTGAAATATTTTATTAATAAACCAAAAATGTTTACACAGTATTTTATATATAATCTACACTTATTACAAAACATGATAAAATCATAACTAATGCAAACAACATCATAAAATCAGAAACAAGGATAAGAAAATCCAACTTCTGTTTGATCACATCGAGACCTTTGCAGATTGGGACAATTCCTCTTTGATGAATAGCAGAAGGCTTCTCAGAACCTATACATGACAGACACCAAAGCACACGTGAGATGAGGTTTAAAAGAGAGAGAGAGAGAGAGAGAGAGAGAGAGAGAGAGAGAGAGAGAGAGAGAGAGAGAGAGAGAGAGAGAGAGAGAGAGAGAGAGAGAGAGAGACAAAAATCACCCCAAAAAACAAAGCTTTCTCGGGTTCTTCTATGCTTACCATAAGCGTAAATACACCTGAGCAGATTATCTTGAAAACCCATGGCATCAATGCTGCGTGAACCTCATCATACGAGGTGAAGAACTCGTCTTGTCCCTCAAGACTGTAACCATACAACAAAATTTAGCAACCGAGTAGAACACTCATGTGGAATGAGTAAAACAACAAGAATGAAAAGCGATGGAAGTATAATAAGAACACTCACACTTCGTTCAACTTCTGGTCGAGACAGTATTTGGATCAAGAAACGATTTCACCGTGCCCCAAAGTAGCTTAAAACCAGGGCCAGCATTGATGATGAACATACGGTGAAGTGTCTGCACATATGTCATAACACATGTTAGTAATCTATTCTCAAAAAATAAGTTTTTGCTTATAAGAAAACGAATCAATACCTCGGGATAGTTATCATTATCAATCTTTTGCAGCTGAGTTATAAGATCCCTCGCAGATTTAGTAAAATTCTTTAATCCCTCCAAAATATATTTACCAGATATCTTCTCTGAAGTTCAGACTTTAAGAGGTTTTTCTCCCCCACCTGATCAGAGAAATATATAAAATAGTTAGAGAGACGCTCTAGATGACCAACAAAATCCATCTAGAGAACAAAGATCACACTCTCTGTCAAAATCATTCACCAAGAAAGTATTCAGAACGAGACCACCCAATGTGCAGCAGTAAAATAGACAAATATCAACATTTACCAGTCTTTGCAGCCTTCGCATTGCACCATGAGATCGTCTGGATTATAAGGCATTTCGCATTTGCAGTACCTTTAGAACAAAAAACACACACAACAAAATACAAAAATCACTGAAATTCCAGGTAATTAGAAGATGTATTTCAGAACGGATTGCTACTTATCTACTTACACAGCAACTCGATCAGGGGTGAATGCGCCAGTAGCAGCCTTGTACTCAAATCTACAATAATAACGAAACTGTGAAACAAAAAGAGGAATCCAAAGTTTCAAACACTTAAAATTAGTAAAACAAAACAATAAGTACCGATGGAAATCGTCATAGTCAAAGTCATAACCCACAGCCTGAAATAATCAACATCATAAACGAAGGGCATGAACACTGATAGATGCAGAAGTAGGCTATGGTAAAAGAAGATACCTTGAGACCAGCCATAGTTGTTCCATAGATTTTATAAAGCGCAAGGCAGAGTTCTTGGACTTTATCTTTTTCAATACCAAGTTTCTGATTCATATACTCTGACAACAACAACAAAACAGATTCAGCTACAACCCGACAACATGAAGAAGCAATCTTCCAGAGAATAAGAGGAATAAATGAATGTGTTTTTCCAAAAGGCCTTCGGGGAAGTCAATGTCAAGCAGCCTCCTCCCCTGCCCCAAGATTAAAATGACAAAGTTGAATTTGATTTCCTAAGCTGAAGAGTACAATCATGCAGGAATATATACAAGTAAAAGAGATAACAAGTAAAAAAACAGAGAAGAACCGGTGGGTTCACCTTCCGGTGACTATCTGTGAGTCTCTCTGCGTCCATGCGCTCGATAACCCTTCTAGCTTCTTCTTATGTTCCTGGAACCACATTCCTTATCCATATTCCATCTTTCATGGCCTCAGGTCTCACACTGAAGGTGAAGTAGAACCTGTTGGAGACCTACCACCCCAAAGCTACATCACCATCACATGTTATAAAAACCTCTTCACAAGCTAAACATGTAATGTGCATAGCTTGAAATTAGTGTACACTTACTTCGCTAGACCTGAGCTCTGACCTTGTAACATGAGCTACAACCTCAATGTTTATCAGCGGTTCAGCTGAACTGTTAGCTTCTGTGTACACTACGAGTGATTTGAAAACGAAAGAAGTTCCAACATCCACTTGCGTTATAAGAAAAGATGCCTCCCCAGTATACTCAGTCTGAGAAAACACAGCAACATATTCAGACGCAACATAAGTTCTCAATAGTTGAATCCTAAACTGTTGTATCCATTGATCAGAAAGTGAAGATGATATTCGAAATCCAGATAGGGAAGAAGAAAACTTACAAGGATCTGAGGCATGACTCGATCCTCCTACAAATCGAATTTATTGCAAGAAGCTCTTAATCATCGAATTAGGAAAAGGAAAAAGCTAAACTTGGTAACTGGGTATCTCAAGGTTAAATTTTTTTTCACCAAACCTGACGGAGATTGCGAGCAGAAGAGGGGCGGTCGCCATGGGAGAGCTAGCGAAACTTCGTGAAAGCCCCAAGCGACGTGGAGAAAATCAGGAGAAAAAGGAGAAAATGAGAGATTGAGATTTGGAGTTGGTAAGGGAAGAAGAAGAAGACGACACAATAGATGAATTTGACAAAATCATCTTTGATTTCATCTGGTATTGAAGAACTCGAGTATTGAAGATGAAAATTGAAGAAAGACATATGGGTTTTGAACCCGAGATAAGAACTTTGTCGGTGGAGAAATGACGGATCTGGATTTCAGAAGGAAGGGTGGAACCATGAGCTTACCGACGAGAAAGACGATACTACGCGGAGAAGAGGGAGGCTAATTTTCGATGTGTTAGAGTTTCGAGTTAGATGGAGAAGAGGGAGACTATTTTTTTGGGTAGAATAATGGAGGGATTTTTTCAAGGGTTTCGCGGTTTTGGAGAAATTTTGTCTAAGTGTGGCGGTCTAACAAAATTTTACCTAAATTTTGGCGGACTAGTCAGTTTTTGTTTCCCGCTTACTAAAACACTATCTTAGCATTATATCAATGCTATAAAAAGTAAAGAAAAATTAAAATTTATCTGCAATAGCAGTTTGGAAAACCGTGCTATCATATTGTGCTATCAATACGCATAATTTGTGTAGTGCTTTTATGGCATGTTTTGAACTTAAAACTGCTACTATGTACCTGCTATGAGCAGAAAGATTATTTATATTCCTTGTTTGGATATGGAAGGATATCAGTTTTCAAATTAAGAATAAGTGTTATTCATTTGATTACAATGATATATTTTATAGTAGCAATCCATTAGAGAATGGACTTTATGTTCTAAACCAGAACGTGCCTAACTATAACATTAATACCAAGAGATTCAAGTCAAATGATACGAATCAAACTTCTCTCTGGCATTGTCGTTTTGGGCCACATAAATGAGAAACAGATTCAGAAGCTCCATAGTGATGGGCTCTTGGGCTCATCTGATTATGAATCATAATGAGTAAAGTGAATCTTGTTTTATTGGGTAAAATGACGGAGGCCCCTTTCAACAAAGGTAGTGTCGATCGGAAAAAACGGTGCGTCGGTCGATACAGGTTGCGAACGATCAAAATGAAAGGGCCAGAGGCTTATTGGGTTTTATACATACGGATGTATATGGGCCAATGAGCACTAGTGCTAGAGGAAACTTTCAGTACTTCATTACCTTTACTGATGATTTCAGTAGGTAAGGTTATGTCTTATTAATGAGACATAAGTCAGAATTTTTGAAAAGTTCAAAGAGTTCCAGAATGAAGTACATAATCAATTTAGCAAAGGTATTAAAGCTCTACGATGAGATCATGGAGGTGAATACTTAAGTCAGGAATTTAGTGATCATCTGAGAGATTGTGAAATTGTTTCACAATTCACTCCTCCTGAATCGGACTTTATTAGATATGGTTCGATCAATGATGAGTCACTTAGATCTTCCATTATCCTTCTAAGAATACGCTCTAGAAACGTCTGCGTTTACATTAAATATGGTTCCATCAAAATCAGTTATAGAAACACCACATGAGATGTGGACTGTTAATGTTCCTGATTTGTCTTTCATGAAGATTTGGGGTTGCGAGGCTTATATAAAACGTTTAATCTCTGATAAGCTCACACCCAAATCCGATAAGTGCTACTTCATTGGTTGTCCTAACGAAACCAAGGCATGTTACTTTTACAACAAGTCCGAGAACAAACTGTTTGTTGCTCGGAACTATGTTTTCTTGAGAAAGACTTTCTTTCCAAGAGGAACAGTGGGAGTAAAGTACAACTCGAAGAAATTCGAGAATTCAAGGAAGAGCAGCAGTTAGATCTACAAAGAGTTGTAGAACTTGCAACTGTGGTGCCTGAGGTTTGCAAGGATCTGCGAGTTTCTGAAGAAGTGTCGATCGACACAAAAGTTGTATCGATCGACACAGATCGTGAACCAAAATATTGATTTTGGTTTATGACTTAATTAACTACGGATTTAAATCTTGGTTAATTAGGTCAAGGTAAAAGTATACATATGAGATATGTGCGCGATTTTTACACAAAACTGAAGCTCGCAGATCCGAAAGGATCCGTCACGAACCCGAGAAATGTGGATTTCTCGTAACCAATTGCCGTGATCTATTGATCATTGAAAGTGACGGGCCTGCGAATTTTGAAGAAGCAATGATGGGCCTTGACTCCGAAAATGGCTGAAAGCCGCTGAATCCGAAATGGGATCCATGTTACAGAACCAAGTATGACTTGGGTTGATTTACCCGATGGTGTAGAAGCCATTGTGAGTAAATGGATTTTCAAGAAGAAAAGTTGACATGAATGGTTATATTCAGATGTACAAAGCTAGGTTGGTGGCAAAAGGTTTCAAATAAATTCATGGTATTGACTGTGAAGAAACCTAATCCCAGAGACCATGCTTATGTCCATTCGGATTCTCCTAGCAACCGCCGCTCATTATGATGACGGGCAGATGGATGTGAAAACAGTTTTCCTTAATGGAATTCTGGAAAGGGATGTGTGCATGACACTACCTGAAGTTTTCAATGATCCTAATGAAGCTGGGAAGATATGCAAGCTTCATCGATCCATTTATGGATTGAAGCAAGCATCTCGGAGTTGGAATTTTCGTTTTGATGAAGCAGTCAAAAGGTTTGACTTCATCAGGAACAAAGAGGAACCGTGTGTTTACAAGATGACTAGTGGGAGCGCAGTTGCATTTCTAGTATTGTATGTTGATAACATACTACTTCTCGGAAATGAAGTTCCATTGTTTCAGTCTGTTAAGACTTGATTCGAAAGTTGTTTTTCGATGAAAAATATGGGAGAAACCGTATACATTCTTGGAATAAGAATCTATGGAGATAGATTGGACAAGCTAATTGAATTGTGTCAAGAAACTTATGGTGATAATATCTTGCACAGGTCCAGTATGCATGATTCCAAGAAGGGCTTCGTGCCAATGACACTTGACATTACTTTTAGCAAGACGTAGTGTCCTTCGACACATGCTGAGCAAGAGCGAATGAAGTTCAGACAACTGCTACATACATTAGATGTATTAAGATGTGATCTTAATTTTAGTGGGAGTTGTTGTTGTTAATTTAGTTATGATATGATATTCGTGTAAACATAATTTGATTATGTTAATGAATTATGACATCAGTATTATTTAATTATGTTATTAAATAATAGTCCCAAAGTAATTTATGACATTATATAGGTCATCAAGTATGTGACTTGATCATGAAACCCTATAAGTGATAAATGACATAAATTATGTTGGTCCCTGGTCAAGGTTGTTAAAGTGGGACATTAACAACCGCGTGAGACTAGTATGTGAGGTGACTGATGACTAAGTTTCATGGAGTCATTAATAAGAGTATTAAAGTCAATCACATAGATATGTGTTAGAGAACACATGATCGGACATGACCCACTGATGAGAACTCTACGAGATAGTTATATAAGTGTCATGAGAGTTTTCATTACGACTATAGAGTATAGTCCTTAGACCTGAGTTAATCATGTTTTCTTACATATGAATTGGTCCGCTTTAACCTTGTCAAACGTCAGCCGTAACTGGTGACTATAAAGGCATTGATTGGGCGTATCATGAAGTGTGTGAAGAAACAGGGATGGAACAAGATGGGACTTGTCCCTCCTATATAACAGGAGATAAATATCTCAGGGCCCATCGAAGATTTGATACTGAGAAATGTGTGGCCACACTCAAACGAGGTGATTGTCAGTCGTTTGTCTTGTCAGTATAAATCGGAGTTCGATGAACATGATCTTGGCTAAATAAAGGTGACACAGATTTTGCCTTATGCCAGATCGAGATATAGTGACAAAGGGATTAAAGGAATAGATGATTCTAGTACAAGTGGGAGATTGTTGGGAATGTCCTGAAATCTATTGTGCTTACTCTAAGTGAAAGTCGTATTGTCGAGATGAGACAATCATATGACACTAGGCAGTCATAATGCTTTGCTAGAAGCCACTTATGATCAATGAGTTTAGAACTCATTGCTAGTGTTATATGATCCTACAGGGTCACACACCTAAGCAAACTGGACGTAGTATACGAGGTTGATCATTAATGTAATGATCTGATGAATGCATATTTGATATGCATTCGATACCAATTCTCTGGGGCAGTGTCGATCGACACATCAAGTGTGTCGGTCGACACAACTCGCGAATTGCCAGATTAAAATCGGTTTAATCGTTGGTTAATTCGGTTGTGGTTTAAGTCGACATATATAAGATATATGGTCGACCTAAACACTAATCTAACCTAATTCACAGCCACCAGAACGGTAAGAGAAACCTCTCAAGAGATCTGATCTCTAAAGGCACTAGCATTCCTCCTGTTCAGTTTGTGTGCGTGTGGATACCAGTAGAGGCACAGCGATTGAGGTGCTTCGTGATCTCGATTATCTGCAAAACCTTCCGCTTCTAATAACCAGGTAATCCTGAGATCCTAATGATTCGATTATATAAACCCTAGATCCTAGGCTTGGAATTCAGACTAGGGCTGCCTAATTGGATTAGGAACTGCTAGAAATTCCTTCATAAAATTGCTAAGAGCATCTCCAATCGCACTTTATTTCTTACTCCAAACTATATTTTAAAGTAAATTTTGTTCCAACCTCACTTTATTTCTCACTTTATATTTGTAGTAAACTCATTTCTATTCTATTTTAGTATTAATTTTTTTTTATATATATATTTGTTCGTTTACTTTTAACCATTTATTTATATTTAAAATAAATCAATAATAATAATAATAATTTATATTATAACTATAACTTTTATTTATTAAAAGATTAGTTAAGTTTTAAACTCGATTTTAGAATAAAATTTCAAAAACATTTATGTAAAAATTAATTAATTAATTATTTGTAGAAAATACAATAATGATGATATTTAAACTAAAATCTACTATGTTACTATTTAATATAAGATAATGTTGTTTTCTTATGTTTAATTTAAATAATATTATAATTTATTGAAAGTTTTGTAAAGAATAAAATAAATAATGTTAAATTGTAAAATTTATAAGTAAAAGGTATTAGTAGTAAAATAAAAATAGAATATATTTAGAATATTTAGAGTGATATATTGGAGAAAAACTCTACTCTATTTTAGAGCTAATCTATTTTATTTTAGAGTGAAATATAAAATTTTACATTGCAGATAATGCTATTTTCCAATTTTTGCCCATCACAGGAAAATAAATGGAATTTTTTAATAATTAAATAACTCGAATATTTCGATTTATTTAAAGTTTTAAGTTTTCAATAATAACACATGAAAAATATATTTTTCACAAGTTTTGATATAATAGTAAGTTTTTATATTTTTTTGGAGATCTTTATATAAGATGAGACTGCATTCAAATGTTTCATAAAAAGTATTCTGACCCGACTCTTGATTTGACAGATCATTTTGTTTCTGCCCAACTAAAAAATTCTTAAACTATATTTACAGTTTTAGGAGCTTTGCATAATATGTAGCCATGTCAAGCGGGTCGAACCCGTGACCCGCGATCCGCCCCGCGGCGGGTCAAACTAATTTTCGATCCGCTTCAACCTGATCCGCCAAACCGCAAAACAAAAATAGTCGATCCGCATCCGCCCCGCTTAAATTTGCGGGTACCCGCGGTTAACCCGCAAAAATTTAAATATTAATTAAAATTTTAAATTATAAATAATTTTAATTAAAATAATATTTATTAATAAATTTTAATATTAAAAAACGTAAAATAGCATTTTTATTTTTTTTAAAACTTTTTTTTGAAAAAAATATTTATTTTTATTTTATTTTATTCAATTTACTCATAAAATTCTTAAATTAATAATAAAATATTTATTTTATTTTTTTTAAATTAAATTTTGCGGTTACCCGCAAACCCGCGGTTCTAAACCCGCCCCGCCCCGCATTTTAAAATCCTAACCCGCACCCGTCCCGCTAATTTTAAAAACATATTTTCTTGATCCGCACTCGCCCCGCGGTGGGTCGACCCGCATCCGACCCGCGGATTCTGACTCAAATTGACAGGGCTAATAATATGTTGAAACTGGTCATATATATATTTATGTCAATTTAAAAGTAAAATTGTTGTTAGCAGATAAGTTTTTGTCAATTAAAAAAAAAAAGTAAACACGCCTGAATAGTTATTTCAACAAGCTAAAAAAACTTCAAAAGGGCCTTTTAGCCCATTGTTTTATCAAATTTAGTTTTGTGTGATGAAATGAATATTTGGGATGAGCAGTAGTGGTCAAGCGAGTCAAGGGAAAGCAATGGAGAGTAGGCATTAATATAATAGAAGCCTATGTTTTTTCTAGGCTCAGTTTGTGTCTGGCTCTTCTAAGTCCTAGACCCTAACTCCCCTGCCTATATTTCTCTCCACCAATTATATCTACAGAATTATATACTCCATTTGTTTCTTAAAAAAAATGATGTTTTAAAAAATTCTTGCTTTACAAAGATTGAATTTTTCGGGTTGTCAATGCACTTTTTATAGTTAGGGTGTGATTGGTATTTAATTAGTGGGAAAGAGAGGAATTTAAAAAAGGAGTGAAAGAGAGAATAATAGCGGGAGTGAGAGGGAATATTGTTCTCTGCTTTTTTTTAAGTGAAAAATTGTCTACTTTTTTCATTGTTTCAGAGTAATTGAGAGGAAAAATAATCCCAGTAATAGATACTTGATTGGTAAAATATCAGAGTAGTTGGGAGGAAAAATTATTCAGCCATTTCCCTTCTCTCTAAAAACTGCATTCAATCGCACCCTTAATGTTAATAAATTGTGAATTTCAAAAAAAAACATTACACTATTGGATCATACTTATTAAAAATTGTTTGGTAAGAGAAAATCTTGCATTTATATCTATGTATTAACTTTTTTATTAATTTATATGAAAACTATAAAACATCAATCTTTAAAAAATAGAGAAAGTATCAATAAATTTTAATATTTATTTAATTTAAATATTATAAATATATATAATTTAAAATCATTTTTTCTTTTTTCCATACATAAAGAATCAAATAGATAAACTAAGAAAATTTCGAATATAGATATTTAAGAGAACGAGTTTATTGTATCCAATGTATCTTTTTTTTTAAATAATAACAGAGTGGTATTTTCTTAAAAGTTTTTGCATTTGTGTATCTATTTGTCTTTTTGTGTGTTAGAAAGACCGTTTTACCGTCACAGACATAAGGTCTCTATGAATGGATAGGGATCTCACGCTATCCCTCATATCCATTTTTTTTTTCTCATTCACTTTCTTTCCTACTTTACCTTAATTTCTACCCCTCATTTTTCGACGGTGGATAGGATGGCGGAGTTGAGGTTTCCAGCCATATAAACCGCCAGAATGGAAATAAAATCGGTCGATGTACTAAAATTCAAAAAAAAAATCGGACTTAATACAGAAGTTTCGAATGGACAGTTTAGACAATGTGTCCACAATATTGGCTATTCGTTGATACTAACAGGATCATATCATATGCAAGACGCTTACGAATATTTAAAACTGTGTTTACTATGTATCGACTATTCGTGGACACTACCACGATTATATCACATGCTAGATGCTTCTGATGAACAGAAAGTGGTCAAGAGTTCTACTATGTATCGACTATTCATGGACACTACCACGATTATATCACATGCTAGACGCTTCTAATGAATAGAAGGTGGTCAAGAGTTCACATGATTGTGAATCTGTGGACACAAAGTACGATAAAAATATATTTAAAACTGTGTTTATTATGTATCGACCATTCGTAGACACTGCCACGATTATATCACATGCTAAACACTTCTGATGAACAGCAAGTGGTCAAGAGTTCATATGATTGTGAATCTGTGGACACAAAGTATGATCGAAAATATTAAAAATTGTGTTTACTATGTATCGACTATTTCATGGACACTACCACGATTATATCACATGCTACACGCTTCTGATGAACATAATGTGTTCAAGAGGTCTACTATGTATCGACTATTCGTGAACACTACCACGATTATATCACATGTTAGACGCTTCTGATAAACAGAAGATGGTCAAGAGCTCACATGATTGTGAATCTGTTGACACAAAGTACGTGTGGACCACTATCTATCCAAAATTCAACATTTCGCTTCGCCACCTCCTATCCATGAGAACCGTCTAGTATGTGATATGATCGTGGTAGTATCCACGAATAGCTAATTTTGTGGAAACCTAGTCTAAACTGTACATTCAAAACTTCCGTAATAAGTCCATTTTTTTTTAATTCTGATACATCAACCGATTTTATTCTCATTCTGGCGGTCTATATGGTCGGAAACCTCAACTCCGCCATCCTATCCATCGTCAAAAAAATGAAGGGTGAAAATAAAACTAAAGTAAAAAAGAGAATGAAGAGAAAAAAAAAGAAAAAAAAAATTTAAAAATTTTTTAAAAAAATGGATAGGAGGAATAGCGCGAGATCATAATCATACATAGAGCTGCTTAGTCTTTTTTCCTGTCTGTGAGGGGTAAAATAGTTTTTCTAACTGAGACATACAAGAAAATACAAAAATATACAAACTTTTCAAAATAGGGTTTATAATAATATTTTTAATATATTTTTATTTAACGGCAGTTTTCAAAGGTTATCAACCATTTATGCTCCAAAATTCTATTATCCTAGAAATCCACTCTTCCCTTAAAAAAATAAATATATGTGATACCCATAACCTTGAGGTTTCATCTTTTCTTTGATAGTGTAGTCCTTATAATTCTATATTTTAATAGTTATAAACCTTAAATAATTTTATATCTTATAAAAATGTCTGATTTCAATATTTTTTATTTTGTAATCTTTAGATAAAAAATAAATGATTTATTTATCACTTTAAAATACATTGATTAATCATATTTGAGAGTACATTTAGTGATTTGAATTTTTAGTTATAAATTCAGATTCCAATTTTTATTTAATAGCATTATTTTATATAATTTAATTTTTTTGTAAAATTTTATGAGTTAATATTTTAAAATATTTTAGCGTACGTTTTATAGTTATTTAAAAGTTATATGCTACAATTTAATTATTATTAATAGTAAGTAATTTAATGCAAAACTTTAAATATGTGAAATTTCGAATTTGAGGTTTTCTTTTGCAGACAAACACTTTGAAACTTCAATTTTGAGGTTTCTAAAACATCAAAAATGAGGTCTCTTTTGGAGATGTTCTAAGATACCATAACATAGAAATCTTTAAGAGCATCTTCAACCTCACTCTATTTTTTACTTTAAACTCTATTTTAGAGTAAATTTAGCTCTAGCCCCCATTCTATTTCCCACTCTAAAATAGTGTAAACCTATACCTCACTCTATATTTGGAGTAAAATTATTTTCTATTTTATTTTAGTGTTAAACTTTTTTATTTATATATTGGTCATTTAAATTTTAAATTTTTTTATTTTTATTTAAAATAAATAATTATAATAATAATAATTTATATTTAAGTTTTACTTTTTATTAACTAAAATATCATTTAACTTTTAAAATCTGTTTTATAATAAAATTTCAAAAACAATGTATGTATAATTTAAAATTTAGGTAATTAATCATTTGTAGAAAAATATATTAATGGTGATATTTAAACTAAAATCTACTATGTTTTACTATTTAATATAATATAATGTTGTTTTCTTATTTTAATTTAAATAATATTATAATTTGTTGAAAGTTTTGAAAAGAATAAAATAAATAGGGCTAAATTATAAAATTATAAGTAAAAGATATTAGTAGTAAAATAAAAAATAGAATATATTTAGAATATTCTATTTTTATAATAAAAATAGAGTGATACATTGAAAAAAAAATCCAACTTTATTTAAAATTATTCTATTTTAGAGTGGAATATATAGTTTTACATTAGAGATGGTCTAATTCTCTATTTCACTTTAGCACAATCCATCCAAATATTATATTTATATATGTAACACCATAAGGTTGTTCTATTTTTGTACATAAGTTTAACATATTCAACTGAAATTAATTTTTGTAAAGGTCACTTGTTTATGATTACATTTTTAGGCCGACCAATTTTTAATTGAAGAATTCTTGTTCAAATATATTTTGGTTAATAAAAAAATAAAAAAATAAAATAAAAAACTTCGGTTAACCGAACGATTCGTCGAACCGAACCGAACCGAACCGAAAACCGAATATAATTTTAAAAGCCACCGAACTAACCGAACTAAATTAACCGAAACCGAACCGAACCGAAAAATTTCGGTTCGGTACGGTTCGGCAAATTCGGTTCGGTTAAAAGTCCCAGGGCTAGTTAGGACGGCATGGGAGAAGAGAGAGGAGTTTGTCAAGGTTTAGTAATTAAACTTTCTCTCTCACGGATAAGGGAGTGAAGTCCCCAACGAAAAGTATAACTTCTGCTTTGATGAATAGTAAAATCATCGGCACAAAGTGCACGTAACTTTTAAAAAATAAAAAATAGTTGATAAAAAAAAGAAGCAAAAAATTTAAAATATTGGCGAACTTGTGTAAATTATATATTTTGTTTTTATGTTCTTACTCCAATAGTATTTTTTCTTATTTTTTATCTTTTTCGCTAACTTGTAAATATTATTTAAAAAGAAAGATGGTTACAGAAATGGAACTTAAACAAAAGAACTAAAACAAGGAAGCAATATAAGACTATATAGAGATAAAACCATCAAAAGATCCAAAGAGACATTAATCGGGCGAATCGATGTTCTTAAAGATAACTTCCGTAGATATGTGAGCAGCATTTTGGAGAGCATTGTTTCTTTACTTCCAAATGCAGTAGATGCAGGCTTGTGCAGCGAGCCTTCGCAGTGTCCGAGGAGCAGAGCTGGTTGATTGATATTTCCAGCTCAGGAGCTCCTGCCAGCTAATGAAAACATGTCTATTAAGATGAAGCCTTTGCTGAGTTGCATTCCACATGATGCTGCTGAAACTGCAGGAGAGGAAGAGTTGATCACCCGTTTCATAGGAAGTTCCATAGAGACATCAAGATGTTGGAACCGGCAGGCCCCAACTCGATAATCTTTGTCTTGTAGGGAGGCGATCCAGATGATAGAACCACATGTTAAAAGCATGAGCAGGAGTTGCACCTTTGAACCACACTGAGTGAGTCCACTGCTTCTTCTCTTCTCTCGGCCTTACATTCCCATGTTTTGGAGGAGGAGTATTTGTTGTATACACCATCAGCCTAAACCTACACACTTACCGTGGTCAGATAGGCGTGGAAAGACAGGGCATCATCTGATCGAGGAGAGGAAAGGCGCCATCCGGTCTCGCTGTAGGCATCAGCGACTGTACTATGAGCATCCTGACGAAGGACAGAGGGTCCGTCTGGTCTAAGAAGCTTGATTAACGGTCCTAAGGAGCTCCAACAATCGTGACAGAAGCTAGCAATTTGACCATTTCCCAGCTTGCAACGGATAAATCTTTCAGCCAAGCCTCGCAGTTTAAGCAGAGATTTCCATAGCCAGCCATCCAAGTTCCTTTCCGTGACCGACCAGAAACAGACGTTGCCAATGTTGTAGTACTTATGCCACGCTACCCAGAGCGAATTACTGTCGGAGAATAGGAGTCATATGAGGCGCATGCATAAGGTTGTGTTCCAAACAACAAAGCTTCTTAGTCCTAGGTCTCCTTCGGATTTTGGGATACACCATTTTTACCACGAAAACTTTCCGACCTTATAGGATTCTATGCGACCAGACCAAAGAAATCTAGCACATAGAGCCTCAATACTTCTGATGCAGCTTTTTGGGATAGTGAATGTTGTAATCCAGAAATTTACAGTTCATGAAATTACCGAAGAGATAAGCGCAACCCTACCAGCGAAAGTCAAGGACTTAACAGACCAAATGTTCCCTTCACTTTGTCTAGCAGTGGGGAGTATTCATGGATCCGGAGCTTAAGATGCATTAGTGGAAGGCCAAGATACCTAATTGCTAGTGAGCCTAAAGCGAAACCAAATCTGGACATATCAATGGATTCGGTTTGGCTGTCCTGAACGAAAAATCTCAGTCTTTGAAGCGTTCATTCTTAGACCAGACCACGTAGCGAAGTCTTCAAGATATTCTACAATTCCGTGACGAGAATTTCTACTACTGTTGAAGAAGATCATAAGATCGTCGACAAACATAATGTGCGACATGTCAAGACTCTCCATTTTTGGGTGATAGCCAATCTGACCCTATTGATATATGCTCTTAAGAAGCCGAGAAAACTTGATCCGACGACCTTTTTCTTGTTTATAGAGAGAACTTGATCAGTGTATTTCCAATCCTCTTCACTGAGATCATAAGCTTAGTGTCCTAAAGATAAGTTGGAAGAGTCACCTTCTACCTCAGAAACGGATTGACCATCCCTGTCCGGAGCATCCTTGTACAGCTTAGTAGTGACACTCAAGTTCTGCATCCCCTTGCGCACACGATGCTTCTGCTTATCAGACTCATGAGCTAAACTAGTCTGGCCTTTTTCACGGCTCGAGATGGATGGGGATTTTGCAGAAGCAGAGCTTGCTGAAACCCCAACTGTTTTGCCGGCATCAGCAGTAGGGTTCGTATCCTTGCCTAAAGCGATATCCTTCTGCCTTTTAGCTTTCTTCTTGGCGTTCTTTAGAGCTTTGGAAGTTTGTTGTCGAGGGCACTTTTATGCTTCATGAACCATGGAGGTACATATAGAGCAAGTCACTGATATACTTGTATTTTTATGCATGTAGGCTATTGTTAGGATCATGTTTTACTTCTTTTTAGTCTCCTTTAGCTTCATTTCTTTGGTCATTGGTGTGTTTAGAGTATAGGATCATCTAGAGCTAGGTTTAGTCATTCTAAGCTTGCATTTGGAGTGTTTCTTATGTTTTGTAGGTTCTTGGAGTTGCTAAGGATGTTTGGAAGAGTTTGGAGGCCAAAGGGGTGATTGCAAGTGAAATGGTGATGAAGGACCAAACCGATGAGCTTGAAAGATTGAGTCATATGAAGACATTACGTTGACTTTTAGCTCTGGGAATCTAAATACAAATCATGGGAAATTGAGTTAGCTTTCTAATGGAGGTTGTGTGAAGTCATTCGGAGCTATATGGAAAGAGTTATGCCTGATTTACTGGATGCATCTCAACACAAAAAAAATCAGACAGTCCATACCGGGTGGCGTATCGGGTGGCCAGGCCGATACGACCCTTCCCAGAAAAAATCCGAGAGTTCATACCGGGTGGCGTATCGGGTGGCCAGGCCGATACGACCCTTCCCAGAAAAAATCCGAGAGTTCATATCGGCTGGCGTATCGGGTGGCCAGGCCGATACGCGTCTCAGAAATTGTTTCGGATCCGGGTCAACACCCGGTTTGTTCCGGGTTGACCCGGCTCGCACCCTATTGACTATTTAAGCCAAAAACCTATTTTTATTGTTTCTTAAGCTTTATTTTATGTTCAAAACACTTTGTAAGAACAAGTTTGATTTTTTTGGTTAATCTAGTACTCTTTTCTTGTGATCTCTCTCTCTTTGATTATCCAATCTATCTCTATTCTCAATGATCAACACTATTTCTATGGATTTTGTTGTTCATATGATGATTAGTGAGTAGTTCTTCATAGGGCTTATGGGTTAGGTTGGATTAGGTTGATTAGGGGTGATCAATGGATTTCTAGTGCTTGATTGTTTAAAATCTCATCTGTCAAAGTGTGTTTAATGTCTAATTAGCCTTGATCAAGTTGATTAGAATGCTTAAGATTTCTTGTTCACAACATGTTCGATGAAATTCCTGTTCATAGCTTTGATAGAACTTTCACATTCTAGCGCATGAGAATGTATGTTTAGAGTGATTGTTAGTTGTTTGGAACTTGTTTGATTGCTTGCTTGATTCTAATTCACAAATGAGAATTTGTTCTTGGATTAGGATTAAGTAAAGAGATTAGTATTAAAAGATTAAACTGATCGTATCGTTGCGTTCCTTGCTAGGAGGTTAGCTTGTTTGAAGTTTGAATTAGGATCCTTGATCATCCCGAGTCACCTGTCCGTTGACCTTGACCTTATGCCCTATCTTTATCATTGATTGAATTCGCATTCGTTTACTTGCCTTTTACTTACTTCTGTTTGAATTGTTCTCGTTAGGATTGTTAGAAACCAAAAACTTAATTGAGTGATTTGACTCTAGAGGTTTAGTGTATGCTTATTGGTTTTATCCATCCCAGAATAGGTTCGATACCTCAAAGCTACACGATAAGCTTGAGGAATTGGTACCTCAAAGGATCCTAAAATCCTAGTTATCAATTTGGCGCCGTTGCCATTTTGGGATTCTGGATATATCAATTCATTTTCTATTCCTTTTTAGTTCAAGTTTTTGTTACTAATTTGCTACTTTCTCTCTTTTTGATGTTAGGTGTATGAACTTGCGCAGCAAAGGGACTACAAACTTAGTTGCAAGAGTTGAGGACATCAAAGCACACGAGAGGAGATTAGCAAAGGAACGACGCGCACAAGAAAGAGCTGTTCACGTAGAGAGACTTGGGTTGGAACCAACTGTTGAAGTTCTACAAGACTTTGTGGGTGTTGAGCAGCCAGTTATGGATAACCATCAGGATCAACAGCAGCAGCAAGAGCAACAAAGGCCAGCTAGGGCCATTGGTGATGGAGATGCACCGGATACAAATGCAAACCGGCAAGGAATCATTCCACCACCGGTCAACAACAACAACTTTGAGATCCGGGCTATGGTGATGAACATGGTGCAAAACAACCAGTTCCATGGGCTTGCATCTGAGGATCCATTGCAGCACTTGGACACATTTGACAAGATTTGTGCTACTACAAGGCTCAATGGTGTAACTGACGATGGTTTGAAGATGCGTCTATTCTTCTTCTCATTGGCGGATAGAGCTAAGGATTGGGAAAGCACCATCCCTCCGGGAACCATCACCACTTGGGGAGAACTCAAGAAGGCTTTCTTGAAGAAGTTCTTCTCAGCTACTAGGACTGCCCATTTTCGCAGTGAGCTATCCGGGTTTGTACAACGCAACAATGAGAGCTTTGTTGAAGCTTGGGAGAGGTTCAATAAGCTCACTACTCAGTGCCCCCACCACGGTTTCACTAAGGAGACACTACTCAGCAACCTCTATCGCGGAGTTCTTCCTAGAATGAGGGCGATGCTAGACTCTTCTAGCAATGGACACTTCCTAGGCAAGGGAGTAGATGCAGCTATGGAGTTGATTGAAAACCTTGCAACAAGCGATGGTAACTACAATGAGGATTATGAGAGGACTAATAGAGGATCATCTTCTTCAGATGAGAAGTATGAGAAAGAAATCAAAGCTTTGAATGAGAAGATGGACAAGATGATTCTCAGCCACTCCTCTATAGTGTGGATGAGGATATGACACAAGAGGAGATTAACTTCATTGCGGGACAAGGTGGTTTCAACAAGGGCTTCAACCAAAACTATAGAAACCACCCAAACTTCTCATACCGCAACCCCAATGTAGCCAATCCTCAAGACCAAGTCTATCCTCAAGCTCCATCTCAAGGACAAGCTCCACAACAAAAGCCTTTTGTCTCCTACACCAACCAACAAGGGTTTGTCTCTCAGCCTCAACCTCAGGGACAACAAAGCTATGTCCCCAAGCAACAATACCCTCCACCCGGTTTTGGACAACAACAGCCACAAGCTTCTTCTTCCTCGGGTTTGGGTAATGAGTTAAAGGGAATGATGCAACAACTCATCCAAGGACAAGCAAGTTCGGCATTGGAAGTGAAGAACCTAAAGAATGAGCTGCAACATTTGACTTCTCGCTTGATCAATGTTGAGAACACACACGCTTCCACTTCTAAACCTACCGGTGCTTTGCCCGAAAACCCAGAGAAGAAACCAAAAGACTACTGCAATGCAATCTTCTCTATTGTTGATCATGAGAAATCAGACTATGAGCGAGAGGTTGATGAGATAGAAGCACTTCTCTATGGTTATGAACTCCCTCCTGCTGCACCTGTTCCTCTCAAGGAGATGAAGGCCACTGTAGTTAAGCCTTCCCATGTTGAACCAGCTAAGGTGTTGAGTGCTATTGATATTTTTGCTGAAGATATTGTGCCTACTGTCCAAACAACAACAAAGGTACTTCCCAAGCTTGGTAATCCGGGTAAATTTACCATCAGTTTTACTTTGGGAGACTTGGAGATTACGGATGCATTGTGTGATTCCGGCTCTACTGTGTGTGTGATATCTCTTGACATGGTGGAATCTCTTGGGATTAAGAGCATGGAAAGGTACCCATCTTCTATTACATTTGGAGACTCTTACTCAAAAACTCCAATGGGAATGATCAAGGACTATCCACTGAAGATTGGTGAGTGCACTATCCCAACTGACTTTATTGTCATGAAGATGAAGAAGAGTACCAAACTACCTCTCTTACTTGGTACCTCTTTCCTCAACACCACTGGAGCTTGTCTGGACTTCAAAAAGAAACGTGCTGTGCTGAATAATGTTGATACCAAAGCTTCCTATCCTCTAAGAAGCACATCTCTTCACACTTGTGGTGTCATCCTCTCTCCCAATGAAGATGATGTGCTAGAGGAAGCAAGGCTATTTGCCAATGTTGGCAAGGAAGTTTGGCCTAAACACATTTCTTATGGATCACTGAGTGAGCACATGGGACGTGCTCAAAATAAGGGAGTGGATAGAGCTATTGGAACTCCTCCCATGACCATAAGGACTGAGTTTGTTGGATCCATCTCTTCGAAGAAGCTGAGCATCGATGAGGAAAAAGCTCCCAAAGAGAAGGCTGTGGATATGGTGACAAAGATGTCTCCAAAGGTTGTAAAGGCTTCGATCAGTCCAAGGTTCCAAGGCGACTCAGTCAATCTCAGTGAGCTGACTTCTCAGGTCCTAGCCATCACTCTCGAGGGCAGGCCACACTCTTCAACCGCCTAAATCTCGGTTTGCGAAAGTCAAGCTTAACGACTTTAAACAAAAGCGCACTTGGGAGACATTTCCATGTTTATCCTTGTACATATTGATCTTTTGCTAGTCATCTTTGACGTTTTGCTTTGAGTTTTTATCAGGTTTTGGTTGATAGGTGAAGCTATGGACTCATTGGCGTTAAGAAAGGGCCGAAACATCTTAGACAAAGTGGTCGAAAGGAAAACAGTGAAGCAGTATCGGCCACGATATCGGCTGGCCAGGCCGATACGTGCCTCCCAGAAATAATCCGAGACCTCATATCGGCTGGCGTATCGGTTGGCCAGGCCGATACGCTCTCACTGCCCAGGTTCACTCGACCGATACGCCTTCTCTTGGACCAGGTAACACTCCAACTTGTACATACTTGCATTTTAGCTTCTTTTCTTTCTTTTTCTCCTTTTGTTGAGTCTCTCTCTCGAGCTTACTTTCCCACCGAGACGGTGTGAACTAAGTTTGGGGGAGACGCTAGTTGCTAACCATGTTTTCTTTGTTCTTATTTTCTATTTCCTCACTTTGAGTCTCATGCATTTCATTTATGGCATAGAAAAAACCAAAAAAAAGTTGAAAAATTTTCAAAAAAATTTCAAAAAGAAAGCATGTAGTTGCACTTGCATCATAGGATCGAGTCTAGTTGCATCATATAGGACGCATGCATAGGGAGAAATGATTGAAATTCCTTGTAAGACTGATTGAGTGTTGACGTGTTCTTTATGCTAGTTGTTTGAGCTAGTTGATTGTCCTAAGATTGCAATTCAAGAAAGGCTAGAAAGTTAAGACGAACCATGCTAGGATTGCTTGCTTTGAAAATGAAATAGGCTTTGAATTGACACTAGCTCTACCTAAGTGAGAACTTTGATGATGACATCCAATTATCTTACTCATGCTTTGTGTGCTAAACTCGTGGATACTCTGAAAATATTCAAGCATTCTTATCCCTTTTACCACTCTCGCCTGCTTGAATAGACTCCATACCTTTCACCACCCTTCTTTCAAACCATAAACACTCTTGTTGAGAGGTAGGCCGATTTTCTTGAATGAGCTAGGTAAAAAGTGTTGAGTATGAGGCGACTAGGGGAAATTTCCATATAGTGCAAGCTCGGCACCTTTAGCTTTGCAATAGGCTAGAATCCAAGTTTGGGGGAGGAGTTGGGAATGGAAGAAGAGAGTAAAGAAATGGAAGAATGAAAGGGATATTGGTTAGGATCTTATGTTTGTTGGCAAAGTGTTTTAAAAGAAGAAAAGCTCTTATGTGTTTAAAGAAAAGAAAAGTGTCTCATATTTTGAAATGAAAAGAAGCCAAAGGCTCAACTCAAAGAAAGAAAAGAGACCATTGCTAAAGAAAGATTTGAGCTAAGTTAAAAAGAAAAGATTTGCCACTGTTTTGAAAAGTCTTTATTGATCCTTGGGGAGTTTAAGAAAAAGTGTTTGATTGAGAAAAGGGGATGAGGCAAAAATAGCCTTGGTCAAGGGTAGTATCCATCTAGGTGGGCTAGACTAGGAGAAGAAGTAATTGGGGCGGGGGTAGATGGAAATCAACCTAGTATGCACCAATTGCCTCTAACTCTTAGCATTTTACATTAGCTCATTCACTTCTTCATGAGAAAACCTTCATGCTTTTGGAGTAAACCCCTCTTTTGATTGAGATCACTTTAATCTCAAAACCTTATCCCTTTGCCAAATGAGTTTGTTCACCTTGCATTGAGTAAGATCCACTTGAAAACCTAATGAATGTTAAAGAGCTAGTTGATAGGAATGCTTGTCTGGGTTGAGAATTGAGCTAAGAGTTTTGTCTTGATGAGCATGGCTAAATTTATGGAGTAAGCCTAACTTGGTTGTATCTTGGTGACGTTGACTCGAATTGGAACTTGTTGATCTCAGTTTTGTCTTTGGATATGAGCTCCCGCCTTCAAACCTTTTCCCCAACTTGTTGTGATAGTCTTATGCTTACTTGTGGACAAGAAAGGTTTAAGTTTGGGGGAATTGATATACTTGTATTTTTATGCATTTAGGCTATTGTTAGGATCATGTTTTACTTCTTTTTAGTCTCCTTTAGCTTCATTTCTTTGGTCATTGGTGTGTTTAGAGTATAGGATCATCTAGAGCTAGGTTTAGGCATTCTAGGCTTGCATTTGGAGTGTTTCTTATGTTTTGTAGGTTCTTGGAGTTGCTAAGGATGTTTGGAAGAGTTTGGAGGCCAAAGGAGTGATTGCAAGTGAAATGGTGATGAAGGACCAAACCGATGAGCTTGAAAGATTGAGTCATATGAAGATATTACGTTGACTTTTAGCTCTGGGAATCTAAATACAAATCATGGGAAATTGAGTTAGCTTTCTAATGGAGGTTGTGTGAAGTCATTCGGAGCTATATGGAAAGAGTTATGCCTGATTTACTGGATGCATCTCAACACAAAAAAATTCAGACAGTCCATACCGGGTGGCGTATCGGGTGGCCAGGCCGATACGACCCTTCCCAGAAAAAATCCGAGAGTTCATACCGGGTGGCGTATCGGGTGGCCAGGCCGATACGACCCTTCCCAGAAAAAATCCGAGAGTTCATATCGGCTGGCGTATCGGGTGGCCAGGCCGATACGCGTCCCAGAAATTGTTTCGGATCCGGGTCAACACCCGGTTTGTTCCGGGTTGACCCGGCTCGCACCCTATTGACTATTTAAGCCAAAAACCTATTTTTTATTGTTTCTTAAGCTTTATTTTATGTTCGAAACACTTTGTAAGAACAAGTTTGATTTTTTGGTTAATCTAGTACTCTTTTCTTGTGATCTCTCTCTTTGATTATCCAATCTATCTCTATTCTCAATGATCAACACTATTTCTATGGATTTTGTTGTTCATATGATGATTAGTGAGTAGTTCTTCATAGGGCTTATGGGTTAGGTAGGATTAGGTTTATTAGGGGTGATCAATGGATTTCTAGTGCTTGATTGTTTAAAATCTCATCTGTCAAAGTGTGTTTAATGTCTAATTAGCCTTGATCAAGTTGATTAGAATGCTTAAGATTTCTTGTTCACAACATGTTCGATGAAATTCCTGTTCATAGCTTTGATAGAACTTTCACATTCTAGCGCATGAGAATGTATGTTTAGAGTGATTGTTAGTTGTTTGGAACTTGTTTGATTGCTTGCTTGATTCTAATTCACAAATGAGAATTTGTTCTTGGATTAGGATTAAGTAAAGAGATTAGTATTAAGAGATTAAACTGATCGTATCGTTTCGTTCCTTGCTAGGAGGTTAGCTTGTTTGAAGTTTGAATTAGGATCTTTGATCATCCCGAGTCACCTGTCCGTTGACCTTGACCTTATGCCCTATCTTTATCATTGATTGAATTCGCATTCGTTTACTTGCCTTTTACTTACTTCTGTTTGAATTGTTCTCGTTATGATTGTTAGAAACCAAAAACTTAATTGAGTGATTTGACTCTAGAGGTTAAGTGTGTGCTTATTGGTTTTATCCATCCCAGAATAGGTTCGATACCTCAAAGCTACACGATAAGCTTGATGAATTGGTACCTCAAAGGATCCTAAAATCCTAGTTATCAGTCACTGGTGCCATTTTGCATCTCTTGATCCTATGACCAATTTCTTTGCAAAAAGAGCAGATAGGAGGCATCCACGGGCTCAATACCTCGATCATTCTTATCTCTTCTGTCTTAAATTGAACATTTACTGCTTCCGGCAAAGGCACTCTTAGATCGATAATAGTGAAGACCTTAGCAACATCTAAGTTTGTTTTGTTCTCCGTTGTCAGATGTAAGAACCTCGGATCTCCAACTAAGCATGTGATACTCTCTAATCCGTCTTCATTGAAAAACTGTAAAGGGACATTCCTTAGTGCTAACCAAATAGGTGCCGCAGTAAGTTCCGGCTTGACAGGAACGATGCACGGCTCCCATTTGGCGACAAACATAGTTTTCCTCTCGATCTTCCAAAGGTTATGTTCTAAGACTCTCCGGCGGTTGAATACATTTGGAATGCGGAATATGTAGGCATTACCCTCCATCTACGACACTGTGATGTCTCTTAATATTGTCCAAATACCGTTGATAATGTTGTGAATGGTTCCTTGAGGCGGTGGATCTGCATAAAACTGACCCAAAACAAAACATTCCCAAGATTTCATATTCTTTTCAATGATATTGTTCGGTATCTTCACACATGGCTCTCCTGAGGGTAAGAGAAAAGACTCTCCCTTTCTGTCAAGGAGCTTCGTCTTTCCTTTCACCAAATCAGAACATGAATCTGCAGGCTTGACATGAGTCTTTTCGTTGAGAGATTTAACATTGACCGGGTCTATCGCTTGCACAGTGTTCGCGGTACTGGACGGGATGCTGGGCTTCACCGTCTCAGTGTCTTTGGTCTCGGAAATCTGGACCACGTCAGTTGTCTCCGGATTATCTCTTCTGGTATCAGTTGGGTTGGCCGTGTGAACAGTCTTCGCACCAGGGGATTTTGGGTTCAGATCTGTCGAGATCTTTGCCAAAATTTTGTCAATAGAGTTGATAGCCAGGCCCATGTCAAGGACATCAGCTATGGCAGAGGAAAGGAGAGAAGAGACTTCGGCATTAGAGGCTGGAGATGAAATTTCAGAGGCGCCAACTTCAGATTTGAGCTTCGGAGGCGACTTACTCTGCAGCGAGCGACGGGATGGAGGGGAGTGTTTTGGTGGATTTTTTCTTCTCCATATGGTGGGGAGGGCCTGGCTGAGAAGGAGGAGGTTTCCGATGCCGCGGCTAGCGCCGGAGGGTGGTGGTGAAGGATGGCACCTTTCCTCTTTTGAGAGAGAAAAGTCAACATGAGAGAGAAAGAGCCGTTACACTTGATGTCCTCTACCTATTTCTTTTCTTTTTTAAGATCAGAATGGAATTCACATCCTCTTATATTATATGTGAAATTACTAGGGTGAATGGTTACCTCCTAACTAAGTCATAAGCATATATATCAGACACAGTTTGGATTGGTTGTTTTTATCCAAAAATATCTAAAATATCCTAATTCCTCAAAAATAGTCAAAATATTCGGATTTATCATTATAATTTGGCTATTGAATTATTACAAGTATATTAATATGGCTGATATTTTGATTATATACTTATACATCATATAATTTGGGAAATCTATTCGGTTCTTGGTTTACATATCGAATTTGGTATTTCGAGTGTAGGAGTCTAGGTCTCGTTCGAATATTTATATTGATTTTGTTTATGTTCGGTACCTCTCAATTTTGGTTAATTTTGGATGGTTCTTCGGGTCTGATATTTTTCCTAAACCTAGATTTTAACATGAATTAGTAATTCATTTTTAACAAATACTATATCAAAGTATGTACTAAAATTACAAAGTTTAACTAACATTAATAAATTATTAGAGATATGGACTTAAAATTTACATAAGTATTTTTTTTTAAATAATTGGTTTCACTAAATTTTCATTTCTATAAATGTGTTTACAATTATTATTTAAAATGAATATGTATTATATTCCACACAAATAATAATTAGGATAGAATTATATATCCCAAAATATTGAAATAGACTTATGGAGGTGTAGATAAATATGCTGTCCTTAAGAGTTTTTGCTTTCCATAGCCTATCAACCTTTATAGCACAAGCACACACACACTGATTGAAGAAGGAGAAAAATTGTGTACAGTTAGTTACCTATCTCTCTCTCTCTTCAACCTAATGTTTCCTTCTAATGGCTATGACCTCTTTGATCCCTTCAATCCCCATCAAGCTACCATGCTTCCTTTTTTCACTACTCACATCCAAGGCCCTTTGCCTTCTTTTAATTCTCTTCAGATTTTCTTGATGGATCTGTCTTGATAAGCAAATTCTTGTTACAACAGCAAGATGCACCAACAAATGGTGTTGATTCTCCGAGAAAATTATGCAAGAAGCTTGATGAAGAAAAAAAAGAGTGACAAGTGCGTTGATGGAACCACCTCAGAAAAGTTTCCACGGAGAAGAACGGGTAAGAAAAGGGACAGGCATAGTAAGATCTGCACCTCTCAAGGTCCTAGAGACAAGAGGATGAGACTGTCTCTTCAGATTGCTTGCAAATTCTTCGATCTTCAAGACATGTTAGGTTTCGACAAGGCGAGCAAGACGATCGAATGACTTATCTCCAAAATCAAGGGCTTCCATCGAAAAAAGCGAAAGAAAGCGTTGATGCATGAGGAGGAGGAGGAGGAGGAGGATGATGATGATGACACGATGAAGGTTAACGAAAAGGCAAAAAATGAGACACTGAAAGTGTCAAGGAGAAGAACAAAGACGGTGGAGAATTCTTGACCATTTCTGATTTAAAAATTAAAAGTCAATAAAAGAGAGTGGATCGGTTTTGCAGACCCAAACTTGTTTCTTTTTAAGCTAGGTCCAATCAGATTTTGGATCAGTCATTGGATTTATATACTAGAGTCTTACATATATTTTTTTCTTTTTGATTCACATTATAGAATTTTTAATTTTTTTAATTTATGTTAATATACTATTTTTAGTATTGATATATGGTAGTTAAACAATTATTTGTCTGTTTATATTTTAGTTGTTAAACGGAGATTTTATTTGGGTTTGTTTGTGAATCAGTTTTGAACAACATTTAATTTTGTTTTATTTGTTTTTAAATCATTATATAATTGATTCAAATATAATATATTGTGGTAAAAATATAAATAATTAAAAACAAACTTAAAAAAAATTTTAAAATCAAAATAAAATATAAAAACATAGTGGACACATACAGTTAAGTTCAACGGAAACATGAAAAAGTTAGACTAATACAAAATTAAAAGAACATCAATTGCGAGTGTTGTTGTTTGAGCAGAGCTTGAACCAGGGAGTCGTTGGGTTTTCTCAAAGTAATTTTAACATGAAAGTGTTATTCGGCTTGATGTTGTTTGCCTTCAGAAAATCGCTCAAAAAACCTGTTAAACGCGAACGACGTCTAGTATTTCCAAACTCCATTACTAAAAACACAGGCTACCAATCACCACAATCATTAGCCAATATAATTCTCTTTACTACAGAATTTGCCTCAACATACATCTTAGGAAGAAACTACATAAACAGAAAATTGTTAGTTGCAAATTTTGTGAGTTATCAAAAATGAGGCATAAGTAAAATTTTCTGAAAATAATATATGTTGAAAACTTAAAATTTTGCTATTTCTTAATGTGTATTCAGTGGCTTTAAGCGTTAAAATGTTGTTTTCAGTGCCTGCCATCAAAGAATTCTGGGAATATACAGATAAATATAGTGAAAGAACTTAAAATACATACAACATGATCAAGGAAATCTGGAAGAAGATGCTTAACGAAATGAGGGTTCGATATTGTTGTTGTCAGGTGTAGTTTGATATTTATTTGACCAAATGAATCGATTAAATAAATTAGGTAATATAGTACAAAATAATGGAACATCATGGAAACAATGGAACAAAATTTATCAGATATTGTGAACACAAAACAATAGAATAGTCTCACGCCCGTTTTAGTCCTTGTCGGAAATTATGAACACAAAATTTAATCGAAATTTCTCAGAAGATAATTTTTGGACTATGAAATTAACCTTAACCCTTAGAAATTTATAGTCTTTGTTGTTCATAAGCCCTAAAAACTAAAATCCGATTGAGTCCTTGTCAGAATATAATGTAAAACTAAAATCTAATGTGGTCCCAAAAATCGAAGGGTTAAGGGTTAGTTTTAACATATCTCAGATTGAGTTCTTGTCAGAAGAGATTAAGCAGAGAGAAAATGTACCGTAAACAAATTCTGAAGTATATTTTTTGGCAACAAACAGATTGTGAAGATAATCTTCCGATTTTGGTAAATATTTGTCATATTATATTTTCGATAGTATCGATGATTGACAAATAATTAAGGGTTAATTGGGTCAATATTATAAAATGGACCAAAAATTAGGTCTATGAAAAGTTTATACACGAAATTAGGTCCATGGTAGGACACAATGCATTTCACACCATACTATTATACCCTTGTTTCCTCGTTCAGGACAGCCTGAACCGACAGTGGCAGGTCGCTGAAAAGCGACAGATACTTTTCAGAAAAGTTTGGCCGCTAGCAATTGATGTTGTGCAGTAACATCAACAACTTTTTCACAAACAAAAACGATGAGCTGGCAATTCTTGTTCAACCTTTTCCCGCTCAAATATATGAAGGAGGACTATCTTCTACCTCCAAGGCTTCACCTACATTGCGAGACTTATAGAGACTTATCTGGTCCCCTGGAGATAATAATATCTCGTTTTGTCAAAGTAAGAATCCGACATTCATTTTGTCACACAAAGTTTCGTAGACGACTATTTCGAGTAGTAGACAAACTCGAATACTTTGCTAAAGATCTAATTTTTCGTTCACTGTAGATGGATGGAAGGAAGACAGTTTTGCTGGTTAGAGGAAAATGGCGTGGAGCTATCACTGGAACTTGGAGTTTCGAGGTCGACAAAAAAGGAAACAACAAAGGCATTTGGTTAAGCTCCAGGTCAACTTATGACTATCTTGAAAAGATAGTCAAAGAAAAGTTGAATATCCAAGAAGATCGAGCTGTGGAAATAACATACCAATGGTCGCAGTACATGTTGATGGATGAGGGAAGAGACGCACCACCTGTTTTGGTTCAAAACAACGACGATGTATCCTTGTTTGTCGAAATGAGAGGTGAAATTGATCAACTCAACTTGTGCGTGACTTTGAAAGATACTGAAATTGCAGAGAATGATGTTGGTAAGTTTTCTTCGTAAGTAGTCGACTACTGTTTGATTCTAGCGGAGGCTGATTTTAGAGTAGTTGACTACTTTCATGGGTTAACAGATATGGTTGACTGCTTGAACGAGGAAAAGGGGATTACACCTCAGAAGAGTGGTAAGATTCACCTAAACAGTGTTATAATATAGTGTTATAATGGTATGATATGGTCTAACACTGTTTTGATTTGTTCTAAAATGCAACGTATAAACTAGCTATGGTGTTGTTTCAAAACCCTTACTGAGATTGAAGGTGAGATAGTCGATTACTAAGTTGTATTTATAAGTATTTGAATACTCAGGTTATTATTAATGGGAATAGTTGTTTTATTGTAATCGTATACATAAGTAGTGAAATACTTAGTACTGTATAGTTGACTACTTTGTAACATAGCTAACATACTTGCATACTCTGTAGCTTTGCTTGCATTGAACGACCTGGACAACGACGAAGAAGAACCAGAAGATCTCGAAGAGATGGAAGATATGACGATACTCTGTCTTGATGGAGAAGATATTGATGAGGGAAAATGTGTAGACACTTCTGCTAACGACTCTGATGAAGAATGGCATGAATTTCAGTAAACGAAAATGATGAGAAAAACCATGCTGCTGGTTTTAAATCAGACAAAGGTGAATACAACTCAGGTGAAGAATTTGATGAAGAACTTGAGAGCAGTACACAACAGTCAATGAGGTTTAGCTGCGCAAAAGAAACGATTGATGGAGTTTTCAAAGACACGGAAGACCCGCCAGCTATGTTTGGAAGAGATGCTCCACCAATTGTTGATGAATTGCCAGGTGATGGTATGTAGATGCCTACTTATTCCTACCTACTTATTTAGAGTAGTTATCTATTTGTAGATAACTATTATTTTGCACTATTAATGATTGTTTTTATGCAGGGATAGACGATGCTTTGGATGATGTTAGCTACGAGGGTGTCGGTATATTTGTGGGAAGGATATTTAGGAACAAATCTGAGTGCAAACTGAAGATGGCTTTGAAGGATCTTCGGTGTGAATCCTGATTCAATTCATCAGATTACTTGATCCTAAACATGCCAGATCTAGGTTCTCTTGAATAGAAACATAAGTAGATCTCACCTTTTACCTGTTTTGCAGCGGAAAAAGAGAACAGGTCAGAGATCAGAGAGCCACCGAGTGATAACTCCTCCAGAGGTTCACACACGCACACCAAGCAGGAAGAAAGCTGCTAGACCGAGCTGTGGGAGGTCGCAGGAAGAGAGAGAGTCGCGGCTAGGGCTGCTCCTCGACCTGAACTCGTCTTAAGTTTATATAAAACTTGTTCAGTTCGTTTTGGGCCATTTGGCCCAAATGCCAATTAACTCCGAGGCGTTCGCGCATTGCATCGATCGTTGCACCTCATGCATCGATCGATGCACAATGGCTAAACCCTCTTATTCTCTCTAAGTATAGTAAATGCCTAGCACTTTTACCATACTCCTGCTAAACCGTTCCTACACGATTTCCTGTTAGCTTAGGCGTGTGACCCATATGGGATCATATAATAAAGGCAATAAGTCCAAGACTTATAGATCATGAGCGGACTCTAGCAAGCCATCATGACCCCCAGTATTATATGACTTATGTCTGATCTTTGACATACTCTTACTTTCTAGAGACAGTACCGAGATTACTGGACACATTTCCAACAATCTCCCACTTGTACTGGAATCTCTGTATTCATAATCCTTTTGTCACAATATCTCGATTAGTCATAAGGCAAGATTAGTGTCATCCTTATAAAGCCTAATCTTGTTCATCGGACTCTGATTTGATACTGTCAATCCAAACGACTCGGGACAGTCCGTTTGAGCATGGCCATGCATTTTCCAGTATTCAAATCTCCGATTGGCCTAGAGATATTCACTCCATTTATATTGGAGGGACAAATCCCGTCTTGTTCCATCACTGTAAACTACTCATTTCATAATGTACCCAAACAAGGTCCTTATAACTATCGCAGAACGATAGCGTTAGACAATGATCAAAGTGCATCAGTCCATGTGCAGTCACATGCATGCGAACTCAGGTCTAAGGACTATACTCTATAGTCGTAGTAAGAATCTCTTATGACACAGATATAAATATCCTGAAGAGTTCTTATAAGTGGGTCTTGTCCGGTCGTATGTTCCCCAACATACACCTATGTACTGACTTTGATGCCGAGCATCTATGACACACTGAGACTTTGTCATAAGTCACGTACCAATCCAGTCTCACACGGTTGTCGGTGTTCCAATTTCAACAACCTTTGACTAGGGACAGGATGATATAAAACATCTATCAAATATAGGGTCTCATGATCAAGCTAAATGACTTCGATGACTCAAGATCAAGTCATTTACTCCGATGACCTATAAAATGGTTCATATCATTTTGGAACGATTATTTCATCACAGTTAAAATAATCTTGAAATAATAATTTCATTATCAAACAGAACATATCAATAACTAAATAAAGCCCTTTACTAACTCCCACTGAAATTAAGACTACATCTTAACTTCACTTATCCTACAGCTACAGTCCGTGACTCGTGCTTAGGGCTAAGGAGTGGCTTCGTTAATAGATTAGCAACGTTCTCATTTGTTGAAACTTACTGATCTACTTAACATCTCTGTCATTTATCTCAAGGTGTTTGGACCTCTGATGTGCAGCTAGTCTCATCTATGCTGGGAATCACATCAAGTTCATTGACGAACTCTTCTTTCCAAACAACCTCTTTCGCCGCTTTCCAAGCTGCGAAATGTTCAGTTTAAGTCATGGAGTCAGCAACAGTGCCTTGCACCGCCAGACAGACACAAGATATAACCGGACTGTGACCGGAAATCATCTTTGTCTGTTGGAAACTTGCCTTTCAGACTCTGCTGACTTGTAGCACATCACTTTCTCCGTAAATCAAGAACTTATCCTTAGTATTCCTCAAATACTTTAGGACATACTTTAGGTAACTTGATTCTTTGCTGGATTTGACTGGTCTTTACTTGTCTTGCTTAACATTAAAGCAACATCAAACAAGTACGTTTCATGGCATACATGATAGATCCAATTACCGAAGCATATGGAATCCTATCCATGCATTTAAGCTCAGCAGTTATCGTAGGATATTGTATCTTGCTTAACGTAATGCCATGTGACATTGGCATAAAAACCCTTCTTGGATTGCTGAAAAAAAAAAAAACGTGTAGGACTTTGTCAATTTAAGAATCCTGACATTGTCCTACCAGCTCTTTTGGATCTCTATCTTTAAATCCAAAAACCAAGACTTTCGTGGCTATACCCATGTCATTCACAAAACCAACTCCCAAGCCAGTCCTTTACCGACTGCAGCATTGGGACGTTATGTCCGAGAATCAGTATGTCATCGACATACACTATGAGAAATGCAATATCGCTCCCACTTATCTATTAGTAAACACACAGTTCCGCTTCGTTCCTGTTCAAGTCAAAACCTTGACTACTTCAACAGAACGAAGATTCCAACTCCGATATGTTTGCTTCCATCCATGAATGGATCGATGAAGCTAACTTACATAAAATGTAAATTTTCGGAGTCCGGGCTCACTTTCGCTTCTTTGAATTTCGCAGATTCATCGCTTTCAATGATCATCAGATCATGCGATCTTTCAATGATTATCAGGTTCAACTAATGACGAGAAATCACTCTCGGATTAGTAACTGATTCATATCTGCGAACTTCAGGCTCCACAGGAGTAGATTCTACAGAAATCTGTAAATCCTTCCGCTGCTCTCCCTCAATAGGTTAAGCAGCCTCCTGTATTTCTTGAATTTCTTCGAGTTGTACTTTTACTCCCACTGTTCTTCTTTGGAAAGTAACTTCCCTTCTTAGAAAACAGAATGGTCGTAAAAATACCTTTTTTTACTCCCACTGTTCTTCTTGGAAAGTAATTTCCTTCTTAGAAAACAGAATGGTCGTAAAAGTACTGAGCCTTGGTTTCCCTAAGAAAACTTCGAGTTATGCTTTTACTCCCACTGTTCTTCTTGGAAAATAACTTCCCTTCTTAGAAAACAGATTGGACGTAAAAGTAACAAGCCTTAGTTTCTCTAGGACAACCAGCGAAGTAGCACAAGTACAAATACTCAGTAAAGACAAATTTGGATCGATTCCAATCCACATTAACGTGGTGTCTTTCAACCGATATTTGTGGAACTATTTCAGCGTAAACTTAGATATTTTAGAGCGTTATTCTTGAATAATATCATGGAAGATTCGTGTGACTCATCTTTAATCATTTCTAATAAGATCTGATTCTTTCTCACAGAAACACCTTCAGGTTTTCAGGAGAAATGAGCTGTGAAACGATTTCACACTCATTAAGATGATCACACAATCAATGACTTAAGTATTCTCACTCGTGATTTAATCCAGAGTCTTAATGCTTTTGTCATTCAGATCCTATACTTCATTTTGGAACTCTTTCGACCAAGTCAAAGAATTCCGACTTGTGTCTCATCAAATGAACACAGTCTTACTCACTGAAATAATCAGTAGAGATAATGAAGAGCAGGAAATTTTTCTCTGGCATTTCTGCTAATCGGACCACATACATGAGTATGTTCAATCTCCAATAAGCCTTTGGGCCTTTCTCTAGCTCGGCTAAGATAGGCCCTTTGTCTTTTGGTCTAGTAACCAGAATTCAAGTCTCATAAGATATTTTATCAAATGAGCCCAACAGTCCATGACTATGGGATTTCTGAATCCGACTTACTCTTCGTGACCAAGACTTTATGCCAAGAAAAATTAGGTTTAATTCATCAGATTTAAACCAATTCGGTATTTATGTTACATTTAGGCACTCTTTGGTTTAAGATATAAAACCCATTCCATGAATAGGGTGCTACAATTAATATTCCATTAAGATCAAAAGAACAAAACTTGTCTTTTATCAAAATGAAAAACATTCAAATTCTTACAAGAAAATGAAAGACAACTCTGCTTTAAAGCAGGTACATTGTAGCAATTACTTAATACAAAACCAAGCCTCAAAGGGATCTATAAGTGAAAACCCTACGGCTGAGGCAGCATCCCAAGCTCCTTCCAGACATGTAGTTTCACTTGCCCTTCCTTCAAAATTCTACTGTTGCCCAGGCTCTGCATATTTTAACAAATATCAGTGCCACAACCAGTATCCAATACCTATACGGTAGAACTTGAAGTAATAACATGAATACCTGAGGAAGTAGTCGCATACATCAACTTCAACTCCTCATCATCTTCCATGAATTTAATGCAATCTCTTTTCCAATGCCCTTTTTCCTTACAGTAGCAGCACTTACCAACGTAAGAGGTATCTGACTCGGGCTCAGAAGACACACGCTTGCCATGATTCAAAATCTGGACAACTTTGTCTTCACCCTTGTCAGCATTAGGTTTAGCAAACCTACCCTTCTCATTCATGAGATTGTACAGGGTACTCTTCACGTTTGGCTCAACTGTCTTGAGCATTTCATGCAGTTCAGTCAACGTCTTCGTTAAGCCTTTCTTGATATAGTTCCTTACGAACTTATCATGGCTTGACGGCAGTGACTGCAGAATGATCTCAGTTGCCAATTCCTGGCTAACTGGATAATCCAGTTTCCTCAGGTTATCAATGTAACCCATCATTTTACTGACATGAGGACTTACTGGATGATCATTTGGTAGCTTGCAGCTAGTGAGAGATTTAACCAACCGGTATCTCTCCACTCTTATCTGCTCCTGAAATTTCAATTTCAGGCTGCTGATCATCTCTATTGGCGACTCCATGTTCTCATATTGCTTCTGCAAGTCTGAATCCATGGTAGCCAATATCAGACCACGCACATCTACCGCATCATTATAATGCTTATTCCAAGCATCATATATTGCATGAGAAGCATTGGACCCGATCCTCACGGGGAGAGCTCTCTCAAGGACATAGTCCTTTCTCTCCTGTCTGAGGACTAACCTCAAGTTCCGCGACCAAGTCAAGAAATTTGATCCGTTCAGCTTGTCCATCCCAAGGATAGACCGGATCGAGAAAGTGTTTTGATTGTTTGTGCTAGTCATAACTGAAATTTAAGACAAAAGGATTTTAGTTAATATGTTCAATATGATTAATCTCGTATTAAAATTAATATGATTAATCACGCATTATATTCAATAACATAAGTTACCCTCAATAGAATATAATGATTCCAAGATCCACATATAACTAAGATTAAAGTGGGCCACTGGCCGTCACCCAACCTTAGCTTATATCGGTAAGCCCTGAATCGGCTAATTATATCCGTGATATAACTCTTGGTTGTGAATCTGGGCCCGAGGCCCAATCCACTCTGATGTCTCAAGGCCCGGGACTCCCGATGGCCTAGTCAAGAAAACCAGACTATACAGTCATGTAATCATTAATGTCTGGGACTCCCAATGACATTTATGAATCACAAACTGTCTTACCCACGCAAAAGCAGACATCCTCACACTGTAAGGCCATGAATGCAATTGAATGGGCTTTGACAGCTGACATAGCCTGGACAAGACATCCAACGCTTGATATTATTTGAGGTTCGTAGGTTTATTAAAATTCATTCCCAAAATAGAAGATTACTATTTCGGGAAACTTTCTATTTTAGGAAACCTACTATTTTAGGAAACTTTCTAAAAATGGAAACTTTCCTTAAATCCAAAACATGCAAATTCAGAAACTTCTAATTTAAGAAACTTTCTAATTTCAAAATTTTGGAAACTTATTAATTTAAAATCGATTTTAAAATTTTATAAAAATAAATTTTAAATTAATCTGAAGAAGAGACTCAAATAACTGGCCCAATTGTTTTAACTTCTTGGCCCGAGGCCCAAGAATTTGTCCATGTCCAAGACATAACCCAATTGTCCAATTAAATGACATAACCGGTCTGGTTCATTAAAATTGGTCTAACCAAAATTAATTACTACGACGACCACAATTGTCAACCGGTTATTTACTAAACCGGATTTTCTCAATTTATTTGGTCCAACCAAATCAAATTAGAAAATCCTGGTTTAGGCACTAAATCCAATAATTCTTTCGACATTGGATTTCTTATCCCGGTTTAACCAGACTTAATAAAATTATTAAATCTGTTTATTAAACCGCGACGATTTTAATTTTAATAAGATTATTAAACCGAGCCTTAAACCAACCATGTCGATTGATGAACCAAACGCATCGATCGATCCATCAACCACATCGGTCGATGCTCTTAGTATCGTTCCTGCATCGATCGTGCATCGATCCTGCATCGATCGATGCTCTCACGCATGCACGGAACCGAGCCAAAAACCTAACCGTGTCGATCGATGCACCAACCGCATCGGTCGATGCACCAACATCGAACCTGCATCGTTCGTGCATCGATCCTGCATCGATCGATGCTCTCACGCGTGCACGAACGGTTATCAGATTTGGCCGAGAGATTCTCGCGAGATCCACGCGATCGTTTGATCGATCCGTGCGATCGCAGTCAATCTCTCGCGACTGCAACGATCGATCCTTGCATTGCATCGATCGATGCAATGCGATCTCAGTCGATGCAAAATCAGTTTAGATCACATACCAAATCAATATAGTTTGGTCATGCGATTTTTTAAACAGTTTGTTTAGGATTCAATTCTTGTTTCTTAAGTGTTTTAATCTTATCAGTAGATTGATTCAAAAACACCTCTTTAAACAATCCTAAACATGAATCTAAACAAGAAGAACCAGAACCAATAGCTCTGATACCACTGAAGCACTACAACAAATATGTTCATTGTCAGCGCGAAAATTATGCTATCATATGTCATACATAGCGTTTTCACAAATGCTATGACATCCGCAGCTATAATAGATGGTACCCATACGATAGCATTTTTTATGTATGCTACGATAGGTTCAGATACGATAGCAATACTTGAGTGATGTTATATATTTTACTATAGCATCTCCATTTTCTATAAAAAGTTGATTACAGTTCATATTTCTTGCTATGATAAGTTTTTCTGTAATAGCATTTGGATATTGCTCTAATATTTGAGCCGTATTAGCCAAGCCGAGCTATATTAAATTATCATTATTATATTTATTTTGTTTCAATGGAATTTATATTACAAAAACATTTAAAATGTTTATAAAATAATTTTATTAATATCAAGTGTTAGTAACAATACATATGAAATTTACAAGGTGAAATTTACAAGATGAAAGTTGCTAGAAAATCTACGCACAAAAGAATTACTCATACAATGCCACTGACGCCTCCAATCAGTAAGGGTCGCCTGCCAAGATCATCAACTTTCGCAACAGCTACCCATGTCATCAGTAACTGCGAGAACGTTGTCAATAGTAGCGGTTCGTACTAACAGAGACTTGGGTTGAATCAGGAGCAACAGAGAATCCAGTAGTCTTCGAATAGCCAAGTGAGCAATAAGTCCAACGAAATATCCAACTAAGTCACTAAAAATCACAAAGTATGTTATTCATCTCACATTCATCCAAAGGCCAACAACAAAGAATTCCTGTAAAGGGCATTTACCTTGAACATCTCTAAGAAGCAACCAGCGAGGAGATGAAGGGAGGCTCCACATGCCTAGTCCCATCAGAGGACCTACCCATCACCTCTTCCTTTAGCCGGATTCTTGGTCACAGAGAGCCTATCACCATACAAAATTTGAAGTAACAAACTCATCAGAAATCCAGAGATCTATGAACTAACTAGGCGAATTTAACAGAGAAGAAAAAAATCACAAGTCTATCTGGCTGAAGCTTACTTGGAGCTCCTGGTTGCAGTATTAATAAAAGCAACAAACATCAATTAAAATGAAGATATAAAGTTTAAAGTGTTGTGATTCTGTCTAGGAAAGAGTTATGATTCATGTTCACTCAATTGAAATCTAACGCTTGATTCCTAGAAAGCAAAAAAATATGACACATAAGAAGTTCTTTAGCTAGTGACTGTACTTTTAAGACATGGAAAAAATCAAATAACAAACATCGATTAGAAAGTATGGCAACCTTACCCATCAGTTGGGATGTTCGTAATAGTTAATCTCTGCATATTTCACAGTAAAATGGATTAGGAAGCGGTGGATTTCCTCCCATAGGGTTCTCTGGGATAATAACACAGCCAACATGCTCCAGACATGGCATCTCATACCCTCGCACTAAAAATTACAAATCATAATTGAAAATAGAAAGTATCACTAATTTTTTACTGAGCCATCAAACACCAAGAGTTACTGCTAACTCAACCAAGAGTTTAAGAAAAAAATTATGTCACAGACTTACCTGTATCATTGACTCTGTCTCCAATGAGCTTCTTCTACTACTAGTGTGTGTATCCAATCCTCTTGCTTCTTCTTCCCACCCCAATCACACTCTGTCAGACTCAGATCCAACCTTTTAGGATGTTAGGCGAACCCACCCGCTACTTCCCTGAATAATCATCACAACTTGAATACTTTTCTTTTTATATTACTTACAACTTTATGAGACTGGAACTAAATTGGATCAAACCTTGTACTCGTGTAAACACAACCACTTTGTGGATGACCACTTGTTTCCTTTGATTATAGCACACCCACCTGCCCAAGTGGACCAAATCACTAATATCTCCATATCAACCATATATCAAACAAACATCAATGTACAAACTCATCTACTCACCATGAAGGCTAGACGGGTCTAGAGTCGCATCATGTGTCATGCTCCAGAAAAGCAATGCATCCCCCATCTTTGGTTTCACGGACAGCCCTCCTTTCTCGCTCTGACAGCTCATTCCACCATGGCACTGCGCTATAGTTTCCCTTGGCTGCAGGAAACACTGTTTCACCCCCTTCCTCTACATCTGATCTGCACAGTCACTTAAGGACGTTAAAACGAAGAACACATGAATAGCGTGCCCAAATATTTTCAGTTACATACATGTACATGAGAACTGTGGCTATCCGCTGGCCCCCGTTTCTAGTGTTATACTCATCCATGAAGTAGTCATAGTGATGCTCGTACTTCTGCCCTATTTCATAGTGCAGAACTTGAAGAGCTTCCCCATGCTCTGCATATTGTAGGCATCAAAAGAAGCAGTGAGGCTGATATTTATGATATGCTCAGTTCACGTAAAATTAAGCATTCAAGAGAAATGTTTGTAATACTTACATTCATAATTTTTCTCAAACTCTCCAGTGAGATGTCTCTCGACAAAAGTGGTTTTCCCCGCACAAAATAAATACCTATACCTTAGTAAAATAGCTCAACCATCTTACAGAATCAATTGAGCCACTGACTGAAAAACAACAGTGAGTATTGTATACGAAGAATCAAATCGCAAAATCTGCTTGGCAAAGGACTATTGAAAGATGTTATATACGATCCAATATCGATCATCAGATCACCATTAACAACAGCCTCAGAAAAATCTCAAGTCCGTCTATCAAAGGGAATATTTTCGGAGAAGAAGATCAAACTTCAGAGATGAAGGACACAAGATCTGGCTTGATGTTGTATTTTTCACAGCCAAACATTGTCTCGAGCCTTCCAGATGCACATATCACCTTAAAGGCCAAACAAAATACAAAGGGTTAATGACATCTTATTCGAATTTTAATCAATTGCTGAATCCAAAATTATGCCCTAAAGACCAATCATGTAGTTACGGAGAAATGAAAACAAAAATCGAAAGATTTATGGGTCGAACCTTGAGAATTCTAATCTCGTTGTCGAGGAGACGACTAGCTCTAATGATATCTTCGGTGGACATGGACGCGAGCTGATCCTCTTCAACCATCGGAGTTGCCATCTCAATAAGCAAATCGGGAAAGAGAGAGATCGCTGGGAAGAGGGGAGGAGAGTTTGGGGTTTCAAAAGAGAAGAGTCACTATGAGAAAAAGGGGAGAATACGAGAGAAGAGAGAAGAGGAATGGATCCATTTTTGTCAAGGATTTTTGTCTATTTTGTCAAGGAAGAGAGAGGAATGGATCGTATAGGGTATTTTAGAAAGGGGGAAAATGAAAAGTGGGAGCCAAAATAAACTAAAATTGTACTAAGTGTTTGGCGGACAAGATTTTTCAGATTCCCGCTTAATGTAATAATGGCATAGCGCTTATAAAATGCTATAATAGAGTTTCGATAAATTCATACCCATCTATGATAGCAGTTCAGTAAAATGAGCTATAATAATGTGCTATCAATGTGGACTTTTTTTGTAGTGAAGGATCTTCGGTGTGAATCCTGATTCAATTCATCAGATTACTTGATCCTAAACATGCCAGATCTAGGTTCTCTTGAATAGAAACATAAGTAGATCTCACCTTTTACCTGTTTTGCAGCGGAAAAAGAGAACAGGTCAGAGATCAGAGAGCCACCGAGTGATAACTCCTCCAGAGGTTCACACACGCACACCAAGCAGGAAGAAAGCTGCTAGACCGAGCTGTGGGAGGTCGCAGGAAGAGAGAGAGTCGCGGCTAGGGCTGCTCCTCGACCTGAACTCGTCTTAAGTTTATATAAAACTTGTTCAGTTCGTTTTGGGCCATTTGGCCCAAATGCCAATTAACTCCGAGGCGTTCGCGCATTGCATCGATCGTTGCACCTCATGCATCGATCGATGCACAATGGCTAAACCCTCTTATTCTCTCTAAGTATAGTAAATGCCTAGCACTTTTACCATACTCCTGCTAAACCGTTCCTACACGATTTCCTGTTAGCTTAGGCGTGTGACCCATATGGGATCATATAATAAAGGCAATAAGTCCAAGACTTATAGATCATGAGCGGACTCTAGCAAGCCATCATGACCCCCAATATTATATGACTTATGTCTGATCTTTGACATACTCTTACTTTCTAGAGACAGTACCGAGATTACTGGACACATTTCCAACAGGCTTTACACGCGATTAACAAAAATTTCCATTTCAAAACTCCACGCTCAACACCAACTTACATGGAATTTGTGTGCATTAGCGATAAGTGTCACTGGCGTGTGTATGCATCCATCATGGACCGTACTGGCACTACAAGAAAACAGGCCATTACCGAGGGATTAAATCGACGGATTTCCGTCGGAAACGACGTATTCCGACGGATTTCCGACGAAAATAGTCCGTCATTTCTATTTCGTCGGTAAAAACTTTCCGTCGGACGGAATGGACCAGTACCACATACAAACTTTCCGTGGAAACTTCCAGATCAAAACGGCAAACTTCAAACACACATGCCCGATTGACGATAGGCATCAGTACCACATACAAGCTACGACACAAGTAATTGGAGAGTTAATTCATACTAGATTTACTGATGGACGGAATGGACCAGGTCCCATTGAGATTCAAAGAATAATGCAGGAAGATTTCCAGGTAAATAGCTTTTTGATAGACAACTACTATTTATTGAATACTAACAGTAGTCGAGAATTGAGGTATAACTATTTCTCAAAAATGGTTGTCTATTTCAGGTTAACATCTCGTACTGGAAAGCGTGGAGGTGTAGGGAAATCGCTATGGAAAAATCATTCGGCTCAGTATCAGGTAGCTTCGCGTTGCTGCCATCCTATGTCGAGAACCTGAAAAACTCAAACCCGGGCACAGTTTGTGAAACATTATATGAGGTTGACAAGAATGGTAGTAAGCGGTTCAAGTATCTATTCCTTTCATTCGCTCCCTCAATTGCGGGGCTTAAATTCCTGAGGACGGTATTGCTCATTGACGGGACTCATCTAGCTGGACGCTATGGTGGATGTCTTCTTTGTGCTAGTGCACAAGATGGAAACTTCCAAATTTTTCCAATAGCTTATGGGGTAGTCAACAGTGAAAACGATGCATCCTATGTATGGTTCTTCCAATGCCTAAAGAAAATCATAAACGATGACAGTAATTTAATGTTTGTGTCAGACAGGTAACGTAGTTTTCTAATTGTAGTCGATGAAAAGTAATTGTCTACGACTACTTGTTAGTTTATAGTTGAATATCTGATGATATTTCTGAACCTTGTGTTTGTAGGTGTATCCTCTAGCTGGACATGGGGCTTGTTTAGTGCATCTAGTGAGGAATATAACAACAAAGTTTAGGGAAAGCCGGTTGCCTTCACTAGTGGTGAGAGCAGCGAAAGCTTATACCGTTTTAGAGTTTTCTGTTGCAGAACTCCAATCTGTGAATCCTGAGTGCGCTCAATACCTGCTGGATTTGGGGCTCCCACATTGGACACGTTCATACTGAATGGGTGAACGATACAATTTGATGACAACCAACGTTGCTGAGTCATTAAACAAGGTTTTAAAAGAGCGTAGAGAGTTTCTACTTATCTCGATGCTTGAAGCTATAAGAATGAGTCTGATCAGTTGGTTTGGGAGGAGAAAAGCAGCAGCCTCATCAGATGATAGCATACTAACGCCAAATGTGAGAGAACTTCTGGATGTAAATTTTACTGACAGCACTATTATGAAAGTAAGTATTTAATGTAGTCAGCTTCGTAAGTAGACATTTACTTTAATGTACATATATATTTGATGTAGACAGCTACGCCAGTAGACAGCTACGCTATATAAAGTATTCATAAATGTATATGTATAATTGTAGGTGACTGTGCTTAACTGCGAAGAGTTTGAGGTGAGAGACCCAAAGGGAGTGAGGTTCGAAGTGAACTTAGCAAAAGGGATGTGCAGCGGCAGGGAGTACCAAATGATCCAGATACCTTGTAGCCACGCTTTAGCTGCCTCGTCTTATAGTAATTACACATTAGACAAGCTGGTCAGAATTGTGTACACAACAACATTCAGAAAACAATCTATGAAGGGGTGTTTCATCCAGTTCCGACACCAGTAGGTTCTGGTAATGTAGATCTCCTACCGCCGGGGATGAGGCGCCCACCAGGTCGACCAAAAAATAGAGGATGTTCAAGATAAAAGTAGGATATTTGACTATTCGTTAATAAAAAATAGTTGACTATTTAAGTGGAAATAATTCTAAAGAAGCAATTCCTATGAATTAGCGGCGGGCGAAGAAGGCTGCGAGAGTTTGCAGTAGGTGTCTTGGAAAAGGGCACAACAGGGCGTCTTGCAAATTACCTAGGCGGGAAAGGTGAAGGAAACTTATTGTTTTATTGCCATGGGAGAAGCGGAATTGATGCACATCAAATCACTTGTAATCCTTAATAATATGGGGAATTATTAACTATTTTGATGATTTGATTTTGGTACAATGCATCAGGTTTTGGAATTACTTAAGTTAGCCGGTTTGGCATAATACTCTCTAGTTTTGTTGTTTTAAACTCCTATATTTAATGGCAATTATCCGTCTTCTTATATTAAGCAATTTTTATTGGTTGTTGTTTGATAGATGTTAGGGTAGATGAATAAATGTAGAAATAACAAATTAGTATTCAACCAATACTAGTAGTTGAATACTAGTACTCATTTTAGTAGTTGAATACAAGTAGACTGATATGTTTAGTTAGTTGAATACTAGTACTCATTCAACAATAAAAGTAATTGAATACTATTACACGTGATACTTGAAAAAGTAGTTAGTCTATATGATGAAGTAGTTGAATACTAGTAGTCAGATAAGTTTACGAATAGAAATAACAAATTAGATACCAACCAAATAATAGTAGTTGAATACTAGTAGACTAATATGTTAAGTAATAACAAAACTAGAATTCAACAATATAGTAATTGGATACTAGTAAACGGATACGTTAGGAAGATACTATAAGAAAATAGTTAGAAATATGTTGAAGTAGTTAGATATTTATACAAATAACACCAAACCGTTGGAAAACATAACTGAAGAAAGTAACATATTGTATAAGTTTACATAGATAGACAGATAATTTAAACATAAAACAAACTTAGGATAGTTTTACATAAGTTTACAGATAAGAGATAACCAAACAGTACACAAGTCATAATTTCACATAATGCTCTAAGCAGTACCACTATGGTCGATCTCTTTGAACAGAGAGAAAGCGTACTTCAGAGATGCATTACGGACGACGACTTCAGTAACATGAGGAGAGAGGGAAATCTGGCCGGATGACTTCAAGTCGAGTAGCATAAGTGTGTGTATCCCTGAATTTTCTGTAATAGTAGAAGAATACAGTTATAACTATTCTAATAATAAGTTAGCATATAATAGTCAACTATTTTGAAGATGCAGTTTACCTGATTTTTCTTTCGGAATAAGTGGCTTCCCGATATTAATGGTGAACGGTTTAGTGGACAAAGACTTCATCTCTGAGTTGTAAGCAGCTTTCCGAATGAAGAATGGCAATTTTTGTGCTAAGGGAGTAACAATACTCATAATCTCAGAGTCAGGCACCCTTTGCTTGCTTGGTAGAACGCCTATGGTGTGGCTGTCCAGGTCAATGGATAGGCCAACCCAATGACCATTGTCCAGCAGATATGGGCAATACAGCAGAAAGATGTCTTTGCACCACTGCCTTCTTGTTTTCACATATGTGACAACCTCATTTGATACGTCAAGGAGTTTTCTTTTCTGAATTTGGAAGTTAGCAATTCCTCTGACGAACTCGTACGCCAAGTAGTCATAACCCTTGAGGGAGGAGGTCGATGTAGATGCCATATTGTGGCGATTTAAGAAAATAACAGCGTCCATCGACTGCATATATAGTCAACCATTAGTCATCGTCTATGGAAGTAGTTGACTACAATTAATAAACATATAAAACTGGTGAACTTACACGAGCAGACATCGGGAATCCTGGGAGATCATTTCCTTAAAATCGGTTGTAGATAACGTAAGCCCTTTCCATGGTGGGAAGTTACAGTCAGACCTATAAAAGTATGGCCAGAAGACTAGTATACTAAGAAATAGTCATTATACTGCAAAATATATTCTTACGGTGATGCATTGATGGCCGACTGTAGCATAGAGATTTCATCACGACTGGGGCTCACAAATATAAGAGCGAGTTCGTTACTTTTCTTTGGCCTTTTGTTGTCTGTCACAAAATCTGGAAATGTTGATGAAGCAAGGCGATGTCTACCACTTTTGCGTTGAGCTGGAGGTGCGGGAGGTGGAGTTTTTGCTTCTTGAGTCAGGCCCAACGAGAAGACAGGTTCAATAATTCCTCCTGGAACCAAAGGTGGAGCATTGGTGATGGAGCCGGTTGCCTGAGAAATAGTGAAAAATGTAATTGACTACTTAGACAAAGTAGTTAGAGACTAATAGACAACTAGAAGAGTAGTAGACTACTTAGGTACCTATTGCTGGTTGTCTACTTTGGTGGAGCCTGTTGCCTTGGTGGAGCCTGTTGCCTTTGTGGAGCTTGTTGCCTTGGTGGAGACTGCTGCCTGGTGGAGTTAGAAACATTAAATAAAAGTGAGTGTAGTTATATAATACATTGGTAGTTGTCTACCTATAATAATTATATGATTTCTTTTGTAGTTGGTTAAAGGTACTCGACTACTGATATACCATGGATTTTACCGGTTTTAACCATGGTATATGCCTTATTTATCGAGTCTTATGTTATGTTTTGGAGTCTTTTTAGTATGTTTACAGGTTTAGACACGTTTGGAGCATAATTGGAGTTATTGGAGCATTCTGGAGCATTTTGGAGATTTTACCCGAGAGACAGAGTTCACTGCCCATATTTGACGCTTGCAACGATCGGCACACCATTAGCATCGATCGTTGCATAGCGTGACCAAGCATTCTCGCGAGCGTTAATGAAGAATGAGGATTAATGCACTAAAGCCCAGAAAGCCCAGATATTTACACAGAAGCCCAAAACGTGTTTTAGCTATTATATAAGGGTTTTTAAGCCATTGTTTAGGCTACGCTTTCATTAAGTCTTATTTTATTTCAGAGAGAGTTAGGGGCTGATCCTGCTCTCGAGAGAGAGAGGATTTTGAACCCCAGTTCTTTGTTTTATTTTATGATATTTGGTTTTCTATTCAAGATGTTTTCTGTCTCGATGAACATGTCTGAGTAGTTTACCTGTTAGGTTGAAGGATTCTCATTAGGGATTTCAAGGAACTATAGTTTAAATCAATCTGTAGGGATTCATATCTGCTAGTTCTTTGTTTAGGTTGTTCTTAATGCTAAATCTGAAGTAGCTAATCAGAATTATGATGTTAGGTTGATTGATACAACGAGAGTTGGTTAATTAGCTAGAAAGAACCTAGATGAGCAATTTGATCTACTCGCAAAGAGATTTGGTTTAGGGGAATTGTGAACATATCAAACCTGATCATTAATGCTAGTTTAATCTGTTAGTAATTGCAAAGAGATTTGGATTGCTGCACTTAGACTTAGAGAATTCTCGCAACGAGAGTTGGTGAATTCTATATCCGTGTTTGAGTTCTAGAACAGTTATTGATTAGATCCTGATTGATTGATTACTTGCGTTCCTGATTTCCTGAGAACTCCTGAAACCTAACGCTTCGCTTCCTTGCTCATAAACTCGCTGCTATTTACTTTTCTGCTTGCTTTTAGTTTCTAATCATATTTGCTTTCACCTAGTTTAATCTCTTCTGTTTTATAATCTATCGTTGACCGGAGTCCCTGTGGATTCGATACCCTAAGTACTACAACTACATCACTGTGCACTTGCAGTTAGAATAGGGATTAATTCTTGACCTATCAACTACAAAAAGAAATAAAACTTTGAAACCTATTTTTGTATATTCCCCTCATCCTGTTGCTGCTTGGCAACTTTTTCCTTGGTCACGTTTTTGTCAGCCCTTTCTTCTTTTTCGGAAGAATCCTCGCCACTGTCATCTTCTTCTCCAGTTGTGTCTTCTCCAGTTGTGTCTTCTTCTGAAGTAGAAGCTAGTTTTGTGTTTTTAGTAACCACTGCAAGAGCAGTGGAGGAAACAGTTGCTCCGACTGGCTCCTTGTTGGTATTCGTAACGGCCTGAATATGGTTAATTACTTAACAACTATCTAATGTAAAGTAGTTGAACTAATATTTCAATTATAATAGGAAGTGCATTGATACCTTTGGCTGTTTGTTCACATGGTCCTTCGCTTCGTCTGGTTCCATTAACTGCGCTTCCTCTTCCAAATCCTATATAAAATTATTAGTAAGTGAGTATCCACCTTTATAACTTTGCCAATATTAGTATCCGAATACTATTAGACACCTACAAAAAATAGATTACCTCTTGTGAAGTAAAGTCGGAGCTTATAACTTTATTTATAATCTTATCAGCGTCGGATTCATCTTCTTCATCTTCCGATGAACTTTCTTCTTATTCTTCATCTCCAGATGTTACCTGGTGAAGTTATAGAACAGCAAATTGAAGTAAGTAATATATGATAGTATTTAAAACAATAAATTGAATACCTTTATAGTTGGCTATAAGTATTCATCTACAAAAAGATAACAAAGTTGGGTACCTGTTTCTGTTTGTTCGCCTGTGCCTCTTGCTGCTTGCCAACTATTTTCTTGTTCGGGTTTTGGTCTTCTTCGGAAGATTCATCACTTGTATCTGATTCGTCTCCAGTATCTTCTTCAGAAGTAGATGCACCTGCTTTTCCATCATCTGCTTTTGTCGCAGCACCTTTCTGTTGAGAAGGAACAGTTGTTGTACAGGTGTTTAACGGCGGTTTAGGAGGTGGAACATAACTGATGCCAGATCTCTTGAGATTACTAATCTCAACAGAAAGTGTTGTGAACTTGGATTGAAATTCTATCTGTAGGAGAGCGAAGTTCTGATTTAGAGACTTCATCTGATCCACAATTTGTTTATTCGCTTCATCAGATTTCTTGAAAAAAGCAGCAGCAACATCTTATATTATACGGTCAACATTTATATCACTTGGAGGTACCGTATCCGTTGTGGATGTTTGACCTTTTGTCAACTTCAAATGATCACTTGCCTTTGCACCAGATATCCAAGACTTCCTCGTGAATACATCGCCACGATTAATAGCTTCGACGAGGTTATCGACGCGGGTGTCCTCCGCTTCATCATCGTAACCCATTTCATTTTCGTCAAAAATGTCCTCTTCGTCATCGATTATTGCTTTAGCGGAGACCTGAAAAGTAGTCAACTACTAGTTAGCCGAATACAATAGAATTTAGAGTCTTCAATTGATAAGATAGTTTAAATCTAGATAAATGACTACTTAAACAACGACTATATTGAAATGTAGACAACTACTTCAGAACAAAAACATGTACCTTCCCGTCTTTATCGAGCGTTTTGACGTAAGGCAAGGAGATAGTTATTGATTTCTTGGTACCATGGCGATTTATATGGACAATATCTTCCTCAACATCATCATCAGCTAGAATAAGTTTTGAAGACTTGCCTTTGACTTCCTTAGATAAAATGATGGGAGCAGAAATCAAGGGAACCATTTGTAAAGCGTGAGGGAAACCCTGAATGGCGCAAGTGGCTTGACAAAGGTTTGACAAAGTGGCGGTCCAGCTTTTGATATGGTCTAGAGTCATATCAAAAGACTTGCGACCCCATGGATAGTTTAGGAAGCGGTCAGGATTTTGGACCATCACAACTAGATCTCCATTGATCTTGGATTGCTTGGATGTTGGACAAAGAACTCCCTCAACAAGTAACATGAGAGCTAATTTGAACCTGACAACAAGATAGTTAATTAAAACTAGTCGACTACTAGTACGTAAATGTATAAACTACTAATCAGGGAAAAGCAATATAGTTAATTAAAAGTTTAAACCTGTAGCAATAGCGAACTCTTTGATTGAGAACCTAATTGGTTGATCACCAAACAGGACCCAGATTTCGTGACGCTTCATGATGACAAGCTGCCTAGATAGGAGAAAGTGAAGAAATCTGACAGATGTTGCTATTTGGTACCCGATATCAATCCGTTTCCCAAATTGGGAGTTCATAATCTTCTCCATGTCGTCTTCTTCAAGAGAAAATTTAACGGCTTCGATATAATTAAGCTGGTAGTATGTGTTGAGTTTGTTGTCGCCTTTTGGTTCATGCCCGGATTTGAACAAACGTTTGGGTAGATTCGTATCACTCATAGTCAACTACCTATACCAAGTAGTTATATGTCAATAGAACACAAATCGAACAAAAAGTATTCGACACACATGTATACGACTAATAATCAAAGTAGAAATACAATATGAAGGACTGCAAATTCAGAAACACACACACTATGAAAACAAAATGGCAGTAACCTGGGTTTGTCGATCTTGAAAATACAAAATTCTAAAGGCTAAATCGAAGACGAAAATACACAGATAGGCCAAAGATGAGAAACAATTAACTTGTTAAGTTGCTAGTTAACTAGTTTGAAATTACATGCAAAACGACAACACGAAATCAGAGAGATAAAATCGACATAAACAAACATGAAAAAAGCCAAATTTTAAATTTATGGACTAGATTCAATCAAATTGTGCGCCTAATTGGTTCGAATTAATTCAAATACATGGTTTTAAAAGATGTTGTAAAATTACCTTGGGCTAAAGAATATGGGGCAAGAAAGCAACTTGCTTTTGTTGTTGTTGTGGGGTTTCTTTTCTTCTGGGTTTCTTCTCTACTTCGCGAGTAAGTTTTTGGGGCCAGAACAGTGGATTTGGAGGAAAGATGAAATACAAAGATGGAGGTTGAAGAAGAAAGTGGTGGTAGAGTGAGATATTAATGGCTCTTTAATTGGGACGTTGAACAATCCGAAAAGAAAGGGGAGGTTTTAAAAAAAAAAGGAAAACGTGATAACAGTTATTGAAGCAAAAAGTAACTGGTGTTAGAGGAATTTTTAACGTTGTGGTGGCAATTTGGTAATTTGGAACTGGGCCATATTTGAAGACAACGAGTTAAATCTGTCTATAGAAAGTAGATATAAAATAAATTAATAATAGTAGTCGACTACTTTTTCTAAGACAGCGAGTTAGTAGATTTACGAACTATTTATCAAATAAAATAGGCAAATACATTGACTAAATAGGTTTCAAAATAGTAGTCGTCTACTTGTGATGCCATACTATAGTATGAGTTAATTAAAATATAGGTCTTATAATATTATTGGAGGAAATACACCATTACAAAAGGATCCTTAACATTTTGTTTACAAAAAAAATCCAATGTTTTTATTAAAGTCTAGGCCATATGCCAAAATTGGTTCTAGCTAGTTTGCAAAACAACATGGTTTCTAAGGTCCAGAAGCATCCATTGCACATGGCAGGTTGTTTCCACCCTTCATCCCAATAGCGTAGCCATCGATTTATAGTAGCACATCTGCACTTTGTGATGCTGTTGAAATCTACTTCCTTTTCCTTCTCCAACCACATGTTAATTGGTTCCTCTCTCCATGGTAGTACTTCTCTGACGCTTATTTGCATTCGCACTTTCTTTGCCACTTCTCCAGTTAGAATTAGCCCGCGCTTTTGCAATTCTTCATTCCCGTAATTTAATTGCACTAGCATGTAGTAGATGTACATACCAGTTTCCCAACCACTTTCTGCAGATCGTTTGATCATAGACTCCCCTAGAGCCTGCTGGTTAGTGTACATGCATATAGACATACCTTTTAAGAGAAGCGCTGAATGATTATTGTTGGTAATGCAAATGTCAACAAATGCAACTGCAGGGGCTATTGGAACCAATGGTATTTGATGGAAGAAGAAATCAACATTCTTATAGAATTCTTCCGTCTCAGCCAGGTCCCTCATCGTCGTGCATGTTGCCTTTGTACGAATAAATTCGCAGAAACTACAGCGGAGGGAGTTTTCCAGAATCGTTAGTAAGAGGTTCTCATTTAGCCTCAACATGTTTCTCTTCTCCAAAACAATATGTATGGAAGTTCCCTCTTTCAGTTAGTGTTTTTATCATCTATTTATAGGGGTATGCCCGTACAGACGAGAAGACACATTAAAGACATCCCTTTATGATTGCAGTTATGAAGACAGTTATAACGGAAAATAGGCAACTACATCTAGTCAATATAATAGACGATAGTAGTCAATTACCTTAGATAAATAGTCAAAACAAAGAAGAGAAACACTTAAGCAAGATTACCTAAAAATGACATAGTACTAAGAACGACATTGGTACTTATTGGAGATAAAATTCAGAGCTCAGTCCTCATAAGCTGGTAGTGCCAGAAAAGGTAACATTTAGGACAGGTGTTGCGGTCGTGGTGGAGAAAATATGAAGGGAAAGCGGCAAACACGGGTGGTAGATTGTAGCGTACATCAGTGGTTCTCATCATGGTTATAGTGTCGACAACATTCTGTGGTAGTTGATCCATGTAATCCAATCGGGATTTCCATTCATGGATACGATCTAAAATTTCTTCAGTAAACTGAGGATGACCAAATGCTACAAAAAAAAATAGCAGACAAGAATGTAGCCTCGTCAATCCCACCTTTCGATGCAGTGCGCAAAAAAGGAGCAGCATCATAGATTTCAGCTCCAACTAGTAACCTATGCAAGCCGGCTAAGTAATTAGCTTTGGGGTTTTTTGACTCAACTGTCAAGCTGAAGAAGTCCGGAAAGCGGTCAATTAGTTCTGGGTCATGCACGAATTCTTCAATATCGAGCACAGATATGACTGATGGCTCTTTAAATGTTCGATAGAGAACTTTGGAGCAGCATCCTAGATGACAAGCATCCTTTGCAGAGGATCTACCAACAAAGGATCGAATTTTAGGTAGTAAGTCCGCTAGATCTTCATCAAGGGAAAGGTGAGCCATGCTAACCTTCAAAGTAAATCAGAATTGCGTAAGTATATTTTAGTAAAATAGTAGTCAGAATGTAGACGACTACAGACTGCCATATGGAGATAAGTAGACAACTAATGAAAAAAATAACGTAGTCGGAAACAAATATACGACTACTATATGGAAAACCGTAGATAATAGTAGTCAAATATCATCGGGAACACATATCCCCTTGCAAACAGAGTAGGAAGCACATACAGAACTACGATATGGACAACCATATACAACTAGTGAATAGAGTAGTTGGATAGACATAAACGACTACTACAAGGACAAGCGCAGAGAACTACTGTAAATGTGGTAAAATGAAAATATACTACTACTATATCGAAACTCTAGACAACTACTAAAGGAAACAGAGGACAAAGTAAGGTAGAAGCTCTTACTTTCTAGAAGGTTTGTTGAATCTGTTAAACAAGGTCAAAACAGGGTCAAAAACAGGCTCACAGGAAAAAACGATTTTAGAATTTGAAAAACATCCTCATTCCTTTCGCAAGAAACACTCATGAACACAAATAAACGATTTTGAAATTTGAAAAACATCCCCATTCCTTTTGAAATTTGAAATAAAACCCAGTCTTTTGGACAGACGGAAACTCATCTCGAAAGTAATGCAAACCCATGAACACAAATAAACCCTGAAACAGTGAAACACTTTTGAAAACCTATGAAACACCCATGAAAACAAATAAAACCCAGTCTTTTGGACAGACGGAAACTCATCTCGAAAGTAATGCAAACCATGAACACAAATAAACCCATCTAGATCCACAAATAAGCTAAAGAACGATTTTTTAAAAACAGAGATGGCGGATCTTACCAATTTGAGGAGAGCTTCAGCCTGGCTGAAAAAGAAGGTCAGTTTCAGGGTTTCAACATCTCGGATCTTATATTCAAGGTTTATTGTTTGGGCGAATTAATGGTGGGGTCATACGGCAGTACAATGTCAGCCCTAATGCTAAAGTTGTCAGTGTTAGAGTCTATAGTAAAGAGTGTAACCGAGATGTTGGTGATGGGCAATATTGAACTTTCCATCCTCTCCAAACGCCACTTTTTATTTCCCTAATTTTGGTCCTATCTATAGTCATACAGCCCAATTTCCCAATAATTAATAGCGGGCCTTAAACATTGTTTTAACATATTTAAGTATAATGAGCCTTTATAAGTGGACTAAATTTGTCATTATTTGACAAAATTTCATTTGTCATTGCTTAAATCTTAAAAAGAACATCTAATATTAATATTTACATATATATAAAAACAATTAAAATATAAATATTTAAATGTGTATCTTATTAATTTTTGGCTTTTATCTATATATTATTTGTTTATGAACACTTACTATTGATTTTTGATTTTAAGGTGTAGAAAGATTTTATTAAGATTCAAAATAATATTTTATTTTCTTTATTTTGTGTCATTTTATATTCATTCCTTGTGATAGTTTTATTTGTTGAATTTTAAAATTTATATCTGATTACAAAAAACTAAATAATGAAAAAATATATTTACCATTCCTCTTTAATAGACGAATTTAAAGTGAAGTATTGTTTCCCTTTAAAGTGTTTATTGTTTGATTTTTATTGATTATATTAATACACAAATTCTGATATCAAAAATCTAAACAATTAAAACAAATTTAAAAAGTATTTAAAACCAAAGTACAAAATACAAACATAGAATTCAATAGTTATTTAAGGACTTAGCATGGAACATAAGTAGAAACCAAAAATAAAGTTAGTATCAATTCAACAAACATACAAAGCAAAGCAAAACACTAAACATAAGTTTTTGTCCAAAATTAAAACCGAATTAAAACATAGGATTTAGAGAGTTAGGCCGAGTCAAGATTTTTGGAGGAGAGTTTGAGAACAACAGTAGTGGCGTTTTTCCATATAAGCTCAAGCACGATAGTTTGGTTGACCTTGACATTGATTGCCAAAAGAAAGTCTCTCAAGCCACCACTCAAATGTAAATGTCGCCTTTCACTATCACAATGAACTGCCAGCTCAACATACCACTTCTCTCCATCATCATTGACCATATATATGATCTCCCCAACAACCTTCTCTAAATGGTTAGCATCAGCGATGGACTTAGGAAGATACTGGAAAATCATAATATTGAACATGTAACAATGTTTTTAAATTGAAATACAAAGGAATAAACACACCCAAAATGGTATGACAAAGTAAAAAATAACAACTTACGATTCTACTACGTTTGATGCTGTCTGTCGTGACTTTTAACGTAACGAAGTTATCCTCAGCTCCTTCAGAAAACAGGTAGATATTAGTCAAAACAATTACAAAATACGAAACAAATTGTCTAGGAGATAACAGGAAACAAAACTTACTCGAGGTTTCTTCTCGACTCTCCATTGGGACATTTTGCCATTTGATCTCAACACAGTCTAGTCCGAAGGCCTGTACCATATGGCAATCGAAACCTCCATGGTACTCAAAAATTAAAAGGTCGTATGCTTTCAAACCATGTGCCTGAAAGAACATTTTCCAGCCTTTAGTAAGCTTATCACCAACTCCTTTTGATAGGAAACAGTCGACCAGATTAGATGTGAGTTTACCGACTGTGACAATAGTTTTCCCAAGTATAAACTCCTTGAAAAATGTTTCCGGTATATACTGCAACACAAAGAAAAAAAATATTGCCCAAAGGAATCAAACTATAAAAAATAAAGAAATCGAGAGAAAGAACTAAGATACGTACCACACTATGACCACACTCGTCAGGAATAAGAGGCTTGAAAAAATGAGGGATTGCCATTCGCTGATTTATTTTACAAACATAATATTTCGTCATACACATCCAAAATCATTAAACGCATAAACCCAAAAAATCGGAAAAATCATAAAAAGTTTAATAGACCAAAGTGAAATAGATAGTATTCGAATATGTGTTTATTGGCTAAACCATAAATTATACTTCTCAAATGAAACCTTGTTCTAATAATAAGAAGCAACAATTATAAAGTGAAACCGGCAAAAAAATTTTTTTTCCAGATGTTATTCCAACCAACTTGGCAATTCATTTATCTCAACAAAAACGATACAAACCCTAGTTTTATATTAATCTACAGAAAAATTCCAGGTAACCTTGTTGACTGAGTTGTTGAAAAAGGACGATTCTCCTCCTATATCCTTAATATACTTCTCCTCATCGCAGTTCGAAACCGTTTGCTCGTCGATCGCCGGTGCAGCTTACAGATTTTCCGAATGTATAGAATGTCTTTCCTTCGATGGAATCGTTTCATCTTCATTCATCCTAGATTGGGCCTCAATTATTTGGGCTTTTTAATAACAATAAGGTAATGATATTTATTATTATCTTAGCCCAAATGAAATCTAAAATTAAAAGCTATTAAAAATTGTTTATTTCTGAAAATAGTTACAATCACGATAGACACAAATCATATTTGAAAATATTCATATTTTTTTGAAATTTATTAGGGAAATTTATTTTAAAATATTAACATATATCAGAAAAAATAAAGATAACAAAATTTGTTATCATTCGCTCCAAAAAATAATACAGTTTTATATATTACCGACTTTAATTTTTTTTTTAAAAAGAAAAGGGATTTTTGTTTTGGGCTTCTGCAGCTTATCGAATTCTTGTTTCTTTTAAAAGTGATTGGCTTTGGATCAGAATATGTTTTGGGCTATCCATGTAAAACATTTCACTTTTCCTTTTCGCATTTAAATAGAATATTTCTTATAAAAAAAGTGAAAATTACTCTTAGTAGCACAAATTTTAAAGTTAATTACTAGAATAGTATTAGGGTGTGTTTTTTACTAGAGTAGCATTCAATAATGGTTTAAAAGACTTTATTGTCATTTCCTTAACTTATCTTTTTTAAAATAATATAAATAAATCATTAAAGTAAAATAAATAATTAATATAAAATTTGTTTTTCATAAATAAATAATTAATATGAAATTCGTTTTTCATAAATAAATAATTAATAAAAAATCGTTATAAAAATAAATAGTAAGAAATTAATAAATAAATAATAAATAAAACATTTAAATACAAAACACAAATATTTTTTTATGGTTAAATTATTTTACAAAAAAAAAATATAAAATATATTTTTATAAATAAATCATATAAATAAGAAACTAACACAAATTATTTGTTGGCTGATTTTTTAAAAAACATTTGCTTTCAAAAATAAGACATAAATACAACAGAATGTTTAATAAATTTATAATTTAAATAAAAATTGAAACAAAAATTCTTTTTTGTTGGTTATTTTTTATTATTTTGATTTTTAAAACAATAATTTAATATAAACATAATAAATAAATCATTTAAATAAGAAATTAATAGAAAAAAATTTGTTGGTTTTTTATTATTATTTTTTATTTCATAAAAACTTTAAAATACAAAAATAATAAATTAATTATTTAAATAAGAAATTAATTCAAAAGTTTTTTGTTGGTTATCTTTTTGTGACAAATATTGAATTTATTAAGTGTATATTTGGTTAACATAAACGGTTCTTAAAATCAGGAGAAGATCACGCAACAGTTTTCGAATTAGGTATATCTTCATTAAATTTGTAACATTGAAATAAATTTGTAACATAACAAAAATCAGCAACATTATAAATATTATGCGATAAAGAGAAAAAATTTTGTAACATAGCAGTGCTACAATAGTAATTATTTTATATAATTTTCTTTGTTGCGGAGTTTAATAAATCTGTAACATCTAACGTAAATCTATAATTTTACTGTCATGCCACATTTATGTAATGTGAACTGCTTCTCTTTTATAAAAATCTTGGATGAGAAAGTATACATACTGGGACGGACAACAACAAATTGGTGAAATGAACCATAACATCTTATGCTTTCATCAATGTTGCAACTTTAAAGTAAGAAACATAATAACAAAATAAAAATACTATTTACTTTTAAGTTCTTAACAATATTTCGTCTGCAATATTTATCAGATAATTATTCTTCCTTAAATTTTTTTAAAGAATTTCCATTTTGTTTTCCTTTTTCTAAATATATGTATATTGTACATATTTTGATGTTTGCTGGTGCAATCATATTTCGAGCACGCAACATTAGTGCAAGAGAAAATGTAAACAGTTAAAAAGGCTGGTTTGGAATTGCAGATTACCCACCAGTTTCGGTTCCACAATCCACTCAAGAGCCTATTTCGTGCACTGGAAGACCTTTAATCAATTTACACTTTCTTTTTCTATTCACTATGAAAAATTCACAATCCAAGTTTTGTAAGACTATTTGAATAACTTTCTGAAACATGCAATGCCTTATTTTCATCATATATTTTTTAATTTTAATTAAAATTTGTAAATCAAATTAATAATATTAAAATATGTATGTTTGGCTATTGCACACATCATAATAACCAAAAAAAAAAAAAATCCATTTTTATGTCTATAGGAATTATGATGGATTTTGGTTTAGAATCCCACACACATATATATATATATATATATATATATATATATATATATATATATATATATATATATAGGGTTTGATTGGTGTATGAATAGTAAAAGCGCTAGAGGCATACCGTTTTCTTTGTTACCAATCACGAAAACGTTATCAAATGCTTCAGTAAAAACGGTTATTCTCAGTTTTTTTTTGTTCCTGCTTTCGCTAAGAGCTTTTGCTACTTACAATTTTGTACTATTCAACCGCTTACCACTTCTGCTAACCGCTAATATAACTGCTCCGTTTTTAATCACCAATCGGACTCATAGTATCTCACATATACTGCCTTATTTTAATAATGTTATTTCAATACTAGGTTTCACAATGCAAAAATAAAAATGAAGGTGTTTGCTTTATGTATATAAGCCTCTCCCCTCTCCAAGATTTTTTTCCCCAAATGTTAATTTATAATGTGCATGGATTATAAATTCTTTACTTCAATTTTCAAAAAATCGCTGATATTTATCTGAATAATTTTTTACTGGAAGTCTTCATAAAAGTTGGAAATGTTTACCTTTAAAACGTTAAAATCATAATCGAAATTACAGTGGAAAACTTTGAAATCATATCCTAAACCCAATGATGAATCGTTAGTCACAGCCAACATTTAATTTATTAATTTTTGTTTAAATAATCCTAAAAGTTTAGGTATATCATTGAATCTTAATCCATATTCAGACTTATTATTTGATAATGGGAACACAGTTTACTTAACACAAAATATAATAAACTTCATTTGTCTTGGACCTCGACCTTTCCCATAATATATACTTTACTTTCAACCTTTTGTAACATTTATCTCTTTCCCATGAATCGAACTATAGAGCTCCAAAAATATGCACAGCATTTGAAAAGTACAAGAACTCCTCAAAAATCATTTGGTCTATTCTCTCAAGTCTCAACTTGGTTTCGAGTATTAATTTCAACTTTCAATTAGAAAACTCTCAACTGATTTCACATTTGCTCTATATTGCTTTATAACTAGTCACTTCTCATCTTCATTTGTAACCGAACCTCAAACAAAAGTCATATGTAAAAAAATTAAGTTAATTGCGATAATCCATTAACTAAAAACCTAAACTTCACAGAAAGTGTAGTCTTCTAAGAAAAATAAACCATATACTCATTTAAGATTAGGAACCAAAAGCTCTCCAATATCTAAGTAAGACATCTATCAATCGAGAACTATGATTTGGAAAGTGCGTGCGGTTTAGGTTATACGAGGTATGTCCAAAGATTGGACCCTTTGGTCAGCTTGGGAAGCCTTTGGTCGAAGTACTTCCTCATCCCTTTGCGGACTGAATCCTACGTTTTGTTTGCCAGTTATTCCATCAAAAAATTAACATCCAGACTGATACTAAAGCCGTACGTATGAGACCAACTCAACAAAACCGAACATATTTAGTATATGTAAGCTTTATAAATATATTATGTGCCAAGAAAAAAAGAAAAAAGAAAAAGAACACCTTGCATATATGAAAGTCAACCGTTTAGGACAGAAACAAATATATTATCTTTGAAACAAATATTAAAAGGATGTCATATATAGAACGTGATTTCATTAAAAGTCCACAACGCAATATTTAAACTTTCCAGAGCACATGTAAAGGCAAGGGATCGATAGTTCATTCATAACTCTGTTCACACGTCGATTATAATTAGACTTATTAATACAATATGAATGATTGCAATCGTCTCCTGCAAATATAATACCATCGATTACACAACTTTGTAATCACAGATCTCATTGTTCCGAAGATTTTATTATATAAGTTTCACCATTCCAAAGATTTTTTCATAATTGCTAAGTTGCAATCATATCTCTTTTCATTCCTTGAATTCTAAGAAACCTCGATGCATTAGTTTTATTTTCTTTAGAAGGTTTAGTACCCCATAATTGTAGTTCTACTTTTGTATATCAATGATTGACCAATGTATATTATGTTTATGTACGTATTATTATCGTAATATGCATCCTCATGATAATTAAATTTAAAGCCCATAAGTTAAAAATGATAATTAAATTTAATTTTTTTTCATAGCTACTCCTCAATTGCAATTTTTGTTAAGGATATTCTACTAATATTTTAGGAAAAAATTGCTCATTGTGGACTTTTTATTTTAAAAATTAAAGTAGATTCATTTTTCTCCACTAATTTTTAGGGGTAGAAAAATTACATTATGCATCCTTACAACCAAACAATAAAATCGAAACATAAATTATTGTATAACCTTTAAAATCTACTAATTATCTTGAAGTCTAGTAAGTCTTCTAGCAGAGTTCTAAAAGAAAAGCTTCACAGAGAAGTTTACATTTTAGATACATCTTAAATTTTAATTATAAATTTTATATAAAAATAATTTTATCAAAACGATGTTTGAATAATCAAGACACAGTCAATTGTCACCTACGAAAATAATTTTTATACAAATAAGACATATTTAACAAACATATATAAATTTTGGTAAATAGCAAATTGTAGTAGCTGAAGTCTACAAGAGAAATCTGTCTTATAACTATGTAGAAGAAGTCTACTTTTAAAAATCAAAGCTATAATTAAATTGGCGAGATTATTGGACGAGAGAAAATTGAAATAGAAGTCTACTACAGAAATCTGTGAGAAGTATTCAAGTGAAATTTATTTTATCAGATTTTTAACTTGAAAATTTTACCCTAAGAGACAATTTGGTAACCCTAAATTTTTTAGAAAAAAATATCTATAAACGGCTCTCTCTCTCTCTCTCTCTCTCTCTCTCTCTCTCTCTCTCTCTCTCTCTCTCTCTCTCTCTCTCTCTCTCTCTCTCTCTCTCTCTCTCTTCCTTCTTTTGCTATGAACTTCCTCCATGTTTGTCCCTCCCATTGTCGCCGTTGTTGTTGTGGTTTACTTCAATCCTGCCATTTCTCTCTCTTTCATGTAATTTTTGTTAGGTTTGACTTTTTTATCTTTTCTTGTTTATTTACCTTTCTCTCTTCTCATCTCTTTATGCCATCTTCATCTGCAGATCTGCATATCTAAAATACATGAATTTGTCCATATCCTCAACAATCAATGGTCATCTTATTGTTGTGGTAAACATTCACCCTTCCTCATCTTTCTTTGTCTCTGAATTGATTTTTGTTAGAAATGAATTTTATTAGATTTTTGATTTTACAAATACTGCTTTATTATGCTTTTTTTTTTGTTCAATGGCTCAATCGTTGATGAGATTAATCTTCTTATTGCTAAATGTTTCAACCTTTAATATCTAAAAGCTAAAAAACCTCGAGAAAGTGATGAAGAACTTGTATTGTTTATGATTGTGTTAGTAAGAAATTTAATTTCAAGGATATTCGTTGTTTATTTGTTTAAAGTGGTGAATTCAAGCTTGTTTTTTTGGTTATGTGTTCACCAAAATTTGTCTATTTACGTGTTAACTTAGTGATTTTGTTTTGTTTTGTTTCAGGATTTTGTGTACAAAATTCATCATACACTAGTTATCTTGAACCAGCTTGGACCATGAACACAAGAGAAGAGGAAGTCTACATGAGAAGACTGATTTATAAATCTATTATTCATAAGTCTTCATTTAGACCTAGATTGGCAGGATCTAAAATTATTGGGCGGAAGAAAAATTGAAATAGAAGTCTACCATAAAAGTCTCTAAGAAAAGTCTTCGAGTGAAGTCTTGTGCATCGGATTTTTAATTAGAGAATAAGAAGTCTTTGATATGAAGTCTATTTCTTAGTTACATCTTAACTTTATCAATAAAATTTGTTATTATCCAAAGATTGATTTATTATAATTTGCTCATATATATAAAACAATTGATTTGCTCATATAAATCAAGTGATTTGTTCATATAGATATTTTAAATAAGTTAAAATAAGAGAAACAAGTGATTTCCTCATACATATTGTAAGAAAAATGAAGTTTGTGAGACTTCTTTTTGAAGTCTAATTTAAATGAGATAAAAGTCTAATAACTTAAGAAGTTAAATATTATACATAAACATGATAATCTTATATATCAGCAAAAACCATCTTTCAAGAAGAATATTTTACCTCCTTTGCGATTATCCACCTCAAAATATTATGATAAGTTTTTCAAAATGCATTTTCCATACACAACCAGAAATTTAGCTTCATGTAAAGCAAAACAAGATCAAATACATTAGAGTTCAGATTGTAAATGTAGATTTCTTTAGGACGTCTACACGGTAGACTTCATCACCAAGTCTACTATTAATAAGCTAATTCATAATTAAACTAGAAAAATAATTCATGCAAATGTATATATATAATCAATTTGTCAAACTCATTCACAAGCAAGTATATTAGCTAAACCAAACATACAAAAAAATCTTTAAAATTCCATGTATATTGTATACAAACCTTTTTATTAATTCATGATGTCAAAATGATGTTAGCATGACGTGTCGACAGTACACTTCGCCACGAAGTCTACTATTAATGACCTAATTTCACAAATAAACTAGAAAAATTATTCATGCATATGTATACGAAATAAACATGTCAAACTCATTCACAAGAAACTATATTAGTTAAACAAAACATACAAAAAATAACTTCAAAATTCATTATATATTGTAAACGAAAACTTATTTTATAAACTCATGACGTCAAATGATGTCAACATAACGTGTCGAGAGTATACTTCGTCAAGAAGTCTACAACATGAAGTAGACTTCTCCGACATATCTACTTTGGTCGACTTCAGTAAGAAGCCTACATATAAATGATAAACTCATAAAATCAATCAAAGCTAAATAATAACAATTAATCTTATTAAACTTATACATAAATACCAAAACATCTACCACATATATAAAAAATGTAAAACCTAAGAAAATCATCATAAATAAGTACCAAGTGGAATTTAAAAAAAAATGTAAAAGTAAATTTCACCAAAAAGGTCTACTATTAATGAGTTAATTTCACAATTAAACTAGAAAAATGATCCATGCATATGTATATCGAATAAAATGTTAGACTCATTCACAAGTAAGTATATTACCTAAATAAAACATACAAAAATAACCTCAAAATTTATTATATATTGTGTATAAAATCCTTTTCATAACTTCATGACGTTAAAAATGATGTCAGTATGACATGTCGAGAGTAAACCTTGTCAATAAGTGAGTCTACTACAAGAAGTAGACATCTCGGACATATCTACCCGGTCGACTTATTCACGAAGTCTTAAATGAAGTTACTTTTGCAATTAAAATCATATAGTAGAAGTCTACAAAATTGAAAGGGTTAGTTTCGCATTTGATCAAACTTTTACTTTTCAGTGCTAGACTTCATAAAATCAAGTACACTTTGTGGATAGTCAACTACCAATTGTAGATTTTCATATATAGTTTACCTGGTAATTCTACTTCAAAATATGTCACTTTTGCAATTGATAATTATTTAGTTGACTTATATGAAAAGTTTATCCAATCAGACTTCTGACATAAGTCTATTTTGGGTTAGTTTTTGGGTTGGCCGGAAATAACAAAAAAATTAATTGTAGACTTTGGACCGAAGTCTACTACACTGGTCAACTCTCGACATATCGGTAACCAAAAACTGACATAAGTAGACTTTGGGAGGAAGCCTACCTTAAAAGTTCAACATTGGTAAAATCCAAAATGACATGTTTCTTCCCGTAGACTTCTGGCGTAGATTTCACAAAAAAAATACTTTAACTAAGTCATATACAAATTAAGCCGAAGTTTACAAAAGACTTCAAGAAGAAGTCTACTTTATTTTTTGTTTTCAAAGAGATGTACTGCCAAAAAATTTCAAATATTCAATTGCAAAACTAACCCAAAGGTTGACTAATAGACTTCCAAAGAAATTTACTTTATGGTAGACTTCTCAACTAAGTCTCTTATCGCAACACAGATTGGAAAATCGAAGAAAAGTAAATTACACGGAGACGATTTTTACCTTCTTCAACATCCTAAAACTTCAACTTGAACCACCAACAAAGAAAAACAACTGCTACGAAGATAAGAAACGCCGAAAAATCTCAAGATCCAAGAGATTGAAGTTTTGAAAATTAAATTAAAAAGTTTTTTTGGATGAAAATGAAGAGGATAGAGAGAAATATGAAATTTCTGAAACAAATAATTAGCTTGAAGAGGTTAATTTTAAGCAGTTGAAGCATTTAGAGCTCTAAAATTTATTGTCCATGGTGGTTAGAAGAATCGATGGTGACAACTTTAGCTCGTATAATAAAAGTTGGTGAGGTTATTTGACATTTTCAAAATTTACAGTAGAATTTTCGAACTATTTTGTGAATAAGTAGAACATTGGGGGTCAATTGCATCAAATGTAATTTTTTGTTTTTTTTTCCTTGCAATTTTGTACCTTTCAAAAACTTCTTGCAAATATGTATCTTTTTGCTACTATTTGCATGTTAAAAAGACAAAATATCCCCACTCATCTCATCTATCCCTTTTCTATTTTGTTTTTTTCTTTTCTTTATTTTTCTCTTCTTCTCTTTCTTACTTTATCTTTCTTTTTACCCTTCATTTTTTTGACGGTGGATAGCATTGCGGATGTGAGATTTCCGGCAATATAAACTACCGGAATGAAGATATAATCGGTCGATGTACCGGAATTCAAAAAAAACGGAGTTAATACAGAAGTTTCAAGTGGATAGTCTAGACTAGCTGTGCACAATATCCATCCACGTGGACAATTCGACGATCAAAGCGAAATATTGATTTTGGGTGGATAGTGGGCGCAACAAACCCTAGTTTACACGGATTCACAATCATGGGAACTATTGAACCAAGTACGTTATCCACTAGAAACAAAGTTTTTTTGTGATTCCTAACTACACAAATAAACACCACATGTTAAATGCTTTCTATGGATATGGCGGACATTATCGACTATTCATAGACACTACCACGATCTCCTCACATACTAGACGGGTCTGATGGACAGAAGGTGACCAAGAGTTTATATGATCGTGAAATGTAATTGGTAAACACAATTTTAAAAGCCCAGACGGACGATGTCGATTATTCGTGGACACTACCACGATTATATCACATAATATACGCTTTTGATGGATAATAGGTGGTCAAGAGTTCACATTATTGTGATCCGTGGACACAAAAAGTATGTTGGTTCCACTGTCCATCGAAAAAGCAACATTTTATGGACACTGTTTATCCAAAAAGTTCACATTATTGTAATCCTTAGACACAAAAAAGTATGTTGGTTCCACTGTCCATCGAAAAAACAACATTTTATGGACAATTTTATTCAAAAAGTTCACATTATTGTGATCCGTGGACACAAAAAATATGTTGGGGGCAGCTGTTCATCGAAAAAGCAACATTTTAAGGACACTATTAATCCAAAAAGTCAAATTATTGTGATCTATGGACACAAAAAAATATATTATTTACACTATCCATCCAAAAAACAACATGTTATGGACACTATTCATCCGTGTGTAATGTTCATGTGTGTGATTAAAAAAATATATATATATATATATATATGAAGCATGATGAAACTTGTCATCAATCAAAAGAGTACTTTTGTTATAAAAGCATTTTAGCCTTTTTGACATTAACATAGTAACAGAAAAAAACATAATTGCAATGAGATTTTGAAACATACAAAATTGTTGTTACTTTTCAAAAAAGATATAGTGGGTGCAATTACTTCCGAACATTGGACGCCGTTATCGACAAGATTTGACGAAAGTTAAAAAGCCACATTTTTAAAGTTACTTTGTATTTATTTTAAATTATGGGTCAATTGTGAAACTAGCCTAAGAGCAAGTCCAATGGTGAAACTCCCCAAAGTTTCTTAAATTTTTTTTTTTTTCGAAACTTTAAAAAAAAAATTGACCAATCCCGGCTCGCCACGTCATGTGAACAGTGACGAGCCGGATCCTTAGATAAGGATTTTAAGGATCGGATGGTAATTGTAGACGTGGAGCCCACATCATATTTTATTGTTTTTAGCCTAAGAACCCGAGCTTAAAACCTTCGTTGTACAAGCTCTAATATTTTAACCGTAAAAATATAGAAAAGGTTTATCTATAGTATATTGATCACGTGAAAGTCAGAAAAAACAAATCAGTACTTAGGATTATCAAACTTTCTTTAACAGAAATAAAAACACGGATTCCACCAAAGCTAACATTAATTTAAACAAAAAATTGGGTACTACTTTTATGAAAACAGAGCACACATGATATAAAGCATCCTGAGTTGAAAAGACAAGATCCCACTCCCTCATATCTCTTAAACTTTACACTTTGTCAACTACATAATATATAGATGAGTTCTTACCATTTTGTCTTCCAAACCATCCAGCAAAAACTTTCTTTTGTTTCTTTCCAAATACATACACAAACACTAAAACAATATTTTTTGGCCTTTTCTTATTGATTAATAGTTTTTTGGCAGGTTATAAAAAAAAAAAGTTTGGCCTCTTGTTATGCTAAACTTTCATTCATCCTCTTCTATTTCCTCTCATGTTCTATGGCCTTGAAATTCTCTCAAATTCTCTTTATAGTTCTCTGGCTCTCATTCTTCTTTCTTCTCCTCCACCACTTGTTCTCCTTCAACCTCCACCGTCTTTACTCTCAAAATTCGGAGGAGCCGTCGACGCCGAAGCACCACGACCACCGTCTCTACAGCTTTAGATTAGTCAGCAGAAAAGCTCTCTCCCACAGATTTGACTTCACACCTTTCCAACCCCGAGAGAATAACTACCATCATCATCATTCCGGCAAGAAACACGGCGGCGATGAGATCGATCCTCGTTATGGAGTGGAGAAACGTCGAGTTCCCTCCGGACCCAATCCGTTGCACCATTGATTAATGAATGACAATTACACGTGCTTGATTTGAGTGGTACACTTAAGCCCAGGATCAGATTTTACGTAGCATTTTTGTCTGAAAGAGAGATAATAAAGATTATAGTTTTTTTTTTTTTTTTTTTTTTTTTTTTTGCGGGAAACACTATCGCGCAAGGAAGAAAGACCATAGGACCAACAAAGACACCTATGATTGCAGAGGCAGAAGCAATCTACGAGGGCATCACCAAAGCGAAGGAGGTGCAACCTCATCACATCCGACTTGCATCGGATGCTCGCAGTGTCATTGTGGGTATTCAACTTCGGAGACCACCAAAAGAGATCATTGGAATCGTTCAAGATATTATCAACGTGGCAAACACAATGAGCAATGTTTCTTTTGGTTTTATTCCTAGGTTAGAGAATATGACCGCAGATGCACTCGCAAAGTCAGCAGTAAGGCCTATGGCCAATGCTTCTTATGTTCTGAACTGATTTCTCGTTTTTAATGAAATTTTATTTCCAGACCAAAAAAAAAAAAAAAAAAAAGATTATAGTTTTTTCTTTAATAATTTTTTTTTACAGTTTGGGTGTTGATATATTTTTATCATAGTAAACAAGGATATTTTAGCTTTTATTCTGACGAATATATCGGTAAATATGTTGGTTTACTCAAGAAAATTGACACCTTGTTTTTGTGGTTGATATAATTGTTTTGGTTTGTTTTGTTTTGTTACCTTATGTTGACTATTATGTATTTTGATTATTTTTTTAAACTTAGACTGAAGAAATTAGTCGTTGATTATAATGATGGATCGTAAATAATTGCTTTGATTTGGGATTAGCCAACCAGTAGCTGCGACGGCACGTCACAACTCAGAGTAGGGCTGGGCATAATATCCGGACCCGAAATACCGAACCGAACCCGAACCAAAAAAGTAGAACCGAACCCGAACCCGAAACGATAAAATACCCGAACGGGTCCTAAACTCCTATATCCGAAGAACCGAACCCGAACCCGACCCGAACCGAGAACCGAATGGGTACCCGAAATATCCGAATTACAATTATATACCTAAAATATTAATTATATTTAGATCTAATATAACAAAATTATCCAAAATTATAATTATAAACTTAAATATATTAGTTGTTTTTAGTCTAAAATAACTAAATTATCAAAAATAAACAAAATATATGAAGGGTTTTGTTATATTTATCAAAATTTAACGAATTTTTATTTAAATATAACTAATTTTTATTTTTGTTTTATGTTTTTCGGATACCCGAACCCGAACCGAACCCGAATGGAACCGAACCGAACCCGAACCGAAATTCTAAAATACCCGAATGGGTTTTATATCTCAAACCCGAAAATCCGAAAGACCCGAACCGAACCCGAACGGGTACCCGAACGCCCAGGCCTAACTCAGAGATATTCTAGATGGGTTACTATACCAAATATAACTATAAGTAGTGAATGGCATAATTTAAAATGTATAAATAAAACATATGATAAGAGTAATAATTTTTGTTTCACACGACCGAAATTTGAACTACAAGTTTTTCTATAAGACTAACCTTCTTTTTCACGCTTATAGTACGCAAACAATTTATATATGTAGCTCGTCAACCTTCAATAAAATTATACATTTGAGTAATCGATTTTATCAATATATACATGGAGCAAGAGTCTTGAGTTGCTATTGGACGCGTTTGAGCAGCATACGCAAAACAAAACACCTTCTCCTTTCTAGGGTTTTTTGCAGAATTTTTTGTTGTTGTGGCTTTTCTCGATTCCGACAGATATCGTCGGACTAAGGGAAGACCTCCAATGTAAATCTAGTCCTGTGCTTCAAAGGATGGAACCGTAGATCAGTGACGGTGAGGGACACATAAGCTTCTTCTCCGAAATGCAGAGGCGTACTTTGAAGAAGAAGGCGTTCGGAAGCTCCAGGGCTTCGAGGATCAACGATGTTTTGGTTAAGGGAGACTCTGTTGGAGGATGGTGGAGAGATCTCTTCGACTTACGATGCTGTTATTTTCGGAATTTAAAAAGGCGTTTCTCTGTCCTGCGATTGGTGAGATTGCATCTTCAGTCAATGGAAGCCACGGAGACAATGGGACTCCGGATGGAGATGACGGTTCTCTAGAAGGTTTGGTCTATATATGATGTTGATGGCGGCAGATTTTGACCGGATTGAAGTCAATTAGATTGTGTGGTGGTGGTGGAAGTTTTTTAGAGCGGCGAGTTTGCGGCAAGATAGATGGAAGAAATAGCTGAGGTCGGTTGCTCTGTGTAATGATCGATTTATGTGGCCGCGGGATACCTCCGGGAGCAAGGTTCTCTGACGTGACGCAATGATTAGATTGAGAAACCAATTCCAAACTAATCAGAAAACAAGATTTGTCACCAAGTTGTGGAGGAGAACATGCTGGGCCCGCTGAAGGTGAGAGCATATGAACTCTTGCATCTTCTTCCCACCTCAGTTATGGTTTTCTGGTCGACTCTTGCCTATAGTAGTGTTAACTTTGATTATGAACTCTGTTAATGTTAACAGTTGTTCTTTTGTTCTTAACTCGACCGAGTTGTACTGTTCCGATGACCTAGTTAATTCAGTTGGTTTATTAATTAAATATAAAGAGATGAGTCTTGAGTTGTTAATACCAAATTACATAAACCCATCCCAATGTCGAAGAAATATACAATATATAACCTATACAAATTAATATTTAATAAACTAATATTTCAATAAATTAATGTAATTTTCAAGTTTAAAATTAAGTTTTGACCTAATTAATTATTTGATAATTTAATATATCCTTAAATTAATAAACTATTATAGTATTGATTTTATTGATTTATAATAAAAAAAAATATGTAGTTTCGCTAAGCTATGTCGTGAACAGGGTGGGTTTAAGCTTTAAAACGTCAAAGATAATTATCTGGTAAGTCTGAACATGACTTTAGATCGTCTAATGTCTTTTCGATAGAAATAAGAAAATTGTCATTTTACAAAAGCTTCACTGTCTCTGAATCTCAGGATGTGCCGACTTTTTTTCTATTTGGTTTTTCCTACACCACCTAATTTGTTCATATATTAATATATTTTTATTACATAAATGCAGTTGAGGGACCAAGAAGTGCAAATGGTAAACGACCGAATCAATAATTTTGAGTAAACAATATCGTTCTGGCATATTAAAACGACGATTTATTTGTTCAAAAACGAAGATTTATGAAAAACTTATGACTTTTTCATAATAGTTGTTGCCCTTCACATTTGTCGAGTGTTGTGTGCCCACCAATTTTTAACGGGGCTTATTTTCAGAGATTAGGTTTGTGTGGTGTAGTTAATTTGTTAAAATAGTATGATTTTATAAAAATAAAAAATAACAGAATAAACTCAATAACACACAATGTAAAACATTAACTTTTTCTAGATACATTAAAATATATTAAAATTGAAAATACGTTAAATATAATTAATATAATGTGATGTTTCTCAAAGTACCAAGTAACATAACTGAAAAAAAAACTCAGTTAACTTTAATCAAGCTTCAAATGAAAAATTATTGTAAGTGCAAGATTTTTGACATTTTTTATGTTACATCTGTTTGTTAAGATCGTCGAGACTTGTCCATTCGAGAGTAAATAAACATGCACCACAAAAAAATATGTCAAAGTCCTTCACTCTTTTGTAACACTAGTGTAATGTAGTGCAGTGTGTGGTTTCTGAAGTTCCATAAACAATGCAAGTAAAAAGACAATAAATAATTACAGAGAAGGGTTTTTTAAATCATTACCCAATCTATTCTCTTAATGTTTTATGAGTTTATAAACAGAAAGTTTTTATTTATCATTTTTCCTGTTACTTTTTGAAGAAATATTTATAGTTTTTATTTTCAGATCTATGTATCGAGTTGTAAAGATGGATAATCCACTTGTCGATCTTCCGCGTGAGCAATATAAAATAAACTATATGAAAATTGATGTCTTTTCATGTTTTAATAATCAGTTTTGTTTTTAATTTCGATAAGTGTTGGTGTTAAGATTTGTTTTAGATTTGGAGTTATCTAATTGTTTTAGATATACTCAGGTTTTGCATATATAAGTCATCACATACATTTTGTAGGGTTAGACTTTTATGAATTATTAATAAAAAGCTTTCAAGCAACTCTTTATCATTGTTACGGCTAAAACTCGAGAGTTTTCAACGGATCAAGAAGGCATCGCTTCTTAGGTATTATTAGACTAAATAAAACCGTTGCGTTATTATAGCTTCCGCTATATCAGTTGGTATCAGATTTCAGGCAGTTTTTTGTTTCTCAACAAAAACACGATCGATGGCTCCACGCAAACCTACTACAGAGGAGAAACAAGATGAGCTTCGCCAGACTCTCGAAACATTCACGGCGTGTCTTCAAAAGGCTCTTCAAACAGCAGTTGAAAACGCCCTTACAAAGGTGTTACAACAACAACAATAACAACATCAACAGCAACAACAACATGTTCGTGATCCACGGCAGGGTCCTCGTACTTTCAATCGGAACCCACTGTTCGAGTCCGACGAAGAGGAGATGTTTGATAATATTTTCCCTAACCCGGTTCATGAACAACAACAGAACATACAACAGGGACATCGACGCGACAACCACCAGGATGTGCGTCTCGTCCATGCTCAACAAGTACCAGCTGCTCGTTGGGAAACAGGATTTCGCTTGGAAATTTTGGAATTCTCAGGATCTCTCAATGCAGATGATTTTATTGATTGGCTTAACATGGTTGAGGAGATCTTAGAGTTTAAACAAGTTCCTGACGAGATGCGAGTTCCTTTAGTGGCAACTCGTTTCAAAAACAGGGCCTCGGCATGGTGGAATCAGCTCAAGGAGTCTCGTCATCACTCAGGAAAATTAAAAATAGACTCGTGGGAACGTCTGAAGAAACATATGCGGCGTAGTTTTCTTCCGTATAACTACGAACAGACACTTTACAATAAATTTCAGAATCTTCGCCAAGGATATTGAACAGTGGATGATTATGCCTCTAATTTTTTTCCAGATGACTGCTCGGACACCATCTATTGAAACCGAGGAAAAGCTCATCTCATGCTTCATTGGTGGACTTCGCGGGCAATTGCAGACGGCACTTCAACAATTTAATCCGCTCTCAGTTTCTGAAGCTCAACAACATGCGATTAGCTTGGAACAACAATTGCGAGGGAATTGGTCTTCCTCAACTTCACGTGTGCGAGCTCCTGCTCTATATCAACCACATTCGCCGCCGGATGACAATGGAGCGGTTGGAGCTGAAAAACCCTCACAACTGCTAACTCGATTGCAACATCTCGTCCACCTCGGACAGGTGCTTTACGTTGTTTTAACTGCGGCGAGAATGGTCATCGCCAAACCGCATGTCCTAAACAACATCTTCGCGGTCTTTTTGAAGGAATTTCTAGCAATTCCTAATCCAATTAGGCAACCCTGGTCTGAATTCCAAGCCTAGGATCTAAGGTTCATGTAATTGAATCATTGGGATCTCAAGATTACCTGGTGATTAGCAGCGGAAGATTTGCAGATAATCGAGATATAGAGCGCCTCAAATGCTGCGCCTCTACTGGTATCCACACGCACACAAACTGGACAGCAGGGATGCTAGTGCCTATAGAGATCCAATCTCTTCAGAGGTTTCTGTTCAAGTTCTGGTGGCTGTAAATTAGGTTGGGAACGAGTTTAGGTCGACCATATATCTTATATATGTCGGCTTAAACCACAACGGAATTAACCAACGATTAAACCGAATTAATCTGATTAATCCGCGAGTGCATCGATCAATGCAATATCTGCAACGATCGATGCTCCCCAGAACATTGATATCGAATGCATATCACATATGCATTTACTGGATCATTACATTAATGATCAACCTCGTCTTTAACGCCCAGTTTGCTTAGGTGTGTGACCCTGTAGGATCATATAACACTAGCAATGAGTTCTCAACTCATTGATCATAAGTGGCTTCTAGCAAAGCGTTATGACTACCTAGTGTTATGTGATTGTCTCATCTCGACTATACGACTTTCACTTAGAGCAAGTACAGTAGATTTCAGGACATTCCCAACAATCTCCCACTTGTACTGGAATCATCTATTCCTTCAATCCTTTCGTCACTATATCTCGATCTGGCATAAGGCAAGATCTGTGTCACCCTTATTTAGCCAAGATCATGTTCATCGAACTCCGATTTATACTGACAAGACAAACGACTGACAATCACCTCGTTTGAGTGTGGCCACACATTTCTCAGTATCAAATCTTCGATGGGCCCTGAGATATTTATCTCATGTTATATAGGAGGGACAAATCCCATCTTGTTCCATCCCTGTCTCTTCACACGCTTCATGATACGCCCAATCAATGCCTTTATAGTCACCAGTTACGGCTGACGTTTGACAAGGTTAAAGCGGACCAATTCACATGTAAGAAAACATGATGAACTCAGGTCTAAGGACTATACTCTATAGTCGTAATGAAAACTCTCATGACACTTATATAACTATCCCGTAGAGTTCTCATCAGTGGGTCATGTCCGATCCTGTGTTCTCCAACACATATCTATGTGACTGACTTTAATACTCTCATTAATGACTCCATGAAACTTAGTCATCAGTCACCTCACATGCTAGTCTCACGCGGTTGTTAATATCCCACTTTAACAACCTCGACCAGGGACCATCATAATTTATGTCATTTATTATCTATAGGGTTTCATGATCAAGTCACATACTTGATGACCTATAAAATGTCATAAATTACTTTGGGACTATTATTTAATAACCATTATTAAATAATACAGATGTAAGATTTCAATAACATAATCGAATTATGTTTATACGAACATCATATCTTAACTAAAATTAATAACAATGACTCCCACTAAAATTAAGATCACATCTTAAGACATCTAATGCCTTTAGCAGTAGCCTGACCCTCATTCGCCCTTGCTCAGCGTGTGTCGAAAGACACTGCGTCTTGCTAAGAGTAATACCAAGAGTCATTTGCACGAAGCCCTTCTTGGAATCCTGCATATTGGACATGTGCAAGGCCTTATCACTTATAAGTATCTTGACACAATCCAATTAGCTTGTCCAATCTATCTCTATAGATTCTTATTCCAAGAATGTATACGGTTTCTCCCATAATTTTATCGAAAAACAACTTTCGAATCAAGTCTTAACAGACTGAAACAATGGAACTTCATTTCCGAGAAGTGGTATGTTATCAACATACAATACCAGAAATGCAACTGCGCTCCCACTAGTCATCTTGTAAACATTCGGTTCCTCTTCATTTCTGATAAAATCAAACCTTTTGATTTCTTCATCAAAACGAAGATTCCAACTCCGAGTTGCTTGCTTCAATCCATAAATGGATCGATGAAGCTTGCATATCTTCCTAGCTTCATTAGGATCAATGAAAACTTCAGATTATGTCATGTACACATTCTTTTCCAGAATTCCATTAAGGAAAACTGTTTTCACATCCATCTGCCAGATCTCATAACCATTATGAGTGGCGGTTGCTAGGAGAATCCGAATGGACATAAGCATGATGTCTGGGAATAGGTTTCTTCATAGTCAATACCATGAATTTGCTTGAAACCTTTTGCCACCAACCTAGCTTTGTATATCTGAATATAACCATTTTCGGATTCAGCGGCTTTCAGCCATTTTCGGAGTAAAGGCCCATCATTGCTTCCTCAAAATTCGCAGGCCCGTCACTTTCAATGATCAGTAGATCACGGCATTTGGTTACGAGAAATCCATATTTCTCGGGTTCGTGACGGATCCTTTCGGATCTGCGAGCTTCAGTTTTCTGTAAGAGTCGCGCACACATATCTCATATGTATACTTTTACCACGACCTAATTAACCAAGATTTAAACCGTAGTTAATTAAGTCATAAACCAAAATCAATATTTGGTTCGCGACCTGTGTCGATCGATGCAACTTTTGTGTCGATCGACACTTCTTCAGAAACTCCCCATTTAAATGTATATCGAATATACATTCACCAGATCCTTTTAAACTCTAGGCACCACAGGTGCAGGTTCTACAACTCTTTGTAGATCCAACTGCTGCTCTACCTCTTCAGGTTGAGCAGTCTCCTGTGATTTTCGAATTTCTTCGAGTTGTACTTTTACTCCCACTGTTCTTCTTGGAAAGAAAGTCTTTCTCAAGAAAACATAGTTCCGAGCAACAAACAATTTGTTCTCGAACTGGTTGTAAAAGTAACATGCCTTGGTTTTGTTAGGACAACCAATGAAGTAGCACTTATCAGATTTGGGTGTGAGCTTATCAGAGATTAGACGTTTTATATAAGTCTCGCAACTCCAAATCTCCATGATGGATAAATCAGAAACATTTCCATTCCACATCTCATGTGGTATCTTTGTAACTGATTTTGATGGAACTCTATTTAAAGTAAACTCAGACATTTCTAGAGCGTATTCTTAGAAGGATAATGGAAGATCTAAGTGACTCATCATTGATCGAACCATATCTAATAAAGTCCGATACAGGAGGAGTGAATTGTGAAACACTTTCACAATCTCTCAGATGATCACTAAATTCTTGACCTAAGTATTCACCTCCATGATCTCATCGTAGAGGTTTAATACCTTTGCCAAATTGATTATGTACTTCATTTTGGAACTCTTTGAACTTTTCAAAGATTCTGACTTATGCCTTATAAATAAGGCATAACCGTACCTTCTGAAAATATCAGTAAAGGTAATGAAGTACTGAAATTTTCTTCTAGCACTAGTGCTCATCGGCCCATATACATCCGTATGTATAAAGCCCAATAAGCCTCTGGCCCTTTCATTTTGTTTGTTCGCAACCTGTATCGAACGACACATCGTTTGTGTCGATCGATGCTACCTTTGCTGAAAGGGGCCTTCGTCATTTTACCCAATAAACAAGATTCACTTTACTCATTGTGATTCATAATCAGATGAGCCCAAAAGCCCATCACTATGGAGCTTCTGAATCTATTTCTCATTTACGTGGCCCAAAACGACAATGCCCGAGAGAAGTTTGATTCGTATCATTTGACTTGAATCTCTTGGTATTAATGTTATAGTTAGGCACATTCTGGTTTAGAACATAAAGTCCATTCTCTAATGGATTGCTACTATATAATATATCACTGTAATCAAATGAATAACACTTATTCTTAATTTGAAAACTGATATCCTTCTATATCCAAGCAAGGATTAGAAATAATCTTTCTGCTCATAGCAGGTACATAGTAGCAGTTTTAAGTTCAAAACATGCCATAAAAGAAAAACAAATGAAATACTCCTACGGTTAATGCAGCAACTCTTGCTCCATTCCCACTCATAGGTCCACTTGTCCTTTCTCCATAGTCCTACTTTTGCTCAGGCCCTGCACATTTTCACAAAAAATGAGTACCACAGCTGGTATCCAATACCCAATAAGTAGGACTATAAGAAGTAACATTTACTTCTATAACATAATACCTGAAGAAGAAGTCTAGTACGTCTTCTTCAGCTTCTCATAATCTTCCAAGAATTTATTGCAGTTTCTTTTCAAATGCCCATAACCATTACAATAACGGCACTTAACATCTTCAGAAGAACTGGATTTAACCTTAGGAACATGGCCAGACTCGCTTGGATTCACAATCGAGCTCGTCTTGCCATCACCTTTGTTCTTACCAAGTTTCTTAAACTTTTTACCCTTTTGTACCATAAGGACATTTGGGGTGTCCTTCTTGATGTTAGGTTCAGCAGTCTTAAGCATCCCATGCAATTCAGTCAACGTCTTCGTCAAGTTGTTCATGTTATGGTTCATAACAAATTGATCATAGCTTGACGGCAGTGACTGCAGAATGATGTCAGTAGCCAACTCTTGGCTAATGGGACAATCCAGTTTCCCCAGGTTATCAATATAACCCATCATCTTAATGACATGAGGACTAACTGGTTCGCCCTTTGGTAGCTTGCACTCAATCAGAGACCTAACCGTCTGGTATCTCTGAGTTCGTGCCTGCTCCTGAAACATACTTTTCAGGCCAGTGATCATCTGTATTGGCGACTCCACGTACTCATATTGCTTCTGCAATTCCGAGTTCATGGTAGCCAACATGAGACAACTCACATCCACCGCATCATTAGAATGCTTATCCCAAGCATCCTTATCTGACTGCCAGGCATTGGCTCGGTACTTCTTGGGGAGAACTTTCTCAAGGACATAGTCCTTTTTCTCCTGTTTGAGAACAATTCTCAAGTTCCGATACCATTCAAGAAAGTTGGATCCATTTAACTTGTCCTTCTCAAGGACGGATCGCAGGGAGAAATTGTTACGATGGTTTGTGCTAGACATAGCTGAAAAACAAGGGAGGTTTTAGTTATGATGTTCAAGAAATGAGAAGTCTTAACAATTAAGAAAACTCGCATTATATTCAAACAATGTTTCCTCAAATGAATATAATGATCCAAGACCCATACTTCACTAAACTCGAGTGAGCCACTGGCTATCACCCAAATTTTAGCTATCTAGGTAAGCAACAACTTTGCTAGTTATATCCAATATAACTCTTGGTTGTGGATCGACATCTCATGTCCAATCCACCTGATGTCTCTGAGCCCAAAACGATTTTGATGGCCCAGTCAAGTAAACCAATCTCTTAAGTCATGTAATTGTCGATGTCTTGCACTGCAAATCCATCAACACGATTACCTCTGTCTTACTCATGAAATTTTGGACATCTTGCACTGCAAGTCTATCGCACAATTAAATGGGTCTTGACAGTTGACAAGATTGGAAAGACATCAAGTATCACTTGATATTTGGTTGAGGAACAGAACCATTTAAAACGTTTAGTTTTATTATGTTTTAATTCTTCTAATTAAATGATTTGTCTTGGTTTGGTTATGTGGTTTCAGGTTCCATAACCTAAACCATCAAATCTGATGTCGACCGACACTACTATAGTGTCGATCGATGCTGATTAACCAAAACCAATCTGCGATAACCGATCAATCCAATTGATCCGGTTTTGAGTACCGGTCAGTGTCGATCGATGCTACATTAGCATCGGTCGATACCAACCTAATCGCAATAAACCATTCTTAGTGTTTAACCATTATTAACCAAGCTCGATAACCGGTCCAATCCAATTTAACCGATTCATCAATCTCGCAAGGTTTATGCCGATCGATGCAACGCTTGTGTCGATCGACACTAGGCGAAAACTAAGGTTTATTCGGGTTTTCGCCCTGCATCGATCGATGCCGGATTGGCATCGATCGACACCATGCGAAAAACCCTAAATTTCATTCGGGTTTTCGCCCTGTGTCGATCGATGCCGGATTGGCAACGATCGACACCATGCGAAAAACCCTAAGACGTTTTTCGAACAAACCCTAAACTAGGTTTTTCATGAAAACGAATTTTAGCAAGTTTGTATCAACCATACACAGATTCAGATTCAACTAATCTAATCAACATGCTACAGATTCAATGGAACCTGGCTCTGATACCACTGAAGGAATTTCTAGCAATTCCTAATCCAATTAGGCAACCCTGGTCTGAATTCCAAGCCTAGGATCTAAGGTTCATGTAATTGAATCATTGGGATCTCAAGATTACCTGGTGATTAGCAGCGGAAGATTTGCAGATAATCGAGATCTAGAGCGCCTCAAATGCTGCGCCTCTACTGGTATCCACACGCACACAAACTGGACAGCAGAGATGCTAGTGCCTATAGAGATCCAATCTCTTCAGAGGTTTCTGTTCAAGTTCTGGTGGCTGTAAATTAGGTTGGGAACGAGCTTAGGTCGACCATATATCTTATATATGTCGGCTTAAACCACAACGGAATTAACCAACGATTAAACCGAATTAATTTGATTAATCCGCGAGTGCATCGATCGATGCAATATCTGCAACGATCGATGCTCCCCAGAACATTGATATCGAATGCATATCACATATGCATTTACTGGATCATTACATTAATGATCAACCTCGTCTTTAACGCCCAGTTTGCTTAGGTGTGTGACCCTGTAGGATCATATAACACTAGCAATGAGTTCTCAACTCATTGATCATAAGTGGCTTCTAGCAAAGCGTTATGACTACCTAGTGTTATGTGATTGTCTCATCTCGACTATACGACTTTCACTTAGAGCAAGTACAGTAGATTTCAGGACATTCCCAACACTTTTGGTTCATGATCAGGTGATCGACGGTGATCCTCTATTTGACGATTATCACTCGGAAGACGACGGCGATGTGGATTTGATTGGTGGTACGTTGGTCTTCCTCTCTTGGTACTACGTCGTAGCTGTTTACTCCCTCGGGCACCGGAGGAATCATGGTTACGCACAAATCTGTTCCGCTCAACTTGTACAATCAATGGCAAGATCTGCAAGCTGATTATTGACTCCGGCAGCTGCACTAACGTCATCTCTAACGACGCCGTTCAGAAGCTGGGAATCCCGATCGATGCTCACCCATCTCCTTATCCTCTGGCCTGGCTTAACACAGGAACTGAGGTATGTGTTACATTACAAGCTGTTGTTCCGTTTTCTATTGGCAGCTACAAAGATTCGGTGCTTTGTGATATGGTGACCATGGATGCATGCCATCTCCTGCTGGGGAGGCCGTGGCAATTTGACTGTGACGTTACACATCGTGGCAAATGCAATACATACAGCTTCGCTTTAAGAGGCCGTACAATTACTTTACTTCCTTCAAAGGAACAGGTGGAACCAAAGGCTAAGCCGCCTAGTTTTGGCAGTCTGAAGTTGCCTCCTCTGCCATCACATGCGCTTTTGACACTCCCTAAAGCAGCCTTCGAAGAACAAATGGTCGGTACAGACGTGATTTGTGCATTGGTTTCCTCTCCGAGTTTGTCTACGCAGGCAACTCCAATACCGCAAGCTTTCTCTACGCTCATTACACGGTTTCAGGACATTTTTTCCTACTGAACTACCACACGCATTGCCCCCACTACGGGATATTCAGCATCACATCGACCTGGTTCCCAATGTGGTGCTGCCTAATCGTCCTCATTATCGTATGAGTCCCCAAGAACATGATGAATTACGCCGACAAGTCGAGGAGCTTCTTGCTAAAGGCCATGTTCGTTAGAGTTTAAGCCCAGCGGCTGTTCCGGCTTTACTCATTCCAAAAAAGATGGTTCGTGGCGAATGTGTGTGGATAGTCGTGCTATTAACAAAATCACTATCCGATATCGTTTTCCGATTCCTCGGATGGATGATCTGCTCGATCAGATTGGCCGCGCTTCTATCTTTACAAAGCTTGACTTGAAAAGGGATATCATCAGATTCGGATATGACCAGGGATGAGTGGAAAACGGCCTTTAAAACTCGTGAAGGTCTATTCGAATGGATGGTTATGCCTTTTGGCTTATCAAATGCACCGAGTACATTTATGCGAGTGATGAACCAGGCCTTCGTCCTTTTATTGTTAAGTTCGTCGTTGTATACTTGGATGACATACTAATTTTCAGTCTGGATCTCGATAGCCATCTGCAGCATTTAACGGAGATGTTGAGTGTCTTACGGCGGGAAAAACTGTTCGCGGCACAGCACCAATGCGTCTTTGGAGCCGATCAGGTGGTCTTCTTGGGCTATGTGGTCTCTCATCGTGGGCTGGAAGTAGATCCAGGCAAAGTCGAAGCCATTAAATCATGTCCCACACCACGAACAATCACTGAGATGCGAAGCTTTCATGGACTGGCTTCATTCTATCGCCGGGTTGTCCATCACTTCAGCAACATCACAGCACCCTTAACTGACTGCATCAAAGGATCTTTGTTTGTCTGGACAGAGGACGCCAATCATGCTTTCGAAACTATCAAGAAAAAGCTGATTTCGGCCCCCATTTTATCACTTCCGGACTTTGCATTGGTTTTCGAGCTTCACTGTGACGCTTGCAAGTTTGGTATTGGCGCCGTACTTAGTCAACAAGGATGACCTGTCGCGTTTTACAGTGAGAAAATATCAGGATCGCGGGCACGTTATAGCACTTATGACGTCGAGTTCTATGTGATCGTACAAGCTATTAAACATTGGAGGCATTACTTATACCATCAAGAGTTTATACTCTACACAGATGATGATGGATTAAAGTATTTGAATGGCAAGGATAAGATTTCCTCTCGTCACGCATCGCGGATCGCCTTCTTACAATAATTCACATTCGTGATTAAGCATCAGTTTGGGCGAACTAATAAGGTTGCTAATGCGCTCAGTCGCCGACATTCACTGTTGGCCACACTTCAAGTCTCTGTTCCTGGTTTTTCCTCCTTTGCTGAACTCTACCCGCTTGATCCTACTTTGGCAAGATTTGGACGGACCTTAACACTGGTTTGCGCTCCAACTTCATTCTTCATGAAGGTTTCATCTTCTATGGCTCTCGCTTGTGCGTTCCTGGGTGTAGCCTCTGACTCCAGTTGATTTCGGAATTGCATAGTGAAGGACATGTGGGACGTGATCGTACGCTTCAGCTCGTTGCTGAGACTTACTTTTGGCCTTCGTTGCGACGTGATGTTTCCCGGTACGTAGAGCGATGTGTGGTATGCCAGACATCTAAAGGCCATGCGACGAACAATGGATTACACATGCCTCTGCCAATACCTGATATTCATGCATATTCATGCATTTGAGCTTTAATTAAGATCTTGTTTCACTCTCTTTGTTCATTCATTTGCATCATTATGTGTCATTTGTTGCATTTAGAGTATATTAGCATTTAGTATAGGAATTAGCTTCTTTAGGTTGTTTTTGGAGTGTTCTTAGTGTTTTTCAGGTGCTATGGAGTTTGGGTGTGGCCAAGGAGAAAGATTGGAGCTCAAAGGATGAAGAGGAGAAAAACAGAGAGCAGTATCGGCTTGTGTATCGGGCAGCAACCCGGTACACGACATGACGCAGAAAACACAAAATGGACAGGGGCTCGTACCGGCTTGCGTATCGGGCAACTGCCCGATACTGTTTCCTGCAAAGACCATTTTCAGACAGCTTTATTTACGAAAATGCCACTGCGTGGCTCCCAACTATAAATACTCATTTTGGGGGATTAAAAAACCCTAAGCTACCTAAGCCTAGTTCTTTATTTTCTTATGTTTATGATTTAGGATTTGTAAACTTTGGATTTTGATTTTTAATTAAGTACTTTGTTATCTTTTGTTACTCTCTTCTTTCTATCTCTCTTAATCTATGATTTCTCATATCTCTCTTATGATTAGGGAGTAGAGTTTTTGGGTTTTGTGGATGAGGTTGATTTAGATGGTTTATGTGATGATTAGTGATGCTTAAGACTTGCTTATGAATAATCCTTCTCTAATTAGTTGATCTCTATGCTAGGTTGCAAGGAATTGTTGAATCTAGATGTTAGGCTTTTTCATGCCCGAAAGGTGTTCGATGAAATGCTTGAATGAACTCTTTAGAGGATTTTCACATCTTAGCCTAAGGGATTAGATGTCTAAGGTGATTATTGGTAATGAGAACTTGATATGATTGCTTGTTTATCTCTTAATCACAAATAAGAATTTGATCTTGATTAGGGATTAAACAAAGGGATTAGTGCCAAGAGATTGGATTAGTCTAATGATTAGTGTTCTTAGCCTAAGGATTAGCTTTGCTAAAAGGTGTTTGATGGATATTAATGCTTGCTTGTCTTGTAATTTGCAAATGAGAATTGAATGATTGCATGATTAGCATAGGAGTTATGAACATGAGAATGTGATTAGCTTAATTATGATCACTAGCCTTGTTTAGAAATGTTTGATTGATTGAAGCATCATTGATTGTCTCTAGATCACCTAGTGTTTATAGCCTCATCCTAGGACCCTTGTTTTAGCTTATTTGTTTTCTTGTTTAGTGTTTTGCTTTGTTCTTTCTTGCTTTGTTTGGTTTCTTGTTTTGATTTGTCTTTAGGTTGTTAGTTGAAACCCTTTCTAGATTTTGCTTAGCTCTAGTAGTATCTTGTATTCTTGATTGGCTACTCTTCTTGCCTCCTTGGATTGATATCTCAAATGCTACAATGGCATGTGCATTTGGGTAATTGATTAGGAATCTAAAATTATCCCGCATCAATACCCACGCAACCTTGGACCGATATCAGTATGGATTTTGTCTTGGGATTGCCTCGCACTCAACGTGGTAACGATTCTATCTTTGTTATTGTTGATCGCTTCTAAAAGATGGCTCACTTTGTACCTTGCAAGAAGGCAATGGATGCTGTCCAAGTGTCACACTTGTTCTTCCGTGAAATTTATCGGTTACATGGTCTCCCTTTATCCATTGTTTCGGATCGCGACTCTCGTTTCCTCAGTCACTTTTGGAGATCTCTGTGGAAGTTGCTTCGTACCAGTTTGGATATGAGCTCGGCATATCATCCTCAATCGGACGACCAAACGGAAGTAACGAATCGTTCTCTCGGTGATATGTTGCGTTTTCTGGTGGGCAGTAATATAAAATCTTGGGATTCAGTGTTGTGCAAGGATGAGTTCGCCCACAACCACACTGTAATCGAAGCACTGCTTTTAGTCCATTTCAGATTGTCTCTGGTTTGGTCCCACGCGGTCCTGTTCATCTAGGGGTTACACCTGATTTGTCTCGGGATCATGGTCAAGCTGTGGACTTTGTGGCCGACTTGACCCTCATTCATTCTCAGGTCCACGACAATCTTCGCACTTCTTCGGTTAAATATAAGGAAGTTGCTGACAGACATCGTCGTGCAGTCCATTTTGGTGTGGGTGATATGGTTTAGGCTGTGTTAACCAAGGAACAGTTTCCGGTGGGCGAGTATAACAAGCTTAAAGCTCGGAAGATAGGTCCAGTTGAAGTCTTGGAGAAGATTGATGCTAATGCCTACCGCTTGCGTCTTCCCCCGGATGTTCGTTGCTCCGACGTATTTAACGTCAAGCACCTAGTACCTTATGTGGCGTGTGATGAGGCTGTCGATTCGAGGTCGAATCTTCTGCTACCCGGGTGACCTGATGCAGAGCATACTTTGTCTTTTCATGTTTCAATAATCGGTTTTGTTTTTAATTTCGATAAGTGTTGGTGTTAAGATTTGTTTTAGATTTGGAGTTATCTAATTGTTTTAGATATACTCAGGTTTTGCATATATAAGTTATCCCATACGCTTTGTAGGGTTAGACTTTTATGAATTATTAATAAAGAGCTTTCAAGCAACTCTTTATCCTTATTACGACTAGAACTCGAGAGTTCTCAACGGATCAAGAAGGCATCGCTTCTTAGGTATTCTTAGACTAAATAAGATCGTTGCGTTATTATAGCTTCCGCTATATCAAAAATCATCTTCATACAAATTTTAGGAGGTGTTATTGGTTTGTATTTTAATGTATTTGACAATTCCAGTCAAATCAAGTGTTATTAGTTCTGTGATTTTGAAATCCATATATAAATGCAGTGTTATTGGTTCTATGATTTTGAAATCTATATTTAAATCTAGTGTTATTGGTTTTATGATTTTAAAATATATTTTAAAATCATATGTTATTCAATAGAAAGAATTTGTGTAAGGATTTGATTTGTAATTGGATTTTTGTATATTTGGAAGAGTTTTAAATATAAAAATTCAAAAGAACAAATATTGAGTCAAAACCTAGTATTTTGGTTGGATTTGTAATCAAATGCATATTTTAAAATTATAACACAACACGTTGAGACAAATGCAACAACTAATATGCATATGTTAACAACCTATTATGCTAAACTGTAGAGTCAAATGCAACAACGTACAATATTTTTTAATCTCGATTCTTAGTTTTTAAGTATGCACTCTTTTTCCCTACAAAACACAAACATAGATTGTACTTATATGTGCTCGTTTATACAATTTTCTTCGGAAGTTTTGTCGCACAGATAATTTTTCTGAAGAAAAAGATTCTGCTGACGAAAAATATTGTGCAAAAGTTAGTATTAATGATGAAGAAATTCTTGAAACCAAGATCAACAAAGATAGCTTGCAAATCAATTTAGAACAACTATAACAACAGATATGTGGAGAGATTGTATTGATGGTAATATATGATATGTGATAAAAAAAAAAAAAACAAAGAGACACATGTTTTTAATGATTATGAAATCTATTTTATTGATTTACAACAATCCACTTATTTGATTTTGAAATCCATCTGATTTATTTTGAAATCCATTTAATTTTGTTTTGAAATTTACTTGTCTGATTTTCAAATCAGTGAATTTATAAATTTAAAGAGAATTTTCTAATCCATTAAAATACAAGAACCAATAATCTCTATTCATATTAATTTTAGCGAATTTTGATGTAGTCAAAATGGGGGAGAAATAATGTAATTTTATTTACTAGGTTGATTTCACCCTTGCGCACGCGCAGGGTTTTCATATGTGTTAAATCCTTTTAGTCTGTTCATAATTTTCTTTCTCTTCTTTAAGAGAGTTAGAGATTCTAAAACAATATCTTTCATCTAATGACATGCTAGATATTTCCGAGAGAATAATTTCAAATGCTTGTTAAAACGATTAAATAGTTGCAGCAGCATCACCAGGCTCTTTAGTACCTCTCTTCTGATTAGTTCTATATGATCACTTGTGTTCTTGCGCAGTTCAGTAACTCTTTTCTCATTATTGTCTCCTAAAACCATGTGCTTCTTTATAAGGTGCCTCCATGTAGAAAGATTTTTCTTTTCAAAATCTCCCATCTTATCTTCTTTTTCTTCTATAGATGAAGCTGAAGCCAACCCATCTAATTATTTCTCCCCAGCAAGATGATGACTTGAACTTGAATCTGCTGTTGATTCCAAAGCTTCATCAGATTTCATACCAACCTACAAAGATGATGAAGCTTCACTAGTTGTTGTTACAGAATTTTGATCTAGTTCGAAAGTCGGGATACAATCTGAGAAGTCCGAACTACAAGGTGTGAAATAAACTTAAATGAGGTCGAAACTGTTCTTTATTAAATTTAAGGCTGAGGCCGAGCAATGAACAGGATGGTTACGAGGTGGAAATCCGTCAAATAACGTGCTCCCTAAACATTGCTTGAGCTTGGAGCTTTATAGAAGTAGTTCGGCACTCTCGCAAGTTACAATGTCCTCTAAATGAAGAATGAAGGATCCTATTTATAGTGCTTGAAGGCTTACTTCTTCTTGGGCCATTGACTCCTTAGCGAGCTTGTCTTCTTGGGCCGAGATGAATATCTTGATTAAACAAAATTACCAATGGGCTTATGGATGGGTGCTAAACCCATATCCAATAATTTGCCCCCCCCCAGTTCGCCGATCTGTGGTTTTAGTCGGAGTCGGCAAATTTTCTCGAGCATTTAAGTCGGGTGGAAATCTTGTTAGGCGTGCTTTGTTCTCATGGCCCTTTCATCCCTTTGTCCTTTTGTACATGTGTTGCAGTGTCCTTGGAGGGACAGGAAAGTGCTAACGGTTGTACGGATGGGAATATTGTGTATCTCCTGCAACGTCACTGGTGCAACCGTCGGACCTTGGGATCTGTGCAGAGGCAATGATGGTGTTCCCTCGATGTCTGCCGAAAGTTTCAGTATAAATATTCTTTAAATGAGTCTTCTTTGATCCATTTTCCTTCGCTCTGCTCTTGGTTTCATTCCTTATATGATATTCGTCTATGAGTTCTTCGTCTGATTATTCGTCTTCCAACAGTGATAGCGATGATGACAGCTCATTTATTTCTTTGGGAACGGATTCTACTGTCTCGAAGATGCCTGATGAAGAGGGAGAGTCTCGGGTTTGCGGAAGAAACTCGTCCTCTGTACGTCGTCGTCTCCGTTTTGATTTTCCGAAGTACAAAGTGGATGGCTCTGATTTGAGTGTTGTAGGTAAGGCGACTTGGATGAAAAGGGTTCTGGTGACTCGCGAGGTTCAGAAATCTTTGTGCAAGCGGGTGACTTTGGACGAAGTAGTGAGAGTCCATGCTCGTGTTCTGGGCCTCGTGCTCCGACTCCCGAGTGTGGATGAGCGACTGTGGTCGGCTCCTGACGGATGGATTTTTCTTTACGATTGTTGGTTTGTCAAAAGCCACCTTTGGTTTCCTCTTCCTAAACTTCTGGTGGTTTACTGTGAGCAGCGTCGGATTGCTCTTTCTCAACTTTGCCCGGCTGCGGTTCGTAACCATTCGCCTCTCCTCTTGTCCTTGGCCTTGTTCAGGCTCAGGGATCACATTCCCTTCAGCATCAATCCTATGCCCAGCAGCATTGTACGGATTGTTTTGTGGATCCCTTAGGGTACCTTGAGCATCAGGTCTCAAAATCAGACGTTCTTGAACCATTCTTGCTCGTTGAACTTTCCTGTTAGTCATCTCTAGTCTAGCAAGCTCTTCAAGTTGGAGATTAACGAGATTAGTATTCGGATTACTTCTGGTATCACACGTCTGCATAAACCGTCTGTAATCCCAGTGCAACGATCGATGCTAGAGGTGCAACGATCGACTCAACTCCAGTCGCTTAGTAACGATCGACACAAAAGAGGCAACGATCGATGCTAGGCGAATGTAAAACCTGCGACAGAGAAAAACGGAGAAAATTAGTAACCAAAAACAAAAATAAAAATCCTAGTCTAAACCATAAGTTCAAATCTATCGAAGACTCAAAAGAGTCCCGGCAACGGCGCCAAAAACTTGATAGGTTCAGAGTTTTATCCATATTCTAATTGCAAGTGCACAGTGATGTGAATGTAGTACTTTAGGGTATCGAATCCACAAGGACTCTGGGCAACGATAGATTAAGAACAGTCAAGTGAAAACTAGGAGAAAGCAATGTAATGAGAAACTAAAAACAAAGCAGGAAAGTAAATCAGTAGCAAGATTTGTTGTAGGCAATTAACTAAAAGCGCTAAGTCTAGGGAGTTCTCAGGAAATCAGACAAGCAGATAAATCATTCAGTCAGGATCAAATTAAGCACAGTTCTAGAACTCAAACACAGATATAGAATTAACCAACTTTCGTTGTGAGAATTCTCTAAGCCTAATTGCAGAAATCCAAATTTCTTTGTAATTCCTAATAGATTAAACTAGCTTTAAGATTAAGTTCGATATGTTCACAATTCAATTAAACCAAATTTCTTTGCGAGTAATTCAATTACTCAACCTAAATAGTTCAGATTCTAAACCACACTTTCGTATCAATTTAACAACCTAAGATCTAGATTCTAAGTGATCAGGTTAGAAACTAGTGTTAAGCACAATTTAGATCGAAGAACAATTATTGATATGAATCCTTAACTGAAATAAATAAATCTAACAAGTCATAAAATCCTTAATGAGAATCCCTAAACCTAACTATGAATCTACTCAGACATGGAATATGAAAACATAATCAATGAATTAATAGATTGCATAAAAGAGAATAAAGAAGTAAAAGGGTTCGAAATCTTCTCCAAAAAGCAGAAAGCAGTACAGGATTAGATCAGCCCCAAACTCTAAAAACTCTCAGCTCTAAGTATGAAAGTGTATCTAAAAACTGATGTAAAAACCTAATTATATAAGCTAATCACGTCTTGGGGCTTCTTTGTAATTATCAGGAACTTCTGGGCAAAATTGCAGTTTCTTCATTCTTCATTAACCGCCGAGGAAAGGCCCATCTCGCTCGTGTGTCGATCGATGCACGATGTGTGTCGATCGATGCATTACTCTGTTTTGGACAGTGAACTCAATTTCTCCGGTCAAAGCACCAAAATGCTCTAAAAAGCTCCATAAACTCCAATTCCGCTCCAAACGTGCATATATCTAATAACACCTGTAAAAGACTCTAAAGAAACACTAAAAGACTCTAAAACACACTTATATCATGGTTTAAAACCGGTAAAAACCATGATATATCATTGGGCCTCTATGTGCCCCCCCCCCCCCCGCCTTTTTTTTTGCTTATATTAATGCAAAGGGTTATGTTTTTACCTTACTTTGCGAATCATTTTTCCTTTGTTATTTCGTTGTTGGTTATGTGTAGGTGCGGGATTGTCACAAGCTTATCCTGTAAATAACTTTTAGGGGCGAGTACGTGCTCGGCTTATCTGTAGTTTATGTTTGGGTGCAGGCTATTGCCGGCTTATCCCGTAATAACCTTTAGGGGCGAGTACGTGCTTGGCTTATCTTGTGGTCGTTTGAGGTGCATAATTGTTGTCGGCTTATCATGTATCTGATTTTTAGGGGTGAATTCGGCTTATCCTGCTAATGACTCTTAAGGGCGAGTACGCGCTCGGCATATCCTGTGGTCGTTGGAGGTGCGGAACTATTGCCGGCTTACCCTGTGAATAATATTTAGGGGTGAGCCCGCGCTCGGCTCATCATGTTGATAATAATTTTTAGGTGCAAGTACGTGCTTGGCTTATCCTGTAGAAGTCTCGTTTGAACTAGATGTGCGAGTAGATGTTCGGCTTATTTCGTCCGTTCGATTGGAGACTTTTTCCGGGACTGGACCCCGGCTTGGGTTATGACGCGCGTTAGTCGTTTTCCGTGCAGTGCATTGTTCTCGTCGATCGTTTGGCTAGAACATCAGTGAGTGTAAGGAAATGCAAGCGGCTAAGACAGGAGGAAAATTATAAGGAATGTTTATTGATATGGTGATATGCTCAGAGTTTAATTCCCTAAGTAAACACTGCAAGTGCACAGGACAATTGTAGTCTATAGGGGTCGAACACAGAGACTCAAGAAATCTTACGATAGATTTCAGAAGTTCAGATTAAGCTAGGCGATGCAAATAAGAAATAAATAAAACTAAGCAGAATGTAAATCAGTAGCAAATCGGTTTTGTAAAGCAAGTACTAAAAGCGTCAAGTCTAGGGAGTTCTCAAGAAATCAGAAAAGCAGATCAAATATCAGTAATGATCAAATTAAGTTCGGTTCTAGAACTCAAACACGAGATAGAACTAACCAACTTTCGTTGCCAGAATTCACTAAGTTCAATTAGCAGAAACCCAAATTTCTTTGCAATTCCTAACAGATTAAACTAGCCTTAAGTGCAGGTTTGATTTGTTCACAATTCAATTAACCCAAATTTCTTTGCAGATAATTAAATTGCTCAACCTAAACAGATCAGATTCTAAACCACACTTTCGTGTCAATTTATAAACCTAAAGTCTAGATTCTAAGTGATCAGATTAGAAACTAGTATTAAGCATAATTCAGGTTGCAGAACAAATAAGATATGAATCCTTAACTGATAAATTAATCTAGCAAGTCATGAAATCCCTAATGAGAATCCCTAAACCTAACTATGAATCTACTCAGACATGATCAATGAAACAGAAATCAATGAATAAGTAAATTGCAGATAATAAAAGAGTAGAGAAATAAAGAGGTTCGAAATCTTCTCTCTGTAATACAAGAACAATCAGCCTCAAGCTCTCTCTCTCTCTCAATAGCTAATAGTATGAAAGCGTAAGTAAAAAAAAAACACCAAAAACCTAATTATAAAGACCTTATCACGCATTGGGGTTTTTTCGCAAATACTGGAACTTCTTGGGGCAAAACAGCAAATCTCCAAAATATTCATTAATGTGCTGGCGCTACGCTGTGTCGATCGATGCCAATGATGCATCGATCGTTGCAATGGTCGTCCAAAGATAGTGAAATCAGCTCCTCACGGCTTTTGCTCCAAAACTTGTCCCATTAGCTCCAATATCTCACAAAACCCTTCAAACGTGCATGTAGCTAATAAACACCTGTAAATGACTCGATAGACACTACAAACGACTCTTAACACACTTATATCATGGCTTAAAACAGGTAAAAACCATGATATATCAACTCCCCCACACTTAGCTTTTGCTTGCCCTCAAGCGGAACAGAAAACCAGAATGTGGTGAAGAAGTTTGAAAATTTCAGAAACTCTTTTCATCTTAGAAGCACAACACTCAGATTCCCCTTAGTGAGCCACATGAAAGATTCACCTGCAAGACATCAAGGCCAACATGTACTTCCCCCACACTTAGCAACAGTCCTGAGTAAACTCCACAATCAATCCAAAGCATTCAAATTCACCCTACTGACTTCTATAAGCTATTAAGTGCGGTCTCACCTAAGGAGTATCGATCATAGGGCACATGGATTCTTACTCTGTTAGCTCTAGACCACCATACTGTCTTTTTCTGGTTCCTTTCTTCTCTTTTCCCTTCCTTAGCAACTGATTTTTCCCCATTGGGTATCATTATATTTTTTTCATCAGTGCTCTTCCCGTTTTGGGGTGTACTTTGGACACATTACATGGATGCACATGAGGTAATAGGGGTCTCTACCACTCCCGCGACCACTTCGGAGCTACTAGCTCATCCTCAGTTTATTACACTCTTTATTTTATTTTTTTTACTTTAAGGAAGGGGAGAAGGGAACCTTACTTGGAAAGATTTACAAGTTGTGTCAGAACTAACAGAGGAATCCGACTCAAAGTATACCAAGCCCTTAGGTGAGAAAAGTAAGTCAAAAGTAGGGGTAAAGTTAGTAAAGGATCCTCTCAATACCTGAAGTGATGTGGGTGTCCTCAGTAGGCTGATCTGTATTGGGTTTTCTAATAGTCAGAGATTGATCTGCAAGCTCATCCCAATGGTTACTTAAGTTCCTGCAAGTGTTGTTGACTTCTCAAAAATTCATTGTTTCCTACTTAAACTGTTTTGACTCGATAAAACTGACACAAAACACACAACTGACTCTAAGAAAAGAAAAAGATTAATGTCAGTACCACCTCCCCCCACACTTGAAACACACTGTCCCCAGTAGTGTAAAGCTTAGGATCAGTAAAGAAGAAAGAATGTTAAAGGATGTGTTGGGTCCTGTCGATTTTACCTTTCTCGCACCTGCATCGATCATTGCGCATAAATACGACGATCGTTGCAAGGCGATTTGTGTCGATCGTCACTCAGGAATGTGACGATCGCTGCAATGTGAAATCGTTAAGAGACGACCGACACACAGGACCGTGTCGATCGTTGCATTGCGGTTTCGTCGGATCAGTTAGCAGTCAGCAGTTAGTTCGTGAGAAAAATCCCAAAACTCAAACCTGAGAGCTGTAAACATCACAAAAAAGGAAAATCAAAGCAACAGATAGTCTAAATCAAGCACATCATCCCAAACATAAGTACCAACAAGAATCAAAAGAGAAGTCAAGAGAAAAAGTGAAAAAGATACATAACTGATAGTCTGAAATGGAACTCAAATCTCACTCGCTCTCATCATCAATACCACCATAAGGATCAGAACCACTCGAAGCAGCAGGAGTCGGAGAACGCTGGCAACGTCTAGGAACAGGATGATGGACTTGTGGCTAACTCCTGCAAGTGCAACCACGCATCCAATCCCACATCCTCTGTAAACTACTATCAACATGCTCACGCCAGTCTCCCTCAGACATCTCACGAACGTTCATCGAATGAGCAGGATAAGGACCAAGATCAGCAGCAGGAGCAGCAGGCGCAGGCGTAGAGGAATAAGCTCACGAAGAAGGCTCACCGAGAGGATGGGCCATCGTAGGTACGCTGCACTGATCGTTCCTAGAAGGCTCGAAGCTCAAAGAATCTAATGTATCAATCCTGGTCAGATCAGCAGCAGGAAGCTCCACACCATGCTTCCGCTCGTGTGTGTCATAGTAGACCCATATACGTCTCTCCTTCAACCATGTGGCACTCTGCAGGTGGCTCAAATCCATGTATATCTCTCTCTCGTCACGCTCTCTTCCCTTCAAAGGGATCCTGCAGTGTCGAAAGATAGGAGTAAGCAAACTCCCAACTGTCTCAGTATTTGCTCCATCAAATGCCTTCTTCGTCAATGAGCACAAATGGTGAGCAAACACAGATCCTAAGTTCAGATCCGCAGTAGGATCTCTCAAATCAGTACCAGCAAACAGCTTCTTCAATCCAATGAAAAGCACCTCCAGCTCATTCTTTCTCATCTTGTTTGCTTCAGCCTTGCATAACAGTGTGTAACCCATATCACATATCGCAGAACTAGATGCCTAACAGAAATCTGCTTCGTATTCCTCGAGTCGTATGGTCCATTACCGAAATAGTCCCAAAAATACTGAGCGCTCGGAACATCCCACTCAAGAGAGATGAAGCATCGTGTAGGATCCACACTAAATCCATAAATACGATAGATATGGAGAAGTGGAATCCTATACCTGGCTCCCAGACACATGAAGGTAAAAATACCCTCTAAAGCTCTCCTGGGCTCGGATCGGGGTAGTAGACTCTGCAAGTATCCAGCAACTGTCTCACCAGATCAGGATAAAGCTCGTAGTACTGCATAGGCAATGTTCCCAAGCCAATGTCCTTAACCAATGTGTGCACATGCCTATCAATTCCTAGGATCCTGTAGGTCTGATAATCAGCAAATTTAGTGGGCTGAATGTCCATATCCAACCAACCGTTGTAGAGCAACGTGTCGTAGTCATCTCAAGTCTCTGATATCGGTCTGTCAGTAAAATCTGCACGCTTAACCAAGTCCTCAGACGCAATGTCCCATACTCTGTTTGTAGGAATCTTATCCATCTCTCCCTTAGGCCACGGAAACTGTATGGCCTCACGGTCTCTCTGATACGGCTCAGGTGGTAGTGAGTCTCGCGTAAACCACTCATCTGGTGGAGGAGACTGATCTGCAGCAGCTGGAGTAGCTCTGTCGTGCTTATGAGGCTGTCCACGAGGAGGCATCTGAAATCAAAGAGATAAGAACAAATTCGCAAATCAGCACCATAAACGACATCAATCTAAGCAATATAAGCAGCCCAGTCACGTTCTATGTCTGTCAAATTCGCGCAAATTACAAGTCTCATCAGAGAAATAGAATTTTTCAGAAACTTGCAAAATTGAACATGAAAACTACTTAGGGATCTTCATTCCACTGCCAGATAACCTATATCAACACTGTCTCATCACGGAATCAAGTTTCAGAAGCTAAAATTCGAAGCTTTTCTACCTTGGATTCGCTTATGAAAAATCAAGATTGAGAGAACATACCTTGGTTTAGGCTCAAATTGATCAGAGATATGGAAAGAGGGTGAAAATTCGAGCAGGTTAGGGCTTTGAATCGTTAAAATCGAGAAAGAATTGAGGAAGAAATCGGAAGAGGCGATTCTGTCTAGGGTTCGTTCGCGAGAGGAAATGAGGAAGAAGAAAGAAGGAGAAGGATTAATCGGGACTTACCTGCACGTGACTGCATCGATCGTCACACCAAGTGCAATGATCGTTGCATATCGTGATTGGTTAAACCGAAATTGAACCAATCCGATTTTTGGTTTAAAGGTTGCGTACCATCGATTTCAATTTGGACCAGCTGTGTCGATCGTTGCACAGGACCGCAACGATCGTCACAGAACGACTTCATTCCTTCGTCAAATCGCCATGCAGCGATCTTTGCACAGGACCGCAACGATTGTCACAATGCGAATTCTTTTGTCAGACATCCCCCTGCGTCGATCGTTGCACAGGACCACAACGATCGACGCAGTTTCCAGACTTCGTATCCTGCAGACAAAACACACCAAAAACGAAAACAAAACGTAAAATCCTAACAAAAACACCAAAAAGAGTATGTACAAACGAAACAATGGGCTGCCTCACACTCAGCGCTCCTTTAACGCCATTAGCTTGATGATTCAGCTGAATCAGGCAGAGGGTGCATTTACAGTGAATCTCGGCCTTAGCCTAATAATGCTTCACCCTCTGTCCATTTACAGTGAATTCCTTACCTTCCTGGCTGATTAGAACGACAGCACCATAGGGACGAACTTCCTTGATTGTGAAAGGACCGGACCACCTTGATCTCAGCTTACCTGGAAACAATTTCAAACGAGAGTTATTAAAAAGTACCTGATCATTAGGCTCAAATTGTCTAGAGACAATCTTCTTGTCATGATAAGCCTTAGTCCTCTCCTTGTACAGCTTTGAGTTCTCATAAGCATGATGCCTAATCTCATCCAACTCATTAAGCTGCACCAATCTCCTCTCTGCAGCAGACTTAAGATCGAAGTTCATCTGCTTCACAGCCCATGCTGCCTTGTGCTCAAGCTCCACTGGAAGATGGCATGCTTTTCCATACAGCAGATGAAACGGAGTGGTCCCAAGTGGCGTCTTGAACGCAGTCCGATAAGCCCATAATGCATCATCAAGCTTTGCAGCCCAATCCTTCCTTGTCTTCCCAACTGTCTTCTCCCAGATCTCTTTGATATGTCTGTTAGAGACCTCGACTTGCCCACTAGTCTGAGGATGATAAAGCAACTCGGTGATGAACTCCATGCTTCTGTAGCAGCTTCTCAAAGACCTTGTTAATGAAATGATATCCTCCATCACTGATCACAATCCGAGGTACTCCAAATCTAGGGAATATGATGGTCTTAACCAGCTTAATAATCACCGAAGAGTCATTGGTTGGACTAGCTATTGCTTCCACCCACTTAGACACATAGTCCACAGCAACCAAAAGGAACTTATTCCCATAGGATGAGGGATAAGGGCCCATGAAATCAATGCCCCAGCAATCGAAAACCTCAACCTCAAGAATGAAATTTTGAGGCATCTCATGCTTCTTACTGATTTTCCCTCTCCTCTGACAGGCATCACACTGAGAGACAAAATAATGAGCGTCTCTAAACATCGTAGGCCACCAGAAACCTGCTTGCAGAACCTTAGACACAGTCTTAAAAGTAGCAAAGTGTCCAGCATAATCTGATCCATGGCAGTGAAACAGAACATCTGGAACCTCTGATTCTGCAATGCATCTCCTGTAAAGTTACTCTAAACAGTGCTTATACAAATAAGGCTCATCCCAATAGTATCGTCTGAGCTCTCGAAAGAACTTCTTCTTAGCATACCCCTTAAACTCATCTGGTTCAGTCTCTGCATCCAGGTAATTAGCAATATCCGCAAACTAGGTTCGATTGGTCATCGCAACAGCACAAACGTCAAAGTTATAATGTCCAATTTGAATCTGTAAAGATTCTGGGTTCGTAGGCGCATTGCAACGATCGCTGCACTGTGATGCGTCGATCGTTGCTCTCTCGATACTTGCATCGATCATCACAGATGTGGCGTCGATCGACGCAGTGCACTGAATCCGACAGTTCTGCATCTTCCTGTCTAAATCCGTCCGAAATACTGTCTCAATCCAATTGACGTTTTCCTTAGGGAAGAATTCATCAATAGGGACGTCTTCTTCAACTCTAATCTGTGACAGATGGTCAGCAACTCCGTTTTCAACTCCCTTCTTCTCCTTCACCTCAATATCAAACTCCTGAAGCAACAGAATGTTGGAATTATGTCCAGTAATCTCTGTACTGTCTCTAGAACGTAAGAGTATGTCAATGATCAGACATAAGTCATATAATACTGGGGGTCATGATGGCTTGCTAGAGTCCGCTCATGATCTATAAGTCTTGGACTTATTGCCTTTATTATATGATCCCATATGGGTCACACGCCTAAGCTAACGGGAAAATACGAAGGAACGGTTTAGCAGAAGTACGGTAAAAGTGCTAGGCATTTACTGTACTTAGAGAGTATAAAGGGCCTGATTAAATCCATGGGATTTAATCAGAACTGAGAATTGGGCCCAAAAGCCCATGAGAACTAAAGGGAGTTTTAATGAATAAAACTTGACCTAAAGCTCTCTAATTCTTTTTAGCTCCTGCGCCTCTTTTCTCTCTGTCTGCGGCCTCTCTCTGCTCGGTCTAGCAGCCAAATTCCCGGTGTGCGTGTGTGAGCCTTTGGAGGATCCATCTCTTGGTGGTTCTGCTGATCTCTGACTATACCTTCCCTTTCCGCTGCATAAAACAGGTATAAGGTGAGATCTATATTGTTTCTATTCAAGAGAACCTAGATCTGGCATGTTTAGGATCTATTAATCTGATGAATTGAATCAGGATTAACACCAAAAGATCCTTTCAGTGGTATCAGAGCTATTGGTTCTGTGGTTTTTCTTGTTTAGAATCATGTTTAGGATTGTTTAAAGAGGTGTTTTTGAATCAATCTACTGATAAGAGCAAAACACTTAAGAAACAAGAATTGAAACCTAAACAAACATATTTGAAATCGCAAAAACCAAGCTATATGACTTGGATTGCGATCGGCCGAGTGTTGAACCGATCGGCCAAGCCGATCGCATGTATCGATCACGGATCGATAGCATGGATCGCGTTGGCCGGTTGGATCGATCGACCGTGAGGTGCAAGGCGGATTCTTGCATCGCGTCCTGCCCGTCCCGCTCGCGTGTGTTGCTGTCCCGATCGCTCGGCGATCGTGTGAAGCAATCGACCCGAGCAGTCCCGATCGATTGCGCAGCTTGCACGATCACGTCCCGATCGTTGAAGCTTGGCGTGGGACGATCGCAACTGTCCCGACCATCCCGTCCCGACTATCGACCCGCCGCGGAAACAGCTTGCGATCACGTGATGCTTGCATCGCGTGATGCTTGCGGCTGCGGCTAGCTGATCATGCCTTGCGTGGTCGCCAAGCTAGGTCACGACCGTGATCGGTTCGTGACAAATCGGTTCGGTTCGGTTAATGGTTCGGTTTAAAATTTTGATTAAAATCAAAACGTCACGGTTTAATAAACAGACTTAATAAGTTTATTGAGTTCTGGTTAAACCGGGATAAGAAATCCAAAGTCGAAAAATTGGATTTTGTGCCTAAACCAGGATTTTCTAATTTGATTTGGTTGGACCAAATAAATTGAGAAAATCCGGTTTAGTAAATAACCGGTTGACAATTGTGGTCATCGTAGTAATTAATTTTGGTTAAGACCAATTTTAATGAACCAGACCGGTTATGTCATTTAATTGGACAATTGGGTTATGTCTTGGACATGGACCAATTCTTGGGCCTCGGGCCAAGAAGTTAAAACAGTTGGGCCAATTATTTGAGTCTTTTCTTCAGAATTAATTTAAAATTTATTTTATATAATTATAAATCGATTTTAAATTAATAAGTTTCCGAAATTTTGAAATTAGAAAGTTTCTTAAAATAGAAGTTTCTAGATTTGCATGTTTTGGATTTTAAGAAATTTCTAAAGTTAGAAAGTTTCCGGTTTTAGAAAGTTTCCAATTTTAGAAAGTTTCCAATTTTAGGAAGTTTCCGATTTTAGAAAGTTTCCAATTTTTAGGAAGTTTCCAATTTTAGAAAGTTTCCAAAAATAGTAATCTTCTATTTTGGGATGAATTTTTTAATAAACCTACAAACCTCAAATAATATCAAGCGTTGGATGTCTTGTCCAGTCTATGTCAGCTGTCGAAGCCCATTCAATTGTATTCATGGCCTTACAGTGTGAGGGTGTCTACTTTTGCGTGGATAAGACGGTTTGTGATTCATAAATGTCATTGGGAGTCCCAGACATTAATGATTATATGACTGTATAGTCTGGTTTTCTTGACTAGGCCATCGGGAGTCCCGGGCCTTGAGACATCAGAGTGGATTGGGCCTCGGGCCCAGATTCACAACCAAGAGTTATGTCACGGATATAATTAGCCGACATAGGGCTTACCGATATAAGCTAAGGTTGGGTGACGGCCAGTGGCCCACTTTGATCTTAGTTATATGTGGATCTTGGAATCATTATATTCTATTGAGGGTAACTTGTGTTATTGAATATAATGCGTGATTAATCATATTAAATTTAATACAAGATTAATCATATTGAACATATTAACTAAAATTCTTTTATCTTAAATTTCAGTTATGACTAGCACAAACAATCAAAACACTTTCTCGATCCGGTCTGTCCTTGAGATGGACAAGCTGAACGGATCAAATTTCTTGACTTGGTCGCGGAACCTGAGGCTAGTCCTCAGACAGGAGAGAAAGGACTATGTCCTTGAGAGAGCTCTCCCCGTGAGGATCGGGTCCAATGCTTCTCATGCAGTATATGATGCTTGGAATAAGCATTATAATGATGCGGTAGATGTGCGTGGTCTGATATTGGCTACCATGGACTCAGACTTGCAGAAGCAATATGAGAACATGGAGTCGCCAATAGAGATGATCAGCAGCCTGAAATTGAAATTTCAGGAGCAGATAAGGGTGGAGAGATACCGGTTGGTTAAGTCTCTCACTAGCTGCAAGCTACCAAATGATCATCCAGTGAGTCCTCATGTCAGTAAGATGATGGGTTACATTGATAACCTGAGGAAACTGGATTATCCAGTTAGCCAAGAATTGGCAACTGAGATTATTCTGCAGTCACTGCCGTCAAGCTATGATAAGTTCAGAAGGAACTATATCAAGAAAGGCTTAACGAAGACGCTGACTGAACTGCATGATATGCTCAAGACAGTTGAGCCAAACGTGAAGAGTACCCTATACAATCTCATGAATGAGAAGGGTAGGTTTACTAAACCTAATGCTGACAAGGGTGAAGACAAAGTTGTCCAGATTTTGAATCATGGCAAGCGTGTGTCTTCTGAGCCCGAGTCAGATACCTCTTACGTTGGTAAGTGCTGCTACTGTAAAGAGACTGGGCATTGGAAGAGAAATTGCATTAAATTCATGGAAGATGATGAGGAGTTGAAGTTGATGTATGAGACTACTTCCTCAGGTATTCATGTTATTAATTCAAGTTCTACCTTATAGGTATTGGATACTGGTTGTGGCACTGATATTTGTTATAATATGCAGAGCCTGGGCAACAGTAGAACTTTGAAGGAAAGGGCAAGTGAAACTACATGTCTGGAAGGAGCTTGGGATGCTGCCTCAGCCGTAGGGTTTTCACTTATAGATCCCTTTGAGGCTTGGTTTTGTATTAAGTAATTGCTACAATGTACCTGCTTTAAGCAGAGTTGTCTTTCATTTTCTTGTAAGAATTTGAATGTTTTTTCATTTTGATAAAAGACAAGTTTTTGTTCTTTTGTTCTTAATGAAATATTAATTGTAGCACCCTATTCATGGAATGGGTTTTATATCTTAAACCAAAGAGTGCCTAAATGTAACATAAATACCGAATTGGTTTAAATCTGATGAATTAAACCTGATTTTTCTTGGCATAAAAGTCTTGGTCACATAGAGTAAGTCGGATTCAGAAATCCCATAGTTATGGACTGTTGGGCTCATTTGATAAGATATCTTATGAGACTTGAATTCTGTTTACTGGACCAAAAGGTAAAGGGCCTATCTTAGCCGAGCTAGAGAAAGGCCCAAAGGCTTATTGGACCTGGAACATACTCATGTATGTGGCCCAATGAGCAGTAATGCCAGAGAAAATTTCCTGTACTTCATTGTCTCTACTGATTACTTCAGTGAGTGTGACTGTGTTCATTTGATGAGACACAAGTCGGAATTCTTTGACATGGTCGAAAGAGTTCCAGAATGAAGTATAGGATCTGAATGAAAGAAGTATTAAGACTCTGGATCAGATCACGAGTGAGAATACTTAAGTCATTGATTGTGTGATCATCTGAATGAGTGTGAAATCGTTTCACAGCTCATTTCTCCTGAAAAACCTGAAGGTGTTTCTATGAGAAAGAATCAGATCTTATCAGAAATGATTAAAGATGAGTCACACGAATCTTCCATGATATTTTAAGAATAACGCTCTAGAAATATCTAAGTTTACGCTGAAATAGTTCCACTAATATCAGTTGAAAGACACCACGTAAATGTGGATTGGAATCGATCCAAATTCGTCTTTACTGAATATTTTAGTTGTGCTACTTTGCTGGTTGTCCTAGGGAAACCACGGCTTGTTACTTTTACGTCCATTCTGTTTTCTAAGAAGGGAAGTTAATTTCCAAGAAGAACAGTGGGAGTAAAAGTATAACTCGAAGAAATTCGAGAAATACAGGAGGCTGCTCAACCTGTTGAGGGAGAGCAGCGGAAGGATTTATAGATTTCTGTAGAATCTGCACCTGTGGAGCCTGAAGTTCGCAGATATGAAAGAATCAGTCACTAATCCGAGAGTGAATTCTCGTCATTAGTTGAGCCTGATGATCATTGAAAGTTCGCATGATCTGATGATCATTGAAAGCAACGAATCTGCGAAACTCAAAGAAGCGAAAGTGAGCCCGGACTCCGAAAAAATTACATTTTGTGTAAGTTAGCTTCATCGATCCATTCATGGATGGAAGCAAACATATCGGAGTTGGAATCTTCGTTCTGTTGAAGTAGTCAAAGTTTTTGACTTGAACAGGAACGAAATGGAACTGTGCGTTTACTAATAGATAAGTGGGAGCGATGTTGCATTTCTCATATTGTATGTCGATGACATACTGATTCTCGGAAATGACGTCCCAATGCTGCTGTCGGTAAAGGACTGGCTTGGGAGTTGGTTCTAATGATTGACATGGGTAAAGCCACGTATGTTCTTGGATTTTGGATCTAAAGATAGAGATCCGAAAGAGCTGGTAGGACAAAGTCAGGATTCTTATCCCGACAAAGTCCTACACGTTTTCAGCATTCCAAGAAGGGTTTTATGCCAATGTCACATGGCATTATGTTAAGCAAGACACAGTGTCCTACGATAACTGCTGAGCTTAAATGCATGGATAAGATTCCATATGCGTCGGCAATTGGATCTATCATGTATGCCATGAAACGTACTTGTTTGATGTTGCTTTAATGTTAAGCAAGACAAGTAAAGACCAGTCAAATCCAGCAAAGAATCACTGGATTGCCGTAAAGAATGTCCTAAAGTATTTGAAGAATACTAAGGATAAGTTCTTGATTTACAGAGAAAGTGAGGTGCTACAAGTCAGTAGAGTCTGAAAGGCAATTTTCCAACAGACAAAGATGATTTCCGGTCACAGTCCGGTTATATCTTGTGTCTGTCTGGCGGTGCAAGGCACTGTTGCTGACTCCATGACTTAAGCTGAACATTTCGCAGTTTGGATAACGGCGAAAGAGGTTGTTTGGAAAGAAGAGTTCATCACTGAACTCGATGTGATTCCCAGCATAGATGAGACTAGCTGCACATCAGAGGTCCAAACACCTTGAGAATAGGTATAACCTATTCCGTGAGATAAATGACAGAGATGTTAAGTAGATCAGCAAGTTTCAATGAATGAGAACGTTGCTAATCTATTAACGAAGCCACTCCTTAGGCCTAAGCACGAGTCACGGACTGTTGCTGTAGGATAAGTGAAATTAAGATGTAGTCTAAATTTCAGTGGGAGTTAGTAAAGGGCTTTATTTAGTTATTGATATGTTCTTGTAAAACATTTTATGATGTTTATTGAAATTATTATTTCAAGATTATTTTAACTGTGATGAAATAATCGTTCCAAAGTGATATGAACCATTTTATAGGTCATCGAAGTAAGTGACTTGATCTTGAGTTATCAAAGTCATTTAGCTTGATCATGAGACCCTATATTTGATAGATGGCTTATATCATCATGTCCCTAGTCGAAGGTTGTTGAAATTGGAACACCAACAACCGCGTGAGACTAGATTGTATGTGACTTATGACAAAGTCTCAATGTGTCATAGATGCGCGGCATCAAAGTCAGTACATAGGTGTATGTAGGGTACATACGACCGGACAAGACCCGATTATAAGAACTCTTCAGGATATTTATATCTGTGTCATAAGATATTCTTACTACGACTATAGAGTATAGTCCTTAGACCTGAGTTCGCATGCATGTGACTGCACATGGACTAATGCGCTTTGATCATTGTCTAATGCTGTCGTTTAGCGATAGTTATAAGGACCTTGTTTGGGTGTATTATGAAATGAGTAGTTTACAGTGATGGAACAAGACGGGATTTGTCCCTCCAATATAAATGGAGTGAATATCTCTAGGCCAATCGGAGATTTGAATACTGGAAAACGCATGGCCATGCTCAAACAGACTTTCCCGAGTCGTTTGGATTGTCAGTATCGAATCAGAGTCCGATGAACAAGATTAGGCTCTATAAGGATGACACTAATCTTGCCTTATGACTAATCGAGATATTGAGACAAAAGGATTATGAATACAGAGATTCCAGTTCAAGTGGGAGATTGTTGGAATTATGTCCAGTAATCTCTGTACTGTCTCTAGAACGTAAGAGTATGTCAATGATCAGACATAAGTCATGTAATACTGGGGGTCATGATGGCTTGCTAGAGTCCGCTCATGATCTATAAGTCTTGGACTTATTGCCTTTATTATATGATCCCATATGGGTCACACGCCTAAGCTAACGGGAAAATACGAAGGAACGGTTTAGCAGAAGTACGGTAAAAGTGCTAGGCATTTACTGTACTTAGAGAGTATAAAGGGCCTGATTAAATCCATGGGATTTAATCAGAACTGAGAATTGGGCCCAAAAGCCCATGAGAACTAAAGGGAGTTTTAATGAATAAAACTTGACCTAAAGCTCTCTAATTCTTTTTAGCTCCTGCGCCTCTTTTCTCTCTGTCTACGGCCTCTCTCTGCTCGGTCTAGCAGCCAAATTCCCGGTGTGCGTGTGTGAGCCTTTGGAGGATCCATCTCTTGGTGGTTCTGCTGATCTCTGACTATACCTTCCCTTTCCGCTGCATAAAACAGGTATAAGGTGAGATCTATATTGTTTCTATTCAAGAGAACCTAGATCTGGCATGTTTAGGATCTATTAATCTGATGAATTGAATCAGGATTAACACCAAAAGATCCTTTCACAGAATTCATCTCAACAATCTCGGTTTAACATCCTTCTTCTGCATCAGATACTTCAGAGATGAATGATCAGTGTGTACAATCACCTTAGAACCAACAAGATAGGGCCAAAACTTCTCAAAGGCAAAGACAACTGCAAACAACTCCTTCTCCGTAGTGGCGTAGTTTCTTTGCGCATCATCTAGTGTTCTGCTGACATAGTAAATAGCATGAAGCTTTTTGTCCTTCTTCTGCCCCAGAACAGCTCCTACAGCATAATCGCTCGCGTCGCACATTACCTCAAAAGGTAAATCCCAATCTGGTTGATGTACTATAGGAGCACTCACTAATGCTTGCTTGATCTGCTCAAATGCAGTCTGACAATCTGCAGTGAACTCAAACTTGGCATCCTTACACAGCAAAGCAGTTAGTGGTCTAGCAATCTTACTGAAATCCTTGATGAACCTTCTATAAAACCCACCATGTCCAAGAAAGCTCCTCACAGACTTCACAGAATCAGGCACCTGAAGGCAGGTCATAACCTCAATCTTAGCGTGGTCTACTTCAATCCCTGCTCCAGACACTCTATGTCCAAGAACAATGCCATCTCTGACAATGAAATGACACTTCTCCCAATTAAGAACCAAATGCTTCTCTTCACATCTAGCTAGCACTTTGCACAGATTGTCCAAGCACTCACGATAAGATGACACGTAGACGTAAAAGTCATCCATAAACACCTCCATAAAGTCCTCAATCATATCAGTAAATATGGACATCATGCATCTCTGGAAGGTGGCTGGTGCATTACAAAGTCCAAAAGGCATCCTGCGGTATGCAAATGTGCCATATGGACAAGTAAAAGTAATCTTTCCCTGATCCTCTAGATGGATGGGAATCTGAAAGAAGCCTGAATACCCATCGAGGAAGCAATAATAAGGGTTATTTTCTAACCTCTCCAGCATCTGATCGATAAAAGGCAAAGGGAAATGATCCTTCCTGGTCGCAGCATTAAGCTTCATGTAGTCTATGCACATCCGATGTCCAGTCACAGTCCTTGTAGGAATCAGCTCGTTCTTCTCATTCTTCACTACTGTAACACCGCCTTTCTTAGGCACTACAGAACTGGACTAACCCAATCGCTGTCTGAAATCGGATAGATGATCCCAGCATCTAGTAGCTTCATGATCTCCTTCTTTACCACTTCCTTAAGATTAGGATTCAGCCTCCTTTGATGCTCAATAGATGTCTTAGACTCGTCCTCAAGATGTATCCGATGCATGCACAGCTCCGGAGAGATACCTGAAATGTCATCAAGAGAATAGCTAAGAGCTTTGTGATGCTTGCGCAGCTTACTTAGCAGTAAAGTGAGCTCTGCGTTGTTCAAACTAGCATTAACAATCATTGGATATGTCGAATTAGGTCCAAGAAATGCGTACCTTAGACCGGATGGAAGTTGTTTCAGCTCAATTTTCGGGGGTTTCTCCGCTGCCCAATCGCCAGCGACTTGCGTCGATCGTTGCACAGATGGTGTCGATCGATGCAAAGTCGCGTCAGACACATCCAACTGCATCACTTGCTCAGTGGAATCCATTAGCCTCGCATAGTAGATTGCGGGCTCATCTTGCAGATGTTCCAGCTCCATTATAGAGCTCAGTAAAGCTCTTTCCAGTGGATCCTCAGCATGTGTCTTGTGAAATTATTCTGCAGCCAAATCACTGAGAGTATCCATATAAAAGGTCTGTCTGTCGATGGTTGGTCTCTTAACCAGCTTGTCCATATCGAAGCTCATCTTTAGATCACCCACATTCAGAATTATCGTCCCCTTCTTACAGTCAATCATAGCACAAGCAGTAGCTAAGAATGGTCTACCCAAAATCAGTGGATCCCTTGGTTCTTCTCCATCCTGCAGAACCACAAAGTCAGTAGGGATCACACATCCACCAATTCTGAATGGCACATCTTCTAGCACTCTTTCAGGAATCCTGACTGTTCTGTCAACTAGGACTAATGAGATCCTAGTAGGCATAAAGTCAGTCATCCCAAGCCTCTCAGCAACAGAATAAGGCATAAGATTAACACTCGAACCAAGATCACACAGAGATCTCTCAAATATGTCTCTGTAGATGCCACAATCAAGCACAAAGATTCTTGGATCCTTCAACTTCTCTGGTATCTTACCTTGAATCACAGCACTACACACCTCTGTGATCATCATTACACTCTCCACATCAGTCCAGTTACCAGCAAGTAAATCCTTAAGACATCTTCTCATCACAGGAGTAGTTTGCATAGAGTCAACCAAAGGCACTTCAATCAACACCTTTTTAATGATCTCTTTGTATTTGGCTAGCTGCCTCTCGTTTTTAGTCCTTCTGGGGTCCTTAGGAAAGAGAATCTTAGGCTTATAGATCTTTTCATCGGCCTTTTTCAATGTTTCTGCGTTTGAACTCTCGGGAATCGCTTTGCGTCGATCGTCGCTAGTTTTTCGTCGATCGTTACTAGGCTATTCAGTCACGACTACTGAGTCAAGCTTAGGCTCAGAATCCTCGTTCATGATCTGTGTCGATCGTTGCAGTGGTGCATCGGTAGACACAGTGCAAAACTGACGGATCCCATCTTCCATCTCTTCAAATTCGACGATTTCCTCTAAAATCAGCGGCTTTTTCTGACCAGATACAAGTTCCTTACCACTCCTCAACGTCACTGCATTGCACTGGTACTTAGGATTAGCATCAGTCCATCCTAGAAGAGATCCATTTGGTCACTTAGCAGACCCAGCAGTCTGCGCAACCTGAACATCTAGCTTCTTCACATGTGTGCTCAAAGCATCGATTTTACCATTCAAATCCAAGTACAAGGCATCTATATTCCCATTGAATTCCACTGTACTCTTCTGTTGTCCTTCCAAAAGCTGCTCCAGCATTCCCATCATCTTATCATTCTGAGGAGGAACAGATTGATAGGAAGGTGATCCATAATTCCTTGTGAAACTGTTAGTGTTGTTTCCAGGGCTGTTAGTAGTCTGATAAGGCTTCTGAAACTGAGGCTTAGAAGCAAAATTAGAGAAGTTTTGATTACCTGTGAAGGCACTTCTCTGTCCTACTCCATTGTAGCCATCTCTACCTTGCTGATTTCCAAATTTGTTCCCTTGAAAACCAGTCCCACCAACATAGTTCACATCCTCTTCTTCGCAGCCAGGTTCAGGCTCAAATACTTCAACATCCTGAGCAAAGTGAACACCTTTCTTGAGAAGTGTATGAACAAAATCAATCTTCTTGTTCATCTCAGCTATCTGGGAATTATCTCCTTTACCACCAGACTTCATCCTCTCCATATCAGCATTCTTGACACTACTACTAGTGACCAAGTTCTCAATAAGCTCATTGACTTCTTCTGGAGACTTAGTGTAGAAATTTCCATTACTTGCAGCATCTAAAGCCATGTGATACCACAAATCCACTCCTCTAAAGAAGATACACAACAGCTGCACCTCAGAGAAGCCATGGTGAGGACAATCTCTCTGGTATCTCTTAAATTTCACCCAGGCTGTCTTAAAAGGCTCTGTGGATCCTTTCTTGAAGGTCAAGAGATCCTGTCTAAGTTGATCGGACCGAGCATCATCATAAAAGTGTCACAGGAACTTCTCCTTCACTGCATTCCAAGTAGTCAAAGTCCCAGGTGGCATCTGACTTAGCCAATCAGCAGCTTCTCCTACAAGAGAGTGAGGAAAAATCTTGCAGTGAAAATAATCGTAGCTCACTCCATTGTGCTTCATTCCAGTCACTATAGACTCGAAATGCTCTATGTGGTCCATGGGGTGCTCATGTGGAAGTCCGCTGAAGACTCGCTGTCCCACAAGTGTGTAGTATGAGGTCTTCAGCTCGAATTCATTACGTGGAAATGCAGGAGGAACAATCACAGATCTATTAGCGTAGAACTCATCTGGGTGATTGTAATCCGCTAGTGTCCTCCTAACGGGTGTCTTCTGGTTGTGGATTTCCTTGTCCACCTTCTTCTCCTCCACCTTGAGCTCCTTGCTCATGTTGAACAACCTGTTGCTCAATCACACGACCCCCAGCATCCAACATCTGTCCTTGAGCGTTGTGTGGATTGTTCTGCGGGTCTCTCAGAACACCTTCAACGTCTGGAATCAGAACCAATGGCAAAGGATTTGCGTTGGCCATCTTCACTGGTTTCTGAGCTTTCTTGTTCGTCCTCTCTAACCTTGCAAGTTCTTCAAGTCTGAGATTCACAAGATTCTTGTCCGGATTGCTTCTGGTTGTGCGATTATGCATAAACCGTCGGCAATCGTCAAGCAACGATCGATGCAAAGGTATGCAACGATCGATTCAGTTCGGGAATCGCCTTGTGTTGATCGCTGCAAAGGGTGCGTCGATCAATGCAAATGCGTAAGACCTGAAACACGCAAAGCCAAAAAGAAAAACAGAAAATTAGTAACTAAAAACAAAAACGAAAACCTAGCCTAAACCCTTCAAATCTATCGTAGACTCAAAAGAGTTTCTGGCAACGGCGCCAAAAACTTGATATGCTCAGAGTTTAATTCCCTAAGTAAACACTGCAAGTGCACAAGACAATTGTAGTATCTAGGGGTCGAACACAGAGACTCATGAAATCTTATGATAGATTTCAGAAGTTCAGGTTAAGCTAGGCGATGCAAATGAGAAATAAAATAAATAAAACTAAGCAGAATGTAAATCAGTAGCAAATCGGTTTTGTAAAGCAAGTACTAAAAGTGTTAAGTCTAGGGAGTTCTCAGGAAATCAGACAAGCAGATCAAATATCAGTCAGGATCAAATTAAGTTCGGTTCTAGAACTCAAACACGAGATAGAACTAACCAACTTTCGGTGCGAGAATTCACTAAGTTCAATTAGCACAAACCCAAATTTCTTTGCAATTCCTAACAGATTAAACTAGCCTTAAGTGCAGGTTTGATTTGTTCACAATTCAATTAAACCAAATTTCTTTGCAGATAATTAAATTGCTCAACCTAAACAGATCAGATTCTAAACCACACTTTCGTGTCAATTTATAAACCTAAAGTCTAGATTCTAAGTAATCAGATTAGAAACTAGTATTAAGCACAATTCAGGTTGAAGAACAAATAAGATATGAATCCTAAACTGGTAAATTAATCTAGCAAGTCATGAAATCCCTAATGAGAATCCCTAAACCTAACTATGAATCTACTCAGATATGATCAATGAAACAGAAATAAATAAATAAGTAAATTTCATATAATAAAAGAGGAGAGAAATAAAGAGGTTCGAAATCTTCTCTCTGTAGTAAAAGAACGATCAGCCTCAAGCTCTCTCTCTCTCTCTCTCTCTCTCTCTCTCTCTCTCTCTCTCTCTCTCTCTCTCTCTCTCTTCTCTCTCTCTCTCTCTCTCTCTCTCTCTCTCTCTCTCTCTCTCTCTCTCTCTCTCTCTCTCTCTCTCTCTCTCTCTCTCTCTCTCTCTCTCTCTCTCTCTCTCTCTCTCTCTCTCTCTCTCTCTCTCAATAGCTAATAGTATGAAAGCGTAAGTAAAAAAAACACCAAAAACCTAATTATAAATAACCTTATCACGTCTTGGGGTCTTTTCGCAAATACTGAAACTTCTTGGGGCAAAACTGCAAATCTCCAAAATATTCATTAATGTGCTGGCGCGAGGCTGTGTCGATCGATGCCAATAATGCATCGATCGTTGCAATGGTCGTCCAGAGATAGTGAAATCAGCTCCTCACGGCTTTTGCTCCAAAAATTGTCCCATTAGCTCCAATATCTCCCAAAATCCTCCTAACGTGCATGTAGCTAATAAACACCTGTAAATGACTCGATAGACACTGCAACAACTCTAAAACACACTTATATCATGGCTTAAAACAGGTAAAAACCGTTATATATCATATGGCTGAACCTTGAGAAAACAAAGGCTACCTATGTACCCTCTGAAGAGGGATCAAGCCGATCGTAGTTCGCTTTTACACCTTTTTTAGTAGTAGTACCGCTTTAGCATGTTTGCATCCCATGACATGGGTATTGATTCGCCTTACATGGTGACGAGTTCGTATACTCCTGGTTTGACGACTTTGGAAATGATGTATGGACCTTCTCAATTTACGCCGAGTTTTCCTGCTCTATGTTCTCGTGTGTTCTCGAACACTTTTCGCAAGGCGAGGTCTCCTTCGTTGAAATGCCTTCCTTCGACTTTCTTGTTGTAATAACGCGTGGCTTGTTGTCGGTAGTTTTTGATTCTGAGGAGTGCTTGGTCGCGTTTTTCTTCTATTTGATCGAGGTGATCGAGAATCATGTTGTTGTTGAGATCCTCGTGCTTTGGTGCAAGTTTGCGTCTGATTTTTGGTATGCAAACTTCAGCCCGTGCTATTGCTTACATTCCTTGTGATAGCGAGAAGGGGGTTTGCCCAGTTGCTCGGCGCGGGGTTGTTCAGTGGGACCATAGTTCACCGTCTAGCTCATCGGCCCAAACTCCCTTTTTTCTTTCGAGGCGCTTCTTGAGTCCATCGATAATTGTCTTGTTCGTGGCTTCGGCGTGTCCGTTTCCCTGGGGATAGCAAGGCGTTGATTTGCTCAGTCGTATTTTCCATCTCGCGCAAAAGCCTTCGAATACGTTCGATATAAATTGTGAACCGTTATCCTTAAAGATTTCGTGTGGTAGGCCGTGATGGCAAATGATGTACTTCCATACGAACTTCTCCACATCGAGGTCCTGGATATTGGCGTAATATTTGGCTTATACCCACTTGGTGAAGTAATCCGTCATGATGATGACGAATTTCTTCTGTCTGGAAGTCGGCATGGGGCCTACTATATCCATTGCCCATCTCATGAACGGGTAAGGGGCGGCTGAGGTGGTTAAAAGTTTGGCGGTCTGGTGAATGTCAGGTGCGTGTTTTTGACATTTTTCGCAGCGGGCGACGTACTTCTCGCAATCCGCTACCATTGTTGGCCAGAAATGTCCCTGTCTCCTGATTTTTGTAGCGAGTATCCGGCCGCTAGTGTGGTTTCCTCTTGCTCCTTCGTGTGCTTCTTCCATTACCCATTTGACCTCTTCGCCGTGGATGCAGCTCAGCAGGGTTTTGATGCGCTTACTCGGAATAGTTTTCCGTCGCTCATAACGTAATGGGCGCACCTCACTTTTAGGCGTCGGGCCGCCCAACTGTCCTCTGGGACCGTCCCTTCCAGGATATAAGCCATGATCACGTCCCTCTAGTCGTGTGCTTGCTCGGAGGCCCCCTTTGTGGCGGGTTCGTCCGTCTCGTCGGGGTCGCCCGTCCTGTTTTCGAGTTTGAAAATGGCGAACAAGTTTTTGGTTTGACTTATGCTAGGCTTCTCGATGCATTCGACTGGTATGACCCGTCGTAGGTCGGGGTCGGATATGGATGCGAGGGCTTCTAACGCATCGGCTGGTGAGTTATCACTCCGCGGGATCTTGGTGAGTGAGAAGATATCGAACTCTCCTGCTAATTTTTGAACGATTTTCAAGTATGCGCCCATTCGATCGTTTTTTGCTTCGTATTCACCGTTGTACTGGTTGGTGACGAGTTGCAAGTTGCAAAATGCATTGATTTGCCTTGCTCTGATTGCCTTCGCCAACCGCACTCCCACTATCAGGGCTTCGTATTCTGCCTCGTCGTTAGATGCTGGGAAAGCGAGTCGGAATGACTGCTCCAGTATTTCTCCGGTCGGGGAGGTCAGTCTGATGTCGATTCCTGACCTGTTGCGGGAAGATGATCCGTCGACGAAGAGGGTCCATTTCTCGACTGTAGCATTGTCCCCATCACAGGTCAACTATGGTGGTAGCTCGATTAAGAAGCCTGCCAGCACATGTGACTTCGCGCTTGTTTGTGGTTTGTACTCTATGTCGTACTCGCTTAGTTCCACGGCCCATTTCGCCATTCGTCCCAATTGGTTCGGACTGTGGAGTCTGGTTCTCAATGGTTGGTTGGTGAGGACGGTTATTGAGTGGGATTGGAAGTACGGCCGAAGTTTTCTTGCCGAGGTGACGACCGCTAGGATGAGTTTTTCTAGGGTGGAATACCGGGTCTCGGCGTCATCGAGACTTTTTCTGATGTAGAAGACCTGCTTATGGTCTCCCCTGTCTTCCCTGAAGAGGATGCCGCTTACTGCCGATCTTGACACCGATATGTAGAGGTACAGGGTTTCTCCTTCTTATGGCTTGGATAGAACGGGAGGTGTAGATAGGTACTCTTTTAGTTGTCGAAAGGCGTCCTCGCATCTGGCGTCCCATTAGAATTGCTTGTTTCCTCGAAGAAGTTGGTAGAACGGTAGGCATTTGTCCGTTGATTTTGAAATAAACTAACATAGTGCGGCGATTCATCCCGTGAGTTTTTGCACCTCGCGTGTGTTTTTTTGGTGAAGGGAGTTCAGTAAGTGCAGTAATTTTCTGTGGGTTGTCTTCTGTCCATCTTTTGGTGACTATGTATCCGAAGAACTCCCCTGAAGTGACCCGAATGTGCACTTGGCTGGATTGAGCTTCATCTCGTACTTTAGGCTGTTCCTCGGTCCGTGATGAACAATTTTTTTTCTTGGTCGTCGTGGTGCATCATTATCTGGTTGAATCCGGCAAAGGTGTCCATGAACGATATGATCTCGTTCCCTACCGTGTGTTGGAACGTTAAGATGAATCCTGATTCAATTCCAGATTCAGATTATCCTAAACATGCGATCTAGGTTCTTCTCAGAATAGAAAACAAATGATGATCTCACCTTATACCTGTTATTGCAGCGGAAGAAGATGGTATGTCTGAGATCAGAGAAACACCGAGGGATGAATCCTCCAAAGGTTCACACACGCTTTCACAGGAAACAGCTGCTAGACCACAAGGGGAACTCGGCGCAGAGAGAGAGAGTTTACGGCTCAAGTGTTAGGGTTTATCAGTCTGAAACTCGAGTTTTATGACACAAAACTCGTCCTGTTCCGTTTGGGCCATTTGGCCCAAATACCAATTAACTCGTCGGTGTTTGCGCACTGCATCGATCGTTGCACCTTATGCATCGATCGATGCACAGTGGCTAAACCTTTTATTCTCTCTAAGTACAGTAAATGCCTAGCACTTTTACTGTACTTCTGCTAAACCGTTCCTACACATTTTCCTGTTAGCTTAGGCGTGTGACCCATATGGGATCATATAATAAAGGCAATAAGTCCAAGACTTATAGATCATGAGCGGACTCTAGCAAGCCATCATGACCCCCAGTATTATATGACTTATGTCTGATCATTGACATACTCTTACTTTCTAGAGACAGTACCGAGATTACTGGACACAATTCCAACAATCTCCCACTTGTACTGGAATCTCTGTATTCATAATCCTTTTGTCTCAATATCTCGATTAGTCATAAGGCAAGATTAGTGTCATCCTTATAAAGCCTAATCTTGTTCATCGGACTCTGATTTGATACTGACAATACAAACGACTCGGGAAAGTCCGTTTGAGCATGGCCATGCGTTTTCCAGTATTCAAATCTCCGATTGGCCTAGAGATATTCACTCCATTTATATTGGAGGGACAAATCCCATCTTGTTCCATCACTGTAAACTACTCACTTCATGATGTACCCAAACAAGGTCCTTATAGCTATCGCAGAACGATAGCGTTAGACAATGATCAAAGTGCATCAGTCCATATGCAGTCACATGCATGCGAACTCAGGTCTAAGGACTATACTCTATAGTCGTAGTAAGAATCTCTTATGACACAGATATAAATATCCTGAAGAGTTCTTATTAGCGGGTCTTGTCCGGTCGTATGTTCCCAACTTACACCTATGTACTGACTTTGATGCCGAGCATCTATGACACACTGAGACTTTGTCATAAGTCACGTACCAATCCAATCTTACACGGTTGTTGGTGTTCCAATCTCAACAACCTTCGACTAGGGACAGGATGATATAAAACATTTATCAAATATAGGATCTCATGATCAAGCTAAATGACTTCGATGACTCAAGATCAAATCATTTACTTCGATGACCTATAAAATGGTTCATATCATTTTGGAACGATTATTTCATCACAGTTAAAATAATCTTGAAATAATAATTTCATTAAAACATAAATAATAATGTTTTACAAGAACATATCAAATAACTAAAATAAAGCTCACAAAACTCCCACTCAAATTTAGATTACATTTCAATGTTTCTAATGCCTACAGCTTCAGTCAGGAGCTCGAGCTTAGGCCTTGGGAGTGGCTTTGTCAACGGATCAGCGACATTATCATCTGTCGGAACTCGGCTGATCTTGACTTCCTTTCTATTAATGATGTCACGTATCAAGTGATATCTTCTTTGAACATGCTTGGATTTCTGGTGTGATCTTGGTTCCTTTGCCTGAGCTATAGCACCATTGTTGTCACAAAATAGTGCCAGAGGCTCAGCCGCATCTGGTATCACACCTAGTTCCATAATGAACTTTCGAATCCAAACAGCTTCCTTCGCTGCTTCTGAGGCGGCGATATATTCAGCTTCTGTAGTGGAATCAGCAACGGTGTCCTGCTTGGAGCTTCTCCAACTTACTGCACCGCCATTCAGACAAAAGACATAACCGGACTGTGACCGGAAATCATCTGTGTCTGTCTGGAAACTTGCGTCCGTGAATCCACTGACTTTAAGCACATCACTTCCACCGTACACTAAGAACTTATCCTTAGTATGTCTTAGATACTTCAAGATGTTCTTTACGGCAATCCAATGGTTTTCACCTGGATTTGACTGGTATCTACTCGTCATGCTCAATGCGTAAGCAACATCAGGACGAGTACAGATCATGGCATACATGACAGATCCTATTGCAGATGCATAAGGAATATTCTTCATGCGCTCAAGCTCAGCAGCCGACGTAGGGCTCTGCTTCTTGCTTAGCGTCGTGCCATGTACCATTGGCGTGAAGCCCTTCTTGGAATCTTTCATGCTGAATCTTTGTAGGACTTTGTCAATGTATGAGTCTTGACACAAGCCTATCAGCCTCTTAGGTCTATCCCGATAGATCCTAATTCCAAGAACGTATGCGGCTTCACCCATGTCTTTCATGGAAAAACAACTTCCAAGCCAGTCTTTTACAGACTTCAGCATTGGAATGTCGTTTCCGAGAAGCAGTATGTCATCAACATACAGAATAAGAAAAACGATTTTGCTCCCACTAGTTTTCTTATACACGCATTGTTCTTCTTCGTTTCTGATAAAGTCAAATTGCTTGATCGCTTCATCAAAACGAAGATTCCAGCTTTCCCAGCATTCTTTGGATCTATGTAACCGTCAGGTTGCGTCATATACACATCCTCTTCCAGAATACCATTCAGGAAGGCGGTTTTCACGTCCATCTGCCAAATTTCATAATCATGAAAAGCTGCAGTTGCTAGTAGAATCCGAATAGATTTCATCATAGCCACCGGTGAATAGGTTTCATCGTAGTCCACACCGTGAACTTGTCTGAAACCTTTTGCCACCAACCTGGCTTTATAAATCTGGACATTTCCATCCACGTCAATCTTCTTCTTGAAGATCCATTTGCACTCGATGGCTTTTACACCAACGGGTAAGTCAACCAACGAAAATACTTGGTTGACCGACATGGAGTCCATTTCGGAATCAGTGGCCTTGCGCCACTTAGAGGAATCTGGGCCCATCATGGCTTGATTGAAGTTCGATGGCTCATCACCATCAATGATCAAAAGATCATGACAGTTAGTCACGAGGAATCCTTGATATCTCTCGGGTTCGTGACGGATCCTCCCGGATCTTCGAACTTCAGGTACTACAGGTTCAGGCTCTACAATTTCTTGTAGGTCCTCCTGCTGCTCTTCCTCATTAGGTTGAGCAGTATCCTGTTCATCTTGAATTTCTTCAAGCAGCACCTTACTCCCACTGTCTTTCTTAGAGAGTAACTCCCTCTCAAGAAAGTTACAATCCCGGGCAACAAATATCTTGTTCTCGGAACGTAGATAGAAGTAATAAGCCTTGGTTTCCCGTGGATAACCAATGAAGTAGCATTTGTCAGATTTCGGTGTAAGCTTGTCTGAGATCAATCTCTTGACATAGGCTTCACAACCCCAAATTCTGAGATAAGACAGCACTGGAGCTTCTCCAGTCCATAATTCATATGGTGTCTTTGCCACTGTTTTTGATGGCGCTCTATTTAGAGTGAACACTGCTGTTAGCAGAGCATATCCCCAAAGGGATATTGGAAGGTCTGTGTGACTCATCATAGACCGAACCATATCCAATAAGGTCCGATTTCTCCTCTCAGACACACCATTCCATTGTGGCGTTCCAGGAGGAGTGAGTTGGGATACAATCCCACACTCTCTCAGATGATCACTGAATTCTTGGCTTAAGTATTCTCCTCCTCGGTCGGACCGAAGAGCCTTAATGCTTTTGCCAAGTTGGTTCTGTACTTCATTTTGGAATTCTCTGAACTTCTCAAAAGATTCAGACTTATGTTTCATCAAATAAACATATCCATACCTACTGAAATCATCAGTGAAGGTAATGAAGTACTGATAGTTTCCTCTTGCATTTGTGGACATTGGGCCACACACATCAGTGTGTATCAGGCCCAATAAGTCACTGGCCCTCTCGTTAGGTTTATTAAAGGGGGCCCGTGTCATTTTGCCCATCATGCATGATTCGCATTTCTCACATGACTCAAAGTCAAATGAGCCAAGAAGTCCATTCGAATGGAGCCTCTTGATGCGTTTCTCGCTGATGTGCCCTAAACGACAATGCCATAGAAACGTTCGGTTTTCCTCATTAGGTTTAAACCGTTTTGTATTAATGTTATAAATTGGCGCAGATTGATCGAGTATGTAAAGCCCATTCGTAAGAGGGGCAGAACCATAGAACAAATTGTTGCGATTGAAGGAACATAATTTATTCTTAACTGAAAAATCATAACCTTCCAAATCCAACAAAGAAATTGAAATAATATTTCTGCTTATAGCAGGTACAAAATAACAATTATTAAGTTCTAAAATCAATCCCGAAGGTAAAGACAACAAGTAAGTTCCTACAGCTAGTGCTGAAACTTTCGCTCCATTCCCAACTCGTAGTTCCACTTGTCCTTGCTTCAGCCTTCTACTGTTGCTGAGTGCCTGCATATTAGTACAAATATGAGCCCCACAACCAGTATCCATGACCCATGAGGTATTATCAGAAGTAGTTGTATTAACTTCTATAACAAAAATACCTGATGAAGAAGTCTCGAAAGTCTTCTTCTTTAATTCCTTTAGACCTTCCTGGAATTTCTTGCAATCTCTTCTCCAATGCCCCAGTTCTTTGCAGAACCTGCACATGTCAGTAGGCCCAGCCTTGGACTTGGGCTTGGGCTTTGGCGTGTCTGAGTCCACGACTTGGACACCCTTGGCCTTTCCCTTATCCTTAGCAGAAGACTTCTTAAACCCCTTGCCCTTTTGTACCATAAGTACATTGGGGTCCTTGGCGGTTTTCTTCAAGTTGGGCTCTGCAGTCTTGAGCATTCCGTGAAGCTCAGGCAGTGTCTTACTCAAGCCATGCATGTTAAAGTTCAGAATGAACTGATCATAGCTTGCAGGTAAAGACTGCAGAATGATGTCGCAGGCAAGTTCCTGGCTGATTGGGCAGTCGAGTTTGTGAAGATGATCGAGATAACCCATCATCTTCAACACATGAGGACTCACTGCCGCATTCGCAGCCAACTTACAGTCCAAGAGGTTCTTAACTGTCTGGAACCTCTCGGTCCTAGCCTGCTCCTGAAAAAGCGATTTCAGGCTTGCCATGATCTCGATTGGAGACAATACACTTTCGAACTGTTTTTGCAGCTCAGGAGTCATTGTCACCAACATCAGGCAATAGACATCATTTTCATCTGACGAATGCTTTTCCCAAGCATTGTGCAGAGTCCTGGCAGCATTGGCAAGAGGCCTCTCGGGGAGGGGATCTCGAAGGACATAATCCTTCTTCTCCTGCTTGAGGACCAGCCTCAAGTTCCTTGACCATGTCAGGAAGTTCGTTCCAGTCAGCTTCTCCTTCTCGAGAACAGACCGGATCGAGAATGTGTTTTGTGTGCTTGTAGTAGTCATATCTGAAATATATAAATAAAAAGGTTATTAGTTATTATGTTCAAAATGACTAATCTCATATTAAAATTTAATTTGATTAATCACGCATTATATTCAATAACATAAGTTACCCTCAATAGAATATAATGATTCCAAGATCCACATATAACTAAGATTAAAGTGGGCCACTGGCCGTCACCAAACCTTAGCTTATATCGGTAAGCCCTATTTAGGCTAATTATATCCGTGATATAACTCTTGGTTGTGAGTCTGGGCCCGAGGCCCAATCCACTCTGATGTCTCAAGGCCCGGGACTCCCGATGGCCTAGTCAAGAAAACCAGACTATACAGTCATGTAATCATTAATGTCTGGGACTCCCAATGACATTTATGAATCACAAACCGTCTTACCCACGCAAAAGCAGACATCCTCACACTGTAAGGCCATGAATGCAATTGAATGGGCTTTGACAGCTGACATAGTCTGGACAAGACATCCAACGCTTGATATTATTTGAGGTTCGTAGGTTTATTAAAATTCATTCCCAAAATAGAAGATTACTATTTCGGGAAACTTTCTATTTTTGGAAACCTACTATTTTTTTTGGAAACTTTCTAAAATCGGAAACTTTCTAACTTTAGAAATTTCTTTAAAATCCAAAACCCGCAAATTCAGAAACTTCTATTTTAAGAAACTTTCTAATTTCAAAATTTCGGAAACTTTAATTTAAAATCGACTTTATATATTATAAAATAAATTTTAAATTAATCTGAAGAAAGACTCAAATAATTGGCCCAATTGTTTTAACTTCTTGGCCCGAGGCCCAAGAATTGGTCCATGTCCAAGACATGACCCAATTGTCCAATTATTTGACATAACCGGTCTGGTTCATTAAAACTGGTCTAACCAAGTTTCAATTACTACGATGACCACAATTGTCAACCGGTTATTTACTAAACCGGAATTTCTCAATTTATTTGGTCCAACCAAATCAAATTAGAAATTCCTGGTTTAGGCACTAAATCCAATATTTCTTTCGACATTGGATTTCTTATCCCGGTTTAACCAGACTTAATAAAATTATTAAATCTGTTTATTAAACCGAGACGTTTAATTTTAATTAAATTAAACCGAGCCGAAAACCCTAACCGCATCGATCGATGCTCACAGCATCGATCGTGCAACGATCGTTCATCGATCCTGCATCGATCGATGCTCTCACGCGTGCACGAACGGTTATCAGGTTTGGCCGAGAGATTCTCGTGAGATCCATGCGATCGTTTGAACGATCCATGCGATCGCGGTCAATCTCTCGCGACTGCAACGATCGATCCTTGCATTGCATCGATCGATGCAATGCGATCTCATTCGATGCAAAATCAGTTTAGATCGCATACCAAATCAATATAGTTTGGTCATGCGATTTCAAACAGTTTGTTTAGGATTCAACTCTTGTTTCTTAAGTGTTTTAATCTTATCAGTAAATTGATTCAAAAACACACTTTTAAACAATCCTAAACAAGCTTCTAAACAAGAAAAACCAGAACCATTAGCTCTGATACCACTGTTGGAACGTTAAGATGAATCCTGATTCAATTCCAGATTCAGATTATCCTAAACATGCGATCTAGGTTCTTCTCAGAATAGAAAACAAATGATGATCTCACCTTATACCTGTTATTGCAGCGGAAGAAGATGGTATGTCTGAGATCAGAGAAACACCGAGGGATGAATCCTCCAAAGGTTCACACACGCTTTCACAGGAAACAGCTGCTAGACCACAAGGGGAACTCGGCGCAGAGAGAGAGAGTTTACGGCTCAAGTGTTAGGGTTTATCAGTCTGAAACTCGAGTTTTATGACACAAAACTCGTCCTGTTCCGTTTGGGCCATTTGGCCCAAATACCAATTAACTCGTCGGTGTTTGTGCACTGCATCGATCGTTGCACCTTATGCATCGATCGATGCACAGTGGCTAAACCTTTTATTCTCTCTAAGTACAGTAAATGCCTAGCACTTTTACTGTACTTCTGCTAAACCGTTCCTACACATTTTCCTGTTAGCTTAGGCGTGTGACCCATATGGGATCATATAATAAAGGCAATAAGTCCAAGACTTATAGATCATGAGCGGACTCTAGCAAGCCATCATGACCCCCAGTATTATATGACTTATGTCTGATCATTGACATACTCTTACTTTCTAGAGACAGTACCGAGATTACTGGACACAATTCCAACACCGTGGCCTCGACGAGTCTGTCAATATAAGGGAGTGGGAAGCTGTCTTTTGGACAGGCTTTGTTGAGGTCGGGGAAGTCAAGGCATACTCTCCACTTCCCGTTCTTTTTCTTGATGACCAGCGGATTTGCAAGAAGGTCTGGGTATTTTACTTCGGTTATCGAACCCGCCTTGGATAGCCTCTCTACTTCGTCGTTCACCGCTTGAGACCGCTCTGGCCGAGTTTCCTTCTTTTCTGTTTGACGGGTTTGAACACTGGGTCGACATGGAGTTCGTGGCATGTTACCGTAAGGCCGATCCCCTTCATGTCGTTGGTCGACCAGGAGAAAGTTGAGGCGTTTCGGCAAAGAAACTCGATGAGCCGGTCCTTCAGGTCTTTTCTTAGTTATGCGCCTATGCCCACCCATCGTTCTGGGTCGCTGATGTCGATGTTGACATGTTCGACCGCGTCACGGCTGGGTCCTTCCTATGGTGGTAGTTCTATCTTTGGTTCGGCGAGTAGACAGGCTCGGAACTTCCTTCGTAGCTTGTGTTCGATGAGGAAACAAGTGCTGGAAACTTCCGGGCTTTCTCAGAGTGTAAATGTTCCATTCGGGTTTGGGAATTTGACGCAATGGTAGTAGGTCGACAGAACTGCTTTCATGGCGTGGATCCACAACGTTCCTAAAATGACATTGTAAATTGTCGGTAGATCAACGATCATGAATTTGGCATTACTGTTGTTCTCCCGACGCGGACTGGTTTTTTAATTGTTCCAATAGTTGTGGTCGTCCCTCCGGTGAAGTCGGTTAGAGGTCTTTCTGAAAGTTTTATCTCGTAGTCGTACAGCTCCATTCTTTTTAAGGTTTCTTCGTATATGAGGTCGACTGTGCTTCCGGTGTCGGTTAAGACTCTAGTTACCTCATAATCGCCGATATGTACCTCGACGACGAGTGGGTCATTGTGTTGTATATACAACCCTTTCTCGTCGCTCTTGGTGAATGTTACCCCGTCCTTGATTCCGATCTTCTGGTCCGTGCTTTGTTTGCGACGTCGGTATAAGTCTACTCTTCGTCTGTACTCTTTTATCGATCGCACTGAGTCGTTACAGGTCGGGATCCCTCCCATGATCATGTTGTTTGTACGGGCCCATCTGGTTATGACTACCGGCTCGACGACGTCGTGTGGTGGTTGTGAAGGAGGGGTTAGAGATGGGACAGCCGGCCTTGGAAGAAGTGGACTCGGAACCTGCTCGGTGTGAGATCCGGGATTCACACTAAGAATTTGTATTCGTGGATTTGGACTTTAGGATATAGAAATGGTATAGTTTCCTATGAATCAAAGACTTTATTGATATTGATCGTCGAGATAGAACAAACACAATCAAAAAGAGAGTACAAAGTATGATGCTCGAGCTATCTACTCGAAGTGTTCTAAGTTAGGGTCGGAATGTCTTGAATGAGTCGCCACTTCTTCTTTAAATAGTCTCGGCTCTGATCTCTCTGTTCTGATATTTTGGCCTCTCCTTCGTAACGATCCCCGTGATCCTCGCGGATCAGTTGAACTGGAAAAGACCGAGTCGCTCTATCCCCACGTCGTTTCCTTCCGAGCTTGAGCTCGATCGCCTCTTTACTTCGGCATCGCTTGGGCCTCGTCAAAGCGTCATTCGTTTGGGCCCAACGATCGAATCGGCTCGTCTCTTCGTCTTTGATCCTGGAACGGGCTCATAGATAAGGGCCTTTGTCTTATTTGTTAATGGGCCGGATTTCCTAGAGGGAAATCCAGTACCAACAATAGCCCCCCAGCCCATTGATTTCGAGAAGTCGGGGTTAATGGGCGGTGGACGTTTTCGGGAAGACGCGCACGTGTCTCTAGGTGTTAAGGAAGCCCTAATGATTGTTTTCGCCTCGTCCGCAGATCTTGTTTTAATCGGGTGGCCAAGATCAGGCGCGTGGGTTGGATCAGCTTGTTCGTGGCGCGTCCGTTACCACGGCGGATATGACTCAATCCTTAATCATTCGCTCATGCCTTTAGATCTTGCATCGACAGTCGAGATTGCAAGGAACTGAAGGATCCTAACTGTCTCAATCTTTTTCGTAATTGTTTACAAATTTCGAATTGAGCGGTTGGGATTGTGGGATGCGAAAGATCCCACGGATCTCGAGCACGAGATAGTTTAAAAAGGGGAAGTTACCTAGCACGATTCCCATTACTGCTCGCACTACAAATCGTCAAGGTAACTTCTTCTCCCTCATTATATCTCTTTGTTTTTATGTTTGCCTCTCGCTCTTATTTCTTTTGCCGTTACTCCGAGACCTTCTCCTCTAGAGATTTCGTCTTTCTTCTTTTCTTGAAAGAAATTTCCGATTCACCGAACTATCATGGTTCGAAAGAGTACGACCAGGGCAAGTTCAACTGTGGCGGCGGGACCGGGCGGTCCCCATCCCCCGTCCAGTCTGAATGTCGACCAAATACGAAAGTTGCGGGCGAAGTGCCGGATCCCGCCGGAGGTGGAGATACTTATCCCATCACCGGAAATGTCCCCGGAAACTGTCGTCGAGGGTCATTGATGTGCTTCTTATACCTATTTCGATAAATGCGGATTGTTTTTTCCAATCCCTCGCATTATCTCATGGGTTTTGGCTCAGCTCCAGCTGGCCTTTCACCATATGACTCCGAATTTCGTTCGGTATGTCATCGGACTCGGGGTCAGAGCCGTCGAGGAGGGCATCGACTTCGGGGTCGAGGAGTTGATGAGGGTTTGTTCGGTAAAACATAACACTCGTTTTCCCGGGACCTACTACCTCTTTCCTCGCCATGGGAAGATCCTTGATGAGATCCCGACGAGGGATGTGTGGAAGAGTAAATACTTTTACTTCAGGATTAATCATCACTCGGTCGAGGATTTTGATTACTCGGTTATCCCGACAAGATGGGCAGCTAGCGTTGGTTAGCTTATAGGGTTTACTGGTTTCTCTGGTTGACATCGAGTTGTTTGCTAATAACCTTTTTGGTTTCTTTGCAGAGGCTCCTGAGTCATTACCTTTGAACCCAAATACATCGAGTTTGGTAGCTCGCCTTCGGAGAGGAGATACCCGCTGGTCTAACTTTACGGACACGCGAATTCGAGCTGTCTTAGGTCCTGCGGCCCGACAACCTCCTTTATACCAACCTTATCTTTCCCGAGACGGATCACGCCTCCCTTCTCGGCCCGCTTCGACTCGAATCGTTCGGGCTCCGCTTCATATTATCGAGCGGGCTGGAGAGAGTAAGTATTTTGGCTAGTCCGTACAAGGATTTTTTGCGCCGTATGCCTTTTCGTTTGCCGGGCTGACTCGAGTCTTTTTTGTCTGCAGATCGATCTATTTCGGACGATAGTTCTACCGCAAGCACCCCTTCCCTTGGAAAGATGTCGCGAAGATCTAGCAGTCGTCGGAACGGGAAGGATCCCATTGATCTGGCGAAGAAAATGAAGGTCGGCGACTTGAGCAACGCCCTTCTTTTTGCCATGGACGAGGGGCCTCCTCCTCCTCCTTCGATCCCTCCTCCAAACCCTGTTCAGGTTTCTCTCCCCGAGGTCGCAGGGTCCGGAGAGGCAAACGTGGGGGTGGAGGATTTACCTCCTCTTTCGGCCGGTCAGGAACCAGTTCAGATCCCGTCTGGAGAGCCTGTTTTGCGCAACTCTCGGTCAAATGGTTCGAGGGGATCAAACGGTCGGAGCCGGGGCGGTCCTCCTCCTCCGGCGGCGAAGCGTCAAAGGACTGACGCGGAGGTGAGCTCGAGGAGATCGAACCAGAATGTTGATGACCCGAAGGGTGTGGCCTATCTGCTGAGGCATTTTAAGCCCGCAGGTGTTCAACTCCGGGCTGTCGGGGATATGGCTCTCGGTGACGTTTATACCGAGATGATGGCGGCTTCTGGGAAGGTAACGATTTCCTTCCTTCGCTTTTTGATATGTTTTATGCTTAATTCTCGTTTTTCTCGTAGGCCTTGGAGGCTGCGAACAGGTTTGCGGCTAGGGCCGAGCGAGAGCTGCGGGAGATACCGCAGGCGAGTGAGCTCGATACCGTTGAAAAGACGGTTAGGGACCTGAGAACGCAGTTGCAGTGGGCCTTGGCTCGAGAGGAGGAGCTACGGAAAAAGGTGGGCAACCTGGATGCGCAGTTGTAGGGTGCCTTGGCTCAGGTTTCGGTCGCGGAGGAGGCGAGTCGAACCGCTATTGAGGCAGGTCGGGTTGCGGATGTGCGGGCTGCGCAATGTCAGGGCGATCTGGACAAGGCTCTCGCCGACCGAGAGTTTGACGTCAAGGTGGCGGCCCATGAGGCGAGGAAGGGGCTGAACGGTGAATACCTCAGGATCCTCTAGGGAATCGCGGCGAAGGAGAGCCAAAGGAAAGTCGCCGTGAGCGCCGAGATGAGGCTTTGGCCAATATCGCGCTTATCGCCGAGTTCGCTTCTGGCGAACTTGATCTGACCAAGGAGGTGATGGACTTGGCCGAGAAGAAAAATTTGGCCACGGAGGAGATGAATGCCGCAGCGGTGTCGGACTTCAGTATCAGCAAACTTAATTTGCCGGTGATGTCGGACGATTCCGTGATCTTGGCGCGCCCTTTAAACCAGGCGGCCGCTTGTCTTGATCAGTATGGATCGAACCTTCCGACCGGAGTTAGCTCGCGAGTTAGCGACGAGGTCGAGGGTCGACTTGAGGAGGACAGGGCGATTGATGATCAGATGGAGGATCGAGAAGAAGCTTCCTCTCCTTCCAAGCAGTTCTAGTCCTCTTTTTTTTTTATTCGTTGCTGCCCAAGGGGGCTTTTAATTTGTCTCCAGACTTTTGTTGCCCAAGGGGGCTTTTCTTTTTGTTTTTGGTGTTGCCCTTAGTGGGCTTTCGTTCGAACTTGAGGACATCGTGTCCTCTCTCTCTTTTTTTATGAATTGCTTTCAAATCTTGCATGCCTTAGCATAGATTTTACTGTTTAGCGCTTTAGCATAAAGTTTGGCTGTTATGGCGACTTGAACCTCCTCGGAGGGGTCGACAAATAACTTGTCTCGAATTACCTTAGGGGGTTCTTTACGAACTTGTAAGTCGATTGTACGCGAAGTACCACTCTTTCGTAGTGTAAGATTCGAGCTTATAGCTGGATGCTTTCGAAATTGCTGAATATAAGGAATATTAAGTATATAGGAATGAATCGAAGTAGAATTACAAAGGTTGTTTGCTTGAATGACTGTCTCAACTTCGTTGTCTTTTGCTTGGAGGGAGGTAGTCCCCCAATTCTTTTAATCCGTATAAGGTTTAGAAGAATTATTGGTTTTGGAAGGATCGCTCTGGATCTCTTTCTTTGGGACGATCATTTCAGTTCGTTCGAATTGGGAGGACCGTTTTGGGTCGCTTGTTTTGGGACGATCATTTCAGCTCGTTTGATTTGGAAGGACCATTTCGGGTCGCTTGTTTTGGGACGATCATTTCAGCTCGTTCGATTTGGAAGGACCATTTCGGGTCGCTTGTTTTGGGACGATCATTTCAGCTCGTTCGATTTGGAAGGACCATTTCGGGTCGCTTGTTTTGGGACGATCATTTCAGCTCGTTCGATTTGGAAGGACCATTTTAGGTCGCTTTGTTTGAAGGGATAATTTCATATCACTTGGTTTTGGGGGAGGCCGTTCGAGGTCTCTCGGAAGGGATAATTTCATATCGCTTGGAAGGGATAATTTCATATCGCTTTTTGTGGAGGGATAATTTCATATCACTTTAGCTTTTGAAGAAATAATTTCATATCTCTTTTTGAGGATGTTATGGTGAGGTATTTCGCAATGGCTCTAACTTTTACGACAGAAAGAGGCATTGGATTGAGAGACTTATTTTGATTTCACAAAGATAAGCTAGTATGACTTCGTCAGAGGTTGTTGAGCTCGGTAAGAGCTTTGTGTTTGGGGGGTGGCTGCGCTCGAAGTCGAGCTGCCTACGTACCCTTTGAAGGGGATCAAGCCATTTCGTAGTTTGATTATGTTGTCGTACTCCTAGTGGAAGTATTTTTTGAGGTTGATGACGTTCCAAGGTCGTAGTTCAGGTTTCTGTGTTTCCACCGACTTGAGTCGGTAGACCCCGTCCTTTACAACGTCGGTGACCTGGTAAGGACCTTCCCACTTTGCTCCTAACTTCCCAGCGTGTTCTTCCTTTTTATGGTCGAACACTTTCCGTAAGACGAGCTCTCCTACTTGAAACCTTCGAGTTTTGATCTTGGAATCGTAGTAACGAGCTGCGGCTTGTTGGTAGTTCTGGATTCGAGCTAGTGCGAGGTTCCTCCTTTCGTCGACGAGATCGAGCACGTCAGTTATCATCTTGTTATTGAGTTCCTCTTTTCGTGGGCATTCTTCTTTGCGGATGCTTGACACAAGGATTTCGGCTGGTACTACCGCCTCGATCCCGTAGGCCAGCGAGAAGGGAGTCTCGCCGGTGGATTTGCGGGGGGTAGTCCGGTAGGCCAAGAGTACGGCTGGGAGCTCGTCGCTCCAGCTCGTTTTGCACTCATTGAGTCTTTTCTTGAGGCTATTCATGATTGCCTTGTTAGCCGCTTCCGCCAGCCCATTCCCTTGGGGATAGCGTGGCGTTGAGTAAGTCAGCTTTATGTTCCACGTTCTGCAGAACTCCTTGAAGGCGTTTGATATGAACTGGGAACCGTTATCAGTGACGATCTCGTGGGGTAGTATGTGCCTGCAAACGATGTTTTGCCAGACGAACTCCTTAACGTGAACGTCTTTTATCTTTTGGTATGACTCGGCTTCAATCCATTTGGTGAAGTAGTCTGTCATTACCAATAAGTGTGTGGCTTTCGTTTTGCCGGATGCGACTAGGGGCCCCACGATGTCCATTCCCCCATCGCATGAATGGGTATGGCGATGAGATAGAGGAGAGTTTATCCGATGCTTGGTGGATAATCGGGGCGTGCTTTTGGCACTTGTCGCATTTGTTGGAGAAGGATTCGCATTCGGTGGCAATTGTTGGCCAGAAATAGCCTTGCCTTTTGATTCGTACGGCCAGGGCTCGTCCTCCGGAATGGCTTCCACAGGATCCGTCGTGGGTCTGCGTGATCACGGCTATGGCTTGCCTTTTGTTGAGGCATTTGAGGTAAGGTCCGGAGAGACTCCTTTTAAAGAGCTCTCCTTGCGTGACGCAGTACCTTGCACTTTGTACTTTGAGTTTCCGTGCCTCCCATTTGTCGTCCGGAACTTCGCCATTTGTAATGTATCGAATGATCGGAGTTCTCCAATCTTCGTCATTGTCGTGCTCGGGTCCTTGACTGGTGGATGTGGCTTGGATTGGTCCGTCGGGGACGTTCGCGACGTACACGGCATTCCTCGGGTCAGGATCATCATCAATTTCGATGATGTCGCGACTGGTGTTGCCGAGACATTTTTTGTGCTCGACATCGTTCTTTTCTGGCAGGCTCGTCCTCTTTCAAGGACAGAGCATTTAGGGCTATGTCGATGCTTGGTTTTTCGATCCTCTCGACCGGTATGATCCTTTTAAAGTTAGGATCTGATGTCGATGCTAATGCGGCTAGGGCATCGGCTGCGGTGTTTCCCCACCGCGGGATCCGTGTTAGATCAAAGAATTCGATCTGTTCGGTGAGCGTATGGACTACCTGTAGGTATGCTTCCATGCGCTCGTCCTTGGGCTCGTAGTCGCCGTGACCAATTGGGAGTCGCTGAACGCGTCTACTTCTCGGGCTCCTATTGCTATTGCTAGTCTGAGCCCGGCTATTAACGCTTCATATTCTGCTTCGTTATTTGATGCGGCGAAGCCTAGTCTGAAAGACTGTTCCAATACTTCGCCGGTAGGGGAGACCAGTTTTACTCCGACACCAGATCCTTGCCTTGAGGAAGCTCCGTCAACGTAGAGTTTCCATTTTTTGGCGGAGGTCGGGTCAAGTTCGACGGTTGGTGGGAGCTCGATTATAAAATCTGCAAGTACTTGCGCTTTTAGGCACGTACGAGCTTTATATTCTATGTCGTACTCGCTAAGTTCGATAGCCCATTTGACCAGTCGACCAGACTGGCTTGGACTGTGAAGGATGGTTCTCAGTGGCTGAGAGGTCATTACTATGATCGAGTGCGATTGAAAGTATGGTCGGAGTTTCCGAGCCGATGTCACTAGCGCAAGGGCGAGTTTTTCCATGGTGGGGTATCTGGTTTCAGCGTTGATTAAGGTCTTACTGATGTAATACACCGGCCGTTGTTCGTTCTGTTCTTCGCGAACCAGGACTCCACTTACCGCTGCCGTCGAGACAGCTAGGTAGAGGTAGAGGGGTTCCCCTTCTACTGGTTTCGCCAGTATGGGTGGTTCGCTTAGGTAAGCTTTGAGCTGAGTGAACGCTTCTTCGCACTTTTCGTCCCAGAGGAACTTTTTGTTCGCTTTGAGCAAGTGACAGAAGGGCAGACATTTATAAGTCGACCTCAAGATGAAACGGTTCAGAGAAGCTATTTTGCCAGTGAGGCGATGGACTTCTCGCGTTGTTCTGGGAGATTTCATCTCTATGAATGTTGCGATTTGTTTGGGGTTCGCTTCGATCCCTCTTTTGGTTACTAGGTAACCTAGGAATTCTCCTGAGGGGACCCCGAAGGTACACTTTGCTGGGTTGAGTTTCATCTCGTATTTATTGAGAATGACAAAGCATTCTTTCAGTTGTGGGATGTGATCCTCGTACCTGGAAGATTTGACCAGCATATCGTCGATGTAGACTTCCATAGTTTTGCCTAGGAGTCCTGAAAACATCTTGTTGACGAGACGTTGGTAAGTCGCTCCTGCGTTTTTTAGTCCGAAGGGCATGACTTTGTAGCAGTACGTGCCTCGATCAGTTATGAACGAAGTCTTTTCTTGGTCTTCGGGGTTCATTAATATTTGATTGTACCCCGATAAAGCATCCATGAAGGATAGCAGCTGGTGTCCGGCGGTGGCTTCGACCAGCCGGTCGATGTGTGGGAGTGGGAAGTTGTCCTTCGGACATGCTTTGTTGAGATCCGTGAAATCTACACAGACTCTCCACTTCCCGTTCTTCTTCTTAACCACTACAGGGTTCGCAAGCCAGTCGGGGTATTTGACCTCTCTGATCGATCCGATTTTTAATAATCGGTCGACCTCATCATTGACGGCTTGAGCTCGTTCCGGACCTAGTTTTCGACGTTTCTTTCTTACCGGTTTGTAGGTTGGGTCGACATTCAGCTCGTGGCTGGTAAAGTTGATGTTGATCCCTATCATGTTTGCTGAGGACCAGGCAAAGGAGTCGACGTTCTGTTTGAGGAAAGAGACCAGTTCGTTTTTTACTGGCTCTGATATGTCGATTCCGATGCCAATGAGTCTTTCGGGATGAGCATCGTCTATGCAAACTTGGGTCGTGAGGTCCTTTGGAGGTCCTATTTGACTCGGGTCGTTCGACCTTTTGGTCTGCATGGTGGCGAGCTCGTCCTCTTTTTGTAATCGCTACGCAGGGGATTTTTCAATCAGTTTGTATCCATTCATGTAGCAATGGCGGGAAATCTTTTGACTTCCGTACACGGTTTTTACTCCTTTAGGAGTTCGGAATTTTACGCATTGATGGTAGGTCGACGGTACCGCTTTCATGTCGTATATCCATGGTCGACCTAAAATAGCGTTATAGGGAGCTGGCCGATCCACTATGACGAACTCTGTCATTCTTCGGACTCCTCCAGCTATCACCGGGGCAAAGACAGAGCCCATCGAGTACGTTGTTTCGCCAGCGAACCCTACTAGTGGTGTCTTTTCTTCCACGACCTCGGAGTCGTTGAAGTCCATCTTTTTGAACGCATCGTAAAAGAGGACATCTACCGAACTTCCTGTGTCGATCATTATCCTTGAGAGTTCGACATCTCCCACTACTAGAAAAATGAGGAGAGCGTCGTCGTGTGGTTTGTTGAGATTGCTTGTCTCGCTCTCGTGGAAAGTGATCTCGTGGTCTGGACCTATCATTGGGATTTTCCCCCTTTTGTCAGTTTCGACTCTTCTTTGAAGAGCTTTGATCGAATTGACCGCGTCTCGACAAAGCTTGGAGCCACCGAATATGAAGTCGATCTGTTTAGGGGGTATAGCCCGTACACCCCCCCCCCCCCCCCCCGCAGAGACGAGGGAGATTGATTCGTGAGCGTAAACTCTTAAAGGGTGCCGCTCAGGCTGAGCTCGCCGAGAATAAACTCAACTCGCTTCCGCGACCCCTGAGGAAGTGCTTCGGGAGATTCCGGCTCCTTTGTCCGTTCTCGTTTATTTTGAGAAGGCCTCTTGGCGTTCGACTCTTTGGTTTGTTTACTTTCCTTTTCGTCGGATGGAGTTTCCTCCTCGACTTCTGAGTCTCGTTTGCTTTCGGACTCTCGCTTTTGAGCCTCGGCTTTAGCTCGAGTATAGCAGTCTTCGGTCGAGTGTCCTCTTTTGTTGTGAAATTCACAGAATTTTTCCTTGTCGAACTCGAATTTGTTCGAGCTCTTCGGGCTCTCGACCGCATTGACGTTCCCTGATTTGCGGAAATCCTTTTTCGAGTTCGAGTTCTCCGAGCTCGAAGGGTTCTTTTCTTTTCGGTGCTTTTCCCTGAGGGTCGCGGTTTCGTCCTCGAGGCGAGCGAAGGCCGATGCGCGATGAAGGGCGTCATCGAGTGTTTGAGGTTCGCGGACTGTTATTTCCTCGTGGAATCTGGTTGAATACCATAGTCCACGTCGCAGTGCTTCTATAGCTACTTCGTCTCGTGGGTTTGCGATTTTGGATTTTATTTCCTTAAATCGGTCGATGTACGAGCGAAGCGATTCGTCGGGTTTTTGGGAGACGCCAAACAGAGCTGCCTCGGTAGTCTTTTATTCGATAAAGACGGAGTATTGTTTGAGGAAAGCCGTCATGAACTGGGTGAAATTGTCGATGGACCTTTCTTCCAGTCCGGCAAACCATTCTAGGGCGGAGCCCGATAGGTTTTCGGAGAAGAGCCTACAGAAAGCCGGCTCTCTCTCCTCGTCGGTAAGGTATACCCTTGCCATCACTAGTCGGAATGCCCTGATATGGGCTTTGGGGTCCGACTTCCCAGAGAATTCCGGAAATTTAGTTTTCTTGATTTCTCGGATTCTTGCGAAGGCGATCTGGTCTGTGAACGGCGTTTGTCGCGTTTCTTCGATCACTCGATCGATGTCGAGCGCCGCGCTTGTCGCCATGTGAACTTTGGAGCTCAGACTGACGAACAGAGCCTTGGCTTGTTCAATATACTGTCTAAGCATGTCGTGGTCATCGCCCGTCGTAGGCGCGAACTGGGCTCGTGCCTGGTTGGACTCAAGTATGGGGAAAGCGGGGTCGAGGAGATCGATTGCTGGAAACGATCCCGTCTGGTCGACCTGCGGCGTTCGGAACTGTACCGTATTTGACCCGTTAACGGTTCCTGAGCTCGAGGCGAAATCAGAGCCTCCTAGTTGCCTCGGCCGGATATTCGAACTACTCGGGAAAGGTGGTGGCCCGGGTAATGGTCGACTTCCCGATCCGGTTGGATCTGTGATCGTTTAATTTGAACCGAATGGGGTTGGAGTTGCGATGGGCGTCATTATAGGGCGAAAGCCACTATTCGACGTACTGGCGAAATTCCCCGACGTTCCCGGTGGAGTTACCACCTGGGAGAAGTCCAAACGTATACACGGTGGGGGACTTATAGGGGTTCGTGGATCGTGTGTTGATCTACCCCCCTGGGCTTGCCTCATTATTTCTCGTCCGATCTACCAATAGGCTTAACATCGAACGGATTTCAGCAAGATCGTTTGGCCCTTGTCTCTGTGGAGCAGAAGGCAGTGGCGAATTGGGTCTGGTTGTTCCAGATCCGCCTCCTGGGGTGGGAATCGAATCGTTTCTCATCCACACCCAGTTTCTGCTCGGATCGTTAGTTCCTGGCAAAACATTTGTCGGAGTCTGGCTCATCGCGATTATTTGGGCGACTGAGCCGGCCGGTGCCGAGGTCGCGGAGACTGAGGCAGAGCTCATCAATACGCCATCGGTCTGACCCATGATTCTTACCCCGGTGGTGTTCTGAGGAACGTTGTCGACTGTTTGAGGGTGGTCAACCGGTGGTGTGGCGCTGGGAGAGCCAGATTGGTCGGGATTCATCTCGATCTATCGGATCTAAGATCTGATTCTTAAGACAGGAAAAACTATAGATAGTCCCCACAGTCGGCGCCAAATGTGAGATCCGGGATTCACACTAAGAATTTGTATTCGTGGATTTGGACTTTAGGATATAAAAATGGTATAGTTTCCTATGAATCAAAGACTTTATTGAGATTGATCGTCGAGATAGAACAAACACAATCGAAAAGAGAGTACAAAGTATGATGCTCGAGCTATCTAGTCGAAGTGTTCTAAGTTAGGGTCGGAATGTCTTGAATGAGTCGCCACTTCTTCTTTAAATAGTCTCGGCTCTGATCTCTCTGTTCCGATATTTCGGCCTCTCCTTCGTAACGATCCCCGTGATCCTCGCAGATCAGTTGAACTGGAAAAGACCGAGTCGCTCTATCCCCACGTCGTCTCCTGCCGAGCTCGAGCTCGATCGCCTCTTACTTCGGCATCGCTTGGGCCTTGTCAAAGCGTCATTCGTTTGGGCCCAACGATCGAATCGGCTCGTCTCTTCGTCTTTGATCCTGGAACGGGCTCATAGATAAGGGCCTTTGTCTTATTTGTTAATGGGCCGGATTTCCTAGAGGGAAATCCAGTACCAACACTCGGTATCCTGAAGTTGTGACAATTCGCAAGTAATCCTGTCATCTCTGCATCGTTTTTAGAGTGTCGAAAAGTTTGTAACGCTCCACACAGACGGCGCCAATTGTTGTTACAGAATTTCGATCTAGTCTGAAAGTCGGGTTAAGATATGAGAAGTCCAAACTACGAGGTGCGAAATAAACTTAAACGAGGTCGAAATTGTTCTTTATTAATCTTAAGGCCAAGACCGAGCAATGAACATGATGGTTACGAGGTGGGAGTCCGTCAAATGACGTGCTCCCTAAATATTTCTTGAGCTCGGAGCTTTATAGAAGTAGCTTGTCACTCTCGCAAGTTACAATGTCCTCTAAATGAAGAATGAAGGGTACTATTTATAGTGTTTGAAGGCTGACTTCTTCTTGGGCCATTGACTCCTTAGCGGGCTTGTCTTCTTGGGCCGAGATGAATATCTTGATTAAACAAGATTTCCAATGGGCTTATGGATGGGTGCTAAACCCATATCTAACACTAGTTAACTTTTTTTTCAAGATTCTTTCCTGGAGAGACCTTAATCTCAAGTGGCCTAATGCAAAGTGCATTGAAACCGATCGAAAGACTCCTTTAGGGTGTAGCAGCATTCCTCCATAACCATGGTATCGGGCTCAAGCTTTGTGTCGATGAATTTTCTCATGAGTTTCCATTAGAGCACGTAGTGTCCTGGAGAGGAGGAGGTATCACACGGCTAGTGAAATCAATGATAATAAGGTCATGTGGTTAGGAGCTTTGCAATTGTCACTGCCTTGAGGAGATCTTCTTTGTTGGTCTTGTCCATGTCGATGCTCAGAACAACTTTATGTCTGTGGCGCATTATTGTAGAAACCCGTCACTCGTAAAACATCTCCCAAATGGTACTTATACAGTCCTGTACATTTTATATACATCTGGGAGAACCAATCTCTGTCTGTTTTGTCTTTTATTGTTTTCTCAAACGAGATTGTACGTAACAAATTTCAAATACTACATTTATTTTTAAATAGAGAGTTACCTGAAAATTTTGTAACAACAGGTTCATTATCATGGCCAATTTTAACATCGAGAAGATCGACGACAACATGGTTCATTGGGTCATCATGATCAGTTGCTTGATGGTCTTTCTTTAACTCTGAAAACTCGAAGTATGACTTACTTGGGATGGTGGTGTACGACATCACAAGGTTTGCTCAGAGGATTGACATTGAGACCTAAGAAACATTCAGAGCTTCCGTAAAATAATGAAATCACAAGAAGACCGCCGCTATAGGAGTCTAGCATTGGTATATACTGTGACATGGAGCCGGTAATCACGGTTTCAATGCATTTTCACTTTCCTTTTCTGCAGTGGAGCTAGTGTCATAACGACTTGAGAAACCTCTTGAGATGAGTTACCCTTTTCTAGTAACTCTAGTTCTTTCGTTGTAACAGATAAATCATCAGACGATTCAACATCGGTGATTTCTGCAAGTATCTCATCAAACGCTTTCTTAAGGCATCCACGTGTAGATTTGTCCCTCGTCTAGCAAAGGATGGTAATGGTCCGCCCGGGCAGCTGGGATGAAGCAATGGATGACTGAGTTGTGAAAACGGGTGTGACAGAGCTATAACTACACATAAGAACATGATTTGGTAAATAGAGCTACTTTGTGTTTGGAAGCAGATCTATATAGCAAAATCGATAAAACAAAATGATGGATTTTTAAGCTAAGAGGATAAGAGCATCTTCAATGGGGAGTTCTCACATGGGTATCTAAGAATTAAAATAATAACAAAATTGAAAAAAAGTAAGAAAGAGAGTGTGATGAGGTTCTAAACTAAAACCCCAAGTATCTTAGGGAAGAACCCCAAGTATCTAAATAAGAAACCCATGTGACATATGTGATTATATGGTTGGTTCAATTATTTTTAGAAACAAATTTTAATTCAATAATTTAATTAAATTAAAATAATAATATTAAATTCTTAAGAACTCCATAAAAGTATCATAACCATTAAGGATGCTCTAAGAATCCTTGTTCGAATCTGATTAGTTTGTATGTCGTCCTTCAGCCGTTGTGTCTTATAGTTAGTCCTGTCAAGCGGGTCAAACCCGCCAAACAGCGGGTTAAACTAATTTTCGATATGCATTAACCCATCCCAATAAACCCGAAAAACAAAAACAGGCGATCTACATCCGCCTTGCTTAAATTTGCGGTACCCGCACGTAACCCACAAATATTTAAATATTAACTAAAAATTTAAATTATAAATTATAAATGATTTTATTTAAAATAATATTTATTAATAAAACTTTAATTAAAAACCTAAAATAATAATTTTTATTTTAAAAAGCTAAAAAATTGAAAAAAAAAATTATTATAATTTTATTTTTTATTTAACTCCTACAATTCTTAAATTAATAATAAAATGTTCAATGTCTTTTAGAAAAAAAAAAATTGCGGATACCCGAAAATATGCGGTCTTATATATTTTGAGTTTGACCCGCATCCGCCTCGCCAAAAAATACTCTGACCCACATATGCCCCGCAAATTTGGAAAAAACAAAAATGACCCGCATCCGCCCTGCAGCAAGTAATGACCCAAATTGGCAGGGCTACTTGTAGTCTCTCCGGTAGCTGGGTATTTGCGCCTTTGCTGCCGGAAGAGTTACATGTATGTCTTTTCTCTTTGTTTGTTCCTCATTTTCTTCTACGACCCTTTCTGTTGGGTTCTTGGTGCCTCCGGTTGTCTCCGACTGTGTCTCCGTCTGGTTTGTGTGAGGCGATGGCTGTCTCCAACTCCACCTTGTTCGTGTACGGCTCTGGCTTCCTTGGGATTTAAGTCTTCGGTGGCGTGTGAGCTTCGCCTTTCTCTGTGGCTGATCAGAGAATTTATATGACCAGAGAGAGAATGACATGAAATAGATATACATGGAAGTCTTTGGTAAATTAACTGAGATTTAGGCAGATATGTATCACAAGAAGTTCAATCTAAGGGAGTTTAAAGACAGTGGTGAATTTATTGAGTTTCTTCTAAGTTGTATCTAGATGGCTGTAGATAAGCACGAAGAATTAAGAAAATTAAGGGTCACCAAAAGACACGTTAATTTACTAATTTGTATTGGGCTGAGACAGAATATATAATTAAGCTTTTTAGGCCCATATAATATAAAGGACAATGTTGGTGTACGGGTGATGTGGTGTATACGCTTTTAAGGATTTATTTATTTTACATCCATTTTGGATTTTTTTTTCTATTAGAATGATGAAGGACAATGTCGAGGCGTTAATAGTCTAAACGTTTTCCCCCAAAAGCATAACCACATACTTGAGTAATAGGCTCCAGGGCATATCTATGTTCATTGACCAACAAAAATTTAACAAATTATATATAGAGGTATAGTTTATGAAGTGCATCAGAACTTTTTATATCTTTTTATTTTGATGTATTTCGTATATTCACCTGCAAATCATCTTTCATTCACTAATGCTTGTCCGGCACTACTCCGATGTGTAAAACATTATTCATGGTATCATCTTTGTTGTTAGATATTATTAGATTTGATAGCTGATTTATAGGTATGCAATGAGAGCAATCTACACTACAAAAGACAGTCCATTACTTCCGCCAGCTTTCGCATCCATGTTTGATGATTTTGCATCTTCCACTCTTGATGCCTTTTTTATTTTTCTTGAGGCTTGGTGAACGTACCTGGTTTGACAGTGGGTAAGATATGATTATCTCTAGTATCATTATTTTCATTTTTAACTTCTATATGCATCATTTAAGGTGGGAATATTTTTTGCTTTTCTTTTGTAAGCACCTTCAAACTCCTCAACACATCTATTGACAACAAATGATTGTTAGGGACAATACATTACTTTGTGATCTTGGGAAAACTATACGAACCATATAATACATCAATCATGAATTTCCTAGGTTTTTTTTTCATTAAACTTCTTATGAAACTACCTTGTTGCAGCTAAGGACAACATGACTCAATGTAATCTTTATTTGCTCTTACTAAAATCTCGGACTCTGTTCTGAGGGGTGCAGAAATGAAAGGGATTGATGAACTGGTCAGGACATATCACCTTTAATGTTGATGATTAGTTAGGCTAAAACTTCATTACCAATACAGTGTTTTTAAATCATCTATTCTCTTTTATCTCAAGTTAGCTCTACGGTTAATAATACAAGACTGGTCACCTTTAAGACTGATGGTCTCTACGAATTTGAAAAGATTGTACAAAGAATTTCACTTTTGAGAAGATTACTATGTATGGTTACACTAAACAAAACTTGAAGGATAAAATAGAAATACATGACCTTCCTACTTCCAAGTCTTTCTTGTGGAAGTGATGCCTGGTAATCTTGGTGGAAATGAATTGTTTCAGAAATAAAACTGCAAAAAAAAAAGAGGAAATGTGACTCTTCAATGAAAAATACACACAAATTTCAGAAGTACTGTACATGGAGTGGTTCTTTCCTTCTCACCTCGTATCTAAGAAGCATGATATACAATTCCACAACATTCTTCTCTTGGCGATCGATATATGTTGGCTTAAGAACAGTTCAAACATGTTATTATGGATTTAATATAAAGTTAAAAATGATTATGCTAAGTATCTGAATGAAGCATCATCTTCACTCGATTCTCCTCTCTTAATATGGCATTCTCTTGGATTTGTTTAACTTCCATCTAAATCTTATCGCTCCCCATCTCTTCTTTCTCCAGTGTTACCAATCTCTTTTTATTGATCTCACCAGTTAGCAATTTTCTCCTCAAATCTTGATTGCTACTTTACTATCTCCCATAATGGACAAAATCAACCGATACTTGATTTTTTTGGGGTCCCATGAAACAACCCAAATTCTCAAACATGGCAGATTCCACCGATGCAGTCACACTTCATGGATCAAAGCATAGAATTCATTTCTTCATCTCCGCCTCAACCTCATGAGCGACTTTACACAAGGATGTTTGCAGAATCTCACGCACTTTGTCTCGGTAAGGATCTCCAGTCTTCTTCATCATCGAAATATTCACACGCTTCACAGGGATTTGACTGACTCTATCACGCGGCTCCGTTCACTTCAGGTGAAATAAAATTATATGAGCGAAGATCCCAAATAAGCTTTGCCTCTAATCGAATTCAGTGGTTTTCGTGGTCGGAGAAAACTATGTTACTCTTTCCAATGGAGGGAGTTGTATAGACAATGTGACAAGTAAGAGTCTCAGGCGCTTGTTCGGACGATTCATGGTGTCGATACACCTCGTGACCTCTAGGGAATTCTCATCAACGTCTCCTCTCGTAGATTTAGCCGCTTAAGACGTTGTCTCCAACAATTCCATGAACTCCGGTTGAGAATTTGGATAAGCATGAAGACGGGTTCAGGTTTGTGTCCATTTTAGCTGATTATATAAGATCTAAGAAAGGCTCAGATGAAAAAGGCTGAACACTGGAAGGGTGTGATTAAATGAGATTCGTATCACACTAATTAAAATCGAAAGGGACTAAATAAATTAAGGAATTAGTAAGTTGATGTAACTGTGTCTGTGATTTGAGTGAGAAGGCGGAGGATGTAGAAACACAAGACAAAATAAGGAAGAAGAAGAAAGTTCAAGACTCATTCACGAAGGAGACTGTGTATTTGGTTAGAATGACAAGTGGTTTAGGGTTTGAAATGGTGAGGTTGAAAGTAAATGGATGAGTTTTGATTTCTATTAAATGTATGGAAAAGTATTTTAGGTCCAAAAAAAATATGACACGTGGATAGCTTTTTATGGGAGAGATAACTCTACTATTCTACTATTGAAAATAAAATGAAAAGCCTCAAAAGCAAACCTGGGCCACTTGAGCTACAAAAGGAAAGAAAGGCCCAATAGAAAATAAATTTCACGAGATTTTAGTCTGCTAATTGCAAGTAAGCGAGTGACTGATTACAGAGTAGTTTGGATCCGGAGGAGAAAGCTTCTCTAGTTCATTAACCGCTTCTACGACGGCGCGTGAAACAGTAATCAAAGACACGATCCTGCTTCGCGTATTCTGAGTCCAAATTAGTTGTAGGGTTCTTCGATTCACGTGTCGAATTGGGGTTTTCCCTCTTCTATTGATGCATCTGGGTTCGGCGGAAATGTTCACTCCCCAGAGGAAGCAGTTTCCGGCAACTGACCGGAAGGGAAAGGCTATAGCTTTTGCCGACGAAATCACGACGCCTTCTCCGCCAAAGGGTCTCCGTGATAGCCGATACGGAGCCGCCTCGGGTTATGCGGTGGATGATTGGAGGGCGTTGAAAGATGTTGGTTTGCTCGACGAGGCCTTCTTGGAAAGGAAAGACCTTGATGCGCTTATAGAGAAGAACCTGAAGCTTGAAAAAGAGGTAAAACAAAGTTCCGATTTGCACTTTCTTTTTGGATTTACCAAATAAGGCGCAAATTGAGAAATTTGTTCCATTGTTGCAGCTGTTTGATTACCAACATAACATGGGGCTACTGCTCATTGAGAAGAAAAAGTGGACTTCCACAAACGGCGAACTTCAACAAGCATTTGATGAAGCCAACGAGATTCTTAAACGTGAAAGGACGTCAAATCTAATCGCTTTGAGCCAATCTGAGAAAAGAGAAGAGAACCTTAGGAAAGCTTTGATCTCTGAGAAGCAATTTGTAGCTGAGGTATCTCCTTTTTCTTTCAAATGCTGCCTGTTTTGGCTTGCATCGTGTTTGATGTTTATACGATGTTTCTGTTGTTCTTATTTTTCAGCTTCAGAGAGATTTGAAATATTTGCAACAAGAACATACTGAGGTGAAGTCTACTTCTGAGGCTAAGTTAGCTGAAGCAAATGAATTGGTTATGGATATTAAGAAAAAAGCTTTAGAGGCAGATAGAGAGAGGGCAATTACAGAAGAGAAGCTTTCAGTGGTTAATAGAAAGAGTTCTGAGTTGGAAAGGAAACTTAAGGAGGTGGAGACTCGTGAAAAGGTGCTCCAAAGGGAGTGTCTTTCTTTAGCTACAGAGTATGAAAGATCATTTTTTTACTTGCCAGTTCTGTGCATTGTTTGTTGGTATGGATATTTGACCTCATGCTATCTCCTTTGCTTATGTTTCTTAGACGTGAAGCACAAGAGGCAGTGTTCTATAAGCAGAGAGAAGACCTACAGGAATGGGAGAAGAAGTTAACGGTAGAAGAATATAGGTTGTCTGAAGCTAAAAGAAGCATTAACCATGCAGAGGAAAGGAGTATTGAAAGTGAAAGAAATATCAAGAAGAAAGAGAAGAGCCTCGAAGAGATGCAGCAAAAGATTGATATTGCTAAGACAGAATTAAAAAAGAGAGAAGAATCTATATACATTATGCTAAATGAGATTTCTATCAAGGAAAAAGTGAGTTTCTCGTTGCAATTATTTTCCTCTTCCTGCATTTGGTCCATATATCAACTGGTTGTTGTTTCAGGACTTCGAGGCCATGAAGACTAAGGTTGATAATGATATGAAGGAGAAGGAGCTCTATGAGCTTGAGGAGAAGCTTATTGCAAGGGAGCAGGTCGGCCTCAACTTGCCTAAAACTTTCTTTTATTTGTTAATTTACAATTTTTCTTATATTAGCCATAATAAAGTATTTTAAGCTATGTCACAGACACATACCAACCCACCTCTATTAGTCATAAATATTATTGTCCTTATATGTCATAGACGCGATTACTAGTCTTTGGGATAGCATGTCCTTTTGTTGTGAAATGTTATCTTCCATTAATCAACAAATTTAGAGTTTGGGTTGAGGATTTTTTGGAGATACCATGTTGATGCTACTGAAATAAATAACTGACATGTTTAAGTCACTTTTACAGGTTACATTGTTCTTTAATTTCTATCTGCTAAGTGCCAAAATATATATTAATAATTCATAGAGAGTTGACACTGTGACTAAAATTGAACAGATGGTGATCGGGAAGCTCTTTGATGATCAGAAGGCTATTCTAGATTCTAAAATGGTGGATTTTGAAATGGAGCTCGAACAGAGGAGGATATCCCTTGATAAAGAACTTGAGAAAAAGAAAGGTGAAATTGAGAAGCTGCAAGTTGAGATCGGCCACAAGGGAGAGGAGATAGTGAAGGAGAAAGAGATGGATCTTGAAGCAAGGCTTAAAGCTGTGAAGGAAAAAGAAAAAGCTCTAAAAGCCGAAGAGAAAAAGCTGCATATGGAAATTGAGCGATTGCTCGAAGATAAGGAAAGTCTGCGTAAACTAAAAGATGAGATTGAAGAGATCGGCGCCGAAACAACAAAGCAGGAGTCAAGGATTCGTGAAGAGTGTGAAAGTCTCAGGATTACAAAAGAAGAGAGACTCGAGTTTCTAAGGCTGCAGTCTAAGCTGAAGCAAAAGGAGGAGTTGCTCTTGAAGGAACGTGAAGAACTGAAACAAGATAAGGGAAGATTTGAGAAAGAGTGGGAAGCCTTGGATGAGAAGAAGGCTGATATAGCTAGAGAGCGAAAGGAAGTTACTGAAGAAATAGAGAAGCAAAGAAGGAATCTTGACATGGAGTTGCAGAGGCAAGAAGGAGAGGGTGAGAAAGATTTTAACGAAAACATTAATTACAACAAGAAGCTGGCTCAGAAAGAGATGGAAGAACTGCATTACGAGAAGCTTTCTCTAAAGAGGGAAAGAGAAGAAATATCTGTCAAAAAGATGCAGTTGAGGAAACTTCATGATGAGTTATATAAGGACGTCGATGATGTAGATGCAGTTAGAATCTCTTTGAAGGAGCAACGAGATGAATTGTGTCGTTCAAAGGAGCGTTTAGTAGTATTTCTGAAAAAAGTTAACCTCTGCAATACCTGTAGAATATCATTCCGCGAGTTTGTTGAAGATGGGGATAAACTTTCCGAAGTTAGCAAGAGTACATCTTTTGTTGGGATACTCGCTTCGGCTATGGTTCCAGAATCTTCGCAACCTGATGATTCTCTGGATCATGAACCATCTGCTACTGAAGCTTCCTTGCAACCGGAGATAAAGAGTGATAAACCTAGACGTGTTAGAGGTAAGGGTAACTCTGTCAGAGGAAGATGGCAAGAAAAAAAAGCTGCAACCAGAGATTCAAAACCATCTGATGTGGAAATTCCAAGGAAGCGACAACGCGAGCAGGCTTCTAGAAACACAGAAAGTGAACACGCAGCTGATGATAGCGATGAAGGTGTGGACAGCATCACAACTGGGGGATATAGGAAGAAGAGACATACAGCTATTCCAGTCTCTATGGCACCTGGGCAAAACCGATATCATCTTAGGAGACATAGAAAGTAAGCTCCTGCTTCTTCTCTGACTGGGTATATCTGGAATTCAGTACGTTTGAGACTTATATATGTAAAATCGTTTTCAGTGTAGGAACAGAAGAAGATAAAGCACAAGCATCAACAGGCGCCATGGAAAAACAAGAGAGTGTCAATGGTGATGTGCCAAGTCCGAAGGATAATCTTACTCCACCTCAAGGTGAGAAAAGGGAAAATGGAAAAGCTGAAACATTAGTGGAGGAGATTGTTAAGGTATGATTCTCTGAAACATCAAATCAGATTATCTCCATTATTTTAGGTTTCTTTCCAGCTTGTGCTGATGTTCTTTCTCTGTCTGAGGAGAACATGTCGGTATGGTAATCTTACAATTTAAAATGGTTTTTATACAGGTTGAAGCAGAGACTAGACTCAGGGATAAAAACACGGGAAAGAGGCCAGTCGAAGATCCACAGTTAGAAGCAGGAGGCAGCTGTGAAAGAAAAGAGAATGGTGAAGAAAATGATAGGACTTCTTTCAGCATGATCCAAGAGGAGAACGAAGAAGAAGAAGAAACAGACCACCAAGGTGAGGAGGCTTCCATAGGAAAGAAGATTTGGGTCTTTTTCACTACCTAATCATTTTCTAAAAGAAAAAAATATCCCACAAGATTTTCCAGAGAGAGAAAAACATCTTCTGTTGTGTTTATTTTTAAACTGTACTTTCTTTTTTAAGCAGCTGAAACAAAAGCAAGTGTAATCTTGGAAGGTAAGGACTTTGTAGGAAATGCATAATTTGATTCTAATATGCTTTCTACATGGGTAATAGTGCTGGAGTTCAAGGAAACCAAGCAAGATTCAGAGGTAAGAAACAAATTTACATAAGTCATTGTCATGGACCTGACATCCTTTTTTGGTTATGTTTGCCTGAAAAACACCAAACAAGAAAAAAGTAAGTCCAAAACACAAAATAGTAAAAGAAGAAAAGGACTACACGGCTTATTATGTAGGATTTCAGTTTTTTGTTTCTGTAATGAATAGATTTATTATAGTGAGTAGATAGTAGATATGCCTCACCTTTCAATGTTAAGACAAAAACTAGTGTGGTCCAAAGGAAAGAAGGCCATGCAAGAGCATCATCATCACTCACTCTTCATTACTCTAAAAACAAATATCTCCATTAGCCATCAATTGCAAACTTCTATCAGCCATGCATCCATTCTCTGAATGTTCTTTATTAACTGAATTAGCCACCAACAAATAAGCTTATCTTCCTTTTGTGTTTGAAGTTCTAACTATCTCCTGGCCGTATTTATTTATTTTAATTCTTTTTCAAGAAATATAAATAACTGTTTTTGAAGAAAAGGACACTTGGTGGATTTGTTTCAGAAATCTATAGAGAAAAGGATTATAATAAGAAATAAATAAGAAAAATAAGAAAAATGTGGAGGCTGCAGAATTAACAGAGTCCTTTTATAAAAGATCCGATCTTCTCTGCCTTTCGCTTTCACTCGACCTTCTTCTCTCTTCTTATCATTTTCATTACCATTATTGTTTCTGTTTTTTTCTCTGCTTTGATAACTGTGTCTTGCTTTTAAAGACTGTTTTATAAATCTTAATTGCTAATGCTTAGTCGTTGTCTAAACCACTGTCTGTATGCCCTATAACTTTACTCCGATTTGCTCATACTCTATGGATTAATCAACCATATGAAAGCTCAAGATATGTTGGGACACGGGGATGCGTGACACACAAGGATGCAAGACTAACGCGAGATGTGACGTGATCCGCAAGAATAGAAGATATGGCAATATTCCGTTTTGTGAAAAGATTTGGAAGATCTCAGAAGTGATGCTGTGGGCCGTGGACCATGATATAAATAAGAAGATACAACTAGAATTAGGTCAGCCGTTCTTGTGAGAGAAAAATAGCGAGATCATTGTGTGAGATAAGCTATTGTGAGCGGTGTGAACATTGGTGAGTGAACTAAAAGAGAGTTTGAGCAACTGTTGTTGTTCAGTAAGGTATTGGGTAGACTAGGATTTGGTCAGTGACGTTTCACGTGTTGTGAAGACGTGTCAATCTGATTGAACAAGATTATTGTGTAATTTGTTCAAGAGAATCCTAATAGAAGTTTGGTTTTGAGAAACATCGTACAAACTCATATCTTCTGCTATTTCATTTGGTATCAGAGCAGGCAATCTACATTACAGGTTGAGATCTGGGAGAAGATATGGAGACAAAGGATTTGTTGGCTGTCTTGAAACCCATCATGTTGGATGAACACAATTTTGGTCATTGGAAAGTCAGGATGAGACATATCATACGTTCTATTGATGAAACCGCATGGCACGCTGTCGAGCATGGTTGGATAGAACCACAGGAGATACTAGAAGACAAAAGTAAGATTCGAAAACCTCTTGAAAAATGGTCGGATGAAGAAAGGAAGGCGTCCAAGTATAACTCCAAGGCGATATCCACCATCATGTCGGCTGTGGACACTTAGCAGTTCAAAATAATTCAAGGATGTGAGTCAGCGAAGGAAGCTTGGGATACACTGGTCAATCATTTTGAGGGAGATGCAAGTGTGAAAAGAACTCGTCTTGACTTTTTAGCATCTCAATTCGAGAATCTCAAAATGGAGGAAAATGAGACAGTAGGGAGCTTTACAGCAAAACTCAGCACAATTGCCAATGAAGCCTCAGTTCTTGGCAAGAAGTACAATGAAAAGAAGCTGGTTAAGAAACTCATTAGATGCCTCCCTGCAAAGTTCTCAGCTCAGAAAGCAATCCTACAATGCTCTATGAATACGGATGAGATGAAGTTTGACAAGCTAGTAGGGATGCTTAAATCTCAAGAAATGGAAGTAACAGGGGATCAGTCTAAGCAGAATCAGGGAATCGCCTTCAATGCTCAACTGGATGATGAAAGGATTAAGAAACTGGAGGAAAACGTTGGACTAATTGCTAAGAACTTTAACAAGTTCTACAAGAGAATTGAAAAAGGTCAGAACAAGACTCTCAATCGTTTCCAAAAGAACGAACCGGATAGGAATGCTAATCGGAATTTCAGAACCGATGGTGAAAGATCATCAAGAAAGAAAGATATGCAGTGTCATGAGTGTGAGGGTTTTGGTCATTTCAGAAACGAATGCCCCTTGGTGAAGAGGAAAGAACTCAAGTGCAGTGAATGCAGAGGTATTGGACATACTAAGCCTGAATGTCCGAGTGTAAGCAAAGGAAAAGAGAAATCCTTCCTATGCTTCAGTGACACTGATTCGGAAGAAGAAGAAGATGATGGAGACTGTATGTTGAACTTTGTAGCCTTGGTGTCTCAAGAGAAAAGGGAAGTTGATGCTAGTGACTCAGACTCTGAGGAGGAAGTGGACGTTGAGAAAGAGTATCGAACTCTTTATGAGAATTGGACCAAGCTCAGTCATGAGAACCTTTCATTGCTTAAGGAAAAAGCAATGTTAAGAGCTCAAGTCAATATTCTGGAAATGGAACTGACACCTCCTGGAAATATACTACCAACTATTGAGGAAGTAAGTGAAGGTGAAGATCAGTTTGAGCAAGAACTCACCAAAGAAAGAGAGAGAAACAAAACTCTGGAAAGCAGAATTGAAAAACTTCAAGCGACGCTCACACAGGAACAGGACAAGAACAGAGAGCTTGAACAGAATTTGACTGAAAATCACAGAAAAATCAGGATGCTAAACAAAGGAACAAAGAGTTTGGATCAGATCCTGGCTATGGGACAACCTCCTAAAGCCAACTGGGGTCTTGGATATCAAGGAGGAGCCGAGTCGAGTCTGACTGGAGGAAAGATCAACTTTATACGAGTTACACAGAAGATCATTGCTGCACAAAAAGGTGAAATTAGTTCTACTCGTACCAATGCTGTCAGAGCTCAAAGAGGTTGCTTTATCTGCGGAAAGGTTGGTCACAAAAAGGTAAGTTGTTGGACTTACTGGAACAAGATAGCTGCAGCGTGGAAATCCAACAAGTGTCATAATGAACCTAAACACTTTGGTATGGTGTGGATAGCCAAGACTGACTTGTACCCAGGATATATAAGTAATCTCAGCCACACTAAAGCTGTGATCGAAGACGTAGTCTGCAATTTCTCCATGATTAGCAATGTTGCATACACTTCTCTTGAGAAAGAGACAAAGGAGGCATGGTATTTTGACAGTGGTTGCTCAAGACATATGACAGGGAGCAATGATGTTCTTGATTAAATAATTCCAGTGAAAGGTGGCAGTGTGACTTTCGGAGATGGAGGACAAGGCAAAATAGCTGGAGTTGGGAAGATAGTGTCTGATGGAAAACCGCAGCTGGAAAATGTTTACTTGGTACAAGGGCTGAAGGCAAACCTGATAAGTGTCTCGCAACTATGTGATGCTGGATTAAAGGTGATGTTCACCAAGGTTGATTGTCAAGCAATTGATGAGTTCGGAACTATTGTTCTTATGGGTGTTCGGTCAGGAAACAACTGCTATATGTGGGAAGCTACCAATAAATGCATGAGTTCTACAGAATCACAACTGGATCTATGGCATAAGAAACTTGGACACATGAGTGTGAATGGTCTTAGCCGATTGATTAGTGCTGAAGTAGTCAGGGGAGTACCAAAGCTTGAGACTTCAACTACCACTGTGTGTAAGGCTTGTTGTCAAGGAAAACAAGTGAAAGTTCAACACAAGCAGTTTACTGAAATAAGATCGAAGAAGGTTCTAGAGCTGATTCATATTGATCTTATGGGACCAGTTAATCCAGAGAGTATCACCGGTAAGAAGTATATTTTTGTACTTGTGGATGACTTCTCCAGATTCACATGGGTAAGGTTTTTGAGAGAGAAGTCAGAAGCTGCTGATAGCTTCAAAATACTGGCCCTGGAGCTGAAGAACGAAAAGGGAGGTATAATCCAGATCAAAAGTGATCACGGTGGAGAATTCCAAAGTGAGATTTTCAGAAAGTTCTGTGAATCCCAAGGAATAAGACATCAATACTCAGCTCCCCGAACACCTCAGCAAAACGGAGTTGTTGAGAGAAAGAATAGAACTCTCCAAGAAATGGCTAGAGCAATGCTCCATGGAAATGAGATAGCTCCTAGGTTCTGGGCAGAGGCTGTGAATACTACATGTTATATCATCAACCGAGTATATGTTAAACCAGGAACTAAGACAACTCCCTATGAGATTTGGAAGGGAAAGACACCCAACTTAAGCTACTTTCATGTGTTTGGGTGTGTCTGTTACATCCTAAATGACAAAGACCAACTTGGTAAGTTTGATTCTAAAAGTGATGAAGGCATTTTTCTGGGTTATGCTAACAACAGTACTGTGTTTAGAGTATACAACAGAAGGACTCGGATGATAAGTGAGTCAGTTAACGTTGTGTTTGATGATCGGAACAAGTATCACATTGAAGAACTGACTCATGAAGCCGATCAAGATAAGGTTTTATCAGAGAGTGAAGAACCAAGAAAATCCGAGCTTGAAGATGTTGAGGTTGAAATTAGTCATAATCCACGGAGAACCGGCTTTGGACAAGTCAACCGGGATCACTCGAAGGAAGATGTGATTGGTGATATACAAGAGGGAAGGCAGACCCGAAACAGAAAGATTGACTTCAAGGAGATGGTCAGGCTAGCATGCTTTATCTCACTCATCGAACCGAAGAACATACAAGAAGCTATACACGATGAATACTGGATGCATGCTATGCATGAAGAGCTTGAGCAGTTCACCAGACTGGATGTGTGGGACTTGGTGACATGTCCTGAAGGAGTGAATGTAGTTGGAACTAAATGGGTATACAAGAACAAGATTGATGAAGACGGGAATGTGGTCAGGAATAAGGCCAGACTCGTGGCTCAAGGTTACTCACAAATTGAGGGAGTGGATTTCGATGAGACGTTTGCACCAGTAGCTAGACTCGAATCAACCCGGCTACTGTTTGGAATAGCATGTTACCTCAAGATCAAACTGTACCAGATGGATGTGAAGAGTGCTTTTCTGAATGGAATGCTGCAGGAAGAAGTGTATGTAGCACAGCCAAAAGGATTTGAAGATCCAAAGTTTCCAAATCATGTCTATAAACTCAAGAGAGCGCTCTATGGTTTAAAGCAGGCTCCACGAGCATGGTACGAGAGGTTAACTCAGTTCCTTCTCAAAAGGAATTTTAAGAGGAGAAGTGTTGACAAGACTCTGTTCATTCTGGATGATCAACAAGGGATGCTTATAGTTCAGATATATGTGGATGACATTATCTTTGGAGCTACTCAAGAAGTGTTGATGAATGAGTTTGTTCGGACAATGACTCGGGAGTTTGAAATGAGTATGGTGGGCGAATTGAATTACTTCCTTGGACTTCAAGTTAAACAGTCAGAAGAAGGGATCTTTGTATGTCAGAGCACTTATGCAAGAAATCTGGTTAGGATATTTGAGATGGAGACGTCTAAGGTGGCCAGAACCCCGATGAGCACAACGAGCAAGCTCTCTAGAGATGAAGATGGACAGAAAGTGGATGAACGACAATACAGAGCAATGATCGGCAGCTTACTCTATCTAACTGCTTCTAGACCAGACATTTGTTTTAGTGTTGGAGCATGTGCTAGATATCAGGCCAGTCCGAGGATGTCTCACTTACTAGCTGTGAAACGAATCATTAAGTACATTCGGGGAACTTTGAACTATGGATTAAACTACACTCTGGAGACTAATACAAATCTTGCAGGTTTGTGTGATGCAGATTGGGCAGGATGTCTAGATGACAGGAAAAGCACATCTGGAGGATGTTTCTATCTTGGCAACAACATGGTATCATGGCACAGTAAAAAACAGAACTGTGTGTCACTCTCCACGGCTGAAGCAGAATACATTGCACTTGGAAGCTGCTGCACTCAACTTCTATGGATGAGACAAATGCTGCATGACTATGGTATCATTACTGAATCCTTCTTAGTACACTGTGATAATAAGAGCGCGATAGACATATCTAAGAACCCAGTGCAACACTCTAGAACGAAACATGTAGACATCCGACATCACTTTGTCAGGGAACTAGTAGAGGAGAAACTAGCAATCATAAAACATGTTGTATCTGAGAGACAACTTGCTGATATCTTCACAAAACCATTGGATTTCAATAGCTTTTTGTATTTGCGAAAGGCTCTTGGAGTCTGTGAATTTTAACCACAATGAAAATTGTTTTTGAGTATGACACACTGCAGAAAAAGTGGGGAACATTAAGGGAGTTCATACTCATCATAAACCAGAGAAGAGGAACGAGACAGGAGCATTCAACCCACGGTTCAGGTATGAGTGATAGACCGCTCAGAATGATAAGCACTCTCCTTGAGATAGGCTGCTGAAACAGTTTACACTTAAGAGAGATCACTTTTTTGACTGAGTACTGAAACTGGATCATCATTTGATAAGAGGTGGATAACTGTACTATCTAAGTGAAAGAGTATAAGCTAGAAGTGTCTGATTAAACTCAAATGTGTACTCCACAGTCAAAATTAAAACAAAAAAAATTATGCCTAGTATTTCATAGATGAAAGCACCTCAGCTGAGGAAAGCTGTCTAATTATTTGACTGTGGGTACATGGAATCTGGTTCTCTATGGATGAAAGCACCTCAGCTGGGGAAAGCTGTCCAATTCTTGAATGTTTCAGTAGCATACTCCACTAATGGATAAATGAGTTATACTCTTTCGATGTCCCTTTAATGTGTGATCCAGTCTCAGTTGTGTCTATTATGAATATGAGAAATATGTGGATGGAGAATGCTCACTGTCTAAATCAGATGAAAGCATCTTAGCTAAGAAAAGCTGTCTGTTATATCTCTCTATGCTATATGAGAGTTGAATTGTATGTGGATCCACACTTTTATGTGGTTGTGTCATACTTCATAATGTTCAACTTATGTGTACATATCTCTTCCTTATTGCAGTTTTTCTGTTACAAGTAAATGTCTCTCAGTGCATAATGATGAGTTGATGAGCGAGGGTCACTCATAGCTCTTCCATGGATGATCGATGCTACATTTATGTTTCGAGTCTAAGTGTCCAAAATGGGCTTGGTTTCGGGCTGTTCTAAATAAACCTTGAATAAGTTAGATTCTGTGAATGTTTTTGGGCCTTATGAATGTGTCTTTTGTCTACTAACTAAAAGCCCAACAAGGCTTTTCTAGGGTTGTTTTGCCTCACTCGCAGGTTCAAAAAGAGAAGTGGGAAGCTAGTTTGTGTCACTCAGCCGACTTTGTGCATCTAGGTCTAACTCTTCCCAAAGTCTGAAGATGTCGTCTCCTCCACGTCGCTCAACTCGTTCGCAAACAACGAAACTAATGATGGATGCATTCGAAGCCGAGCGCCGTCGCAACCGGGTGAATCGAACACTAGCTGCAGCACCGATCGTTGATCTCTCTCCGACCATCAACTCACAAGGGTCCCGAAGACGGGTTCAGCAGTCGGCTCTCCGAGATGTTGATTTCTCTGATGACGCACAGTCACATGCAGGCTCAGCACGTGAACATCGCCCCGGAAAAGAGCCCGCAAAATCTCACCGGGCCGGCAAAGAACCAGCTCCGCCATCACCTGACAGTGAGGATTCCGATTCTGATGATGATGAATTCGTGCCTCAGCACAAAACCCCGTACTGGACGCTTGAAGATCACTACCTGGCTAATCGTCTGGCCTATGAGGATATGCGCTTCAAGTATCCAGCTCTGGACCGCATGCAACTGACACCTCTTAGTCCTAGACACTCGTCAATCAAGGCCAAAGAGAGGTATGTGCTGATGAAGCCTCGAGCTTTCCTAGATCAGAAACTGCTTCAATTGGAAGATCCTACTCTAAGTGAGGTAAGGAAGTTCATAGAAAAGGCTGGGTTGATTTACACTGTGTTGCATGTGTCACCTTACTATCCACGGCTAGTTAAGGAATTCCTGGCAAATCTATATGATTCGGAGGTTACCGAAACCTCTAGGCTGGTCTATGTTCGAGGAGAAGCATATGATTTTACTCCGGATGTCATCAATCGTATGTTCCTGACAAATGACACGAAACAACCCACTGACTGGGATGAGGAAGATGTAGACCAGGCTGTTGCTGTACTGACTGGTGGCCGGCGAAAGCGATGGGAAGGAGTGCAATCCAAGCATTTGCTCCCAAAATTCCAAGTTCTCTACAAGCTGTGTTGTTCAAACTGGATTCCAAGCTCAAACACTACAACAATGGTCAGAGAGAGACTGCGGTTCGTGTACATGCTTCACCAAGGAAAACCATTCAACTTTGGTCGATTGGTGTATGATCAGATCATGGAGATGGCTCACTCACCACAAGCAGAGAAAAAGATCATCTTTCCCAATTTGATCTTTCAAGTCTTATACTTCCAAAGGGATGTGAATGTTTCTGGTGGAGACGGTGCACCAATTGGATATCCGCTAGACATCACGCTGGATCCCAAAGCCGGTCGAGGGTCCGACAATGAGGAAGAAGCTCACGCGCCTGATCTTGCAAGAGACGTGGACAACGCCATTCGAAGCTTGCGTTACATTCAGAGTCGTATCCGCAGTATGTGTTCTTACTCTGTTTGATTCTAACCTTGAGCTATCTTAGAATGTGTCTTTGTATGAAATGTGTGTTCATCTCAGGGGGAGAATACCCACAGTATCCCAAGAAGACAGGTTCGGGCCAGTATGATTCAGGCTATGATGATGAGGAAAGCACTGAAGTCGAGCGAGATGATTAGTTCACTCTCTGATGTGTTTCAGTGTTATGCTTGTATTTGCTTCTTTTGATATTTGTCTTGTGCTTTGACATTGCTTGGGTGTTGCTTTGAACTATCTTATGACGTTGCTTCTTTTGATATTTCAAATGTTTTCTTTGTAACTTCAAGTTAAGATGATAGATCATTGAAATTGGCATGGATTGCTAGTTGTGTATCTGCTGTGTTTGTCTTAAGATTTACAGATGAGATGATGCACACATTTAGACAAAGAGGGGGAGAATGAAAGCTCAAGATATGTTGGGACACGGGGATGCGTGACACACAAGGATGCAAGACTAACGCGAGATGTGACGTGATCCGCAAGAATAGAAGATATGGCAATATTCCGTTTTGTGAAAAGATTTGGAAGATCTCAGAAGTGATGCTGTGGGCCGTGGACCATGATATAAATAAGAAGATACAACTAGAATTAGGTCAGCCGTTCTTGTGAGAGAAAAATAGCGAGATCATTGTGTGAGATAAGCTATTGTGAGCGGTGTGAACATTGGTGAGTGAACTAAAAGAGAGTTTGAGCAACTGTTGTTGTTCAGTAAGGTATTGGGTAGACTAGGATTTGGTCAGTGACGTTTCACGTGTTGTGAAGACGTGTCAATCTGATTGAACAAGATTATTGTGTAATTTGTTCAAGAGAATCCTAATAGAAGTTTGGTTTTGAGAAACATCGTACAAACTCATATCTTCTGCTATTTCACCATAAACCTAATATGAACATGTTAAGAAGTTGCAAACTGTAAAGCTTATATAACACATACATCTGTGCTTTTATGTAATCATAAGTTAGAGAAACAGATTTGGCTTTTACTCTCTTGTTGTTTTTTGGGTCTTCTTCTTCTTGGCATTTCTTCTATAATAAACCCTAACGAGAAACAAAGATAGAAAACAGAGGAACCTCTAAAGCTTTATCCTTTTTTTTCTCATGACACTTCTTGTCTCAAACTAATCTCTCTAGGAGAACAAATAATTTAAAGGGTTGTTTTCTTGGAACAAATCTTGTATACATATCAACCAACATTCATGGTTTTCAAAAGGGTCCCATAAACCCATTGTGTTGATAGATTTGTTTTCATCTTCCAACATTTGCTTCAAACCCCCACCCAAATTCTTGATTCACTTTGTTTTCCCCTTTTCTTGATAGAAACAGATGCAACAAGTGGAATAATTCCAATACAGAGATAAGATCTCCTCCTCTTCTCATTATAGCCTCAGTAAAGATGCTTAGATTCATAAAGAAGCAACATTTGTTCTTTTTACTATGTGTGTGGTGTTTGGTGGTGGATTGGAGCAGCGCAGAAACAGAGGAAAGTGAAGGAGGTCCAATGGAGAAAACAGAGAAAGCTGCTCTCTACTCTACAATTCAAGGGTTTGTTGGTGACTCTTGGAATGGCTCCTACATTTTCCCTGACCCTTGTGGTTGGACTCCCATCCAGGTCCTTTCTCTCTTCATGCTTCTTTGATCTCATTTGGGTTCTTTCAAGAACAGCAGAAAATTACCAGATATGAAAATAAAATATATATACTGGCAAGTGGCAACTAATAATAAAAGATGTTGAACTTATGAAGATATACTTTGTTTAATTAGCAATTGGTAAGCAAATTCCTCTGTTCCATTCTGGTGTGTACTCAGCTCTTCACCAATGGAATAATAATCAGTTATTAGCTTCAGTCTCAAAGAACAATATCATTTCCTTTTTGTGTAACATTAACTTTTTTGGGGTCAAAGTGTAACATAACTTTGAATATATTATTATATATTTTTTTTCCTCCTGAAATATCTAATCCCTTGTTGTTAACTCTGCAGGGTGTGACCTGTGATATTTATGATGATCTTTGGTATGTAACTGCTTTAAGCTTTGGGTCTAAGCGAGACAACTCTCTTGCTTGTACTGAGATTCCAGTGATCCGACCACAACTATTTGAGCTCAAGCACCTCAAGTCCCTCTCTCTTTTCAGCTGCTTCACAACACCAAGCCAATATCTAGCTTCAATTCCAGACGAGAAGTGGCTGGATCTCTCTAAGAACTTGGAGACGCTTGAGATCAGATCAAACCCGGGACTGATTGGTGAACTCCCTTCTTTCATCACTAATCTCACCAACCTACAATCTCTTGTGGTGCTAGAAAACCGGTTAACAGGTTCATTGCCAGAGAATTTAGCCAAGTTAACCAGACTGAGACGCTTAGTACTGTCTGGAAACCGGTTTACAGGGAGAATACCGGAGGTCTATGGGTTAACCGGATTATTGATATTGGATCTCAGCAGGAATTTCTTCTCTGGATCGTTGCCTTTAAGCGTTGGAGGATTAAACTCACTGCTAAAACTCGATGTTAGTAACAATTACTTGGAAGGAAAGTTACCTATAGAGCTACAGTCCTTAAAGAATCTGACTCTTTTGGATCTTAGGAACAACAAATTCACAGGTGGATTGACTAAGGAGATCCAAGAGATGAGTTCTTTGGTTGAACTGGTTTTGTCCAATAACTATCTCGCAGGGGACTTAACAAGAATAGAGTGGAGAAATCTAAGGAAATTGGTGGTTTTGGATCTCTCCAACACAGGGCTAAAAGGGGAGATTCCATGGTCAATCCTGGGGCTCAAGAAACTGAGGTTCTTGGGTCTAGGCAATAACAGCCTCAGTGGCAAACTCTTTCCTCAAATGGAAACCGAAATGCCTTGTCTCAACGCGCTCTATGTAAATGGAAATAACATAAGTGGAGAGCTGGAGTTCTCTAAGAAGTTCTATGAGAGGATGGGAAGAAGACTTGGTGTTTGGGGAAACCCTAATCTGTGTTATCACGGAGATGAAATCAAGAACCTTCGTGATCATGTTCCTTTTGGAGTGAATCAATGCAAGACAATTAAGGCGGCAACTCTGGCTTAAAGACAGATATCAACTGGATAGGACCCTCGTTTTTAATCAAAGGGTTGGTGTGGCGAACAAAATTATTTAGATCTTTTTCAACTATGCATTTTATTCAAATATCTTGTTTGAATCTTTTTAGAGAAAAGTCATCAAATAGCACAAAAAACATACCTTATCATAAATATAGCACCAAGGAAAATAATTCACATTTTTAGCATTATTTTAATTATAAAAACTTTTATAGCATTATATAATTTAGAGTTTAGGGTTAATTATTTAGGGTTTAGGGTTTATTATTTAGGGTTTAGGGTTTAGTATTTAGGATTTAGGGTTTATTATTCAAGGTTAGGGTTTAGTATTTAGGATTTAGGGTTTAGTTTTTAAGATTTAGGGTTAGGGCTAATTTAGTGACAAAACATGTTTTTGTGCTATTTTTATGATTTTTCTTCCTTGGTGCTATATTTTTGACAAGTCATGTTTTTTGTGCTATTAATGCGATTTGCCCATCTTTTTATCTATCTTTGTTACTAGTAGTAGTGAGTATCAAACATAATGTGTACGTATAAAATGCATTATAAAGATGTTATTTCATCGGAATGGGAGTGTATGACTTTTTGCGACATGTCTAAACGTGGGAGGTATGTTTGAACTTTATTTTGTTTTGGCATTTTGTAAAATACAGAGAAAAAAACTATTCAAAAGAAGAAAAAATAAAGTAAACGTGAAAAAGTCCCGATATAGATGAAGAAATCAGGTGGATATCCAAATCAAAAATGGAGTAAACGAATGAAAATTGTGAATCATGAAAACCACTTGTCAAGCTGTCAAATATAAGTTTATTAGCGAGTCAACCCTCCAACCTACTTTTTATTTGTCTTAATTTCTTAAAATACCTTCTCACGCAAAAGATATAGTAGTTGGTTTTTTTTTTTTTTTTTTTTTGGTTCAAAATATAGTAGTTGGTATACATTGTTTTTACGTGTTTTCTGCATGAATTCTCAGTATCCTTCATACATTGTTTCAGTAATATAATATTACTAGATTCTGGCCCGTGCGTTGCACGGGCATTGTGTTCGAATCACTTTATTTCAAATAACAATGTAAACTTTGTCGTTGTACATAAGTGAGTATTTGATTTTAGAGATTACTCTAGTACTGTATTACGCAATCTTATTTTTGGTGTTTAAATAAATGAAAACCACAAACATATAAAGATCATTTCAAAGAATTAACCTCATATTCTATTGGGGAAAAAATGTATATCGTACCCAAAAAAATTTCATCCATCATCATGAAATGCAAGATTGGTAAGATCACAAAAACATATTCTAAGAATCCATAAAATATAAAGAAATAACTGCGTGTTAGGTCCATATAAACATTTACGCATTTAATTTGAACTCTAGTTCCACATATAAAAGCATTCTATTATACGTTTAATATTCGACTATTCTCTTAGCTCGAAAAAATATGTTTTTATTAATCCATTGTAACATAAGACATTACTTTTGAATGCAACAACATAAACTGTATTTAGATTTACCTTATCAACAAATTGTTTATGTATATTGTTTACTTAAATATGATCTTATCTTCTTGTAAAACTAATACATTTGGCTTCTCTTCTCCATATTTTAAATTCAAGATGACATTTGAGCAAACAATTTATAAAGATAATTCCTGAATAATTGAGGTAGTTATATAGATTTTCACATTATTAAATATTGCCTATTATACAAATATATTTTTTCCAAATGTTGAAAACTATTGCTAAAGAAGAAGAAATTTTCAATTGTTTGAAAAATGAAGAAGATAGATATTCATGGTTCGAAGAGTGGGTGATATTGAAAAGAGACGGGGAGAAAAAACCCTGGAATAAACATAAAATTTTTTCACATTATGGTGAATTGATTTACTTGAGGCTTCTTTTAAAAAAAGTTAAAGATGCAAAGAATTATGAAGATATACGAACCGTTAATAGAATTATGTATTATGCTCTATCTTTTTAGAATAAATAAAAATTTGTTGTATTGCCTTTAACAACCTTGCAAACTTGAAACAAAATCTATATTTAAATTTAGGTTTAAAACTAATTATTTATGTAAAATAAAAATTAATTTTTATACTCCATTCTTGTAAATCTATATCCTCTCTTATTCTCCATAGTTTAGTTAAATCTTCTTTTAAATAAGGTTAAAGATCGACAGAGTTCTTATGAGTATGTAAGAACGATTAATGGAAATTTGTATTGTAGTTTTAAAGATGCTAATTATGATCTTTCTAATTTAAATATGTTAAAGTGCTTCTTATGCCCTAATATTTTACCTAAGATTTAGTGTATAAAATTATGCATTATCCGTTTAGAAGGAGTTACCTTTCAAAAAATATATTTGTGAATTAAGATAAAACCTATAATTATGGATGTTTGAAACAATAATAATGTGTTACAGAAATATATTAGACTAAAATATAATGAAACCCAACGGCTTAAAAATTAGGATATAAAAGAATTAACATAATCAGCCAAAAAGTGAATGTCATATAAAAAAATCTTACATACTACATCATAATTATGGAAATGCAATAATAGTAAAACTTTAAAAAATATGCTAAGAATCCATGAAATATTAAGAAACCAAATGTTTTAGCTGTAAACACATTTCGTAAACTGTAGACGAACATATCAAAGCATACTCTATTGTTTACAAATAATAAATGTTTACTGATTTTTCTATTTTTATAGAAACAAATTAAGATTTTGTGACAATTTACTAATTTGTAGTTTAACAACTTTTAAATATATAATGAGATAGAAGATATTGATATTTATAATTAAAAGTTATATAAAGTGAACAAAAAGTTACATCAAAATGTACTAAAAATTATACTTTTTCCAAACATATAAAATGTCAAAGATTTTGAAAATTTATGACTATTTTTGATAATAAATATCTTCTCCACGTAGAATATTTTTTCAGTTTAAGAGAAATGTAAAAATGTTTTTCATTAGGTATTTATAAATTAAAGTTGACTATTTAATTGATGTTAGTTTAATAAGTTTCTGTATAGTAAATAATTGTGGTCTCCGTATTTTAATTATGTTGTTTGGAAAATATAAATTTCCACACATGATATCAGCATTTAAATATGAAATACATCATTCAAAATGAGTTTTAAAAAAACAAAACTTGTTGACATATTCTTTAGTTTGATCCTTTATAGCTACAATTTTTAAGAAAATCATGTTCTCAATCTTTTCTACGATTTTGTTTGTCCTCTTCAACAAACTTCTCGTACTCGTCTATACGTTACATATTAAATGATTTCCAATCTCAAATCTTTCCAAATTAAAACTTTGAGAGGAAAAAAACTCAATACAAAACCTGATTTCTTTTGCCTTTCTGCTTACGGCATCAAGAGCACTATTGACTTCACATATCAAAATTACAATGTAGAGCTAAGATAAGAAACACAAAATGGAAGGGATAACAATGAGAAGTCTGAGTGGTATTACATACACTACACACAAAGCTATATTCTTTAGAGTGCTGACAATGCCAATCAAGACAATAGCTGAAAGAAGCTGTGCGATAGAACCCATAAACTGTTGGGAATCCGAGCCAATTCTACCGTATTCTGAATTCTCGCTAGTTCCCGATAGCCTAGGATCTAGGGTCTAGTTAATTGAATCATGATCTCACCTCGTGTGTACCTGGAGTTTTAGCAGCGGAAGTTTATGGTAACACGAGATCTGCAGCGCCCCAATCGTTGCGCCTCTACTGTTCAGTCCACACGCACACAAGCTGGAATCCGCCGGGATGCTAGTACCGGTGCTCGGATCTCCCTGGGAACTTTAGTTTCTAGAGGTTCTCTGTTTTCTCTCTGAGAAATACAGTCTGGGCGGCGCTCAAAATCCATTAGGTCGAATGTACAAAACGCGTTTATATATCGACCTAAAGTGAACCGAAACATCAGTCTCGGTTTCGCCTTTGTGTCGACCGACACACTTAGTGGTGTCGATCGACACACCTCCTGTATCGACCGACCCACTTAATGGTGTCGATCGATACATCTCATAGAAACTTATATTCGATGTGCATCCAATACACATCGATCAGATCATATGCCAATGATCAATCCCATATGGACTATGTCCAACTTGCTTAGGTGTGTGACCCTGTAGGTTCACACGATACTGGAAATGAGTTACAACTAATTTGTCATAAGTGGTTTCTAGCAAAACATTATGACTACCCAGTATCACATGAATTGTCCGATCTCGACAATACAACTATCTTTAGAGTGAGTACAATGTGATTTCAGGACATAATCCCAACAATCTCCCACTTGTACTGGAATCATCTATTCCTACAATCCCTTCGTCTCTATATCTCGATATGGCATAAGGCAAGAGACTGTGTCATCCTTATTATAGCCAACATCATGTTCATCGAATTACTGATCTATACTGATTAAAACAAACGACTGACAATCACCTCGTTTGAGCACGGCCATGCATTTTCTCAGTATAAAATCTTCGACGGGCCCTGAGATATTTATCTCCCGTTTTCCAGGAGGGACAAATCCCATCTTGTTCCATCCCTGTTTCTACACATACTTCATGATACGCCTAAGCAATGCCTTTATAGCCGCCATTTACGGATCGACGTTTGACAAGGTTAAAACGCACCAATTCATATGCTAGAATGCATGATGAACTCATGTCTAAGGACTATACTCTATAGTCGTAATGAGAACTTCCTATGACACTCATATAACTATCCTGTGGAGTTCTCATTAGTGGGTCATGTCCAATCATATGTTCATCAACATATATCTATGTGACTGACTATGATAATCATATCATTGACTCCATGAAACTTAGTCCAACAGCCACCTCACATACTAGTCTCGCACGGTTATTGGTGCCCCACTTCAACAACCTCGACTAGGGACCATCATAATTTATGTCATCTCTTACTTATAGGGTTTCATGATCAAGTCCTCAACTTGATGACCTATACGATGATCATAAAATACTTTGAGACTATTATTTAATTATCCAATAATCAAATAATACTGATGTCAGTTTAACTTACAGAAACACTACCAAAGCATGTCTATGTAAAGTTTACAACATAACTAAAATAACTCCCATTTGAATCAAGATCATCTCTTTAGATATCTTAAACCTACAACAACAGAATAAATTTCGTGCTTAGGTTGTGGGAGAGCCTGCGGTGTCATTGCTTGAAACAATTTCAACAAACCACACCGCCATTCGGATAAAAGCACTATTCTACGGTCCACTGCTTGGAGCCTTTCCAACAGTCAGTACCGCTATTCAGACAAAGAGACATAACCAGGTGGGAACCGGGATTCGTCTTTGTCCGTCTAACTACTTTCAACTGGTTCGTCACTTCCTCAGTTCACCACGAAACTATCCTTAGAGTTCTTTAAACGCTTGGGATATTTCTGGCAACTGATCAGTGACTCTTACCGGAATATTTTGGTATTTTCTCGTCATGCTTTATGCGTAAGATGCATCTAGACGAGCGCAAAATATGGCATTCATGACGGATTCTATTGCAGAAGCATTAGAACTCACACTCATTAATATTAGCTCAGACAGTGTTCAGAAACACTTCTTTTTACTAATATTGTTGCCATAAGACCTTTGGTATGAAGCCATTCTTGGAATCAAGCGTATTAGATCTGTCCAATACCTTATCAATATAAGGATTTTGACACGATCCAATTAGCTACTCTGATCCATTCCAATGGATCCTTATTCCAAGAATTCACGCGGCTACTCCCATGTCTATCGTTTAAATTTGACTTCCGACCTAAATCTTGACAAGACTTTAGCATCGGAACGTTGTTTATGAGATTCATGTATGTTATCTACATACTGTGTGAGAATTGCCATTACGCTCCCACTAGTCTTCTTGTAAACGCATGGTTTCATTTCTTTCTGATCAAGTCAAAACTTTTGACTACTTTATCAGAATGTTGATTCCAACTCCAAGATGTTTGCTTCAATCCAGAAATGGATCGGTGAAGCTAACATGCATACCCAGCCAATTATTCGGAGTTGGGGCTCACCATCGCTTCTTTGAATTTCGCATGTTCGTCACTTTTCAATGATCAACAGATCACGACAATTAGCTACGAGAAATCACTCTCGAGTTAGTGACGGATCCTTTCGGATCTGCGAATTTCAGGCTTCACGGGTGTAGATCCTACAACACTTTGCAGATCTCACCGCTGCTCTCCCTCAACAGGTTGAGCAGCCTCCTGTGTTTATCGAATTTCTTCGATGTGTACTTTCACTCCCACTGTTCCTTTTGAAAGTATGATCTTTCTTAAAAGACACAGTTCTGGACAACAAAAGCACTAAGCCTTGGTTTCCCTAGGACAACCAGCGAGGTAGAACTTATCATATGTGGGTTCAAGTTTGTTTGTTGACTACTGTCTCACACAAACCTTGCAATCCCAATTAATCAGAAAAACAAACTTGGAAATCACCCAGTCCACATCCAATGTGGTGTTTTTCACTGATTCTGATAGAAACACTTTTTTGCGCAAATACAGACATTTTGGAACGTATTCTTAAATCGTTCATGGAAGATTCCTGTGACTCATCATTAATCGGAGCATATCCAATAAGATCCGATTCATTCTGTTAGATGATCACCCAATTGTTGACTCTAAGTATTTTCCTCCACGATCCAATCGAGGATCTCAATACTTCTGTCAAATCGGTTCTACACTTCATCTTGGAACTCCTCAAGGGATTCCTGCTCGTGTCTCATCAAATGAACACAACAATACTTATTGATGCCATCAATAAGGTAATGAAGTACAGAAGATTTCCTCTGGCACTAATGCTCGTTTGGGCCGCATACATCAGTATGTGTAAGGCCCAATAAGCTTCTGGCCCATTTCCTTTAGCTCTGCCAAAAGGGCCTTAGTCATTTTGGTCTAGTGAACAGAATTCATATCTCAAATGATTAACAATCGAATGAGTCCAAAGCTATGGAACCTTTGAATTCACTTCACTCTATGTGGTTAAACGACTATGCCAAGGAAAAGTCGAGTTCAAGTCATTAGACTTAAACCGTTTGGTATTTATGTTATATTCTAACTCTTATTGGTTTGAGATATAAAACCCATTCCAAATGGGGTGCTACCATTAAATATTTCATTAAGATCAAAAGGACAAAACTTGTCTTTTATCAAAATGAAAAACATCCAAATTCTCAAAAGAAAATGAAAGACATTTTGCGTATAGCAAGTACATGGTGGCAATTACTTAATTTCAAAAACCAAGTAGGAAAGGCTCCTACAAGTGGAGAATCTATACGGCTCATGTAGCATCCATTGCTTCATACCAGACACGCAGTTCCACTTGTCCTTTCTTCAACGTTCTACTATCGCTTAGGTCCTGCATATTTCAAAAAATATCAGTACCATAACAAGTATCCAATACTTATGTAGAACTTGAATTAATAACACAATACCTGAAGAAGAAGTACCATACATCTTCTCCATTTCTTGTGAATCTTCCAAGAATTTTATGCAATCTCTCTTCCAATGCCCTGACTCATTGCAGTAGAAGCATTTACTAACACCAGATGGGCTTGACTTGGGCTTATAAGATGACACAGGCTTATCCTGATTCCAAATCTGGACGACCTTGCCAACACCCTTGTCTAAACAAGATTTTTCAAATCTTTTGCCCCTTTTGATGTTTTTCTCTGCTGCCTTGAGCATGCCATGCAGCTCAGTCAACGTCTTCGTCAAGCCTTTCTTGATATAGTTCTTAACGAACTTGTCATAGCTAGACGGCAGTGACTGCAGAATGATGTCAGTAGCCAACTCTAAGCTGACAGGACATTCCAGTTTCCCCAGGTTATCAACGTAACCCATCAGTTTAATGACATGAGGACTTACTGGAGTATCCTCTGGTAGTTTGCACTCAGCGAGAGACTTCACCATCTGGAATCTCTCCACTCGTGCCAGATCCTGAAACTTCAGTTTCAGGCTGGTGATCATCTCTATTGGCGACTCCATGTTCTCATACTGACTCTTCAAGTCTGAGTTCATGGTAGCCAACTGTTGGAAGTTTCGGTTGATCCTGATTCAATTCTCATATTGATATCAACCTAAACATGCATTAGATCTAGGTGTTCTTATTTAGAAACATTATGATCTCACCTTTTACCTGTTTGTTGCAGCGGAATTGATGAACAGGTCAGAGATCAGGGAGATACACCAAGGGATGAATCCTCCAAAGGCTCACACACGCAATCACCGGAAATTGGCTGCTAGACCACGAGGAGATGGGGCGCAGAAGAGAGAGAGAGGCGCGGCTAAGTGCTAGGGTTGTGAGGAAGAGAGTTGGCTTTTAGTCATTAAAAGCCTTCTCTTTCCCTTTTGGGCTTTTGGGCCCAATCTGATTAAATCCCATTTAATCAGACCCATTAATCTTTCTCTCTTAGTACGACAAATGCCTAGCACTTTTGTCGTACTTCTGCTAAGCCGTTCCTACTTTATTTCCTGCTAGCTTAAGCGTGTGACCCATATGGGATCATACAATAAAAGCAATAAGTCCGAGACTTATAGATCATGAGCGGACTCTAGCAAGCCATCATGACCCCCAGTATTGTATGACTTATGTCTGATCACTGACATACTCTTACTTTATAGAGACAGTACAGAGATTGCTGGACACAATTCCAACAATCTCCCACTTGAACTGGAATCTCTGTATGTAGGAACTGTTTAGTTGATCCTGATGTAATTCACAGATTCATCTCAACCTAAACATACAGATCTAGGTTCTCTTGAATAGAAACATTAGATGATCTCACCTTTTACCTGTTTGTTGCAGCGGAAGGAATAGAACAGGTCAGATCAGAGAGATACACCGAGGGATGAATCCTCCAAAGGCTCACACACGCACACCGTCAGGAATGAGGCTGCTAGACCGAGAGAGTGAGGAGGCGCAGGGGAGAGTGACTCGCGGCCGTGGGTATTAGGGTTAGAGAGAAGGGTTTTTGGCTTCAGCTTATAAAACCCTTCTTTAGCTCTGTTGGGCCCTTAAGGCCCAATTCCCAATTTGATTAAATCCCATGGATTTAATCAAGCCCTTTAAACTCTCTAAGCACAGTAAATGCCTAGCACTTTTACCGTGCCTCTGCTTTACCGTTCCTACACGTTTTCCTGTTGGCTTAGGCGTGTGACCCATATGGGATCATACAATGAAGGCAATAAGTCCAAGACTTATAGATCATGAGCGGACTCTAGCAAGCCATCATGACCCCCAGCATTGTATGACTTATGTCTGATCTTTGACATACTCTTACTTTCTAGAGACAGTACCGAGATTACTGGACACAATTCCAACAATCTCCCACTTGTACTGGAATCTCTGTATTCATAATCCTTTTGTCTCAATATCTCGATTAGTCATAAGGCAAGATTGGTGTCATCCTTATAAAGCCTAATCTTGTTCATCGGACTCTGATTTGATACTGACAATCCAAACGACTCGGGAAAGTCCGTTTGAGCATGGCCATGCGTTTTCCAGTATTCAAATCTCCGATTGGCCTAGAGATATTCACTCCATTTATATTGGAGGGACAAATCCCGTCTTGTTCCATCACTGTAAACTACTCATTTCATAATGTACCCAAACAAGGTCCTTATAACTATCGCAGAACGATAGCGTTAGACAATGATCAAAGTGCATCAGTCCATGTGCAGTCACATGCATGCGAACTCAGGTCTAAGGACTATACTCTATAGTCGTAGTAAGAATCTCTTATGACACAGATATAAATATCCTGAAGAGTTCTTATAAGCGGGTCTTGTCCGGTCGTATGTTCCCAAACATACACCTATGTACTGACTTTGATGCCGTGCATCTATGACACACTGAGACTTTGTCATAAGTCACTTACCAATCCAGTCTCACACGGTTGTTGGTGTTCCAATTTCAACAACCTTCGACTAGGGACGGGATGATATAAAACATCTATCAAATATAGGGTCTCATGATCAAGCTAAATGACTTCGATGACTCAAGATCAAGTCATTTACTTCGATGACCTATAAAATGGTTCATATCACTTTGGAACGATTATTTCATCACAGTTAAAATAATCTTGAAATAATAATTTCATTAAACATCATTATATGTTTTACAAGAACATATCAATAACTAAATAAAGCCCTTTACAAACTCCCACTGAAATTAAGACTACATCTTAATTTCACTTATCCTACAGCAACAGTCCGCGACTCGTGCTTAGGCTCAAGGAGTGGCTTCGTTAATAGATTAGCAACGTTCTCATTCGTTAAAACTTGCTGATCTACTTAACATCTCTGTCATTTATCTTATGGAATAGGTTATTCCACTAAGTGTTTGGATCTTTGATGTGCAGCTAGTCTCATCTAAGCTGGGAATCACATCAAGTTCAGTGATGAACTATTCTTTCCAAACAACCTCTTTCGCCGCTTCCCAAGCTGCGAAACATTCAGTTTAAGTCATGGAGTCAGCAACAGTGCCGTGCACCGCCAGACAAACACAAGACATATCCGGACTGTGACCGGAAATCATCTTTGTCTGTTGGAAACTTGCCTCTCAGACTCTATCGACTTGTAGCACCTCACTTTCTTCTTTACCTAAAGAACTTATCCTTAGTATTCTTCAAATACTTTAGAATATTCTTTACGGCAATCCAGTGATTCTTTGCTGGATTTGACTGGTCTTTACTTGTTTTGCTTAACATTAAAGCAATATCAAAACAAGTACGTGTCATGGCATACATGGTAGATCCAATTGCCGTCGCATATGAATCCTATCCATGCATTCAAGCTCAGCAGTTATCGTAGGACACTGCTTCTTGCTTAACGTATTGCCATGTGACATTTGCTTGAAAACCCTTCTTGGAGTGCTGAAAACGTGTAGGACTTTGTCAATTTAAGAATCCTGACTTTGTCCTACCAGCTCTTCTGGATCTCTATCTTTAGATCCAGAATCCAAGACTTTCGTGGCTTTACCCATGTCAATCACAAAACCAACTCCCAAGCTAGTCCTTTACGACTGCAGCATTGGGACGTTATTTCCGAGAATCAGTATGTCATCGACATTCAATATGAGAAATGCAATATCGCTCCCCTTTATCTATTAGTAAACGCACAGTTCCATTTCGTTCCTGTTTAAGTCAAAACCTTGACTTCTTCAACAGAACGAAGATTCCAACTCCGATATGTTTGCTTCCATCCATGAATGGATCGATGAAGCCAACTTACACAAAATGTAATTCTTCGGAGTCTGGGTTCACTTTCGCTTCCTTGAACTTCGCAGATTCGTCGCTTTCAATGATCATTAGATCATGCGAACTTTCAATGATCATCAGGTTCAACTAATGACGAGAAATCACTCTCGTATTAGTGACTGATTCTTTCATATCTGCGAACTTCAGGCTCCACAGGTGTAGATTCTACAGAAATCTGTAAATCCATCCGCTGCTCTCCCTTAACAGGTTAGGCAGCCACCTGTATTTGTCGAATAAATTCGAGTTACTCTTTTACTCCCACTGTTCTTCTTGGAAAGTGACTTCCTTTCTTAGAAAACAGAATGGATGTAAAAATAACAAGAATTTCTTCGAGTTACACTTTTACTCCCACTGTTCTTCTTTGAAGAATGACTTCCCTTCTTAGAAAACAGAATGGACGAAAAAGTAACAAGCCTTGGTTTCCCTAGGACAACCAGCGAAGCAGCACAACTACAAATACTCAGTAAAGACGAATTTGGATCGATTCCAATCCACATTTACGTGGTGTCTTTCAACTGATATTGGTGGAACTATTTTAGCGTAAACTTTAGATATTTTAGAGCGTTATTCTTCAAAATATCATGGAAGATTCGTGTGATTCATCTTTAATCATCTCTGATAAGATCTGATTCTTTCTCACAGAAACACCTCCAGGTTTTCAGGAGAAACGAGCTGTGAAACGACTTCACACTCAATCAGATGATCACACCATCGATGACTTAAGTATTCTCACTCTGATTTAACTCAGAGTCTTAATACTTCTGTCACTTTGATTCTATACCTCATTCTGGAACTCTTTCGACCATGTCAAAGAATTCCGACTTGTGTCTCATCAAATGAATACAGTCTTACTCACTGAATTAATAAGTCGAGACAATGAAGTATATGAAATTTTCTCTGGCATTACTGCTCATCGGACCACATACATGAGTATGTTCAATCTCCAATAAGCCTTTGGGCCTTTCTCTAGCTCGGCTAAGATGGGCCCATTGTCTTTTGGTCCAGTAAACAGAATTCAAGTCTCATAAGATATCGTATCAAATGAGCCCAACAGTCCATGACTATGGGATTTCTGAATCCGACTTACTCTATGTGACCAAGACTTTATGCCAAGAAAAATCAGGTTTAATTCATCAGATTTAAACCAATTCGGTATTTATGTTACATTTAGGCACTCTTTGGTTTAAGATATAAAACCCATTCCATGAATAGGGTGCTACAATTAATATTTCATTAAGATCAAAAGAACAAAACTTGTCTTTTATCAAAATGAAAAACATTCAAATTCTTACAAGAAAATGAAAGACAATTCTGCTTAAAGCAGGTACATTGTAGCAATTACTTAATACAAAACCAAGCCTAAAAGGGATCTATAAGTGAAAACCCTACGACTGAGGCAGCATCCCAAGCTCCTTCCAGACATGTAGTTTCACTTGCCCTTCCTTCAACGTTCTACTGTTGCTTAGGCTCTGCATATTATCACAAATATCAGTGCCACAACCAGTATCCAATACCTTTAAGGTAGAACTTGAAGTAATAACATGAATACCTGAGGAAGTAGTCTCATACACCGACTTTAACTCCTCATCATCTTCCATGAATTTAATGCAATTTCTCTTCCAATGCCCTGTCTCCTTACAGTAGCAGCACTTACCAACGCAAGAGGTATCTGACTCGGGCTCAGAAGACACACGCTTGCCATGATTCAAAATCTGGACAACTTTGTCTTCACCCTTGTCAGCAGTAAACCTACCCTTCTCATTCATGAGATTGTACAGGGTACTCTTCACGTTTGGCTCAACTGTCTTGAGCATATCATGCAGTTCAGTCAGCGTCTTCGTTAAGCCTTTCTTGATATAATTCCTTCTGAACTTATCATAGCTTGACGGCAGTGACTGCAGAATGATCTCAGTTGCCAACTCTTGGCTAACTGGATAATCCAGTTTCCTCAGGTTATCAATGTAACCCATCATTTTACTGACATGAGGACTCACTGGATTATCATTTGGTAGCTTGCAGCCAGTGAGAGACTTAACCAACCGGTATCTCTCCACTCTTATCTGCTCCTGAAATTTCAATTTCAGGCTGCTGATCATCTCTATTGGCGACTCCATGTTCTCATATTGCTTCCGCAAGTCTGAGTCCATGGTAGCCAATATCAGACCACGCACATCTACCGCATCATTATAATGCTTATTCCAAGCATCATATACTGCATGTGAAGCATTGGACCCGATCCTCACGGGGAGAGCTCTCTCAAGGACATAGTCCTTTCTCTCCAGTCTGAGGACTAGCCTCAGGTTCCGCGACCAAGTCAAGAAATTTGATCCGTTCAGCTTGTCCATCTTAAGGACAGACCGGATCGAGAAAGTGTTTTGATTGTTTGTGCTAGTCATAACTGAAATATAAGATAAAAGAATTTTAGTTAATATGTTCAATATGATTAATCTCGTATTAAATTTAATACGATTAATCACGCATTATATTCAATAACCTAAGTTACCCTCAATAGAATATAATGATTCCAAGATCCACATATAACTAAGATTAAAGTGGGCCACTGGCCGTCACCCAACCTTAGCTTATATCGGTAAGCCCTATATCGGCTAATTATATCCGTGATATAACTCTTGGTTGTGAATCTGGGCCCGAGGCCCAATCCACTATGATGTCTCAAGGCCCGGGACTCCCGATGGCCTAGTCAAGAAAACCGGACTATACAGTCATGTAATCATTAATGTCTGGGACTCCCAATGACATTTATGAATCACAAACCGTCTTACCCACGCAAAAGCAGACATCCTCACACTGTAAGGCCATGAATGCAATTGAATGGGCTTTGACAGCTGACATAGCCTGGACAAGACATCCAACGCTTGATATTATTTGAGGTTCGTAGGTTTATTAAAATCATTCCCAAAATAGAAGATTACTATTTCGGGAAACTTTCTATTTATGGAAACCTACTATTTTTGGAAACTTTCTAAAATTGGAAACTTTCTAACTTTAGAAACTTCTTTAAAATCCAAAACCCGCAAATTCAGAAACTTCTTTTTAAGAAACTTTCTAATTTCAAAATTTCGGAAACTTTAATTTAAAACCGACTTTATAATTTTATAAAATAGATTTTAAATTAATCTGAAGAAAGACTCAATTAACTGGCCCAATTGTTTTAACTTCTTGGCCCGAGGCCCAAGAATTGGTCCATGTCCAAGACATGACCCAATTGTCCAATTAATTGACATAACCGGTCTGGTTCATTAAAACTGGTCTAACCAAGTTTTAATTACTACGATGACCACAATTGTCAACCGGTTATTTACTAAACCGGAATTTCTCAATTTATTTGGTCCAACCAAATCAAATTAGAAATTCCTGGTTTAGGCACTAAATCCAATATTTCTTTCGACATTGGATTTCTTATTCCGGTTTAACCAGATTTAATAAAATTATTAAAATCTGTTTATTAAACCAGAATGAGGATTTTAATTAAGTTTTTGGACCGAACCGAGCCAAATTTGTCACGAACCGATCGCCAAATTTGACCTAGCCGCAATCAAGACATCGGCCGGCCGCAAATAACGGATGCGACCGTGTCGTCGACTCAAGCCAATCGCGCGATCGGGATGGGACGGTCGTGGGTCGATGGCGGGACGATCGCGACGCGGGTGAGAGCTGGACAACGCACGGCTCTCGGTCACGCTCGGGACAGCATGACGCAACGCGATCCATATGATCGATCCGCGATCGACGTATGCGATCGGCTCGTCATGCATACCGCGATCGTCTCGTCCAACTTACAGCCGAGCGATCCAACCGGACGACGCAGTCCATGCGATCCTTGCGGATCCATGCGACGTTCGCACTTCGGTTGATCGAACCGGCCGACCGCATACACACGAGTCATATAGCTCGGTTTTGCGATCCAATTGATGTGTTTAGAGTTCAATTCTGATTCTTAAGTGTTTTTCTTATCAGTAGTTGATTCAGAACACTTCTAAACAGATTAAACAACCTAAACATGAATCTAAAACAAGAAATCCTAAGAACCAATGGCTCTGATACCACTGTAGGAACTGTTTAGTTGATCCTGATGTAATTCACAGATTCATCTCAACCTAAACATACAGATCTAGGTTCTCTTGAATAGAAACATTAGATGATCTCACCTTTTACCTGTTTGTTGCAGCGGAAGGAATAGAACAGGTCAGATCAGAGAGATACACCGAGGGATGAATCCTCCAAAGGCTCACACACGCACACCGTCAGGAATGAGGCTGCTAGACCGAGAGAGTGAGGAGGCGCAGGGGAGAGTGACTCGCGGCCGTGGGTATTAGGGTTAGAGAGAAGGGTTTTTGGCTTCAGCTTATAAAACCCTTCTTTAGCTCTGTTGGGCCCTTAAGGCCCAATTCCCAATTTGATTAAATCCCATGGATTTAATCAAGCCCTTTAAACTCTCTAAGCACAGTAAATGCCTAGCACTTTTACCGTGCCTCTGCTTTACCGTTCCTACACGTTTTCCTGTTGGCTTAGGCGTGTGACCCATATGGGATCATACAATGAAGGCAATAAGTCCAAGACTTATAGATCATGAGCGGACTCTAGCAAGCCATCATGACCCCCAGCATTGTATGACTTATGTCTGATCTTTGACATACTCTTACTTTCTAGAGACAGTACCGAGATTACTGGACACAATTCCAACACTGTATTCATAATCCCTTTCGTCTCAATATCTCGATTAGTCATAAGGCAAGATTAGTGTCATCCTTATAAAGCCTAATCTTGTTCATCGGACTCTGATTTGATACTGACAATCCAAACGACTCGGGAAAGTCCGTTTGAGCATGGCCATGCGTTTTCCAGTATTCAAATCTCCGATTGGCCTAGAGATATTCACTCCATTTATATTGGAGGGACAAATCCCATCTTGTTCCATCACTGTAAACTACTCGTTTCATGATGTACCCAAACAAGGTCCTTATAGCTATCGCAGAACGATAGCGTTAGACAATGATCAAAGTGCATCAGTCCATATGCAGTCACATGCATGCGAACTCAGGTCTAAGGACTATACTCTATAGTCGTAGTAAGAATCTCTTATGACACAGATATAAATATCCTGAAGAGTTCTTATTAGCGGGTCTTGTCCGGTCGTATGTTCCCAACATACACCTATGTACTGACTTTGATGCCGAGCATCTATGACACACTGAGACTTTGTCATAAGTCACGTACCAATCCAGTCTTACACGGTTGTTGGTGTTCCAATTTCAACAACCTTCGACTAGGGACATGATGATATAAAACATTTATCAAATATAGGATCTCATGATCAAGCTAAATGACTTCGATGACTCAAGATCAAATCATTTACTTCGATGACCTATAAAATGGTTCATATCATTTTGGAACGATTATTTTCATCACAGCTAAAATAATCTTGAAATAATAATTTCATTAAACATAAAATAATGTTTTACAAGAACATATCAAATAACTAAAATAAAGCTCACAAAACTCCCACTCAAATTTAGATTACATTTCAATGTTTCTAATGCCTACAGCTTCAGTCAGGAACTCGAGCTTAGGCCTTGGGAGTGGCTTTGTCAACGGATCAGCGACATTATCATATGTCGGAACTCGGCTGATCTTGACTTCCTTTCTATTAATGATGTCACGTATCAAGTGATATCTTCTTTGAACATGCTTGGATTTCTGGTGTGATCTTGGTTCCTTTGCCTGAGCTATAGCACCATTGTTGTCACAAAACAGTGCCAGAGGCTCAGCCGCATCTGGTATCACACCTAGTTCCATAATGAACTTTCGTATCCAAACAGCTTCCTTCGCTGCTTCTGAGGCGGCGATATATTTAGCTTCTGTAGTGGAATCAGCAACGGTGTCCTTCTTGGAGCTTCTCCAACTTACTGCACCGCCATTCAGACAAAAGACATAACCGGACTGTGACCGGAAATCATCTGTGTCTGTCTGGAAACTTGCGTCCGTGAATCCACTGACTTTAAGCACATCACTTCCACCGTACACCAAGAATTTATCCTTAGTATGTCTTAGATACTTCAAGATATTCTTTACGGCAATCCAATGGTTTTCACCTGGATTTGACTGGTATCTACTCGTCATGCTCAATGCATAAGCAACATCAGGACGAGTACAGATCATGGCATACATGACAGATCCTATTGCAGATGCATAAGGAATATTCTTCATGCGCTCAAGCTCAGCAGCCGACGTAGGGCTCTGCTTCTTGCTTAGCGTTGTGCCATGTACCATTGGCGTGAAGCCCTTCTTGGAATCTTTCATGCTGAATCTTTGTAGGACTTTGTCAATGTATGAGTCTTGACACAAGCCTATCAGCCTCTTAGGTCTATCCCGATAGATCCTAATTCCAAGAACGTATGCGGCTTCACCCATGTCTTTCATGGAAAAACAACTTCCAAGCCAGTCTTTTACAGACTTCAGCATTGGAATGTCGTTTCCGAGAAGCAGTATGTCATCGACATACAGGATAAGAAATACAATCTTGCTCCCACTAGATTTCTTATACACGCATTGTTCTTCTTCGTTTCTAATGAAGTCAAATTGCTTGATCGCTTCATCAAAACGAAGATTCCAGCTCCTCGATGCTTGCTTCAATCCATAAATGGATTTATGAAGCTTGCATACTTTCCCAGCATTCTTTGGGTCTATGTAACCGTCAGGTTGCGTCATATACACATCCTCTTCCAGAATACCATTCAGGAATGCGGTTTTCACGTCCATCTGCCAAATTTCATAATCATGAAAAGCTGCAGTTGCTAGTAGAATCCGAATAGATTTCATCATAGCCACCGGTGAATAGGTTTCATCGTAGTCCACACCGTGAACTTGTCTGAAACCTTTTGCCACCAACCTGGCTTTATAAATCTGGACATTTCCATCCACGTCAATCTTCTTCTTGAAGATCCATTTGCACTCGATGGCTTTTACACCAACGGGTAAGTCAACCAACGAAAATACTTGGTTGACCGACATGGAGTCCATTTCGGAATCAGTGGCCTTGCGCCACTTAGAGGAATCTGGGCCCATCATGGCTTGATTGAAGTTCGATGGTTCATCACCATCAATGATCAAAAGATCATGACAGTCAGTCACGAGGAATCCCTGATATCTCTCGGGTTCGTGACGGATCCTCCCGGATCTTCGAACTTCAGGTACTACAGGTTCAGGCTCTACAATTTCTTGTAGATCCTCCTGCTGCTCTTCCTCATTAGGTTGAGCAGTATCCTGTTCATCTTGAATTTCTTCAAGCAGTACCTTACTCCCACTGTCTTTCTTAGAGAGAAACTCTCTCTCAAGAAAGTTACAATCCCGGGCAACAAAGATCTTGTTCTCGGAACGTAGATAGAAGTAATAAGCCTTGGTTTCCCGTGGATAACCAATGAAGTAGCATTTATCCGATTTTGGTGTAAGCTTATCTGAGATTAATCTCTTTACATAGGCTTCACAACCCCAAATTCTTAGATAAGACAGCACTGGAGCCACTCCAGTCCATAATTCATATGGTGTCTTTGCTACTGCTTTTGATGGCGCTCTGTTTAGAGTGAACACTGCTGTTAGCAGAGCATATCCCCAAAGGGATATTGGAAGGTCTGTGTGACTCATCATAGATCGAACCATATCCAATAAGGTCCGATTTCTCCTCTCAGACACACCATTCCATTGAGGTGTTCCAGGAGGAGTGAGTTGGGACACGATCCCACACTCTCTTAGATGATCACTGAATTCTTGGCTTAAGTATTCTCCTCCTCGGTCGGACCGAAGAGCCTTAATGCTTTTGCCAAGTTGGTTCTGTACTTCATTTTGGAATTCTCTGAACTTCTCAAAAGATTCAGACTTATGTTTCATCAAATAAACATATCCATACCTACTGAAATCATCAGTAAAGGTAATGAAGTACTGATAGTTTCCTCTTGCATTAGTGGACATTGGGCCACACACATCAGTGTGTATCAGGCCCAATAAGTCACTGGCCCTCTCGTTAGGTTTATTAAAGGGGGCCCGTGTCATTTTGCCCATCATGCAGGATTCGCATTTCTCACATGACTCAAAGTCAAATGAGCCAAGAAGTCCATTCGAATGGAGCCTCTTGATGCGTTTCTCGCTGATGTGCCCTAAACGACAATGCCATAGAAACGTTCGGTTTTCCTCATTAGGTTTAAACCGTTTTGTATTAATGTTATAAATTGGCGCGGATTGATCGAGTATGTAAAGCCCATTCGTAAGAGGGGCAGAACCATAGAACAAATTGTTGCGATTGAAGGAACATAATTTATTCTTAACTGAAAAATCATAACCTTCCAAATCCAACAAAGAAATTGAAATAATATTTCTGCTTATAGCAGGTACAAAATAACAATTATTAAGTTCTAAAATCAATCCCGAAGGTAAAGACAACAAGTAAGTTCCTACAGCTAGTGCTGAAACTTTCGCTCCATTCCCAACTCGTAGTTCCACTTGTCCTTGCTTCAGCCTTCTACTGTTGCTGAGTGCCTGCATATTAGTACAAATATGAGCCCCACAACCAGTATCCATGACCCATGAGGTATTATCAGAAGTAGTTGTATTAACTTCTATAACAAAAATACCTGATGAAGAAGTCTCGAAAGTCTTCTTCTTTAATTCCTTTAGACCTTCCTGGAATTTCTTGCAATCTCTTCTCCAATGCCCCAGTTCTTTGCAGAACCTGCACATGTCAGTAGGCCCAGCCTTGGACTTGGGCTTGGGCTTTGGCGTGTCCTTGTCCGCGACTTGGACACCCTTGGCCTTTCCCTTATCCTTAGCAGAAGACTTCTTAAACCCCTTGCCCTTTTGTACCATAAGTACATTGGGGTCCTTGGCGGTTTTCTTCAAGTTGGGCTCTGCAGTCTTGAGCATTCCGTGAAGCTCAGGCAGTGTCTTACTCAAGCCATGCATGTTAAAGTTCAGAATGAACTGATCATAGCTTGCAGGTAAAGACTGCAGAATGATGTCGCAGGCAAGTTCCTGGCTGATTGGGCAGTCGAGTTTGTGAAGATGATCGAGATAACCCATCATCTTCAACACATGAGGACTCACTGCCGCATTCGCAGCCAACTTACAGTCCAAGAGGTTCTTAACTGTCTGGAACCTCTCGGTCCTAGCCTGCTCCTGAAAAAGCGATTTCAGGCTTGCCATGATCTCGATTGGAGACAATACACTTTCGAACTGCTTTTGCAGCTCTGGAGTCATTGTCACCAACATCAGGCAATAAACATCATTTTCATCTGACGAATGCTTTTCCCAAGCATTGTGCAGAGTCCTGGCAGCATTGGCAAGAGGCCTCTCGGGGAGGGGATCTCGAAGGACATAATCCTTCTTCTCCTGCTTGAGGACCAGCCTCAAGTTCCTTGACCATGTCAGGAAGTTCGTTCCAGTCAGCTTCTCCTTCTCGAGAACAGACCGGATCGAGAATGTGTTTTGTGTGCTTGTAGTAGTCATATCTGAAATATATAAATAAAAAGGTTATTAGTTATATGTTCAAAATGATTAATCTCGTATTAAAGTATAATATGATTAATCATGCATTATATTCAATAACATTAGTTACCCTCAATAGAATATAATGATTCCAAGATCCACATATAACTAAGATCTAAGTGGGCCACTGGCCGTCACCCAACCTTAGCTTATATCGGTAAGCCCTATATCGGCTAATTATATCCGTGATATAACTCTTGGTTGTGAATCTGGGCCCGAGGCCCAACCCACTCTGATGTCTCAAGGCCCGGGACTCCCGATGGCCTAGTCAAGAAAACCGGACTATACAGTCATGTAATCATTAATGTCTGGGACTCCCAATGACATTTATGAATCACAAACCGTCTTACCCACGCAAAAGCAGACATCCTCACACTGTAAGGCCATGAATGCAATTGAATGGGCTTTGACAGCTGACATAGCCTGGACAAGACATCCAACGCTTGATATTATTTGAGGTTCGTAGGTTTATTAAAATCATTCCCAAAATAGAAGATTACTATTTCGGGAAACTTTCTATTTATGGAAACCTACTATTTTTGGAAACTTTCTAAAATTGGAAACTTTCTAAATCCGGAAACTTTCTAACTTTAGAAACTTCTTTAAAATCCAAAACCCGCAAATTCAGAAACTTCTATTTTAAGAAACTTTCTAATTTCAAAATTTTGGAAACTTTAATTTAAAAACGACTTTATAATTTTATAAAATAGATTTTAAATTAATCTGAAGAAAGACTCAATTAACTGGCCCAATTGTTTTAACTTCTTGGCCCGAGGCCCAAGAATTGGTCCATGTCCAAGACATGACCCAATTGTCCAATTAATTGACATAACCGGTCTGTTTCATTAAAACTGGTCTAACCAAGTTTTAATTACTACGATGACCACAATTGTCAACCGGTTATTTACTAAACCGGAACTTCTCAATTTATTTGGTCCAACCAAATCAAATTAGAAATTCCTGGTTTAGGCACTAAATCCAATATTTCTTTCGACATTGGATTTCTTATCCCGGTTTAACCAGATTTAATAAAATTATTAAAATCTGTTTATTAAACCAGAACGAAGATTTTAATCAAGTTTTAAACCGAACCAGCTAACCGAAATCGAACCGGCCCATCACACCCAAAAACCCTAACCGGCCAGCCGTAAGCATCACGCAAAAGCGATAGCCGCAGGCCAGCCGGGACCGTTTGGGCTGCATGATCGGGACGTACGCTCGGCAGCTCGGGACGGGACGAACGTGGGACGATGGCGGGACGATCGTGACGCGGGTGAGAGCTGGACAACGCACGGCTCTCGGTCACGCTCCGGACGGCATGACGCAACGCGATCCATATGATCGATCCGCGATCGACGTATGCGATCGGCTCGTCATGCATACCGCGATCGTCTCGTCCAACTTACAGCCGAGATAATCAACCGGCCAAGCCGGTCGATCTCTTCCTTGGCCGATCGACAAAACCCGAGTCATATAGCTCGGTTTTGTGATCCAATTAATTTGTTTAGAGTTCAATTCTGATTCTTAACTGTTTTATCTTATCAGTAATTGATTCAAAAACAATTCTAAACAGATTAAACAACCTAAACATGAATCTAAAACAAGAAACCTAAGAACCAATGGCTCTGATACCACTGTTGGAAGTTTCGGTTGATCCTGATTCAATTCTCATATTGATATCAACCTAAACATGCATTAGATCTAGGTGTTCTTATTTAGAAACATTATGATCTCACCTTTTACCTGTTTGTTGCAGCGGAATTGATGAACAGGTCAGAGATCAGGGAGATACACCAAGGGATGAATCCTCCAAAGGCTCACACACGCAATCACCGGAAATTGGCTGCTAGACCACGAGGAGATGGGGCGCAGAAGAGAGAGAGAGGCGCGGCTAAGTGCTAGGGTTGTGAGGAAGAGAGTTGGCTTTTAGTCATTAAAAGCCTTCTCTTTCCCTTTTGGGCTTTTGGGCCCAATCTGATTAAATCCCATTTAATCAGACCCATTAATCTTTCTCTCTTAGTACGACAAATGCCTAGCACTTTTGTCGTACTTCTTCTAAGCCGTTCCTACTTTATTTCCTGCTAGCTTAAGCGTGTGACCCATATGGGATCATACAATAAAAGCAATAAGTCCGAGACTTATAGATCATGAGCGGACTCTAGCAAGCCATCATGACCCCCAGTATTGTATGACTTATGTCTGATCACTGACATACTCTTACTTTATATAGACAGTACAGAGATTGCTGGACACAATTCCAACACCAACATCAGACCACGCACATCTACCACATCAGTATAATGCTTATCCCAAGCATTATACACTGCATGCGAGCGATTGGTCCCAAGCCTTTCTGGAAGAGCCTTTTCAAGGACATAGTCCTTGCTCTCCTGCTTGAGAATGAATCTCAGATTCCGATACCAATCCAGGAAGTTGGATCCATTTAACTTGTCCTTCTCAAGGACGGATCGCAACGAGAAAGTAGTCACAGACATAAGCTGAAATCCAAGAAAACAGAGATTTAGTTATGTATATGATGAGAATTCTTATCAAAATAAGAAAAACTCGCATTATATTCAAACAATGTTTCCTCTATGAATATAATGATCCAAGACCCATACATTATTAAAACCTGAGTGGACGACTCGCCATCACCCAAAGTTTAGCAATCTAGGTAAGCAAACCATTGCTAATTGTACTCAGTACAACTCTTGGTTGTAGATAAGACAATCCATGTCTCATTTACTCTGATGTCTCTGGGCCCAGAACTTCTGATAGCCCAGTCAAGTAAACCAATCTCTTCTGCCTTGTGATCATTGACAGTCGCACTGCAAGTCTATCAATGATCACCTGCCTTACTCATGTAGCAGTGGATACCAAGGACTCCAAGACTATCCAACATACGAAACAAGTCTTGACAGTGACAAGATTGGGCAAGACATCAAGGTCACTTGATATTTAGTTGAGGAAACTAAACCCATAAGTTTAGCAAATCAATCTCTTGGGTCATGTAATTGTTGATGTTAAGCACTGCAAATCCATCAACATTACTACCTGCCTTACTCACGTAATTTTGGACACCAAGCTCTTGGCCAGAACATCACACAACGAAACGAGTCTTGACAGTTGACCATATTGAAGCTAATCTTCGATCAATGTTTGAGTCTAGTTTGGTTTCTGCAAATTCAAGGTTTAACAACCAGAATTTCGAATACTGTGTCGATCGACGCAGATAATGTCTGTCGATCGACACTACCAAATAAAACCGGACTTCAATAACCAGTTAATTTAATTAACCCGGTTCATCGAACCGGTCATGTCGATCGACACAACCCATGTGTGACGGTCGACATAGACCTAAACCGAAGATCGTTTTGATAACCGGTCCAATCCAATTGAACCGACTTGTCTGATCAAACTGATATTAACCAATCGGTTTATTCTAACTGGGATAATCAGTTCAATCCAATTGAACCAATTTAACCAATTTAACCAATTTAAACTGTTTTAATCAGTTTCAACTGATTGCGATAACCAGTCCAATTCTATTGAACCGTATTATCCAATCAAACTGATTTAACCCACCGGTTCATGCTAATTGAGATAATCAGTTCAATCCAATTGAACCAATTCATCCAATATAAACCGATCAATTCGGACTTAACCAAGCATGATAACCGGTCCAATCTAATTGAACCGATTAACCATTCGCTCTGTCTGTGTCGACCGACACCAACCTGTGTCGATCGATACGTGGCCGAATTTGTTCTGTGTCGACCGATACACAACCTGTGTCGATCGACACAGAAGGCTTTCGGTTTTTCTTCGCGAAAAACCCTAGCCGCCGAATCTGTCGATTTCGCCACCTTGTGTCGACCGACACACCTCATGTGTCGATCGACACAGTGCGAAAACACAGATTTGCATATCGATCAAATCGATCTCACCTGTTCTAATTCAAACAACCTAGTTTGTGAATCTAAATCATCAAATTCGATTAACAGGTGTGATTCAATGATAAAACCCTAAGGCTCTGATACCACTGTTGGGAATCCGAGCCAATTCTACCGTATTCTGAATTCTCGCGAGTTCCCGATAGCCTAGGATCTAGGGTCTAGTTAATTGAATCATGATCTCACCTCGTGTGTACCTGGAGTTTTAGCAGCGGAAGTTTATGGTAACACGAGATCTGCAGCGCCCCAATCGTTGCGCCTCTACTGTTCAGTCCACACGCACACAAGCTGGAATCCGCCGGGATGCTAGTACCGGTGCTCGGATCTCCCTGGGAACTTTAGTTTCTAGAGGTTCTCTGTTTTCTCTCTGAGAAATACAGTCTGGGCGGCGCTCAAAATCCATTAGGTCGAATGTACAAAACGCGTTTATATATCGACCTAAAGTGAACCGAAACATCAGTCTCGGTTTCGCCTCTGTGTCGACCGACACACTTAGTGGTGTCGATCGACACACCTCCTGTATCGACCGACCCACTTAATGGTGTCGATCGATACATCTCATAGAAACTTATATTCGATGTGCATCCAATACACATCGATCAGATCATATGCCAATGATCAATCCCATATGGACTATGTCCAACTTGCTTAGGTGTGTGACCCTGTAGGTTCACACGATACTGGAAATGAGTTACAACTAATTTGTCATAAGTGGTTTCTAGCAAAACATTATGACTACCCAGTATCACATGAATTGTCCGATCTCGACAATATAACTATCTTTAGAGTGAGTACAATGTGATTTCAGGACATAATCCCAACATAAACATGTTTACAAAGACTGCCACGGTTCCATCGATATCACACATATCTTTTGCGAATCGATTGATTATCTGTCCTAGTGGATTGGTTTGAAAGAAGACCATTGGAGTCCTTAATATGGAACCAAGCATAGGATCATGCATCTTTTTTGCTGCATAAAAGAATTGCCAAAAAATAAAAGAATTGCCATAATCAACCAATATGAATTGATCAATGTCACAAAGACCTGAAATCAAAGAAAAATAAATCTTAGTACAAAAGTATTGCTCTCTGTATCCTTTTCTTCTCCAGAAGAACATGGTGTACATTCTTTGTTAACTGATCTGCCTTTTAACGTTCAATGATATTATAGTAGAAGAAGTTGAACATTATATGTTCATTTTGTAGTAAAACACCATGTTTTAGGGATCAACTCTAACCGTGTGTAGCTATGTTACCTGCAAGTGTGATATTTTTGAGGGGGGAGATAAGGATGAAACTTGGCTGCAGTCCATTCACCTGCTTCTTTTTCTGTTAGATGCCACCCACATGTTTCTCAGCTTCCAAAGCACCTTTAGTCCAGCATCCATGAGTCCTGGTCCAGCTCCAGACCATGTAGTACAAACCAACAATTTTGATGCCTAATACATTACACAGCTTTAAAATATCTATATTGTAAATTTTATAAACCAAGTTTTTGTGGAATTCAACGGAAATACTTACTTCTGTGCTGAACTCTTGTGCTTGCAGGTAATGTGAATGGTTTGATGGGATTCTGTTAGAACCTAAGTACATGATCCCTCTCAGATGCTATGTAGGAGGTCGAAGCAAGTCTCTAGCTCTTTCTTAACCTTTCAAACATGTGGGAATTCAAAAAGAATAAGATACAAAATCAACAGCTCACATAACATACATCAAAATGGTCTTTCAACGGGCAATTATCTGAAGTTTTACAAAAAAGATTAGATATATATATATATATATATATATATATAATTCATCATTCGTCTGAAGTCTAAAGCGTGCATTAAGAAGACAGAATCTGTCGAACTAAGGATGGACCGTTATTTTTTAAGGAAAGTGAATGCTTACTGATCCATGTAACTCCTTAGAAGAGTTGTTAGAATGGGAAGAAGGGAGTTACAAAGTATCCAGTGTCAAAATCTCATTCCTCTATGTTATTATACCCAGTACATCCGTTGTACCTTGTTACATGGATCAGTAAGCATCATTGCTTTCAACCGGAAGTGGGAGAGAAGAAAGGATATGTACCTTGTGGAGGCTGAGATTCTTCTTTCACATCAGCTTCTTGATGAGATGTTTTGGGCTCACAAAAATCTGACATTGTAAGATAAGATTATGTAAACACACAATCACACACACTTGAAATTTGGTGTTGTTCTTGTGTTTCCTGCGAGCGAAACATGAGTGTTGTTCTTGTGTTTGCCATCGTTCGAACTGATTTATCGAAGTGATTCAACTCTGTGAACAAATTATTAACAGTTATGTAGATGGAATTGAAAATAGATGAACAAAAAAGATCCATGTGAGAAAACAATGAGATCACTAACTAAGAGAAACTTATAAAAGTACATGAGGATAACAAATCTGAATGCCTCCACGCATTGATTTTGGGGGTTTGAAGATAGCCTAAACAATTTACAAATGTAAAAATCAGATCTTTATGCTTCTTCTTCGTCATGTTTGAAGGTTTTGGTCTACTACATACCTTGTTGCTAGTGAAAAGAAGCTCTTCACCTAGGTCATTCCTCCATGAAATCACTTGTACTCCATGTAAACTAATCTGGAAAATCAAACCCAGAACATATTGATTTTATAAATCTCGACTTTGAGAGGAGGTTGATAAAAAGTTGGTACCTTTGCTGAAGCTCCATGTGGGTTTCTAAGAATGACGATCAATTTCGTTCCAATCTTTGGTAATCTCAGTAGTTGCTTTATGATCCCACGCTGCTGCGTAATGACCCATCTTTCGATTACAATTAGCATTGGTTCAAAACAAAAAAGATCCATGATCCTTCTTGTCGCCTTGTTTAGAAGCCCTAACACCCAAAACTGTGAAAGAGAGAAGAATTGTTTTTGCTTACTCCTTTCCCAAATCCGAAAATGACCAAAAAAGGGAGTAAAACCATTGACTCCGGTCATATTCCCTTGTTCAATTTGTTTTAGTTCGACACAGTGGTTATGGTCTTTCTCGTTGATGTAAGAAAATCAACCTCTGATCCGGTTGTATTCCCTTCCATTGATCCTTTGTGGTTCTCTAGCTTTACCCATCTGAAATTTAACAAAACATTGAACGAACATTAATACCACTTCTCACGATCTCTGGTTCTCTAGCTTCACCTAATCCTTTATCGCAAATAACAAAAATTCACCTATTATAAAATTGAAATCTGGTAAATCGATTGCGATAGGATTTGTAAATCAAAGAAAAATAGATTGATTTCATACCTTGGATGAGAGAGAGAGACATGGAGGAAGAAGAAGATGGTGAGAAGGGAGACATGAACAAACTCACCGACAGAGATTCATATCAAATTTTATGTAAATGTAGATGAATAAAAACTGGAAATCGAAGAGAGTCAATAGATTTCTTACCGGGACAGGATGAAGGAAAGATATTTGCGATGATGGTGCTGAAGCTTTTTTGGAGAGAAATGGGGAGAAGTTTTTTTCAGAGAGATGGAGAGAGATAAAAAAAAACTGACGGGAATAGTTATCAAAATTGTTTGAGGAATAGTCACCAAAATGCTTGACACGCTGGCATAACCCTTTGTTCTGATTGGAGGATTGCTGATTTTTTCTCTCTCATTACTTGTCTTTTATATAAATTAGATGTGAGTTTTTTTGGTCAAATATATTATGTGAGTTGAAAAGCACGTATAGAAAAAAAGAAGCACGTATAGAGATCGTTAATTAATTCTCCACACTCGTTTAATAAAACAAAGTTTTTTTGTATTATGATTATCTTCTATTTTTAACCAAGTCGTTATAGTCTAGTGTTTTTTATTTGGTTGCAGAATAGCCATGTTAATTTAGGCTGAAGATCGATTCCTTTCAAACGTAAAATTATCTAAATATGTTTATTTGACCACTTGTACACTTTTAAAAAGTCAAAAAAACCAAATTTCTACGGACCTCATGTGATTAATGTTTGAACTTAAAAAACCTTTAAAATCTTCGCGATTATCAAAAAAAAAATTATATATTAAATAATCATGATTGCATGTATATATACTATTAGTTCTAATCATTTTACAATACAAGAGCATCTTAATACAGATATTTCAATAGGGTTCTAAAAAAATGAAACATAATGAAAAAAAGGAAAAAGAATGAGACGAATTTCTCAAATGAAAAACTCTTTTAAAACCTCTATGAAAAACCCATGTGGTAGATGTTTTTATTTCATTGGTTTATATATTTTTCAGCTAAATTTTAATCAAAAAAACTAAATTAACTTAGTGCAGAGGGAAGATGTCTACTTAAAGCAATGGAAATGGTATTCAAAACAGGCTATCAACACATCATCTTTGAAGGAGATTGCAAAATACTAGTAGATTCCATCAATCACAAGCTCCCAAACATTGAGATTGACTCAATCTGCAATGATATTTCATGGTGGTCAACAAAGTTCATACACTGCTCTTTTACAAACGTCTATCGTCAAGCAAATGATGTTGCCAATTTTATCGCAAAGAATGGACCAGATTTCTTTCCATCTAATGTGTGCAAATTCTCATCCCCCTCTTGTATCTCCCATCTATTGTATGAAGACTTTGTATCTTCGATAACTAATATATAATACACATATTGAGACGAAAAAAAAATACTAAAATAACTATAAAATAATAGTTTATTAGTGAGAATCTCAATTGTAGATGCTCTAACGTACAACTTTTCAGTGAAATGTGAACATACTGTTTACACTTATAAACTGACCGGTTTTTTAACCTATAAGTTTCTATTTTGCTACCTAATTAATTATGCTTTAAATTTAGAAAAAAAAAATCAAATGCATACCCGAATGTAAAGTTTCGTTGGACAAGCCTTTGAATCCTAAAAACATTTAGGATCTTCACAACTACAAAAAAAAAAAAAAAAAAAAAAATCTCGCGAACAAATAAACCAAAACGAACAAACTGGTATAAAATGTAATTTTTTTTGTAAAATATAATGTAAATCCTCAACCATCAACTTGGATTGAATCGTTAGAAGTTAAGCTGAACCGTATATCAACGTTTTGTAATTTAAGATTCAGCTACTTAATATATTTTTGTTATGATTTTAGTTTTACATGCCAACTGTGTATATCCTTTTTTTTAACTAATTTATTTAACCATCACTATTAACATATTTTTTCCTCTAGTTTCGTATAGATCTAAATATTCATGGATATATTCACGGTTAATAAGAGAAAATTTTACTGTATATCCTATTTTCTTAGGATGATATCTTATCTTCTTCTTTTTTGTGCCCGAGAAGTATTTTGTGTTCATGAAAGCTCAAGTCATGTATAGTAGTATTATGATATTTACAAAAGCGAAAAGTTAATCTTGATAATTACTGTTGAAAGTTGAATATTACAACAAAAGGACAAAACTACCTAAACTGTGATGATGTCCATAATAAAACCATAAAAGATTATCGTCAATGAAGTTGTCATAATAAAATATAAAAATCTTGTAAAAATGACGGCAACTTCAAACCAGATTCCCATTACTTAAGTATAAAATGGACATATTTGGATTCAAAAAATATATAAATAAATAAAAGTCGACGACGGCAACCAAAATAATTCAGAGAAAACACAAAACCTTTGAAAATTTGATATTAAATTAATAAGAGGACAATTCAAAGTCTCTCAGTAGCGTAGGATTCACTCCTCTCTTACCGTTCCACTCTTTCCCCCTCATTTCCGCCACACTTATTTTTCCGTCAAATCCACACGCACATGTTATATATACACATAGACTTACACATGATTCATATCATTCATTACTTTATAGAAGAGCAAGAAAAAACATTCACCACTAAATGGCTCCGTATCGTACGATGGTTCTGTTCTGCCTTGTTCTGTTTCTAGCGGCGAGTAGTTCTTGTGCTGCCGCTGCAAGAACTGGAGCCACCGTGGAGATGAAGAATAGGAAGAGCTTAGGTTTTAAGTACACCCATATTTTTGGTTACTTGCCCAAAGGAGTTCCCATTCCTCCTTCTGGCCCATCTAAGAGACACAATTCTCTTGTTGACTCTCTTCCTCATTGATTACATTTTTTGTTTGTTTATTCATTGTATTTTTCGTGGGTTTTATTTTGTAGATTAGATCAACATACGTAGTTACATATAGGATATACTCTGTATATGCTTTGCATACGTCTATATATACTATTGATTTTTTTCCATATGATTATAAACTAATATAATAAGTGGTCTTACAAAGATCCAGAAATTCAATTAACTAAGCTTGTAAAAGCTTGTGTTCTAATTTATGTGAATCAGACACATGTTCGGATCAATCTTTTTCATGTTCTTTAATATATCATATAATGCAAAAAGATAACAACTATAATCTTCAGTTAAGCCACCACACAAACCCTCTCTATTATCAATAATAAAATCTACAAAAGGTGGTCGTAGTCAGGGGCGGACCCACGTGAGAGGTTACGGGGTCACGTGCCCCCGGTTAAAAATATATAATTTTCGCGTAAGCTCTAACAATACTAGTGATATGGCGTAATGGTTTCTGAATTTTGGTATGTGCCCCCAGTTGAATCTGAGAATATGTGTTCGATGCCCCCTCCCCTCTTTATTTTTCCTCTTTAATGTGGTCCCCTACGAATAAGCTTTTCTTTTTTTTCTCGTGTGGGTTTTGTGTGGGTCCCAAAATACCAAAACATTAGTGAGAAGTATATTTTCAGCAATTATAAATGTTTTCCTTTTTTGTTTTGACAACTAATTTTTTTTCTTTCTATCTAATCCAAACCACAAAACTATTTTCTTATTATAATAATTAAATGGTAGAAAATAAAATAAAAATAACATTTGATAAATCTAAAAGTTTAGATTTTATTTATAATGTATATATATTTATAATACTAAATTTAAAACTAGTCTAAGATTTGAATTAAAAATTTGGTTGTTATATATATATATATATATTTATTTATTTATTTTTATATAAAATATTTTAATTAAAAGTATATAATATATTTAATATATGTGCCCCGATTAAAAAAATTTCTGGATCCGCCACTGGTCGTAGTGATCTTTTTGAAGAGCCGTCAGCTGCTAAAAGTTAAGGTATAGTTAATAAATGTGTACCAAACACACATGTACTATGAAATTTGTCTCTCTTAAGAAGATAAAGTTAATAAATACACACCATGCATCTCTAGGAGTTTGAGGGAATAGTAAAGATAATCAAACATTAGATAAATAAAATCCATAATACGTAGTACAAACATGTTATGCAATACAGTGTTTTCCTCTGGATAAAACTTAGACTGGACAAAATAAAATAAAAAAAAAGGAAAAGAGGGAATAGTTAAGATAATCAAACATTAGATAAATAAAATCCATAATACGTAGTACAAACATGTTATGCAATACAGTGTTTTCCTCTGGATAAAACTTAGACTGGACAAAATAAAATAAAAAAAAAGGAAAAGAGGGGCATTCCGAGAATTGAACTCGGGACCTCTCGCACCCTAAGCGAGAATCATACCACTAGACCAAATGCCCTATTTGGACAATTGTTTCTACTAATGATTTTTTAATTGTTGAATCTCTCAGTTTGCACCATCGTCGGAAAAGGGATTGAAACCGCTTTTCTCAAGCGGCCAGAACAAAGGCGACGGCAGATTCTGCCAATCGTACCAGTCCCATCCTTCGCACTTCTCTGGCTCCAGATTCACTGGTGCCTGGTTCGGATCCACAATCGTCGCACGCAAGAACACAGTGACGTAGTGAGATGGCTTCGGTGCTTCCTTGAAGACGTTGTTTGTGACGGTCAAAAGCTTCATCTTCTCTATCTCAAGCCCCGTTTCCTCCATCACTTCTCTCGATGCACATCCTTCGAAGCTCTCCCCTGCGCAAAGAATCAAAGATTAGCTGAAATTTTGCAGAAATTCGACTAGGATTTCCGAGCGAGAGAGAGGGAGACCGAATTCGAGGTGGCCGCCGGGAAGAGCGAAGGTGGAGTCGCCGATTGAGGACCGGCGGCGACCTAACAACACCGAGTTTCCCTTGATGATGACGACCACAACGGCGACTTTCGGTATAGCAGTTTCTGTCTCCATTTTTCTCGCTCCGTCGTCGAATGGTGTCGTCTCAGTGTGAATAAAACCAAACCCTCGTCCGCGATTTATTTTCTTTTTGTTGTTGACTATTTGTCCAAACGGGGCCGTATGGTTCGCGCTTCCGGCTTCCTACTTTCTTCCATTATATTTTATAAGTGGCCCAAATGTGTTGCTATGATTGGCTACAACAGTGTCATTGCTTCTGTTTTGTTTAGAGCAGGTGCATCCATAGTTTTTAGCACGGTTTCTAAAAAAAAATTAATAAAATAATATATGTGGTAAAAAATTTTACAAAAAAAGATTCTTATTTTAGGACTTTAAGATATAGGTTTTTTACTGTGCGTGTTGATTTGGCGCAATTTAATTGGTTCTTTTTTTATTTTATTTTTTCAGCTATAAAAAAAATATAAAAAAGGCTTAAGAACCCTCAAAAAAGAGGTTCATTGATGTACCTGCTCCTACTACCGGACGGTCCACTTACACAGAGTCATTAAAACTAAAGAACACTTTGTCTTTGAAAAGCAACACATTAAATCACTTTTGCCTGTTATTTATTCTTTGTGTTGCAGGCATACAATGGTTATGGAAAGCTTTTTTGCATTTTTCCTTTTATTAATGGCTAACTTGTCTCTTTTTTTTGTTTGGTTAATGTCTGACTATAAGATAAAGTATTTTGTTAGGATTTTTTTAATCTTGGCCATTAAATATGTGAATAAATCGTGTCCATCTATTCAAAATGTGTGTGACTAAAATGAAAAGAAAGAAACAAAAGTTAGTTTAAAAAAACATGAAGGCAAATAATTTTTTGTATTTATTTATTTATTGAATGTGGGACTTTGAAATTTTATAATAGTTATATATATATTTATTGATTTTATAAAACATAAAATTATTTTAATTAATACTATAAATTATAATTTTTTCTTTATAATTTGAAATCTATTTTGATATACTTTTATAGATTTTTTATAAAACTTGGGGACGTTTAAAACACATATTAAAATGTCCATCTAACCGTGTCCACACATACATTTAGGATGAACACGAAAACGATTGTACGGTCTAGCCGTCATTGGATTAGTCGTTCATCGTGGACAACCTTCTATGTATATATACTCCGCATTTACTTTTTGCACATAAACTCGCGGACACACAATTATTTTGATATCCGGTTTTATGCATATACAGTTTTTGTGGAGAATCATACATAGTTTTCATGACCCCTTTGGTTATTTCTAATATTCATTGTGTGGACATTCATATCACTTCTTTGGTAACTACATGAATTTTTTACCATTTTAGGAGCAATCATACATAGTTTTCGTGATTATTTCTAATATATACACAACTCTTTTGGTTGTTTTGTGGACACATATTTACTTTGATTTTAGGTTGTGTTCATATATAATTATTTTATGGACACTCCTACATCATAACTGATGTACAATATTATATTGACATTTGTGTACACGATTTCATGGACAATATTTTCACATTAATACCGTAAAAAACCTTATGGACATTAATCCGTAGACACAATGTTAACTCGTAGAAGTCTTCTCCATGGATATTTTTAATAAATGTGAGGTGGTCAATTTTTAAGTAGACGTTTAGCCATTTGTTGGGGTATCTATCGGTAGTAAACAATATTTGAGGAAAACAAATGTCTGTTAACACGAAAAAAATACATTAAAATATGTAATAAAGAAATATAGCCTCCAAATAAAAGCTTGTGAAAAAAGTACATGTAGATGTCTACGACTATTGTCCATACATCACTGAGAGTCAAAATTATAGATTTTCAATAGCGTCCATCAAATGCTGGCCATAAAACATATACTAATTTAATATGTCTATTCAAAGATGGTTGTACATACAAAATATGTCGATTTAACTAACAAGACTGAATTAGCTAATATGAATACTATATATCATGTCTATAAAATATTTTTCCACAAGATAGATAATGAAAACGACAACTATATAATGCAGCAAAGAAAGACAACTATAATACATCAAAAAAGACAAAAAAATACACATAAAAATAAATGTCCATTTTAACATGTCTATGAGGATAAATGCACCAAAAACGAGTAATATATGGATCATATATATATGGAAAGTCGGGACAAACACTATATATCATATGTCCATAAAAACTTATCCACAAAATTTGATAGTGTCCATCATTTATTGTCCAAGATCGGTCCAAGATCTGACAAATTTTTTAAGGTTCAAAAGTTTTAGTTTTTATTTGAAATATATTAAACTAAAAAATAAAAAGTCAAAAGTTCTTCACAAGTAAACAAGTAAAATAGTCTAAACACGAAAAGTTAAGTTTAGTTAAGAAAGAGAGGGACAAATTAATATTCCACGAGAGTGAAAATGCCCTAAAACATGCATGTGGCTATTGATGTAATAACAATGTCAAAAAGTGATTACATATGTAAATAACTCAATTACAAGAGTCGTAACAATAGCATTTCTTTTATTATTTTCTGCAAATGTTATAGATAAAGCAATATAAAGATTTTCATTAACCTGATAATGTTTACAAGGATTGGTATTATAACAAAATTTATAAATGATGTTTACAAGGATTAACATTTGTAATACTTACATTCACCATCCGAATTTTCTCCCAAAAGAAGAGGATAACCCCCCCTGCAAGTTTGTAGTCATCGATTATTATTTTGGTTTTTGAGTAGTCATTAATTTGGTGTAGTTTATTGTTTAATTTAGATAGAGTTACGTTATTAATTCTGAATGCACTTTGTGCATCTATACTTTATTTCTTTTAACATATGCAATTAGTGTGTGTTAAGGATTGAGATATCCTTATCGAGTTCGTGACTTAGCTGAATAGGTTTTAGATTGATTTGCGATTCTTTGAAGGAGACTAAGAGCTAAGAACTTAAAAGAAATTGACACAAAAAATGTTGACCCAGACTTCACCGATGTGGCTACATCTCTGAGAAAAAAAACAAAACTCTCATGCTTGCACTAGATTTCAATCACCACTAGTATAATCCGATTAACCGCTTGACCTTAATCGTTTCAGGTATATGAAGATCAAGCTCTCGGAAGAAACCGGAAAGACGGTCCCTATGGAATCAAGCAAAGCTCAGTCAGACTCCTCTCGCAACAAACGCCGTCGCGAGCGTCGATACCGTCGTTGAAGATCACCGAGATGCACCACCAAAGATTCTCTCTCTTCTCTGCAACTCTCTCTCTCTCTCTCTTCTGTTAGTCGTTACTCTGTTTTGTAGAAGATAACGACTTTATAACAGCTTTTCGGATAAGCCTTAAACCGACTAAACCATTTGATCAAACCCGAACCAATAACGAACCAATTTCAACTATGGGCTGTAACGTTAGCTAGCCCAGCTTCCACTAGCTGGCCCAAGTGACTGAGATGACACCGTATCCAACAAACTCCACCTTGTCGTTTGCAGTCTGAGCTTACGAGCTAACTCCGATTCACTCAAGGACCAGAGAAAGCTCTCGGTCTACACTTTGTCGAGACCACTTCTGACAAGCGCCGTAAGAATGGTTTTGCGACCAGTCTTTACCCACGTTTTAGCTCCGCCTTTGGAACAAGAAGCTCCGCTGATTTACGACCTCGAGCAACCTCAATCTCCGACCTTGGTTTCGCCTTTCATTCCTGAGCAGATCGACTTCGATTCTGATCCATGTAAGTTCCCTGAACTCTAACCAAGCTCCAGAACTAATTGCATGTCTCTGACCTAAACTGAAACACTCAAATTTCTTTCCTTTACCGACATGCAAAACCTGAAAAATCTCTGACCCTTCTTACGCTTTTACCAGCTCTAGATCCAAGGTAACAAAACCTCTTTTTCTTTACCTTTGTCGATGCTTATCCTGAGTTACCGAGCAAAATCTGACCTTTTGCTCTCCTCTTTTCATGACTCGACGAGACCACCATCAACAGAATAGTCTCGGAGTTCATCCTGAGCAAATCAGGATCCGACTTTCAGCTTTACGAGGCACTTCTCAAAAGAATTACCAGGTAAAGATTTTGTCAACATATCTGCGGGATTTAGAGTAGTATGAAATTTAAGAATTTGAACTAGTCCTTCCTCAATGATGTCCCTGATAAAATGTATCTTGGTAGCTACGTGTTTTGTACAATCATGATGCACTACATCTTTAGCTAGACAGATAGCATGATATATCATGGTTTTTACCGGATTTAGACCATGATATAAGTATGCTTTAGAGTCTTTTTAGAGACTTTTACAGGTGTTATTAGGTACATGCACGTTTGGAGCGGAATTGGAGATTATGGAGCTTTTTGGAGCATTTTGGAGTTTTGACCCGAGAGATAGAGCTCATTGTCCAAAACAGAGTAGTGCATCGATCGACACACTATGTGCATCGATCGACACACCAGCGATATGGGCCAAACTCGGCGGTTTAATGAAGAATGAAGATATTGCAGTTTTGCCCAGAAGTTTCCAGGAATTACAAAGAAGCCCCAAGACGTGATTAGCTTATATAATTAGGTTTTTACATCTGTTTTAACATACGCTATCATACTTTAGAGCTGAGAGTTTTTAGAGCTATTTGGGGCTGATCTGATCCTGTACTACATCCTGTTTTTGGAGAAGATTGCGAACCCCTTTACTTATTTAATCTCTTTTATACAATCTAATTATTCATTGATTATGTTTTCATATTCCATGTCTGAGTAGATTCATAGTTAAGTTTAGGGATTATCATTAAGGATTTTATGACTTGCTAGATATAATTAATTCAGTTAAGGATTCATATCAATAGATGTTCTTCAAGCTAAATTGTGTTTAATGCTAGTTCTAACTTGATCACTTAGAATCTAGATCTTAGATTGATATATTGACACGAAAGTGTGGTTTAGAATCTGAACTATTTAGGTTGAGCAGTTGAATTATTCGCAAAGAAATTTGGTTTAATTGAATTGTGAACGTATCGAACTTGATTGTTAAAACTGGTTTAATCTGTTAGGAATTACAAAGACATTTGGATTTCTGCAATTAGGCTTAGAGAATTCTCACAACGAAAATTGGTTAATTCTATATCTGTGTTTTGAGTTCTAGAACTGTGCCTAATTTGATCCTGACTGAATGATTTGTCTGCTTGTCTGATTTCCTTAGAACTCCCTAGACTTAGTGCCCTTAGTTAATTGCTTTCAAACCAATCCTGCTACTGATTTACTTTCTTGTTCTGCTTTTAGTTTCTAATCACATTTGCTTTCTCCTAGTTTAATCTTTTCTGTTCTAAATCTATCGTTGCCCTGAGTCCTTGTGGATTCGATACCCTAAGTACTACATTGATATTGATGTGCACTTGCAGTTAGTATAGGGATTAAAATTTTACGACCTATCAAGTTTTTGGCGCCGTTGCCGGGGACTCTTTGGAGTCTTCGATAGATTCGAACTTGGGATTTTTACTAGGATTTTTTATTTTTTTTTTATTTATTTTAGTTACTGATTTCTCTGTTTCTTCTTTGTCGCAGGTTTTACGATCACATTAGCATCGATCGTTGCATCCTTTTGTGTCGATCGTTACTAGGTGAATGGAGTTGAATTGATCGTTGCACTCTTAGCATCGATCGTTGCTTGGCGATTACAGACGGTTTATGCAGACGCGTGAAACCAGAAGTAATCCGAATACTAATCTCATTAACTTCCAACTTGTAGAGCTTGCTAGAGTAGAGAGGACTAACAGGAGAGTTCAAAGAGCAAGGATGGTACGTGAACGCTTGATTTTGATACCCGATACTCAAGGTGTCCTAAGGGACCGACAAAACAATCCGTACAATGCTGTTGGGCAACGGATTGATGCTGAGGGACATGTGATCCCTGATCCTGCGGAACCTGAACAGGAACAAGGCCAAGGACAAGGCCAAGGAGGAGGTCAGAGGCAGATGGTTGTTCATGAGAGGACCTTAGCTGACTATAACCGTCCGGATGAGTTTCATGCTAACCGGTCAGCTCTTGTACCTCCTGGTTTTGATAGGAATGATTTCGAGATCAAGACCATCTACTACTCTCTTCTGAGGCAGAATGCCTTCCATGGTTTCCCTAATGAGCAGCCAATGGATCATATAGATGAGTTTGAGGACATAGTCACTGGGATGAAGTACGATGGAGTGAACTATGACTACCTGTTTCTCAAACTCTTCCCCTATTCTCTCGCTGGAGATGCTGCTGCTTGGCTGAAACAACTTCCACCTGGGAAGTTTACTACTTGGGATGCTGTGAAGAGTGAGTTCTTGAGACACTTCTATGATGATGCTCGCTCTGATCAGTCGAGACAGGACATTCTCACCTTCTCCGAAGTCCCTATAGAGCCTCTTAAGGCTGCTTGGATGCGATTTAAGAAGTACCAGCGTGACTGTCCGCATCATGGATTCACTGAAGTGACATTTCTTGGTATTTTCTTCAGAGGTATAGATCTCCCTTATCAGATTGCGTTGGATAATTCCAGCAATGGAAATTTCAACACAAGGACTCCTGAGCAAGCTAAGCAATTGATAGATAACTTGGTGAGCAGTAATAGCTGCAAGAATGCTGATAAAAGAAGGAAAGAGTCTGGTGGAAAGATGGATAATCAGGAGATAGCTGATATTAGGAGTAAGTTGGACACAGTCTGTAACTTGTTGGCTGGGAAGAAAGCTGTCCATTTTGCTCAGGATGTTGAGGTTTTCGGAGCTGAAGAAGAGAACCAGGAAGAGGATGTGAACTACATTGGAAGATCTAGATTTCAAGGTAATAGGTATGGAAATCAGTCTGGTAACAGGTTCTTCAATGGAGGACAAAAAAGTGCTTTCAACAGCAACCAAAACTCTTCTGCATTCGGACAAACTAGTGGTTTTCAGAAACCTTTTGGACAAGGTAATCAGAGAACTTATGGATCTTCTTCTTATCAGACACCTCCTGCTGCTAGTGCTCATGAGAGCAAGATGGAGGCTATGATGGAACATCTGATGGAGGGCCAGACTAAGAATGCTGTGGACTTCAACAAGAAGTTAGATGCTGTCTATGAAGATCTCAATGATAAGTTTGAGTCTTTAAGCACACATGTGAGGCAATTGGACACGCAAGTGAGCCAAATTTCTAGTTCTGTTAAAGGAAAAAGAGTAGCAGAGACCCACATCAAGGCTTGGTCAGTCTACATTGATGATGGATCAACCCTGTTTGATCCTTGTATCAAATTTGGACTGAAAGTGACCCTCTTCTTTGTCCTTCCCTTAGAGCTACCCTTTAATGCTAGCTTCATGTAGAGACTGTCCTCATCAAATACCACATTTCTGCTGATAGCTGATTTTCCTTCTTCAGGTAACCAAACCCTGTAGCCTTTAGTTCCTTGCGGATAACCCATGAAGATGCCTTTCACTGCCCTAGGACTCATCTTATCATGTATTGTGTGAACATACGCTGTACATCCAAACTTTCTGAGGTGGTTGTAGTTGACTTTGCTTCCAGACCATACTTCCTCTGGTATCTTAAATTCAATAGATGAGTTTGGTGTTCTATTGATTAAGTACACAACAGTAGAAGCAGCTTCAGCCCAAAATTACTTTTCCAATCCAGCTTCTGTTAACATACATCTTACCTTGTCTGCAATTGTCCTATTCATCCTCTCTGACGCTCCGTTTTGTTGGGGTGTGTAAGTACACGTTCTATGTCGCTTGATCCCTGCATCTTTACACAAATTGTCCATCTGGTTGTTGCAGAACTCCAAACCATTGTATGTTCTTAAGCATTTAACCTTCTTTCCAGTTTGTGTTTCTACAAGTTGTTTCCATTCTGCAAAATTTCCAAACACTTCATCCTTATTCTTCAAAAATCGGATCCAGACTTTCTTAGAATGATCATCAATGAGTGTAAGGAAAACTTTGCATCCTGACAAGCTTTCTTCATTTGAAGTTGATCCCCAGAGATCACTGTGAATGTACTCTAGGATTTCCTTGGATGAATGTTTTGCAGTGGGAAAAGCTTGCTTGTGAGATTTTCCTAACACACAGTCCTCACAAAACTCTATAGTGTGAACCAGTCCCTTATCCAAGTATCCTTTTGATACTAACAAATTCATATGGCTCATATGACCCAACCTTGAATGCCATCTTGTTGTCCAGTTAACCTCTGGCCTCGCAACTGTGGCTTTTTCTTTTACCACCTTTCCTTGGAGATAATACAAACCATCTCGATAGTTTCCAGTGATGACCTTCTTCCCCTGATTGTAGAAAGTAATCTTGTAGTGTCCACATACATAGTTGCATCCATGCTTCTCCATTTGACCATAGGAGATCAAGTTTCTGCCCATAGTGGGCATGTATCTTACTTCAGTAAGAATAACTGAAGAGTTTTTAGGGTTAACAATCTTCAGCTTACCAATTCCTTTAACTTCACTGACAGTGTTGTTACCCATTAGAACCTTTCCACCATCAATCTCTTCTAAGTCAAATAGAACTTCTTTGTTAGGTGTGATATGGAAGGTACAACCAGAGTCAAGAAACCACTCATCCTTGGTATCTTGAATACTGGATGTTAGAATCATTGGCTCCTCTTTGTCATGAGCTATGTTTGCTGCCTTGTTTCCCTTCTGATCTTTCCTTTCAGGACATTCACGCTTGTAATGTCCCTCTTTCCCACAAGTCCAACATTCTCTAGCCTTAGATTGACCTTTAGTCTTAGACTTAGAACGTTTGTCTGACTTGTTGTCTTTGCTTTTACTGCGGTTCTTCCAGTTTCCTCCAGACTTTTTTCTGATCTTCCTCGAGTTACAACAAGACCCTCAGATGCTGGTTTAGACTTTCCCAGTATCCCTTTTTCCCTGAGCCCTGCTTCCTTAGCATAAGCTGAGGTAGTGACTTCCTTAACTGTTAGAGTCTCCTTACCATTCCCATATTTCAGAGTATGAACTAACGAGTCATACTGGGGAGGCAAGCTTGTAAGAATCTGTATAGCCTGGTCTTTATCTGAAACATCAATGTTTAGGCTTGCTAGATCGTCTACTAACTTCAAGAAAGTATACAGATTCTCTTCAATGCTTTTACTCTCAGACATCTTGTAACTTGCAAAACTTTGTTTCAAGTATATGCGATTTGGAAGAGTCTTGGTTTGGTAATCACCTTCCAGGGCTTTCCAAACCCCATTTGTTGTGGTCTCCTTCATGACCTTCCGAAGAACCATATTAGTCAAGCTGGAACAGATTAGATTTCTAGCTCGAGTATCCTTTTCTTTTCCAAAGGATCTTTCTTCACTTCTGCCTCATCATTTACTGGTTCACTGTCTTCTTCTGTGTCCTTGTCCTGATCTTGTTTTATGATCTTACCCAATCCCTAAAGTTCCAGTTGCATAAGCATCTTAAATTTCCACATACCAAAGTCGCCTTGTCCAACGAACTTTTCCATCACAAACTTGGTGTTTACGGACTCCATGGTTATCTTCTTGATGATGATAACCCAAGAAAATTTTAATCCAAGATTACACCGGAACTTAACAAGATGAATCATTGACCTTGATTCACCAAACCTCCTCTAGCCCTGATGATCCCACCCTTCTGAAACCCGAAGATTCTGAACACCACTCAGATTAACCAGAGGCTCTGATACCACTTGTTAAGGATTGAGATATCCTTATCGAGTTTGTGACTTAGCCGAATAGGTTTTAGATTGATTTGCGATTCTTTGAATGAGACTAAGAGCTAAGGACTTAAAAGAAATTGACACAAGAAATGTTGACCCAGACTTCACCGATGTGGCTACATCTCTGGGGAGAGAACAAAACTCTCATGCTTGCATTAGATTTCAATCACCACTAGTACAATCCGATTAACCGCTTGACCTTAATCGTTTCAGGTATATGAAGATCAAGCTCTCGGAAGAAACCGGAAAGACGGTCCCTACGGAATCAAGCAAAGCTCAGTCAGGCTCCTCTCGCAACAAATGCCGTCGCGAGCGTTGATACCGTCGTTGAAGATCACCGAGATGCACCACCAAAGATTCTCTCTCTTCTCTGCAACTCTCTCTCTCTCTTCTGTTAGTCGTTACTCTGTTTTGTAGAAGAAAACGACTTTATAACAGCTTTTCGGATAAGCTTTAAACCGACTAAACCATTTGATCAAACCCGAACCAATAACGAACCAATTTCAACTATGGGCTGTAACGTTAGCTGGCCCAGCTTCCACTAGCTGGCCCAAGTGACTGAGACGACACCGTATCCAACAGTGTGCATCCAATTTCTGCATTCAACTCATGTGTTTGATTTTTTTTATCAAATGAACGACATCTAAACAAACATGACTCAAGTTTTTTTTTTTCTTTTTTAAATAGCTAAGCCATTGAATAATTGTAATCATCATTGTTTATTTTTGGTTACTCATTAGTAAATTCTCGTATTCCTTACATTAAGTTTTTGTTTTGTTGGTTGTTAATTTTAGTTAAGGAAGGAAGAAGAATAGGCTCTAAGATTTTTACGGGAAACTAATTAAGTAGCACCACAAATTAAATTGCGCCATAATTTACTGCGTTGACCACCACTTGTCAGCATGCGATTGCATCAATGGGTGTAAGAAAATCAGTAAGATGCAAACCATATAAATCACTCGTCGAAACATATATTTCACTTTGATCGCAACACTCTCATTCCTCATATCACTCCTTTCATCGATACAATGACGGACACGACAGACGATATTGCAGAGGAAATCTCGTTCCAAAGCTTCGAAGATGATTGCAAGTTGCTCGGCAGTCTCTTCAATGATGTGTTGCAAAGAGAAGTAGGAAGCTCATTCATGGAGAAAATCGAACGCATTCGGATCCTCGCTCAGGTTTCTTTCTTTCTCCATCTTTCTTTTCACTCGTTAGCATATCTATTCGTTTCTAATAAGCCATATATAAGGACTACGTCTGTTATTCGTCCTTCTCCAGTATATCTAGATATATACACCACTTGATCATATTTTCATGTTCTTATAACATGATTGAACGTTTCAGAGTGCGTTAAATTTGCGTCTGGCTGGTATAGAGGATACCGCAAACCTTTTAGAGAAGCAACTGACTTCTGAAATATCTAAAATGCCATTGGAGGAAGCCTTGACATTGGCTCGTGCATTCACTCATTCTCTTAACTTGATGGGCATTGCAGACACTCATCACAGGTCATCTTCTTTCTTTTTTTTTAAACATATTACAACACAAGTAAATGAACATGCATTTATAATAGATTCTCAAATGTTATTTGAGAATTGATGCATAAAAAATTAATGTTAATTTTTTTCTTCCAGAATGCATAAACTCCTAAACGTTACACAACTCTCAAGATCATGTGATGATATATTCAGCCAGCTATTGCAAAGTGGAATTTCCCCGGAAGAGCTTTACCAAACGGTTTGCAAGCAGGTCGACTTCATCTTGCATCACTTTAAAAAAAAAAAAAAAATCTATTTCGAATGTTTCTAACACACATATTTATATATGTTTGATACTTGATTGCTTACAATTTGTTTATCGTCTATAGGAGGTCGAAATTGTTCTTACTGCTCATCCTACTCAAATTAATCGGCGAACCTTACAGTACAAGCATGTTAGAATTGCTGTAAGTGATGTTGCCATTTATTAATATCCCTATTCATTGATTAGACTTATTAAGAGTTGAGATCATATATACTTTGATTCGTGTAGCATCTTCTAGAATATAACAGCAGGTCAGATATCGGCCATGAAGACCGAGAAACGCTCATTGAAGATTTGGTACTCTTGATCCACCTGATTCACTATAAAAATTTCAGCTGAATTAAGTAGCATAATAAACTAATTGATTATCATTTTAAAGGTTAGGGAGATAACTTCACTATGGCAGACTGATGAGCTTAGACGTCAAAAACCTACTCCAGTTGATGAAGCCAGAGCTGGTTTGAACATTGTTGAGCAATCCTTATGGAAAGCTGTACCACATTACCTGCGTCGTGTCAGCAATTCCTTGAAGAAGGTATTATTCTAATAAGATTTCTAGTGTATATTTGGGAGAAAAAAAATTGTTTTTAACACCGAAAAATTTATTCAATTTAAATCTGAATAGTAGTAACTAATAGTATTATCAAGTTACTTAACGTTGAGGGTATTGTTATTTTATACATGTTCAGTTCACGGGGAAACCACTTCCATTGACATGCACCCCTATAAAATTTGGTTCTTGGATGGGAGGTGATAGAGATGGAAACCCAAATGTCACGGCAAAGGTTAGCCTCTTTTTTTTTTTTTTTGTATTTACAGTCAAGTTTCATAAGTTTACCAACATTTACAAATATGCTTTTTTGAGAAACTAACACTAAATCTTCCAAAATCCTGAAAAAGTGTTTAAAAAAAAAAAAAAATACCTAACATAGTTTTACATTCACTAAAAAGGTTCAAAGTCAAAACCTATGAGAAATGAATAAATTGGTCCAACTCTCATGTATGTTATTCTAGGTCACATCTCACTTCGGATATAAAAATTCCCAAGAAAATTACCTTTCAATGGAGAACAAAGATCTTATCTTACTTAACTTAATACTACAATTTCCTAGAGAACTCGGACACTATTCATGAATGTTGTGATATCATTTCCCCAGGTCACGAAGGAAGTATCTCTGTTATCCAGGTGGATGGCTATTGATCTGTACATAAGAGAGGTTGATAGCTTAAGATTTGAATTGTCTACGGATCGATGCAGTGACAGGTTTTCAAGATTAGCAGATGAAATTCTTGAAAAAGGTATGCTTCTATCAATTTCTATTAAATCTTTACATTTTTCCCCATTCATTTTTTTTTTATAAAACATTAAAAGTTGATATTTCTCCCCACAGAAAGCTCTATGAAAGATTCTGACAGAAGCCAATCAAACTTCTTAAACCAACAAAACTCATCCTTGCCAACACAACTTCCAGCTAGAGCTCATCTTCCATCTTGCATTGGTAAAAGAAATACTCTTATATTTTTTTGTATTAGTAAATATTACCACCATCCACAAATTTTCATGTTTTTATCTCATCCCATTGCAGAATATGGTGATTCACAACACCCCAAATTTGAAATTACTACAACGACAGATTTTATGCCACCCAATCTTCAGGTAGAAACAAAAACATTTTGACATGGATGTTTGATATATATATACACATATATACATTAAACATAGTTTGGTTGAGTTTCTCCATTATCTTGACAAGTCTTTTGATATGTTTTTTTTTTCTTTTTACATAGAAGCAAAATGAACAAAGCTTTCAGGAGATGGATTCGAAGCCAACTGTTGGCGATGTTACTCAGCCAGGTGGTCTTACTTCCCGAGGTTCTTTCTCATCTACCTCTCAGCTTCTATTTCAGAGGAAACTATTTGCGGAATCTCAAGTTGGGAAGGCCAGTTTTCAAAAGCTACTAGAACCACCTCCACTTAAACGAGCCGGAATGGCTCCTTATCGTATTGTACTTGGAGAAGTTAAGGAGAAGGTACAAGTCCTTATTAAGTTACTAACTATAAAGTTTGAACCACATATATGTGTATCATGTGTGCTAACTAATTCTCAAACTGAATGATATATGATCATAGCTTGTGAAGACACGAAAACTTCTTGAACTTCTACTTGAGGGTCTTCCTTGTGAGTATGACCCTTTGGTATCTTATGAAACATCAGAACAACTTCTAGAACCATTGCTCCTCTGCTACGAATCTCTGGTAACCATCTTATATATTCCATATGAAGTTTTGCGCTCCAATCAAAGATCTTTAACATCATTTTTTTTTTCTCAGCAATCATCTGGTGCTGGTGTACTAGCTGATGGAAGACTTGCTGATCTGATCCGTAGAGTTTCTACCTTTGGCATGGTTTTGGTGAAACTTGATTTACGCCAGGTGAAAATTTTCTTGAATCATACTTGTTTCCGGTTGTTGTTTGCTTATTGATTTAACTCTTATGATTCATTTACCAGGAATCTGGAAGGCATTCCGAAGCTTTGAATGCGATTACAACATATTTGGATCTTGGTACTTATAGTGAATGGGATGAAGAGAAAAAACTAGATTTTTTGACAAAAGAACTTAAAGGGAAACGACCCCTTGTTCCTCTAACTATTGAGGTCAGAATGCCAACTCTTTCAGCATGTGCATTCAAAGGGTCTAAGGTCTGTAATATTTGTAGGTTGTTCCTGAAGTTAAAGAAGTATTGGACACATTCCGAGTTGCTGCTGAGTTTGGAAGTGAATCACTTGGAGCTTATGTTATTTCCATGGCTTCAAATGTATGCTTGCTTTGATCTCTCTAGAGTCAAAATGTAGCTATGATGTTATGCTAGAAGAAAACAATGAATTTTTTTTTGCAAACTTGCCAGGCAAGTGATGTCCTCGCTGTTGAGCTTCTGCAAAAAGATAGTCGACTTGCTGTCACAAGCGAACATGGAAAGCCATGTCCTGGTGGAACGTGAGTTATTATTACACCATTTTCATACTTTTTTATATCACTTATACTTAATGTTTGCAATCATTCGGTTTTTATATTGTTTGGTCGTTTTAATAGGTTACGAGTGGTTCCACTTTTTGAAACGGTGAAGGATTTAAGAGCTGCTGGTTCTGTGATAAGGAAATTGCTTTCAATCGATTGGTACAGAGAACACATCCAAAAGAACCATCATGGTCACCAAGAGGTACATTACACCAATAAATTCAGCTATTTCTTTTCCAAAGCCTTTAAAAAGCTTTTAACAATTAATAATATCATGTGCAGGTGATGGTTGGATACTCTGATTCAGGAAAAGATGCTGGACGGTTTACTGCAGCATGGGAACTCTACAAAGCTCAGGAAGATGTTGTGGCTGCTTGTAATGAGTTTGGCGTCAAAGTCACTTTGTTCCATGGACGAGGAGGAAGTATTGGTCGTGGTGGTGGCCCGACTTATCTCGCCATACAGTCCCAACCACCAGGCTCTGTAATGGTCAGTTTCCATCTCTTGCATTTTCTTAACAATAACATGCATGATACAGCTTTTGAACCCAAATCACTAGACTACATGTCCAACTACGCCTTTGGTTTGACCAGGGCACTTTGCGTTCCACCGAGCAAGGTGAGATGGTTCAAGCCAAGTTTGGAATACCACAAACAGCTGTTAGGCAGTTGGAGATATACACAACAGCTGTTCTGCTCGCTACCTTGAAGCCTCCTCAACCACCACGAGAGGAAAAATGGAGAAACCTAATGGAAGAAATCTCAAAAATCAGTTCTCAAAACTACAGAGGCACAGTCTATGAAAACCCAGAGTTTATCTCATATTTCCATGAGGCAACACCACAAGCCGAGCTCGGTTACCTCAACATAGGAAGCCGACCAGCGCGAAGAAAGAGCTCAACTGGGATAGGACATCTCAGAGCTATACCTTGGGTCTTTGCTTGGACACAAACAAGGTTTGTTCTGCCAGCTTGGCTCGGGGTAGGAGCTGGTCTAAAAGGAGTCTCTGAGAAGGGTTACGCGGACGATATTCAAGAGATGTACAAAGAGTGGCCGTTTTTTCAGTCCACCATTGACCTTATAGAGATGGTGTTAGCTAAAGCAGATAGTACCATTACCAAACATTACGACGAACAACTTGTCTCGGAGAAAAGAAGAGGACTTGGTGACATGTTGAGGAAAGAGTTGTTGACTACTGAGAAGTATGTGCTTGAAATAACTGGGCGTGGGAAACTCTTGGAGAGCAACAAGAGTTTAAAGAAACTCATTGAGAGTAGACTTCCGTATCTTAACGCAATGAACATGTTGCAGGTTGAGGTACTTAAGAGGCTAAGACGTGATGAAGATAACAATAAGCTTAGGGATGCTTTGCTAATCACAATCAATGGTATCGCTGCAGGAATGAGAAACACTGGTTAAGATGATACTAGCAAAACACTCCAAAAAGATTTATAATAATCTTCTATTTTTCTTTTGGTTTATTCTTTTGATGTCTTCTTGTTGTTCTGCATCTTAAGCTGTTGTTGGATTGAGTACTGGTGTCGATTTTTTGATATAATGTTTTAAGATTGCGTGTCGTTTGGGCTTGGACTTGTTTAATGTAATCTTAGAACGGAGGCAGTTAACTTATCGTTGGGCCAATTCACCATTTTGAATATGTGTAATCTTTTGGGTCCAGTGGACTTTCTGCTTGAATTATGTGATGGAATTCATGAAAGGGACATAACAAAACAAGGCATAACGTAAAATTTTGCCCATCAATGCACAATTTTTTTGCTGTCAAATGTGGTCCCATATGGATGTTTTTAAATACAACTTGTGTAATAGTTACTTAGTTAAGTGAGTGGTTGCGGAGTAGCGATTCCTGCTTGTTGATGGTTGGCCATGTTAGTCTAGGCCAAAGCTCGATTCTCTTTAAACATGAAATTATCTAACCACTTTACTTGGTCATCCGTAAACACTTTAAGTGACAAAAACATGGACTTCTATGAGCCTTGGATATTAGTATTGGTTTCCACTTAGGATGACCCCAATTATAAAAAGGTTACTTAATTGTTTTTAGTATTTTTTTTTTTAAGAAAAGATAATCGTTCCACAAATTTTTCTATCATTTTTTTCCACCGCTCAGATTTTTTCGTTTGATTTTCCTTTTCACAGCGAGCGGTGTTCTTCACCGTTGCTACGAGATGAACCCTCTCTTTTTCTTCTTTATTTCGGTCTCCTCTTAACTTGGGTTTTACTTGTAAGTGGTTACAAATATGGGTACGTTTCTTTCTAGTTGGTGGGGGGGGGGTTGCTGAAAGTCTCTCTCTCGCAGCTACTTTGTCGGTACGGTTCACTGATTCTACATGCTTGTTATGTGGTTTCTGGTCTTTATCTGGCCAATTATGTTCACTCGAGAACGGTGTGTGTGAGATCCGGGATTCACACTAAGAATTTGTATTCGTGGATTTGGACTTTTAGGTATAAAAATGGTATAGTTTCCTATGAATCAAAGACTTTATTGAGATTGATCGTCGAGATAGAACAAACACAGTCGAAAAGAGAGTACAAGGATTTATGATCGAGCTATCTAGTCGAAGTGTTCTTAGCTAGGGTTGGAATTGTCTTGAATGAATCGACACTTCTTCTTTAAATAGTCTCGACTTTGATCTTCTTGTTCCGATATTTTGGCCTCGTCGTGCTAACGATCTCCAAGATTTGCGTGGATCAGTTGAACCGACGAAGACCGAGTTGCTCTACCTCCACGTCGTCTTTTGCCGAGCTCGATCGTCTCTCACTTTGGCATTGCTTGGGCCTTGTCAAGGTGTTGCTCGTGTAGGCCCAACAAAGGACAACAGTTGATCTCTCTCCGTCTTGATTCTGGAACGGGCTCGTGATTACGGGCCTTAGTTTTATTTGTTAACAGGCCAGATTTCTTGGAGGGAAATCCAACACCAACAATAGCCCCTTAGCCCATTAATTTCGACGAGTCGAGGTTAATGGGCGGTAGACGTTCTGGTTTGACGGGACCGTTTCAGGTCGCTTATTATGAGACGACCATTTCAGTTCGTTCAATTTGAAGGGACCGTTTCAGGTCGTTTATTTTGGGATGACTATTTCAGTTCGTTCTGGTTGGAGGGGACCGTTTCAGGTCGCTTGTATGAAGAGATAATTTCATATCACTTATATTAGAAGGGACCGTTTTAGGTCGTTTGGAAGGGATAATTTTATATCACTTGAATTCTGGAGGGATAATTTCATATCACTTTACTTAGAAGGGACCATTTCAAGTCGTTTACTTTGGGACGATCATTTCAGTTCGTTCTGCTTGGAGGGACCATTTTGGGTCGCTTATTTGGGACGATCATTTCAGTTCGTTCTGTTTGGAGGGACCATTTTGGGTCGCTATGTTTTGGGGCGACCATTTCAGTTTGCTCGATAACTTTACTTTAGGGGAGGCCATTTCAGGTCGCTAAGAAGGGATAATTTCATATCACTTGTCTTTTGAAGAGATAATTTCATATCACCTTTGCTTTTGAAGAGATAATTTCATATCATTTTAGCTTTTGAAGAGATAATTTCATATCACTTTGTGACGGGAGAGTTAATTTCATATCACTTTGTAGAATGTAAATGGCGAAGCATTTCGCAATGACTCTAACTTTTACGACAGAAAGAGACCTTGATTGAGAGACTTATTTTGATTTCACAAAGATAAGCTAGTAGGACTTCGTTAGAAGTTGTTGAGCTCGGTAAGAGCTTTGTGTTTGGGGGGTGGCTGCGCTCGGAGTCGAGCTGCCTACGTACCCTTTTAAGGGGATCAAGTCATTTCGTAGTTCGATTATGTTGACGTACTTTTAGTAAAAGTACTTTTTGAGGTTGATGATGTTCCAAGGTCGTAGTTCAGGCTTCTGGGTTTCCACCGACTTGAGTCGGTAGACCCCGTCCTTCATAACGTCTGTGACCTGGTAAGGACCTTCCCACTTTGCTCCTAAATTTCCAGCGTGTTCTTCCTTTTTATGGTCGAACACTTTCCGTAAGACGAGCTCTCCTACTTGAAACCTTCGAGTTTTGATCTTGGAATCGTAGTAGCGAGCTGCGGCTTGTTGGTAGTTCTGGATTCGAGCTAGTACGAGGTTCCTCCTTTCGTCGACGAGATCGAGCTCGTCCTTTATCATCTTGTTGTTAAGTTCCTCCTGTCGTGGGCATTCCTCTTTGCAGATGCTTGACACGAGGATTTCGGCTGGTACTACCGCCTCGATTCCATAAGCCAGCGAAAAGGGAGTTTCGCCGGTGGATTTGCGAGGAGTAGTCCGGTGGGTCCAGAGTACGGCTGGGAGCTCGTTGCTCCAGCTAGTTTTGCACTCGTTGAGTCTTTTCTTAAGGTTGTTCATAATTGCTTTATTAGCTGCTTCTGCCAGTCCGTTCCCTTGGGGATAACAGGGCGTTGAGTAAGTCAGCTTTATGTTCCAGGTTCTGCAAAACTCTTTGAACGCGTTTGATATGAATTGTGATCCATTATCGGTGACGATCTCATACGGTAGTCCATGTCGGCACACGATGTTTCGCCAGACGAACTCCTTAACGTGAACATCTTTGATCTTTTGGTATGATTCTGCTTCAATCCATTTGGTGAAGTAGTCCGTCATTACCAATAAGTGTGTGGCTTTCTTTTTGCCGGATGCGACTAGGGGTCCCACGATGTCCATTCCCCATCGCATGAATGGGTATGGCGATGAGATAGAGGAGAGTTTCTCCGATGCTTGGTGGATAATCGGGGCGTGCTTTTGGCACTTGTCGCATTTGTTGGAGAAGGACTCGCATTCGGTGGCCATTATCGGCCAGAAGTAGTCTTGCCTTTTGATTCGTACGGCCAGGGCTCGTCCTCCGGAATGGCTTCCGCAGGACCCGTCGTGGGCCTGTGTGATCACGGCTAGGGCTTGTTTTTTATCGAGGCATTTGAGGTAAGGTCCGGAGAGAATCCTTTTGAAGAGCTCTCCTTGCGTGACGCAGTACCTTGCACTTTGTGTTTTGAGTTTCCGTGCCTCCTATTTGTCGTCGGGAACTTCGCCATTTGTGATGTATCGAATGATCGGAGTTCTCCAATCTTCGTCATTGTTAGGCTTGGGTCCTTGACTAGCGGATGCGGATTGGATTGGTCCATCGGGGACGTTCGCGACGTACACGGCGTTTCTTGGATCGAGATCATCATCAATCTCGATGATGTCGCGACTGGTGTCCTTGGGACCTTTTCTGTGCTCGACATCGTCCCTTTTGGTAGGATCGTCCTCTTTCAAAGATAGAGCTTTTAGGACTATGTCGATGCTTGGTTTCTCGATTCCCTCGACTGGTATGATCCTTTTGAGGTTAGGATCTGATGTCGACGCTAAAGCGGCCAGGGCATCGGCTGCAGTGTTTTCTCCCCGCGGGATCCGTATTAGATCAAAGAATTCGATCTGTTTGGCGAGCGTATGGACTACCTGTAGGTATGCTTCCATGCGTTCGTCTTTCGCCTCGTAGTCGCCATGATATTGGCTCGTGACCAATTGGGAATCGCTGAAGGCGTCTACTTCTCGGGCTCCTATCGCTATTGCTAGCCTGAGCCCGGCTATTAACGCTTCATATTCTGCTTCGTTATTTGATGCGGCGAAGCCCAGTCTGAACGACTGTTCTAATACTTCACCTGTAGGGGAGACCAGTTTTACTCCGACTCCGGATCCTTGCCTCGATGAAGCTCCATCGACGTAGAGTCTCTATTTCTTGGCAGAGGTCGGGTCGAGTTCGATGGTCGGAGGGAGCTCGATTATGAAATCAACCATCACTTGCGCTTTTAGGCACGTTCGAGCTTTATATTCTATGTCATACTCGCTAAGTTCGATAGCCCATTTAACCAGTCGACCTGACTGGCTTGGACTGTGAAGAATGGTTCTCAGCGGCTGAGAGGTCATCACTACGATCGAGTGCGATTGAAAGTATGGTCGGAGTTTCCGAGCCGATGTCACTAGCGCTAAGGCGAGTTTTTCCATGGCGGGGTACCTGGTTTCAGCATCGATTAAGGTCTTACTGATGTAATACACCGGCCGTTGTTCGTTCTGTTCTTCGCGAACCAGGACTCCGCTTACTGCTGCCGTGGAAACAGCTAGGTAGAGGTAGAGGGGCTCCCCTTCTACTGGTTTCGCCAGTATAGGAGGTTCGCTTAAGTAAGATTTAAGCTGGGTGAACGTTTCTTTGCACTTTTTGTCCCAGAGGAACTTCTTATTCGCTTTGAGCAATTGATAGAAGGGTAGACATTTATCAGTCGACCTTGAGATGAAACGGTTCAGAGCAGCTATTTTGCCAGTCAGGTGCTGGACTTCTCGCGTTGTTCTGGGAGATTTCATCTCTATAAACGTTGCGATCTGTTTGGGGTTCGCTTCGATCCCTCTTTCGGTCACTAGGTAACCAAGGAATTCTCCTGATGGGACCCCGAATGTGCACTTCGCTGGGTTGAGTTTCATCCCGTATTTATTGAGAATGATAAAGTATTCTTTTAGTTGGGGGATGTGATCCTCATACCTGGAAGATTTGACCAGCATATCGTCGATGTAGACTTCCATAGTTTTGCCTAGGAGTCCTGAAAACATCTTGTTGACGAGGCGTTGGTAAGTTGCCCCTGCGTTTTTTAGTCCGAAGGGCATGACTTGTAGCAGTACGTGCCTCGATCAGTTATGAACGAGGTCTTTTCTTGGTCCTCGGGGTTCATTAATATTTGATTGTACCCCGAGAAAGCGTCCATGAAGGATAGTAGCTGGTGTCCAGCGGTGGCTTCGACCAGTCGGTCGATGTGCGGAAGTGGGAAGCTGTCCTTTGGACACGCTTTTTTGAGATCCGTGAAATCTACACAGACTCTCCACTTCCCGTTCTTTTTCTTAACCACTACGGGATTCGCAAGCCAGTCGGGGTACTTGACCTCTCTGATCGATCCGATTTTTAATAACCGATCGACCTCATCATTGACGGCTTGAGCTCGTTCTGGACCTAGTTTTTGACGCTTTTGTCTTACCGGTTTGTAGGTCGGGTCGACATTCAGCTCGTGGCTGGTTACGTCAATGTTGATCCCTTTCATGTCTGCTGAAGACCAGACAAAGGAGTCGACGTTCTGTTTAAGGAAATAGACCAGTTCGTTTTTGACCGGTTCTGATAGGTCAATTCCGATGCCAACAAGTCTTTCGGGATGAGCATCGTCTATGCAAACTTGGGTCGTGAGGTCCTTTGGGGTGAAGGATTGTTTAGTGTTTGTCCTGGTTTAATTCTCAGATTAAACTCACCTAAACATATTGGATCTGGGTTCTCTTGCCGAAACATAAAGTGATCTCACCTAATACCTTGTTTATGCAGCGGATTAGAGAGGTATTGTCAGAGATCAGCAGAACCACCAAGAGAGAGCTCCTCCAAAGGTTCACACACGCACACTTCAGGAAATTGGCTGCTAGACCAGAAGGGAGGGAGGCGCAGAGAGAGAGAGAGAGAGGCGCAGACTGCTTTTGGAAAAATTAGAGAGCTAGGTCAAGTTTTATTCATTAAAACCCCTTTTAGTTCTCATGGGCTTTTGGGCCCAAGTCTCAGTCTGATTAAATCCCTTAGATTTAATCAGGCCCTTTAATCTCTCTAAGTACAGTAAATGCCTAGCACTTTTACCGTACTCCTGCTGCACCGTTCCTCCATATTTTCCTGTTAGCTTAGGCGTGTGACCCATATGGGATCATATAATAAAGGCAATAAGTCCAAGACTTATAGATCATGAGCGGGACTCTAGCAAGCCATCATGACCCCCAATATTATATGACTTATGTCTGATCATTGACATACTCTTACTTTCTAGAGACAGTACAGAGATTACTGGACATAATTCCAACAATCTCCCACTTGTACTGGAATCTCTGTATTCATAATCCTTTTGTCTCAATATCTCGATTAGTCATAAGGCAAGATGAGTGTCATCCTTATAAAGCCTAATCATGTTCATCGGACTCTGATTTGATACTGACAATCCAAACGACTCGGGACAGTCCGTTTGAGCATGGCCATGCATTTTCCAGTATTCAAATCTCCGATTGGCCTAGAGATATTCACTCCATTTATATTGGAGGGACAAATCCCGTCTTGTTCCATCACTGTAAACTACTAATTTCATAATACACCCAAACAAAGTCCTTATAACTATCGCTTAACGACAGCGTTAGACAATGATCAAAGCGCATCAGTTGATGTGCAGTCACATGCATGCGAACTCAGGTCTAAGGACTATACTCTATAGTCGTAGTAAGAATCTCTTATGACACAGATATAAATATCCTAAAGAGTTCTTATAAGCGGGTCTTGTCCGGTCGTATGTACCCCAACATACACCTATGTACTGACTTTGATGCCGTGCATCTATGACATCCTGAGACTTTGTCATAAGTCACATACCAATCTAGTCTCACGCGGTTGTTGGTGTTCCAATTTCAACAACCTTCGACTAGGGACAGGATGATATAATCCATCTATCAAATATAGGGTCTCATGATCAAGCTAAATGACTTTGATGACTCAAGATCAAGTCACTTACTTCGATGACCTATAAAATGGTTCATATCATTTTGGAACGATTATTTCATCACAGTTAAAATAATCTTGAAAGATGATTTTATTATTAAACATCTCAAATGTTTTACAAGAACATATCAATAACTAAATAAAGCCCTCAAACTCCCACTCAAATTTAGATTACATTTCAATGTCTCTAATGCCTACAGCTTCAGTCAGGTACTCGAGCTTAGGCCTTGGGAGTGGCTTTGTCAACGGATCAACGACAATATCATCTGTCGGAACTCGGCTGATCTTGACTTCCTTTCTATTAATGATATCACGTATCAAGTGAAATATTCTTAGTATATGCTTGGATTTCTGGTGTGATCTTGGTTCCTTTGCCTGAGCTATAGCACCATTGTTATCACAAAACAGTGCCAGAGGCTCAGCTGCATTCGGTATCATACCTAGTTCAATAATGAACTTTCGTATCCAAACAGCTTCCTTCGCTGCTTCTGAGGCGGCGACATATTCAGCTTCTGTAGTGGAATCAGCAACGGTGTCTTGCTTGGAGCTTCTCCAACTGATTGCACCGCCATTCAGACAAAAGATATAACCGGACTGTGACCGGAAATCATCTTGGTCTGTCTGGAAACTTGCGTCCGTGAATCCACTGACTTCAAGCACATCACTTCCACCGTACACCAAGAACTTATCCTTAGTATGTCTTAGATACTTCAGGATATTCTTGACGGCAATCCAATGGTTTTCACCTGGATTTGACTGGTATCTACTCGTCATGCTCAATGCATAAGCAACATCAGGACGAGTACAGATCATGGCATACATGACATATCCTATTGCAGATGCATAAGGAATATTCTTCATGCGCTCAAGCTCAGAAGCCGTCGTAGGACTCTGCTTCTTGCTTAGCGTTGTGCCATGTACCATTGGCGTGAAGCCTTTCTTGGAATCTTCCATGCTGAATCTATGCAGGACTTTGTCAATGTATGAATCTTGACACAAGCCTATCAGCCTTTTAGATCTATCCCGGTAGATCCTGATTCCAAGAACGTATGCGGCTTCACCCATGTCTTTCATGGAAAACAACTTCCAAGCCAGTCCTTTACCGACCGCAGCATTGGTACGTCGTTTCCGAGAAGCAGTATGTCATCGACATACAGAATAAGAAATACTATCTTGCTCCCACTAGTCTTCTTATACACGCATTGTTCTTCTTCGTTTCTGATGAAGTCAAATTGCTTGATCGCTTCATCAAAACGAAGATTCCAGCTCCTCGATGCTTGCTTCAATCCATAAATGGATTTATGAAGCTTGCATACTTTCCCAGCATTCTTTGGATCTATGTAACCGTCAGGTTGTGTCATATACACATCCTCTTCCAGAATTCCATTCAGGAAGGCGGTTTTCACGTCCATCTGCCAAATTTCATAATCATGAAAAGCTGCAGTTGCTAGTAGAATCCGAATAGATTTCATCATAGCCACTGGTGAATAGGTTTCATCATAATCCACACCGTGAACTTGCCTGAAACCTTTTGCCACCAACCTGGCTTTATAAATCTGGACATTTCCATCCACGTCAATCTTCTTCTTGAAGATCCATTTGCACTCGATGGCTTTTACACCAGCGGGTAAGTCAACCAACGAAAACACTTGGTTGACCGACATGGAGTCCATTTCGGAATCAGTGGCCTTACGCCACTTAGAGGAATCTGGGCCCATCATGGCTTGATTGAAGTTCGATGGTTCATCACCATCAATGATCAGAAGATCATGACAGTTAGTCACGAGGAATCCTTGATATCTCTCGGGTTCGTGACGGATCCTCCCGGATCTTCGAACTTCAGGTACTACAGGTTCAGGCTCTACAATTTATTGTAGGTCCTCCTGCTGCTCTTCCTCATTAGGTTGAGCAGTATCCTGTTCATCTTGAATTTCTTCAAGCAGTACCTTACTCCCACTGTTTTTCTTAGAGAGAAACTCCCTCTCAAGAAAATTACAATCCCGGGCAACAAATATCTTGTTCTCGGATCGTAGGTAGAAGTAATAAGCCTTGGTCTCCTTCGGATAACCAATGAAGTAGCATTTATCAGACTTTGGTGTAAGCTTGTCAGAGATCAATCTCTTGACATAGGCTTCACAACCCCAAATTCTAAGATAAGACAGCACTGGAGATTCTCCAGTCCATAATTCATATGGTGTCTTAGCTACTGCTTTTGATGGCGCTCTATTTAGAGTGAACACTGCTGTTAGCAGAGCATATCCCCAAAGGGATATTGGAAGGTCTGTGTGACTCATCATAGACCGAACCATATCCAATAAGGTCCGATTCCTCCTCTCAGACACACCATTCCATTGAGGTGTTCCAGGAGGAGTGAGTTGGGAAACTATCCCACACTCTCTTAGATGATCACTGAACTCTTGGCTCAAGTATTCTCCTCCTCGGTCGGACCGAAGAGCTTTAATGCTTTTGCCAAGTTGGTTCTGTACTTCATTTTGGAATTCTCTGAATCTCTCAAACGATTCAGACTTATGTTTCATTAAATAAACATATCCATACCTACTGAAATCATCAGTGAAGGTAATGAAGTACTGATAGTTTCCTCTTGCATTTGTGGACATTGGGCCACACACATCTGTGTGTATCAGGCCCAATAAGTCACTGGCCCTCTCGTTAGGTTTATTAAAGGGGGCCCGCGTCATTTTGCCCATCAGGCAGGATTCACATTTCTCACATGACTCAAAGTCAAATGAGCCAAGAAGTCCATTCGAATGGAGCCTCTTAATGCGTTTCTCACTGATGTGCCCTAAACGACAATGCCATAGAAACGTTCGGTTCTCCTCATTAGGTTTGAACCGTTTGGTATTAATGTTATAAATTGGCGCGGATTGATCAAGTATGTAAAGCCCATTCGTAAGAGGGGCACAACCATAGAACAAATTGTTGCGATTGAAGGAACATAATTTATTCTTAACTGAAAAATCATAACCTTCCAAATCCAACAATGAAATTGAAATAATATTTCTGCTTATCGCAGGTACAAAATAACAATTATTGAGTTCTAAAACCAATCCCGAAGGTAAAGACAACAAGTATGTGCCTACAGCTAGTGCAGGAACTTTCGCTCCATTCCCAACTCGTAGCTCCACTTGTCCTTGCTTCAGCCTCCTACTGTTGCTGAGTGCCTGCATATTAGTACAAATATGAGCCCCACAACCAGTATCCATAACCCATGAGGTATTATCAGAAGTAGTTGTATTAACTTCTATAACAAAAATACCTGATGAAGAAGTCTCCAGAGTCTTCTTCTTCAATTCCTTTAGACCTTCCAGGAATTTCTTACATTCTCTCCTCCAATGCCCCGGTTCTTTACAGAACCTGCAGATGTCTGTAGGCCCAGCCTTGGACTTGGGCTTGGGCTTTGGCGTGTCCTTGTCCGAGACTTGAACAGCCTTAGCCTTTCCCTTGTCCTTGGCAGAGGATTTCTTAAAGCCCTTGCCCTTTTGCACCATAAGCACGTTGGGGTCCTTGGCTTTCCTCAAGTTGGGCTCTGCAGTCTTGAGCATTCCGTGAAGCTCAGGCAATGTCTTACTCAAGCCATGCATATTGAAGTTCAGAATGAACTGATCATAGCTTGCAGGTAAAGACTGCAGAATGATGTCGCAGGCAAGTTCCTGGCTGATAGGGCAGTCGAGTTTCTGAAGATGATCGAGATAACCCATCATCTTCAAGACATGAGGACTCACTGCCGCATTTGCAGCCATCTTACAGTCCAAGAGGTTCTTAACTGTCTGGAACCTCTCAGTCCTTGCCTGTTCCTGAAAAAGCGATTTCAGGCTTGCCATTATCTCGATGGGCGACAACACACTCTCGAACTGCATTTGCAGCTCAGGAGTCATGGTCGCCAACATCAGGCAATAGACATCATTTTCATCTGACGAATGCTTTTCCCAAGCATTATGCAGATTCATGGCGGCATTGTTAGGAGGCCTCTCGGGGAGGGGATCACGAAGGACATATTCCTTCTTCTCCTGCTTGAGGACCAGCCTCAAGTTCCTTGACCATGTCAGGAAGTTCGTTCCAGTCAGCTTCTCCTTGTCGAGAACAGACCGGATTGAGAATGTGTTCTGTGTGCTTGTTGTAGTCATTGCTGAAATTTAAGATAAAAAGGATTTTAGTTTATATGTTCAATATGAGTAAACTCGCATTATATTCAATAACATTAGTTATCCTCAAAAGAATATAATGATTCCAAGATCCACATATAACTAAGATCAAAGTGGGCCACTGTCCGTCACCCAACCTTAGCTTATATCGGTAAGCCCTATTTCGGCTAATTATATCCGTGATATAACTCTTGGTTTTGAATCTGGGCCCGAGGCCCAATCCACTCTGATGTCTCAAGGCCCGGGACTCCCGATGGCCTAGTCAAGAAAACCAGACTATACAGTCATGTAATCACTAATGTCTGGGACTCCCAATGACATTAATGAATCACAAACTGTCTTACCCACGCAAAATATAGACACCCTCACACTGTAAGGCCATGTGTACAATTGAATGGGTTTCAACAGCTGACATAGACTGGACAAGACTTCCAACGCTTGATATTATTTGAGGTTTATAGGTTTTCTTAAAATTTCATTCCCAAAATAGAAGATTACTATTTTTGGAAACTTTCCATTTTTGGAAACCTACTGTTTTGGAAACTTTTATAATTGGAAACTTCCTAAAAATGGAAACTTTCTAACTATAGAAATTTTCTAAATATCCAAAACATGCAAATCTAGAAACTTCTATTCTAAGAAACTTTCTAATTTGAAATTTTGGAAACTGATTAATTTTAAAATCAAATTTTAATTATTAAATGAATTTTAAAAAAATCTGAAGAAAAGACTCAAATAACTGGCCCAATTGTTTTAACTTCTTGGCCCATGGCCCAAGAATTGATCTATGTCCAAGACATAACCCAATTGTCCAATTAAATGACATAACCGGTCTGGTTCATTAAAATTGGTCTAACCAAAATTAATTACTACGATGACCACAATTGTCAACCGGTTATTTACTAAACCGGATTTTCTCAATTTATTTGGTCCAACCAAATCAAATTAGAAAACCACTGGTTTAGGCACTAAATCCAATTTTACGACTTTGGATTTCTTATCACGGTTTAACCAGATCTAATAAATTTTATTAAGTCTGTAATTATTAAACCGTGACGATCAAGTTTTAATTATATTAAACCGAACCATCACAAGTCAAAACCGAACCGACCATTAGGTCACGTGAACCGATCATTATCGGATGCAAGCTTCACGCGATCGAGGAACGATCGGGACAGCCGCAAGCCACGCGATCGGGACGAGCTCGGGTTGTGTGATCGGGACGGGACGCGAGATCGGACGAGAGGCAACGGGACGGGACGCGATCGGTCAAGCTCGGGTCGATCCATGCGATCGTGCGATCGATCCATGCGATCCACCCGGCTGATCGGTCCACCGTGCGTCACACGATCCGGACATGGTGATCCTTTGGCGATCATCATTCCGACGCATACCGATTCATATAGATCGGATCATGCGATTTCTAGTTTAGGTTTTTAACTTTGTTTCTTAAGTGTTTTCTTATCATAAATTGATTCATACACTTCTAAACAACCTAAACATGATTCTAAACAAGAAATCCTAATGGAACCAATGGCTCTGATACCACTGAAGGATTGTTTAGTGTTTGTCCTGGTTTAATTCTCAGATTAAACTCACCTAAACATATTGGATCTAGGTTCTCTTGCAGAAACATAAAGTGATCTCACCTAATACCTTGTTTATGCAGTGGATTAGAGAGGTATTGTCAGAGATCAGCAGAACCACCAAGAGACAGCTCCTCCAAAGGTTCACACACGCACACTTCAGGAAATTGGCTGCTAGACCAGAAGGGAGGGAGGCGCAGAGAGAGAGAGAGAGAGGCGCAGACTGCTTTTGGAAAAATTAGAGAGCTAGGTCAAGTTTTATTCATTAAAACCCCTTTTAGTTCTCATGGGCTTTTGGGCCCAAGTCTCAGTCTGATTAAATCCCTTAGATTTAATCAGGCCCTTTAATCTCTCTAAGTACAGTAAATGCCTAGCACTTTTACCGTACTCCTGCTGCACCGTTCCTCCATATTTTCCTGTTAGCTTAGGCGTGTGACCCATATGGGATCATATAATAAAGGCAATAAGTCCAAGACTTATAGATCATGAGCGGACTCTAGCAAGCCATCATGACCCCCAGTATTATATGACTTATGTCTGATCATTGACATACTCTTACTTTCTAGAGACAGTACAGAGATTACTGGACATAATTCCAACATGGGGGTCCTATTTGACTTGGTTCGTTCGACCTTTTGGCCTGCATGGAGGCGAGTTCCTCCTCTTTCTGTAATTGCTACGCAATAGATTTCTCGATCTGCTTGTATCCATTCATGTAGCAATGACGGAAAATCTTTTGACTTCCGTAAACGGTTTTGACTCCTTTGGGAGTTGGGAATTTTACGCATTGATGGTAGGTCGACGGTACCGCTTTCATGTCGTATATCCATGGTCGACCTAGAATTGCGTTATAGGGAGCTGGCCGATCCACTATGACGAACTCCGTCATTCTTCGGACTCCTCCAGCAATTACTGGGGCGACAAAGCCCATCGAGTACGTTGTTTCGCCAGCGAACCCTACCAGTGGTGTCTTTTCTTCCACGATTTTGGAGTCGTTGAAGTCCATCTTTTTGAACGCATCGTAAAAGAGGACATCCACCGAACTTCCTGTGTCAATAATTATCCTTGAGAGTTCGACATCTCCCACTACTAGACAAACGAGGAGAGCGTTGTCATGTGGTTTGTCGAGATTACTTGTCTCGCTCTCGTGGAAAGTGATTTCGTGGTCTGGACCTAACATTGGGATTTCCCCCCCTTTGTCGGTCTCAACTCTTCTTTGAAGAGCTTTGAATGAATTCACCGAGTCTCGGCACAGCTTGGAGCCACCGAAGATGAAGTCGATTCGTTTAGGGGGTATAGCCCGTACACCTCCCCCTCAGAGACGAGGGAGATTGATTCGTGAGCGTAAACTCTTAACGAGAGCCGGAGGTGGAGATAACGCCGAGCCTTCCGGGGTGCCGCTTAGGCTGAGCTCGCCGAGAATAAAATCGACTCGCTTTCGCGACCCCTGAGGGAGTGTGTCGGGAGATTCCGGCTCTTTTGACCGTTATCGTTTGTTTTGAGAAGGCTTTTTGGTGTTCGACTCTTTGGTCTGTTTACTTTCCTTTTTGTCGGATGGAGTTTCCTCCTCGACTTCTGACTCTTGTTTGCTTTCGGACTCTCGCTTTTGAGCCTCGGCTTTAGCTCGAGTATATCAATATTCAGTCGAGTGTCCTCTTTTATTGTGAAAATCACAGAACTTTTCCTTGTTGAACTCGAATTTCTTCGAGCTCTTCGGGCTCTCGACCGCATTGACGTTTCCTGACTTACGGGAATCCTTTTTTGGGTTTGAGTTCTGCGAGCCCGACGGGTTCTTTTCTTTTTGATGCTTTTCTCTGAGGGCCGTAGTTTCGTCCTCGAGGCGAGCGAAGGCCGATGCGCGATGAAGGGCGTCATCGAGTGTTTGAGGTTCGCAGACTGTTATTTCCTCGCGGAATCTGGTTGAATACCACAGTCCACGTCTCAGTGATTCTATAGCTACTTCGTCTCGTGGGTTTGCGATTTTGGATTTTATTTCCTTAAATCGGTCGATGTACGAGCGAAGTGTTTCGTCAGGTTTCTGAGAGACGCCAAATAGGGCTGCCTCAGTAGTCTTTTCCTCGATAAAGACGGAATATTGTTTGAGGAAAGCCGTCATGAACTGTATGAAGTTATCGATTGACCTTTCTTCCAGTCCGGCAAACCATTCTAGGGCAGAGCCCGATAGGTTTTCGGCGAAGAGCCTGCAGAAAGCCGTCTCTCTCTCCTCGTCGGTAAGGTATACCCTTGCCATTGCTAGTCTGAATGCCCTGATATGGGCTTTCGGGTCCGATTTCCCAGAGAATTCCGGGAATTTCGTCTTCTTGATTTCTCGGATCCTTGCGAAGGCGATCCGGTCTGTGAACGGCGTTTGTCGCGTTTCTTCGATCACTCGATCGATGTCAGGAGCCGCGCTCGTTGCCATGTGAACTTTCGAGCTTAAACTGTTGAACTGGGCCTTAGCCTGCTCGATGTACTGTCTAAGAATATCGTGTTCATCGCCTGCTGCGGACGTGAACTGGGCTTGTGCCTGATTTAACGTTTGTTCTGGGAAAACGAGATCGAAGAGATCGATTGTTGGAACCGACCTCGTCTGGTCGACCTGCGGCGTCCGGAACTGTACCGTATTTGATCCGTTAAGGAGTCCCGAGCTTGAGGCGAAAGCAGAGCCTCCTAGTTGCCTCGGTCGGATATTAGAGTTATTCGGGAAAAGTGGTGGCCCGGGTAGTGGTCGGTTTTCTGATCCGGTTGGATCTGTGACCATTGAACTCGAACTGAATGGAGTCGGTATCGCGATTGGGGTCATTATAGGGCGGAGGACGCTACTTGACGCATTAGCGAAGTTTCTCGATGCTCCCGGGGGAGTTATCACCTGAGAGAAGTCCAAGCGCGTACGCGGTGGAGGACTTATGGGGGTTCGTGCTGATCTTCCCCCTTGGTTTTGGCTGGCGAGCTCTTCAAGACGGGCGTTAAGGCGCCGCTCCTGTTCATCGAGCTGCGCGGCCAGAGAACGGTTTGCGATCTCTTGGGCCCATGCGCTTGCCTTGTTGTTTCTCGTTCGGTTTACCAATAGGCTTAACATCGAACGAATTTCAGCAAGGTCGTTCGGGCCTTGTCTCTGTGGAGCAGAAGGCAGTGGTGAATTGGGTCTGGTTATTCCAGATCCACCTCCGGGGGTGGAAATCGAATCGTTTCTCATCCACACCCAGTTTCTGTTCGGATCGTTAGTCCCTGACAAAATATTTGTCGGAGTCTGGCTCGTCGCGATCGTTTGAGCGATCGATCCGGCTGGTGCCGAAGTCGTGGAAACTGAGGGCAGAGCTCGTCAACACGGCATCAGTCTGACCCATGGTTCTTACCCCGGTGGTGTTCTGAGGAACGTTGTTGACCGTTTGAGGGTGGTCGGCCGGCGGTGTGGCGCTGTAGAGCCAGGTTGGTCGGGATTCATCTCGATCTATCGGATCTAGGATCTGATTCTTAAGACAGGAAAAACTATAGATTGTCCCCACAGTCGGCGCCAAATGTGAGATCTGAGATTCACACTAAGAATTTGTATTCGTGGATTTGGACTTTTAGGTATAAAAATGGTATAGTTTCCTATGAATCAAAGACTTTATTGAGATTGATCGTCGAGATAGAACAAACACAGTCGAAAAGAGAGTACAAGGATTTATGATCGAGCTATCTAGTCGAAGTGTTCTTAGCTAGGGTTGGAATTGTCTTGAATGAATCACCACTTCTTCTTTAAATAGTCTCGACTTTGATATTCTTGTTCCGATATTTTGGCCTCGTCGTGCTAACGATCTCCAAGATTTGCGTGGATCAGTTGAACCGACGAAGACCGAGTTGCTCTACCTCTACGTCGTCTTTTTCCGAGCTCGAGCTCGATCGTCTCTCACTTTGGCATTGCTTGGGCCTTGTCAAGGTGTTGCTCGTGTAGGCCCAACAAAAGGACGACAGTTGATCTCTCTCCGTCTTGATTCTGGAACGGGCTCGTGATTACGGGCCTTTGTTTTATTTGTTAACGGGCCGGATTTCTTGGAGGGAAATCCAGCACCAACAGTAGTTGGGTTGGCTACTTTATGTTTTGGTCTCCTTCTTTTGATTTTTTTGTTTGGTGATTGCGGGTTCTCGAAAGTGGTTATAGTTTGGTTTGGATCTTCTTACGCTACATGATTAGCCTTGGCTTTGTAATACATATAGGTTTTCTCTTCCGCGTTTTGAAAGATTGTGTGGGTTTTGAGTCTTGCTTCTTCTCGTCATCTTATTTTGGCTAGGAAGGTAAGATTTCGTCACTATTTTTGACTTAACTTGTCTTTTCGATTTGTTTTTGTCGTCGACGGGGATCAAGTAAGTTTAGTCGTCTATATTTTGTTGAAATTGGTTAGATGCTTATGAGAGTCGAAACTCGTACAATCAAAACTGGTAGGGTTTTTCATTTAGGGATTCAAAATTCTCTAAGTACAAAACACACGAAACAAAGATCCAAAGATTGTTTTTATTGATTGTTGCTTAGAGAAGCTTTTACAAGTAATGTGTTTAGAGCAAAATGTCTATGTGCCTTCGTTAGGTAAAAGTGGTGCATGATAATGAAATAGACTTCTTCTTATATAATTGTGGGTTGTTGAATATTTCTCGATATTCTCGAAGATTATTTTCTATCGTCCTTTCTTTTTCCCGATTGACTTTAACTTCCATTTATGCTCGGAATTATCCTTTCTTTCTTTGTTGCTGGCTTGATTATGTCTTCTGAATCAAACAAAAGATGTGGCCCATGCCCACGAAAGTCTAACCTTTTCACTTTTTCCTAATCTCATTGTTTTAACAACTTACTTTGCTCTTATTAGTTTAATAATGGTGAAGTCGACCAAAAGTGGCTCATCGTTAAGAAATGGCTCGAATGTGTGATGGCGAAGATGATTGGGATGTGAGGCATTTCGGCTTGTTCTTGTCAGGGTTGACAAGACGTCTTTGTTCAGGATAGGATGCTCTACATTCGGTACATGGGCTGATAGATCAATACGTGGGACGGTTTGCATACGTGGACGCCAAGACATTTCTTGATGCGAGTGGTGGAGTGTTCATGAAGATTGACTAGTCAGGACAGTGATCACTTGATGATCGTGGGTAGTTCTGAGCTGTTTTAGCTCGGCCAAGAGTGATGTGAGCATCAAGGTATCTAGCCCATTAGAAGCAGCCTCAATGCTTGAAGATGGTCCAACTAAAGCTGACAAAGCCTTTGGAGGAGCTGAACCTGAGGAAGAAGCCACAACCAACAGCAGGAGGATACTTCCCTCAGCTAAACCATCCGGGAGAAGACTTTGGTAGAGCCATTCTGTCCTTGGCCCGATCCAAATCAAGAGCTGCCCTTGCAAAGATCCACAACCCATCCGATAAGAAATATGTACAAAAATATGAGTTTCAGCCCAAAACCACTAAGGCCTGGACCATTGGAAAACCAAGCCCATCTACTGGATCCTATTATGGACTCCACTAACTGAAGACACAACCTGGATCAACTCGGAGACACCTAAACCAACCAAATCCGCTTCTCAGCTGCATTTGGAGCCAAATAAGGAAACTCCGGAAAATACTTGGACCATCACCTCTTTAACATGTCTACTGAAGTATAGTGATACTACAAAAGACCCAAGACCACCATAACATTAAGTAATTCATCCAAAGATGCATCAAAAATACCAGAGAAATTGCCTTGAAGAAACTAGGCATGGGCATTTACCCGAAACTATTCTACAAAATATCTTAATGGGTTTAAGTCAGGTATTTCGGGTATTGGGTAATAACCGAACCCAAACCGAACCCGAACAAATACCCGAAGTAACCCGAAGTTTTACCTAATTTTAAGTAATTATACTATTTTCGAGTATTTTGGGTAGTTTGAGTAGTTCGTTTATCGGTTTTTTGGGTAGCACATATATTTTTAGTACTTTTGGATACTTTTAGGTAGTTTAGATATATTTTTTACGAGATTTTTGAGTATTTTCATATCCTTTTGAATGTTTTTTTTCGAGTTTTCTCACATTTTTGGTAATTTCGGGTACTTGAACCCGACCTGAATGTGATTAAGTCTCGAACAAAACCCGACCCGATATATAGAAATACCCGAACGGGGCTTCTACCCCTAAACCCTAAAACCCAAAAAATCCGACCCGAACGAACATGCTTAGAAGAAACTTTCCATTTTTGAGCCGGTTTACTTTTCTTACAAGAGGAAAAGTAATCAACCCTTATTTATCTCATCGAATCTCAACCACTCATATATCCTAAGAGATCCTAGAAGTCTACACACCACTGAAGACCTAAGCTTTCCACAGGATTTCGCAGCCACAAGAAAAGTTTCTCCTTTAATGCTTAACAGCTACATCAGTGGAGACCATCTTTGAGTTTCTTTGATTTATTTTATTTCCCTTTCTAGTTTATTACCATTATTTCTTGTCCTGTAAGAGCTCTAAATAATCTCTCTTAGTCCCTGCTTTGTAAGCCACATTTTCTTTGAATAAAAAAACTCTTTGTTTTGCTTCAAAAGTCTGTCTTTGAATCAAATATGTTCTTGCGAGTTTTAGGTAGTTTGTGGAATCAAAGCAATTAATATTTCGTGTGAGTCTTACATCCCTTGTGAGGAATAGCCCTTGAGATTAAGTCTCTGGTTTGTTTGTTGTTGTGGAATCAATCAACATTCGGCCATCAATCCCTCTTCTTCACCTCCATCTCGGTTTAAGGTTTGATTCTCTTGTGTGGAATTTGGTGGATTCTGAATCGTACATCAAAAAGAGTAGTCAGCACGTGGAAATTTGACTCGAAAATGAATCACTCGTTTCCTCTCAGAGAGGAATTTTGATGGTCGTGTGATAGTATGCGGGAGTGCACGCCATGGCGGGTCACGAGGCGGTGATCTTTGGCTCAGGCAACGATCGCTGGTCATGAAGATCACGGGAATGTGATCGTGCCAAGACATTTTTGGTTCGATGATTGGGCGGTCAGCGAGTGATAAGGCGGGATGGATGATAGGTCAAGAATTAATCCCTATACTAAACTGCAAGTGTACAGCAATGTCAAAGTAGTATATAGGGTTATCGAATCCACAGGGACACTTGGTCTCAAGAGAATCAAACCGTAGGGAATGAATACTAGAAATAAGAAATGTAATTGTATTGAAAATAGTGCAAGAAAGTAAATCAGTAGCAGAGATTATCGGTTGTGAAAGCAAGTAATTAAAAGCGTCAAACCTAGGGTATTCTCAGGAAATCAGACTAGCAAACAGTTCATTCAGCAAGGATCTAATTACGCGCAGTTCTAGAACTCAAAACACAGATATAGAATTAACCAAATTCCTTTGCGATAATTCTCTAAGTCTAAGTGCAGCAAACCAAACTTCCGTTTGCGAGAACTAACAGATTAAACTAGCAATAAGTTCGAGTTTGATATGTTCACAATTATCCTAAACCAAACTTTCGTTTGCGCAAAGTTTAATTGCCCAATTTAATTAGTTCAGGTTCCTAAACCCCACTTCCGTGACGTATTTAGCAACCTAAGATCTAGATTCTAATTGATCAGGTTAGAACTAGCTTTAAGCACAATTAAATTGAAGAACAGAATATAGTTTGAATCCTTAACTGAAATTGAACAAGTCTAGCAAGTCATAAAATCCTATGTGAGAAACCCTAAGTCTAACTAGGAATCTACTCAGACATAGATAATGAAAACATGATCATATGATAAGTAAATTGCATAAAAGAATAAGAGTAAAAGGGGTTCGAAATCTTCTCCAAATACAGATGATGAATCAGGTTCAGATCAGCCCCAAAAGCTCTAAAAATCCTCTGTTCTTAATTATAAAGTCTATGGTAAAAAGTATAAAGCGTCCCTAATAAAAACTCTAAAAACTCTCTTATATAGGCATAATCTCGGCCAAGGGCTTCTTTGTAAATATCAGGAACTTCTGGATCAAAGTGCAATATCTTGATTCTTCTAAACCGCCGAGTTTTTGGCCCATCTCGCTGGTGCAACGATCGTTGCTAGAGTGCAACGATCGACACCTTTCTCTGTTTCGGACAGTGAACTCTATCTCTCGGCCAATCACTCCAAAAATCTCCAAAATGCTCCATAATCTCCAATTTAGCTCCCAACCTGATTATACCTGTAAAAGACTCTAAAATAACACAAAAGACACTAAAAACATACTTATATCATGGCCTAAAACTAGTAAAAACCATGATATATCAACTCCCCCACACTTAGCCTTTGCTTGCCCTCAAGCAAAACATAGAACTAAAACATGGTGAAGAGGTTTGAAAACTCTTCAGAAACTCATTTCATCTTAGAAGCTACAATACTCAGATTCCCCTTAGTAAACCACTGAAAGAATCAATCACAGGATATCAAGACCAACATGTACTTCCCCCACACTTAGCAACTGTCCTAGGTAAACTCCACAATCACATTCAAGCATTCAAATTCTCCCTACTGACTTCTGCAAGTATTTAAGTGCGGTCTCACCTAAGGAGTATCGATCTAAAGGCACATGGATTCTTACCTAATCAGCTCTAGACCACCATACTATCTTTCTCTAGTCCCTTTCTTCTCTTTCCCTTCTTTAACAACTGATTTTTCCCCACTGGGTATCATTTTATTTTTTTTATCAGTGTTCTTCCCGTTATGGGGTGTACTTTGGACACATTCCATGGATCACATGAGAGATAATAGTGTTTGCTACTATTCCCATGACCACTTCGGAGTTACTAACTCATCCTCAGTTTATTATCTTTTTTTTTTTTTTTTTTTTTACTTTATAGAAGGGGAGAAGGGAACTAAATAGGACAGGTTTACAGGCTGTGTCAGAACTAACAGGGAATCCGACATAAAGTATACCAAGCCCTTAGGTGAGAAAATCTAAGTCAGTATTAGGGGTGAAGTCAGTAAAAGGATCCTCTGATACCTGAAGTGATGTGGGTGTTCCCAGTAGGTTGATCTGTGATGGGGTTTTCTAATAGTCAGAGATAGATCCTGCAACTTCATCCCAATGGTTACTTAAGTTCCTGCAAGTCTTGTAAATCTCCTCAGAAAATCATAGTTTCTTACTTAAACAATTTTGACTCAATAAAACAAAAAATTTTGAAAAACGGACTGACTCTTAAGAAAACAGAAAGATAAACGTCAGTAGCACCTCCCCCACACTTAAGACACACTGTCCCCAGTAGTGTCCAGCGAAGGATCGGTAAAAAGAAAATAAAAATTGAAAAGGTGAGTTTATGTCTGTCGGGTTACCTCTGTCGCACAGCATCGATCGGTGCATTAGATGCATCGACCGTTACTTGGCGATTTTCGTGTATGGTCGATCGTTGCTCAGGACCGCAACGATCGCTGCAATGCGATTCCTTTCGTGTTGTGACGATCGATGCAGAAATGCATCGATCGCTGCACTGCGATTTAATCCGAGACCTGCAAACATGACTAATGGTGGGTTGCCTCCCACCCAGCGCTTGTTTAAGGTCAATAGCTTGACCGGACGCGCAAGGTTTTTCAGGCTCCGGAAGATCCTGACAGAGACTTTTTCTGTCTCTGTTCAAGTCTCCTCATCCATGGCGGAGAATAGGCTGTTGCAGAATGCTTCAGTCCAAGAAAAGATGGAGTAAAATGCGCTCCAGGATCTATTATCACAGTCTCATTCAGCTGCTCATCATCTGCTTCCAAGATCTTAAAAGTCTGTCCATCTATCAGTGGCTTCCGCAGCTTCTCCATCTCATACCGCAGTGTCTCATCTCCCAGGTGGAGGTCTATTAGACTCTGTCTAACATCAATCACAGCTCCTGCTGTAGCCAAGAATGGTCTCCCAAGCAATAAAGCTTCATCCGGATTGCAGGCATATTTCAGCACAAGGAAGTCCGTTGGAACTAAGTAGTTTCCAACTCTTACCGGAATATCCATAAGGAGTCCTTCAGGAACTCGTATGGACTGATCAGCTAGGATAAGACGTGTCCTAGTAGGAGCAAAATCCAACATACCCAGCTTCTCAGCCACAGAGTAAGGCATTATGCTCCCAGCAGCTCCTAAATCACACAGAGAACGCCTAAAACTATCCTCAAAGATAGAACAATCAAGTACAAAGACTCCAGGATCAGGCAGTTTCTTTGGGACCTTAGTTAACAGAACATCACTAATATGCTGAGGAACTACTATCACTCATTCTCTCAGCTCTTCATCTAATGGCAACATCTTGTTCAAATACTTCTGAACACATGGATGATAAGGTGGATCATCAGATGATGGAATTTCTTCCAAGTCCTCACCACTCTTTTCTAGCCTTTTCAGCTCTTCAATCTCTTGTTTAATCACTTCAGACACCTTGGGACTGTGCCAAATAGCTCGTGCATAAACATCTTCTGGAGTGATTTCAGATGTATCAGGGAATAGGCGGGCTAGCTCTGCATCAATCTCATTTTCATCCCACGGATTCTCTGCTTGTTCACGACCTGCATCGATCGATGCCAGATGTGTATCGATCGTTGCATCGCGATCATCACAACTTCCACCCGAGAGTTTTTCACAGAAATCCGAAAATTCTTCCTCAGTCACCAACTCAGCTGTACTTAGCTCAAATTTCTCCCCTAGATAAGATCCATCATTAATCATTACAGACCAGGCCTTAATATGAGTGTCTGCAACTCCTTTTCCTTTCAGTGAGCTGGACATCTGATTCACCTGAGTGTCCAACTGCTTCATGTGAGTGCTCAATGTCTCAAACTTCCCATTGAGGTCCTGATAGACAGCGTCCAGCTTCTTGTTGTTGTCTACAGAAAGCTTGGTTTGACTCTCCATCAGTTGTTCCATCATAGCTTCCATTTTGCTCTCATGGGCTGTAGGTGCAGGAGGAGTCTGATAGGATGTAGATCCATAGGTTCTCTGATTACCCTGTCCATAGGTCTTTTGAAAACCACCAGATTGTCCTCCATTTGAGAATCTGTTCCCCTGTTGATTGTTAAATCTACTACCTTGGAAACCGGAACCTCCTATGAAGTTCACATCTTCTTCCTGAGTGTCCTCCTCAGTCTGAATCACCTCCACATCTTGGGCAAAGTGGACAGCTTTCTTATTTGTCAGAAGATTGTAAACTGTGTCCAATCTGGATCTAATATTAGCTATATCAGAATTCTCTACAGTTCCACCAGATCTCTTCCTCCTTTCATCCATTGTTTTGCAATTATTGCTGCCAATCAGGTTCTCTATCAACCTTTTAGCTTGTGTAGGAGTTCTGGTGCTGAAATTTGCATCACTGGAATTATCCAAAGCAGTTTGATAAGGGAGATCTATGCCTCTGAAGAAAATACCTATCAGCTGTACTTCTGTGAATCCATGGTGTGGACAATCACGCTGATATTTCTTAAATCTCATCCATGCAGTTGTCAAAGGCTCCACAGCTCCTTGGGAAAAAGTGAGTATGTCCTGTCTGGACTGATCTGAGCGCGCAGCGTCGTAGAAGTGACGCAGGAACTCACTCATTAAGGCTGTCCAAGTAGTATACTGACCAGGTGCCAGTTGTCTCAGCCATGCACTAGCGTCTCCAGCAAGACTGTGCGAAAATAGCTTAAGGAACAGATAGTCCGGGCATACTCCTTCATACTTCATGCCAGTGACTATGTCCTCAAACTTGTCAATGTGATCCATAGGCTGCTCTGATTGAAGACCATGAAAAGCAATCTGCCTCATCAGTTGGTAGTAGATAGTTTTTACCTCAAAATCATTCCTTTCGAAAGCAGGAAGCACTAGAGCTGCTCGGTTTGCATGAAACTCATCAGGTCTATTGTAGTCAGCTAGTGTCCTCTCATGAACTACCATCTCTCTACCTTGAGCTTGATCTTGCGGTTGTTGCTCAGGTTCAGGGGGGTCAGGGATTACATTTCCCTCAGCATCAACCCGATGCCCAGCAGCATTGTACGGGTTGTTATCTTGGTCCCTCAGGGTACCTTCAGCATCTGGTATCAAGATCAGACGTTCTCGAACCATTCTCTCTCTCTTTTCTCTTCTGATAGTCCTCTCTAGACGTCCAAGTTCCTCTAGATTGAGATTAACTAAGCTCGAGTTCGGATTACTTCGAGTGTTCTGCGTTGGCATAAACTGTCTGTAATCGTCCAGCAACGATCGATGCTATCAGTGCAACGATCGATTCAATCTCAAATCGCTTAGCAACGATCGATGCAAGGGGTGCAACGATCGACGCAAGGCGAAATTCGTACCTGCGACAGAGAGAAACAGAGAAAAAGTCAGCAAAATAAAATAAATAAAAAAAACGAAAAACAAAAACGAAAAACGAAAAATTTCTAGTAAAACCCTAAGTTCGGTCCTATCGAAGACTCTAAGAGTCCCCGGCAACGGCGCCAAAAACTTGATAGGTCAAGAATTAATCCCTATACTAAACTGCAAGTGTACAGCAATGTCAAAGTAGTATATAGGGTTATCGAATCCACAGGGACACTTGGTCTCAAGAGAATCAAACCGTAGGGAATGAATACTAGAAATAAGCAATGTAATTGTATTGAAAATAGTGCAAGAAAGTAAATCAGTAGCAGAGATTATCGGTTGTGAAAGCAAGTAATTAAAAGCGTCAAACCTAGGGTATTCTCAGGAAATCAGACTAGCAAACAGTTCATTCAGCAAGGATCTAATTACGCGCAGTTCTAGAACTCAAAACACAGATATAGAATTAACCAAATTCCTTTGCGATAATTCTCTAAGTCTAAGTGCAGCAAACCAAACTTCCGTTTGCGAGAACTAACAGATTAAACTAGCAATAAGTTCGAGTTTGATATGTTCACAATTATCCTAAACCAAACTTTCGTTTGCGCAAAGTTTAATTGCCCAATTTAATTAGTTCAGGTTCCTAAACCCCACTTCCGTGACGTATTTAGCAACCTAAGATCTAGATTCTAATTGATCAGGTTAGAACTAGCTTTAAGCACAATTAAATTGAAGAACAGAATATAGTTTGAATCCTTAACTGAAATTGAACAAGTCTAGCAAGTCATAAAATCCTATGTGAGAAACCCTAAGTCTAACTAGGAATCTACTCAGACATAGATAATGAAAACATGATCATATGATAAGTAAATTGCATAAAAGAATAAGAGTAAAAGGGGTTCGAAATCTTCTCCAAATACAGATGATGAATCAGGTTCAGATCAGCCCCAAAAGCTCTAAAAATCCTCTGTTCTTAATTATAAAGTCTATGGTAAAAAGTATAAAGCGTCCCTAATAAAAACTCTAAAAACTCTCTTATATAGGCATAATCTCGGCCAAGGGCTTCTTTGTAAATATCAGGAACTTCTGGATCAAAGTGCAATATCTTGATTCTTCTAAACCGCCGAGTTTTTGGCCCATCTCGCTGGTGCAACGATCGTTGCTAGAGTGCAACGATCGACACCTTTCTCTGTTTCGGACAGTGAACTCTATCTCTCGGCCAATCACTCCAAAAATCTCCAAAATGCTCCATAATCTCCAATTTAGCTCCCAACCTGATTATACCTGTAAAAGACTCTAAAATAACACAAAAGACACTAAAAACATACTTATATCATGGCCTAAAACTAGTAAAAACCATGATATATCAACTCCCCCACACTTAGCCTTTGCTTGCCCTCAAGCAAAACATAGAACTAAAACATGGTGAAGAGGTTTGAAAACTCTTCAGAAACTCATTTCATCTTAGAAGCTACAATACTCAGATTCCCCTTAGTAAACCACTGAAAGAATCAATCACAGGATATCAAGACCAACATGTACTTCCCCCACACTTAGCAACTGTCCTAGGTAAACTCCACAATCACATTCAAGCATTCAAATTCTCCCTACTGACTTCTGCAAGTATTTAAGTGCGGTCTCACCTAAGGAGTATCGATCTAAAGGCACATGGATTCTTACCTAATCAGCTCTAGACCACCATACTATCTTTCTCTAGTCCCTTTCTTCTCTTTCCCTTCTTTAACAACTGATTTTTCCCCACTGGGTATCATTTTATTTTTTTTATCAGTGTTCTTCCCGTTATGGGGTGTACTTTGGACACATTCCATGGATCACATGAGAGATAATAGCGTTTGCTACTATTCCCATGACCACTTCGGAGTTACTAACTCATCCTCAGTTTATTATCTTTTTTTTTTTTTTTTTTTTTTTACTTTATAGAAGGGGAGAAGGGAACTAAATAGGACAGGTTTACAGGCTGTGTCAGAACTAACAGGGAATCCGACATAAAGTATACCAAGCCCTTAGGTGAGAAAATCTAAGTCAGTATTAGGGGTGAAGTCAGTAAAAGGATCCTCTGATACCTGAAGTGATGTGGGTGTTCCCAGTAGGTTGATCTGTGATGGGGTTTTCTAATAGTCAGAGATAGATCCTGCAACTTCATCCCAATGGTTACTTAAGTTCCTGCAAGTCTTGTAAATCTCCTCAGAAAATCATAGTTTCTTACTTAAACAATTTTGACTCAATAAAACAAAAAATTTTGAAAAACGGACTGACTCTTAAGAAAACAGAAAGATAAACGTCAGTAGCACCTCCCCCACACTTAAGACACACTGTCCCCAGTAGTGTCCAGCGAAGGATCGGTAAAAAGAAAATAAAAATTGAAAAGGTGAGTTTATGTCTGTCGGGTTACCTCTGTCGCACAGCATCGATCGGTGCATTAGATGCATCGACCGTTACTTGGCGATTTTCGTGTATGGTCGATCGTTGCTCAGGACCGCAACGATCGCTGCAATGCGATTCCTTTCGTGTTGTGACGATCGATGCAGAAATGCATCGATCGCTGCACTGCGATTTAATCCGAGACCTGCAAACATGACTAATGGTGGGTTGCCTCCCACCCAGCGCTTGTTTAAGGTCAATAGCTTGACCGGACGCGCAAGGTTTTTCAGGCTCCGGAAGATCCTGACAGAGACTTTTTCTGTCTCTGTTCAAGTCTCCTCATCCATGGCGGAGAATAGGCTGTTGCAGAATGCTTCAGTCCAAGAAAAGATGGAGTAAAATGCGCTCCAGGATCTATTATCACAGTCTCATTCAGCTGCTCATCATCTGCTTCCAAGATCTTAAAAGTCTGTCCATCTATCAGTGGCTTCCGCAGCTTCTCCATCTCATACCGCAGTGTCTCATCTCCCAGGTGGAGGTCTATTAGACTCTGTCTAACATCAATCACAGCTCCTGCTGTAGCCAAGAATGGTCTCCCAAGCAATAAAGCTTCATCCGGATTGCAGGCATATTTCAGCACAAGGAAGTCCGTTGGAACTAAGTAGTTTCCAACTCTTACCGGAATATCCATAAGGAGTCCTTCAGGAACTCGTATGGACTGATCAGCTAGGATAAGACGTGTCCTAGTAGGAGCAAAATCCAACATACCCAGCTTCTCAGCCACAGAGTAAGGCATTATGCTCCCAGCAGCTCCTAAATCACACAGAGAACGCCTAAAACTATCCTCAAAGATAGAACAATCAAGTACAAAGACTCCAGGATCAGGCAGTTTCTTTGGGACCTTAGTTAACAGAACATCACTAATATGCTGAGGAACTACTATCACTCATTCTCTCAGCTCTTCATCTAATGGCAACATCTTGTTCAAATACTTCTGAACACATGGATGATAAGGTGGATCATCAGATGATGGAATTTCTTCCAAGTCCTCACCACTCTTTTCTAGCCTTTTCAGCTCTTCAATCTCTTGTTTAATCACTTCAGACACCTTGGGACTGTGCCAAATAGCTCGTGCATAAACATCTTCTGGAGTGATTTCAGATGTATCAGGGAATAGGCGGGCTAGCTCTGCATCAATCTCATTTTCATCCCACGGATTCTCTGCTTGTTCACGACCTGCATCGATCGATGCCAGATGTGTATCGATCGTTGCATCGCGATCATCACAACTTCCACCCGAGAGTTTTTCACAGAAATCCGAAAATTCTTCCTCAGTCACCAACTCAGCTGTACTTAGCTCAAATTTCTCCCCTAGATAAGATCCATCATTAATCATTACAGACCAGGCCTTAATATGAGTGTCTGCAACTCCTTTTCCTTTCAGTGAGCTGGACATCTGATTCACCTGAGTGTCCAACTGCTTCATGTGAGTGCTCAATGTCTCAAACTTCCCATTGAGGTCCTGATAGACAGCGTCCAGCTTCTTGTTGTTGTCTACAGAAAGCTTGGTTTGACTCTCCATCAGTTGTTCCACAAGAAAAGTTTCTCCTTTAATGCTTAACAGCTACATCAGTGGAGACCATCTTTGAGTTTCTTTGATTTATTTTATTTCCCTTTCTAGTTTATTACCATTATTTCTTGTCCTGTAAGAGCTCTAAATAATCTCTCTTAGTCCCTGCTTTGTAAGCCACATTTTCTTTGAATAAAAAAACTCTTTGTTTTGCTTCAAAAGTCTGTCTTTGAATCAAATATGTTCTTGCGAGTTTTAGGTAGTTTGTGGAATCAAAGCAATTAATATTTCGTGTGAGTCTTACATCCCTTGTGAGGAATAGCCCTTGAGATTAAGTCTCTGGTTTGTTTGTTGTTGTGGAATCAATCAACATTCGGCCATCAATCCCTCTTCTTCACCTCCATCTCGGTTTAAGGTTTGATTCTCTTGTGTGGAATTTGGTGGATTCTGAATCGTACATCAAAAAGAGTAGTCAGCACGTGGAAATTTGACTCGAAAATGAATCACTCGTTTCCTCTCAGAGAGGAATTTTGATGGTCGTGTGATAGTATGCGGGAGTGCACGCCATGGCGGGTCACGAGGCGGTGATCTTTGGCTCAGGCAACGATCGCTGGTCATGAAGATCACGGGAATGTGATCGTGCCAAGACATTTTTGGTTCGATGATTGGGCGGTCAGCGAGTGATAAGGCGGGATGGATGATAGGTCAAGAATTAATCCCTATACTAAACTGCAAGTGTACAGCAATGTCAAAGTAGTATATAGGGTTATCGAATCCACAGGGACACTTGGTCTCAAGAGAATCAAACCGTAGGGAATGAATACTAGAAATAAGAAATGTAATTGTATTGAAAATAGTGCAAGAAAGTAAATCAGTAGCAGAGATTATCGGTTGTGAAAGCAAGTAATTAAAAGCGTCAAACCTAGGGTATTCTCAGGAAATCAGACTAGCAAACAGTTCATTCAGCAAGGATCTAATTACGCGCAGTTCTAGAACTCAAAACACAGATATAGAATTAACCAAATTCCTTTGCGATAATTCTCTAAGTCTAAGTGCAGCAAACCAAACTTCCGTTTGCGAGAACTAACAGATTAAACTAGCAATAAGTTCGAGTTTGATATGTTCACAATTATCCTAAACCAAACTTTCGTTTGCGCAAAGTTTAATTGCCCAATTTAATTAGTTCAGGTTCCTAAACCCCACTTCCGTGACGTATTTAGCAACCTAAGATCTAGATTCTAATTGATCAGGTTAGAACTAGCTTTAAGCACAATTAAATTGAAGAACAGAATATAGTTTGAATCCTTAACTGAAATTGAACAAGTCTAGCAAGTCATAAAATCCTATGTGAGAAACCCTAAGTCTAACTAGGAATCTACTCAGACATAGATAATGAAAACATGATCATATGATAAGTAAATTGCATAAAAGAATAAGAGTAAAAGGGGTTCGAAATCTTCTCCAAATACAGATGATGAATCAGGTTCAGATCAGCCCCAAAAGCTCTAAAAATCCTCTGTTCTTAATTATAAAGTCTATGGTAAAAAGTATAAAGCGTCCCTAATAAAAACTCTAAAAACTCTCTTATATAGGCATAATCTCGGCCAAGGGCTTCTTTGTAAATATCAGGAACTTCTGGATCAAAGTGCAATATCTTGATTCTTCTAAACCGCCGAGTTTTTGGCCCATCTCGCTGGTGCAACGATCGTTGCTAGAGTGCAACGATCGACACCTTTCTCTGTTTCGGACAGTGAACTCTATCTCTCGGCCAATCACTCCAAAAATCTCCAAAATGCTCCATAATCTCCAATTTAGCTCCCAACCTGATTATACCTGTAAAAGACTCTAAAATAACACAAAAGACACTAAAAACATACTTATATCATGGCCTAAAACTAGTAAAAACCATGATATATCAATGGACGTCGACCGGATGGATGCACGCGGGAAGGCAATCGTGCTGAGCCATTTTTGGCTCGGCGATTGGATGATGTGATTAGATGATCTACAGGTGGCAAGGCAGGACGATGGTTATGCGGGCATATCGTGCCAAGCCAAACAGCTTGGAAGTTCGATGCATGGACGATCGTTGTGGATTGACACACGCGGGGATTTGGTTCAAATTTTCACTTTGGATGTTGGATGCGTGAGAATGAAGAAGGTCGTCGAGCTGTTCTTGTATGACAACGATGCGCGAGGATGCAAATGTGATGACGCATTCGGCTCGGCGGCGATTTGGATCATGTGATGTAGTATGATCTTACGTGGAATGGAAGTGGGACGGCTCGGTCACGGTCAAGACGCGATATGGTCCAAGCGAGGCGTTTAGGCTCGTCTTCTCTCCAAGAATGACCTGTTCGGCATTTCATTCCATACTTAGTTGATTTCACTCTTGATTTTTATCGAGGAGGATTTCGACTCCAACAATGCTTTCTAATTCTAAGTTTTGGATTGTATGTTTTTAGTATCATTTTTACCTCTCATTTTATAGCATGTTTGTGATTCTTAGAATTATTCTTATTATTTTCTTTTTTGTCAACAAGATACAAACTAGAACCTATCTCTCAATAGTCCAAGTTGGTGGCTCTGGACCAAAATGAAGACTCTATGACGACCTAAGACGAGCACTCTGTGCTAGCTTATTTGCCATCAAATTACAAGTGCGGGGTATTTGATTGAGTTCGAATGCTGTAAAGTACTCCTTTCTTTCAAACTCCTCTAGGTGAATCGAGAAGGCTGGCTATTCTTTTGGTTCCGACACTATCTTAACCATTTTGAACAGTCTGTTGCGAATGTAATATGGGATTGCCGAAAATACTTCATATATTCCATTTCCCATATTAAGGCTTCGATTCCGCATGAAGAGGGGACAAACTTGTTCTAATATTCATTGCTCTCATCATAACATTTGCACCTGTTGGGAATGTCCTGAAATCTATTTGTACTTACTCTAGGTGAAAGTTGTATTGTCGAGATGAGACAGTCATATAATACTGGGCAATCATAATGCTTTGCTAGAAGCCACTTATGATCAGTGAGTTAAGAACTCGTTGCTAGTATTGTATGATCCTACAAGGTCACACACCTAAGCAAACTGGATACAAAATATGGGGTTGATCATTAGTGTAATGATCTGATAAATGTATATATGATATGCATTCGATAACAAGTTTATGAGGCAGTGTCGATCGACACAACATGTGCATCGATCGACACAGATCGCGGACCAAAATAGCGATTTTGGTTTATGACTTGATTAACTTCGGTTTGATCCTTGGTTGATCAGGTTGTGGTAGAAGTCGATATATATAAGATATATGGACGACTTCTACAGAGATCTGACCTAATTCACAGCCACTAGAGAGAAACTAAAACCCTTTGAGAGATCCGATCTCTAACGGCACTAGCATCCCGTCCGTTCCAGTTTGTGTGCGTGTGGATACCAGTAGAGGCGCAGCACTTGAGGCGCTAATCAATCTCGAATACCTAATCATCTTCCGCGGCATAACTTTCCAGGTATCTTCGAGATCTGATGTAGATTCAATGATATAAACATGAAACCTAGATCCTAGGCTTGGAATTTATACTTAGGGTTGCTAATTATGATTAGAACTGCTAGAAATTCCTTCAGTGGTATCAGAGCCAGGTTCCATTGAATCTGTAGCATGTTGATTAGATTATTTGAATCTGGATCGTTGTATATTGGATATATGCATGCTAAATTGGTTTTTGATCAAAGTAATCTAGTTTAGGTTCGTTGTTCGAAAACGGTTATAGGGTTTTTCGCATTGTGTCGATCGATGTCAATCCAGTGTCGATCGACACATAATGATAACCCGAATAAAATTTAGGTTTTCCCTAATTGTGACGATCGACACAAGAGTTGTGTCGGTCGACACAGACCTCGCGAATAGGTTAATCGGTCCAATTGGATTGGATCGGTTATCGAGCTTGGTTAAAATTGGTTAAACCGCTTAGAATGGTTTATTGCGATTGGTTTGATTTGGTTGGCGTCGACCGACACTAATGTAGTGTCGATCGACACTGACCGGTTATAAAAACCGGATCAATTGGATTGATCGGTTATCGCAAATTGGTTTTGGTAGGACTGCTTCAAATCACAGAACCAAACCAAAATAAATCCAATTCTTAGAATTATTAAAACTTAATAAAATTATTTGTTTTAAACAGTTCCGTTCCTCAACTAAATATCAAGTAATCCTTGATGTCTTTCCAATCTTGTCAACTGTCAAGACTCATTTCATTGTGCGATAGACTTGCAGTGCAAGGTGTCCACAATTACATAATTAAGGCAGGAGGTAATCGTGTTGATGGTTTTGCAGTGCAAGGCATCAACAATTACATGACTTAAGAGATTGGTTTACTTGACTGGGCCATCAAAATCGTTTTGGGCCCAGAGACATCAGGTGGATTGGACATGAGATGTCAATCCACAACCAAGAGTTATATTGGATATAACTAGCAAAGTTGTTGCTTACCTAGATAGCTGAAATTTGGGCGATGAGCCAAAGCTCACTCAAGTTTCAGTGAAGTATGGGTCTTGGATCATTATATTCATTTGAGGAAACATTGCTTTGAATATAATGCGAGTCTTCTTAATAGTTAAGATTTCTCAATTCTTGAACATGATAACTAAACCTTTTTCCTTTCTTTCATCTCAGCTATGACTAACACTCATCAAAACACTTTCTCCCTGCGATCCGTCCTTGAGAAGGACAAGTTAAATGGATCGAACTTTCTCGAATGGTATCGAAACTTGAGAATTGTTCTCAAGCAGGAGAAAAGGGACTATGTCCTAGAAAATGTTCTCCCTGAAAAACCGAGAGCCAATGCCGCACATGCAGAAAGGAGTGCTTGGGATAATCATTCTAATGATGTGGTCGATGTGAGCTGTCTCATGTTGGCTACCATGAACTCGGACTTGCAGAAGCAATTCGAGAACTTGGAGTCGCCAATGGAGATGATCAGCCCGAAAAGTATGTTTCAGGAGCAGGCACGAACTGAGAGATACCAAACGGTTAAGCCTCTCATTGAATGCAAGCTACCAAAGGACGCTCCAGTTAGTCCTCATGTCATTAAGAAGATGGGTTATATTGATAACCTGGGAAAACTGGATTGCCCCATTAGCCAAGAGTTGGCTACTGACATCATCCTGCAGTCGCTGCCGTCAAGCTATGATCAATTTGTTATGAACTATAACATGAGAAACTTGACGAAGACGTTGACTGAACTGCATGGCATGCTCAAAACAGCTGAGCCTAATATCAAGAAGGGCACTCCAAATGTACTTATGGTACAAGGAGGTAAGAAGTTTAAGAAACTTGGCAAGGACAAGGGAAAGGGAAAGGCTGTCCAGATTGCGAATCAGGATAAGCATGTGTCTTCTTCCAAGCCCAAGCCCGGCCCATCTGAGACTGATAAGTGCCATTACCGTAATGAGCTTGGGCATTGGAAGAGAAACTGCAACAAATTTTTGGAAGAGAAAAAGAAGAAGAAGAAGACTTTCGAGACTTCATCTTCAGGTATTTATGTTATAGAAGTAAATGTTACTACTTCTAGTTCTACTTCTTGGGTATTAGATACCGGCTGTGGTGCTCATATTTGTACAAATATGCAGGGCCTAAGCAATAGAAGGACTTTGGAGAAAGGACAAGTGGAGCTGCGCGTGGGAAATAGAGCAAGAGTTGCTGCATTAGCTGTAGGAACATTTCATTTGTCTTTACCTTCAGGCTTGGTTTTAGAACTCAATAATTGCTACTATGTACCTGCTATAAGCAGAAATATTATTTCTATTCCTTGTTTGGATTTGGAAGGATATCAGTTTTCAATTAAGATAAAGTGTTGTTCTTTTGATTACAATGATATATTTATGGTAGCAGTCCATTAGAGAATGAACTTTATGTTTTAAACCAACTTGTGCCTGTCTATAATATAAACACAAAACGGTTCAAGTCCAATGACTCGAACCCTACTTTTCTCTGGCACTGTCGTTTGGGCCATATAAATGAGAAACATATTCAGAAGCTCCATAGTGATGTGCTTTTGGGCTCATTTGATTATGAATCATGTGAGAAATGCGAATCTTGTTTATTGGGTAAAATGACTAAGGCCCCTTTCAACAAACAAAATGAACGGGCCAGTGATTTATTGGGCCTTATACATATGGATGTGTGTAGCCCAATGAGCACAAGTGCCAGAGGAAACTTTTGGTACTTCATTACATTTACTGATGACTTCAGTAGGTATGGCTATGTCTATCTAATGAGACACAAGTCGGAATCTTTTGAAAAGTTCAAAGAGTTCCAGAATGAAGTACATAATCAACTTGGCAAAAGTATTAAAGCTCTTCGATCAGATCGTGGAGGTGAATATTTAAGTCAAGAATTCAGTGATCATCTGAGAGATTGTGAAATTGTTTCACAACTCACTCCTCCTGAAAACGCCAATGGAATGGAGTTTCTGAGATGAGTAATCAGACTTTATTAGATATGGTTCGATCAATGATGAGTCACTCAGATCTTCCATTATCCTTCTGGGAATACACTCTAAAAACGCCTGTGTTTACACTAAAAGGGTTCCATCAAAATCAGTTACAAAGACACCACATGAGCTGTGGACTAGAAATGTTCCTAATTTGTCTTGCTTGAAGATTTGGGGTTGTGAGGCTTATGTAAAACGTTTAATCTCTGATAAGCTCACACCCAAATAAGATAAATGCTACTTCGTTGGTTATCCTAAGGAGACCAAGGCATATTACTTTTACAACCGGTCCGAGAAAAAGTGTCTGTTGCTCGGAACTGTGTTTTTCTTGAGAAAGACTTTCTTTCCAGGAAGAACAGTGGGAGTAAAGTACAACTCGAAGAAATTCGAAAATCACAGGAGACTGCCCAACCTGATGAGGAAGAGCAGCAGTTGGATCTACAAAGAGTTGTAGAACCTACATCTGTGGTGCCTAAAGTTCGCTAATCCGAAAGGATTCGTCACGAACCCGAGAGATTTGGATTTCTCGTAACCAGTTGCCATGATCTGTTGATCATTGAAAGTAACGAGCATGCAAATTTTGAAGGAGCAATGATGGGCCATGACTCCGAAAAATGGCTGAAAGCCGCTGAATCCGAAATGGGATCCATGTCACAGAACCAAGTGTGGTTTTTGGTTGATTTACCCGATGGTGTAAAAGCCATTAAGTGTAAATGGATTTTCAAGAAGAAAATTGACATGGATGGTAATATTCAGATATACAAAGCTAGGTTGGTGGCAAAAGTTTTCAAGCAAATTCATAGTATTGACTATGAAGAAACCTATTCCCCAGTCACTATGCTTAAGTCCATTCGGATTCTCCTAGCAACCGCCGCTCATAATGGTTATGAGATCTGGCAGATGGATGTGAAAATAGCTTTCCTTAATGGAATTCTGGAAAAAGGATGTGTACATGACATAACCTGAAGGTTTCATTGATCCTAATCCTGCTAGGAAGGTATGCAAGCTTCATCGATCCATTTATTGATTGAAGCAAGTACCTCGGAGTTGGAATCTTCGTTTTGATGAAGCAGTCAAAAGGTTTGACTTCATAAGGGACGAAGAGGAACCGTGTGGTTACAAGATGACTAGTGGGAGCGCAGTTGCATTTCTAGTATTGTATGTTGATAACATACTGCTTCTCGGAAATGAAGTTCCATTGTTTCAGTCTGTTAAGACTTGACTCGAAAGTTGTTTTTTCGATGAAAAATATGGAAGAAGCCGTATACATTCTTGGAATAAGAATCTATAGAGATAGATTGGACTAGCTAATTGGATTATGTCAAGATACTTATATTGATAAGGTCTTGCACAGGACCAATATGAATGATTCCAAGAAGGGCTTTATGCCAATGACTCTTGGCATTACTCTTAGCAAGACGCAGTGTCCTTCGACACACGCTAAGCGAGAGCGAATGAGGGTCAGACTACTGCTAAAGGCATTAGATGTCTTAAGATGTGATCTTAATTTTAATGGGAGTTGTTTTTGTTGATTTTAGTTATGATATGATGTTCATGTAAACATAATTTGATTATTTTAATGAACTATGACATCAGTATTATTTAATAATGTTATTAAATAATAGTCCCAAAGTAATTTATGACATTTTATAGGTCATCAAGTATGTGACTTGATCATGAAACCCTATAAATGTTAAATGACATAAATTATGTTGGTCCCTGGTCAAGGTTGTTAAAGTGGGACATTCACAACCGCGTGAGACTAGTATGTGAGGTGACTGATGACTAAGTTTCATGGAGTCATTTAATAAGAGTATTAAAGTCAATCACATAGATATATGTTAGAGAACATAGTATCGGACTTGACCCGTTAATGAGAACTCTACAAGATAGTTATATGAGTGTCATAAGAGTATCTCATTACGACTATAGAGTATAGTCCTTAGACCCGAGTTCATCATGATTTCTTACATATGAATTGGTCCGTTTTGACTTTGTCAACCGTCAGCCGTAACAAGTGACTATAAAGACACTGATTGGGCGTATCATGAAGTATGTAAGGAACAGGGATGGAACAAGATGGGATTTGTCCCTCCTATATAACAGGAGATAAATATCTCAGGGCCTATCGAAGATTTGATACTGAGAAATGCGTGGCCGCGCTCAAACGAGGTGATTGTCAGTCGTTTGTTCTATCGGTATAAATCGGAGTTCGATAAACATGATCTAGCTTAATAAGGATGACACAGTTCTTGCCTTATGCCAGATCGAGATATAGTGACAAAAGGATTATAGGAATTGATGATTCCAGTACAAGTGGAAGATTGTTGGGAATGTCCTGAAATCTATTGTACTTACTCTAGGTGAAAGTTGTATTGTCGAGATGAGACAGTCATATAATACTGGGCAATCATAATGCTTTGCTAGAAGCCACTTATGATCAGTGAGTTAAGAACTCGTTGCTAGTATTATATGATCCTACAAGGTCACACACCTAAGCAAACTGGATACAAAATATGGGGTTGATCATTAGTGTAATGATCTGATAAATGTATATATGATATGCATTCGATAACAAGTTTCTAAGGCAGTGTCGATCGACACAACATGTGCATCGATCGACACAGATCGCGGACCAAAATAGCGATTTTGGTTTATGACTTGATTAACTTCGGTTTGATCCTTGGTTTATCAGGTTGTGGTAGAAGTCGATATATATAAGATATATGGACGACTTCTACAGAGATCTGACCTAATTCACAGCCACTAGAGAGAAACTAAAACCCTTTGAGAGATCCGATCTCTAACGGCACTAGCATCCCGTCCGTTCCAGTTTGTGTGCGTGTGGATACCAGTAGAGGCGCAGCACTTGAGGCGCTAATCAATCTCGAATACCTAATCATCTTCCGCTGCATAACTTTCCAGGTATGTTCAAGATCTGATGTAGATTCAATGATATAAACATGAATCCTAGATCCTAGGATTGGAATTTATACTTAGGGTTGCTAATTGTGATTAGAACTGCTAAAAATTCCTTCAGCACCTCCCTCGTAACAACTTTACCACCCTTGTACTGAAAAGATTCTCCCTCTTTACATGATCCATCTACATAGCACCATTGCCCATATTGAACCAAGTCATGACGGACATTTATTGATCCTCCTACGTCCTCCTCCGGTTCTTTTACCTCTATTAGTTTTGCATTCTCCCATGTTGCATATTCTGTTTCAGGCATCCTTAAAGTATCTTGGAGACTTCTATCAACATGATTGTAAACCATATCAATCCTGCTTTTCCAAATGTACCACAAAATCCAAGGATAATTACTAGAGTTGTTATCCGAGGGTAATCTTCAAAATAGATAGTCCATACTTGTGTGAATCGATGGCGAAAGAAAAGATTCCGGGTTTGTTGGAATTTGAGACAATGCCCAAGTCTGCAAAGCTGGTGGGCATTCAAAAAGAACATGATTTATTGATTCCTCTTCTATTCTACACCGAACATATCGTGTATCACATTTATTCCTCTTGTCTTCAAGTTTTTTATGACCGGTAAACATCCTAAAATTACTTTCCAAATAAAATGTCTTAGTTTAGGTGGACATATTATCTTCCATGAAAATGCTTGTAAACTCTTGAAATTTGGTCCCAAGACAGGAATGATCTCTCTATCGCCTGGAAAATCCCTTTATGTATGGTAACTCGATCTTACCGTGGATCTCCTCGACTTTGTATAATGCCATCCTATTGAATCTGGTCGGTTAAGGCGACTGAACGGAATACTAATAATCAAGCCCACATCCTCATGTTCAATAATCATTTCCACTAGATGTTTATTCCAAACCTGATTTTGATGATCAATCAACTGGTCAAAAACATAAATATTTTGCACTACATTGGGTTTTTGGTGTGCTGGTCTCGGGCGATAGGCTGATATCCAATAATCATTCCATATTGAAATAGTCTCACCTGTTCTCACCCTCTTAATTAGTCTTTTTTAACCAGAGATCTAGATATGATAATACTCTTCCACCCATAGGATGGTGAATATGATCTTATCGGATCTAGAGGATTTGTATTTCGAAAATATATACCCTTGAAAACTTTTGAGAAGAGAATATCCGGCAATTAATCTCCCAACTATTTTGCTAAGAAAGACGTATTAACATCCTGAAAAGACCGAAAACCAATCCCACCATCTCCTTTGTCTCTGCATAGTTTATCCCATGCCTTCCAGTGCATACTCGTACTTGTGCCCCCAGAGCTCCACCAAATGTTGGATACAATACTCGTTAATTTTGTATTAACTATTTTTGGCAACCGATAACACAACATTACGTGATTTGGCAGTGCTGTAGCCACTGACTTTATCAAGACCTCTTTTTCTCCTCGTGCCAGAAGCTTTGTTGTCTAACCATATACTCTTCCATAATATCTTGAAGAAATCTGAAAATTTGAGTCTTCTAACCACTTAAACTTTCCGGAATGCCCAAATATGCCCCATTCCACCCACCATTATAATCCCTAAAATCGCTTTCATCTCTTCCCAAACTCCCATATCAACCTTGTGGCCAAATTGAAGTGAAGATTTTAAGAAGTTTATTTGTTGACCAGAAACACACTCATAGTTCTTAAGAATTCGTAAAATTGTCTGACATTCCTCCTTCTTATCCTTGCAGAAAATAAACTATCATCGGCAAAAAGCAAATGTATCGAAGGACATTTTCTTGCCACCTTCAGTCCTGTTAATTGTTTCTCTCTCTCCGCTTTCTTTATATTTGCTATTAGAGCTTCCGTACATAAAATAAATAAATATGGTGACAAATGATCTCTTTGTCGAAGCCCCCTCTGTGGGATTATATGACCTCGTGGTTGACCACTAATAAGAACTGTATACTGAACTGTGGTAATACACCTCATTATCCGATCAACCCATTGCACCGCAAATCCCATTTTACTCAAAAAAATTTCAGTGAAGGCACATTCAACCCGATCATAGGCCTTGCTCACATCCGTCTTTATTGCCATAAATTTACCTGTACATGATGGATTTGTCCTTACCCCATGGAACATTTCCTGAGCAATAAGAATATTATCTGAGATCAATCTCCTTGCAACAAAAGCCGATTGCATTTCCAAAACAAGTTTTGGTAGTAGTCCCTTTAGCCTTTGAAACATAACATTGGAGATGATCTTATAACCTACATTGAATAGACTGATAGACCGTAATTCTGTCATCCTATTCGGTCGTTCTATCTTTGGAATAAGATAAATATTTGTCGTATTAATCCGGGATTCTTAAATTTTGAAGATGTGTTTACTTATATTTTGTTATGTTATAATACTTTCTTTGTTTTAATTTAAAATATTTGGTAAACAAATTATATATTGATTTAGTTTATAAAAATATGAGTTACAAAAACCATAAGCATAAGGTTTTGGAAACACCTATTAATGTCTAAAATCCACTACCAACTTGTGGTACAAGGTTGATAGATAAAAATCTGGGTTTAAAGTGACTTTAGGTCTTCTATAATTTTCTCTTTCTAGTTTTCAGCTGCTTTTTACTATTTTTTTCGTCGAGCACTGAATCGTAGGCTTTTACATATCTGAAATTAAAAAAGAAGAAGACAAATTCTAGGCATGAGTCCGGGACACCGGAGAGAGCATATATATATTTTTTTTGAACTTAGCGGAGAGAGCATATTCCTTTAGAATATTATTTGATTGTGTGGTACATCTTTCTATTTTTGTCAACGATTCTGTGGTATTATATATATTGACAATACCATTGTGTGATATCTTTATATTAATTGAAAAATTATTTGAACTCTCAGTTTGATTATTTGATAATTCTTAATAAAGCTATATTTTTCATGTGTTAATTTTAGTTTATTTTAAAAATTTTGAATTTTTTTTATTAGATTATATATTTGACGTTTATATATTAATATATATATTTAGTTTATATTAAAAGTTTAAATATATTTATATGTATGTGTATATATAAATGTAGTTTTATGATAAATATGAAATATCTTTACTAAATATCTTCGTGGTGGATTTTGGTTTTTCTGTGTGTAGTAGCAGTTTAATCGGCGGCAGGCTCCAGTTTGAATTGTTGGAGTTTTCTCTCTTTCTCGTGGTGGTGGCGGAGCTTGGTCTTCGGCGTCGGCGGCTGATCTTCTTCATAAATTAGGATTTCTGCAAGTTTGGGCCGACTTTTGTAGGGACATTGGGCCGGACTTGTTTTTCCTAGGTCCAATTTATTTGAGATATGTGGACATTTGTTTTTATATTTATCTTATTTCCTTGTAAAAAAAAATCTTTACTAAATAGATTATAATATTTATAAATATGTTTCGTTAGTTTAAATTTTAAATAGATATAAACATATTTTTTGTATACAGTTTAGACAAATGTTTAATTATATTTATATTTATGTGTGTATACAGTTGTAATTTTATAATAAATATTAATCTATATTTAATAAAATTAGTTCTTCACTACCTTTACCTAGCTAATTAAAAAATTTGTTATTTATTATATTAATTTAAATAATTATTTTATTTTGTTTTGGAGGTATAATAATCTCGGATAATTAAACATTTTAAAAAATTGGATAATTTTCATTATAATATACTTTCCATTTGACTTTCATATATTAATAGATTTGTTTGTTATAGATAATACGATTTTATATAATGAATTTTATTATTTTCGTTAATATTAATTTTTTGACAGATATATAACATAAGTTGTTTTTTTTAATAAAAATTTTTAAATATATTAATGTTTGAAATTTTGTGCTCGCACATGACGCGGATGAATCATAATTTATAAAAACTTCGAACTTCGAACCAAACTAACCTGAGATTTTTGGTTTTTTGTTTTGATATGATTATTTAGGTTTCATCGATCGGTAGTATATTAAATTTACACAAAACTATATATAAATTTTTAGGCTGAAGAATCAAAATTACCAATTTTAATAGAGTCTACCTGATTTTTAAAATAATTTAATTCAACAGATCAAAAACTTACATCGGGTTTTAGGTTTTTAGAACAAAAACTAAACCGATAACAAATTAAATTGATCCATTTTTTTCGTTTTAACGCTAATAAAGATTATTAGAACTATTACAATAACAATTTTTACAGACAATACTACATTCGTTTTACGAGAATCCACGACCACGATCAACAATTTCATTTAATCTTGAAATTTTTTTTATAAGCTTACCTCTACTAATTTCTAGAAATTGTACATTTGAGAATTCAAATTCGGAACCTACTGGTGTAGAAACATAATAAACCTTGGTCAACCACTAAACCAAACGGGCTTCCACATTTGTTAAATTGATCCATATTTTATTTTTTATAGTTTCCGTAGATTTGCTTCCACATTAGTTAAACTAGGTGAGGGTGCCCGCACAGTATTTTGTTAGAGTAAACAAAATTAAAAATTTATTTTCATTATGACATATTTTAGATTCATGATATTTAGACCCGTTGATTGACTTTTTGAGCGATTTATACTTTTTCGTAGACCATCGTAATTCCAAAACTCTGATCATTATATCGCGCAAGCATTATAATAAGCTATCGATTTATTTCTTCTTCTTCTTCTTCTTCTTCATCATCACCATCACCATCACCATCACTTCTTCTTCTTCTTCTTCTTCTTCTTCTTCTTCTTCTTCTTCCTTCTTCTTCTTCTTCTTCTTCTTCTTCTTCTTCTTCTTCTTCTTCTTCTTCTTCTTCTTCTTCTTCTTCTTCTTCTTCTTCTTCTTCTTCTTCCATATTAAGTTGGTAAGTGGAGTGACCCATATAACTTATATATTGCTAAGGATCTCTTCCTACTACCGTTGTGGGACATTATGACCCATATTAAGGGAAAATTAACATAACCTAAAGGGCTCGATTTTTAAGGGAAATTAACATAATTAAGAGGATTTTTTTTTATTAAACTTTCATTATTGGTAGGCTGGTAATTAACCTCGTGAGAATGAATCGGATGCATTCTTACTTCTCAATTATATAATTAGACTTCTTCTTCTTCTTCTTCTGCTTCTTTTTCCTCTATTAAGTTGTATGGGCTTCCAACTTAAGAGAGGATCGACTTTTTGTTCTTTCGAATTCAATGTAGAACTAACTTCGTCTTTTCTCTTTCGAGTCCTGGGATTGGCTCTCCTCCGCCGTCGCAGCCTGGTCTTCCGCCATCGAGGTAACCTCTCTCTCTCTCTCTCTCTCTCTCTCTCTCTCTCTCTCTCTCTCTCTCTCTCTCTCTCTCTCTCTCTCTCTCTCTCTCTCTCTCTCTCTCTCTCTCTCTCTCTTCTATGTTCTTTTTTATATTCATTTTCTTCTTATCTTACCCTATATATATTAGTTAATTATTTCTCCAACTACCGATGTGGGACTTATTTTTCATTAAAATTTTATTAAGGGTATGCTGGTAATTAACCTCGTGAGAATGAATCTGGTTATATAATTAGATTGATCCATATTTTATTTTGTATAGTTTCGGTAGATTTGTTAGACAAAAATACCAACCTGAACAAAACATATTAACCGAAGTCACAACCTAGTGTGATACATACACAAAGGCTTCAAATGGAGAGTGAATAAAAAGTGGGTCTCCCACTCTAAGTGTGTCATCCACTAGTTAATTTCCATTCAAGATCAAAAAGTATAAAATGTGTAATTGATGGAGGAGACACAAGTGGTTTTTTTTATTTGGAAGGTAGTGACAAATCATACAGAACTGCTTTTATCACGTAATGGGAGTGATTCTAGTGGAGGATGCACACATTTCAAGATTTAAAGATAATTCTTTTTTTTTTTTTAATTTCTAAAATTTGCCTATAAAAGAGGAAGTTGCACACATGTTACCAGTACAACAACAACGAGTCTTTCTTCTTCGACATCACTTCCAAATTTGAAGCTTAGTTTAGTTGCTCGGGTGTTTTGACTGTAATGTTCAGTAGCTCGAGTGCTTTGATATGAATGATTGTCTTATTTTCTATTTATGCTTTTGTAATGTCTTTTACTTATTATTTGTAATCCAATCATGTCATTTAGTTTCTTATGAGTCTAATTATTATTTATTTATAATTTAGGTTTTTCGTATATGTCAGTTGCGATCACGAGGAGTGCAATTTCTAAATTACGAAGAGCGAATTGAGTTGTGGAATTTGGAGAATGTGCAATTTGAAGAGCTAATAATTCAACCGGCATTAAACTACTATAATCGGTATTTTGAAAAAGGACAAGTCCAGACAAATAATGGTTTAGGGTGGAGAAATATTTGGCATCGATTACAAGAAGATCATGCTGCTTGTCTTCAATTACTGCGGATGTCACTTGATGGTTTCAGAGCATTGTGCCATCAACTGGAAACAACTTATGGATTAGAACCAACATTGAATGTAAGTATTGAAAAGAGTGTGACCATGTTTCTAAGGATATGTGGACACAACGAAGTTTAACGAGATGTTGGATTACGATTTGGACGAAATCAAGAAACAGTTAAGCGGAAATTTTTTGAAGTACTTAGAGCGACTGAGTTACTTGCTTGTCATTATATCAAAACTCCAACAAGAGAAGAACTACACAGGATTCCTGAACGACTAATAACAGGAAAATGTTGGCCTTTTTCAGTGGATTTACAAGGAATGTATTGGAGTCAACATGATAGAACCTCGTTTAACATCATGGCAAAATGTGATTTGAATATGTTGTTCAGATATGTTTGGAATGGAGCACCATGATCTTGTCGTGATACAACAGTTCTTACGATGACGCAAAACAGTGATCCTGAATTTCCTTTGCCACCAGCAGATAAGTATTATCTTGTTGATTCTGGCTATTCTAATAAACAAGATTTTCTTGCTCTATATAGATCTTCACGAAACATGGTTGTCTGGTATCATATGTCACAATTTGAGAATGCTCCTCCTCCTCGGAATAAGCATGATTTTTTTAATCGTTAGCATGCATCTCTACGTTCTATTATTGAGAGGACATTTGGAATATGGAAGAAGAAATGGAGGATTCTTTGCGAATTTCCTAGATATAATATTGATGTGCAAAAGAGAGTGGTAATGGCTACAATGGATCTACATAATTTTATAAGAATTTCAAATTTTCTAGATGATGATTTTGCTGAAGTAATGGAACAATCACAAACTGAAGACACCGATCTGGAGAATGATTCAAGTAATATGAAAACAACAAATATAACTGATGGGGATTTAATGGCGAATCTTAGAGAACATATTGCAAACACGTTATGGGCCAATAGAAATATGTTGTAATAGGTTTATTTGTATCAATGTTGTATTTAAATTATTAAGGATATTTAATATACATTATATAAATTTGTATTAGTGTTGTATTTAAATTTGGTTATGTATTATATTTTTGAGTATAAGAATGTATAGTTCTTTTTTTTTTTTTTTTTTTAAAAATAACAAATGTTAGTTGTAATTTAAAAAAAAAAATTAGTTTAATTATTTTAAATGTATACAGTACTTTGGACCGTTTGTTATCCGTTTTTACCATTTAAACATATATTTTAGACCGCTAGATCTGCTAGATCCGCTTGATTCACACTTGTACCGCTAGATCCGTTTTAGTTCCGTTTGATCCGCTTGATCCGCTAGATCCGCAACGCCTGATCCGCTTTCTCCATTCGAAGCCAAAATATAAAGTTTACCGAAAACATTTATTATCTTTTTTTTGATCAAAAGCATTTATTGTCTATTTTCAAAATCAACCATATAAAAGACGTTACATAACAAGTTGTTGATAGACACATCCAATACTGCCATGTTAAGAATTAAACATTTGCAAGTTTTGAACATTTCTCATTATTTTTTGGATCCAAGATATGATATCACTTGATAAATGATAATACTTGTGTAATTAGGATAGTGATATAGGTTTAGACTATGTTATTCGTTTCGTGCTGTTCATTATGTCCCTTCATTATACACTTGTGATTTCCTCACTCTTTATTTTTCGCATTCATTATATTTTACAGAAATCAGTTATCAGAAGCTGAAATTAAGTATCAAAATGGAGAAAGAGCAATAATAGATAAGAATGTACTGATGCACGGACCCATTGTATAAGGGAATAATTGCACCCACTATATCTTTATTGAAAAGTAATAGCAATTTTGTATGTTTCAAAATCACATTGCAATTATGTATCTTATTGTTACTATTTGAAGGTCAAAAAGACTTAAACTCCCTTATGACACAAAGTACTCTTTTATTGATGACAAATCCCATCATGCTTCCTATATACTTTTTTCTTTTCTTTTTATCTCATGCATGAATAGTACACACAGATGAATAGTGTATTTAACATGTAGTTTATTGGATGGATAGTGTAAATAATATACTTTTTGTGTCCATAATCACAATAATTTGACTTTTTGGATTAATAGTGTCCATAAAATGTTGTTTTCTCGATGGATAGTTGTCCTCCAACATATTTTTTGTATCTACGGATCATAATAATGTTAACTTTTTGGATAAAAGTACTTATAAAATGTTTAATTTGACTTTTTGAATTAACAGTGTCTAAAAATGTTGTTTTCCGATGAATAGTTTCCCCCAACATACTTTTGTGTGCACGGATCACAATAATGTGAACTTTTTGGATAAAAGTGTCCATAAAATATTGCTTTTTCGATGGACAATAAAACCAACATATATTTTGTGTCTACGGATCACAATAATGTGAACTCTTTACCACCTATCCATCAAAAGCGAATATTATGTGATATAATAGTGGTAGTGTCCACGAATAATCGACATCGTCCGTCTAAACTTTTAAAATTGTGTTTACCAATTACATTTCACGATCATATAAACTCTTGGTCACCTTCTATCCATCAGACCCGTCTAGTATGTGAGGAGATTGTGGTAGTGTCTACGAATAGTCGATATTGTCCGCCATATCCATAAAAAGCATTTAACATGTGGTGTTTATTTGTGTGGTTAGGAATCATAAAAAACTTTGTTTCTACTGGATAATGTAATTGGTTAAATAGTTCATATGATTGTGAATCCGTAGACACAAGGTTTGTTGCGCCAACTATCCACCCAAAATCAATATTTCCCTTTGTCCGCCTTTATCCACGGGAAGCGCCGAACATGTAATATGATCGTCGCATTGTCCACGTGGATGGATATTTGTGGACAGCTAGTCTAGACTATCCACTCGAAACTTCTATATTAACTCCGTTTTTTTTTTGAATTCCGGTACATCGACCGATTATATCTTCATCCCGGTAGTTTATATTGTCGAACATCTCACATCCGCAATGTTATCCACCGTTAAAAAAATCAAAGGTAAAAAGAAAGATAAAGTAAGAAAGAGAAGAGAAGGAAATTAAAGAAAAGAAAATAAACAAAATAGAAAAGGGATAGATGTGATGGCTGAGGGCGCTTTTGTCTTTTTGACATGCAAATAGTAACAAAAAGATACAAATTGGCAAAAAGTTTTTGAAAGATACAAAATTGCAAGGAAAAAAGAAAAAAGATATAATCAGTGCAATTGACCCTTGTATAAGCACTAAATTCACTTTGATTGAGTACTGCCCCAAATGATTGAATTCACTTTGCCTTTTTATCTGTTTTAGTCAGATTGCAATTTTTAATTGTTTGCTGTGCAACCACAGTCTTATACTTTTTTTTTGTAAAAACACAATCTTATATTTATTCGACAAATTGATAGTTTTGTGAAATTTAATATAAATTATTAATAAATTACTCTCATTATACAATTTTTATGACGTTTTAATAAGAGTACATGCAACTAGATAGCTAAATTTTATCTTCGTATTTGTAAAAATGATGGATGTGAAAATCATAAATAAAGTAGTTAATTATTCACGTACGTTTTTATTAAAAAAAAACTTTGGATTCCACACAGATTTTTTAACAATATTACATATATATATATATATTTTTTTTTAATTTGATAACACGTCATTTTACAAAATATCACCCTGTTTATTTAAATCACATACGACAAGATTATTTTAAGGTTTTATCACAGCATAATTTTGCCAATTTTAGCATAAAAGTTTTCTATCAAGCAAATAAACATTTTTATAACTAGAATAAGGTTTTTAATATAGACAACTTTTGTAAAGGAGAAATCTTTAAAGGTGTGGTGATCTAGTGGTAACATAAGGGGATTGATTCTCTTTTGCCCCAGATTCAAACTTTTTTTGGGACGGAGGATTAATCTTTAAATCGGATTATCTAAAAACTGATTATGGGCCGTGGGAGATTATAAGCATAAGACGAGGAACTTCCACGGTATTAAAAAAATCTTTAAAAAATTACATTTAACTTTTATCATAAAGAATAAAGGAAAATATTTGTTTAAATTGAGAAGATATAAAGACAAAACAAGTTATCTTATCATTAATTGTTGGATTTCTTTCAAAACTAGACGTTAACTTGAATTCAAATGCAAAATTAAATCACTCTTTCCAAATTTTTAAAATATCTTAAAATGTCCCTTCCCAGCATGTTTGTTCACGAAATGATCTGATGTCGAAGACTTCACGATGAAGTCACTGGCTGGGTTTCAAAGAAAATAACCAAAAAATATCACGTAATCACGAAAATGCCATCGTTTTCAATATTCTCCAACCACCATTACCAACCAAAATCGATTTTTAAATGTTTCAAACAACCGAATTTAGAGATGTTAATGCTCCATATTTGAGCTAAAAGATTCATTTTTTTTTTTAAACTCTAGTCCAATTTCATCCATTAAACTCTAAAAATCTCGTTTTCAAAATTCACCTTTCTTAGATCTTGCGATTAACCAAGATTTGTGCATAATAACGACTGGGTTTCTTGGGTATTGGTGAGGTAAGCAGTTCTTAGCCGTCGACGAAGCTAAAAACAAGCTCAAACCGGAAGTAGATAATTTCTACTTGCTTTTCTCAGATTTTTCAGAAGCCATACTTTATGATGAAGTCTGGTGGTCAATTGTGGGTTAGTTTTTCAATTGACTTTTTTTTTCTTCTGAGAATTCATGATGACGTCTCAAACTCTCATTTGAAAACAAAAACACGGAGTTGAGACTTCAAAATGAAATCTGGGTAAAAGAGGTTAGTTTTGCATTTGACATTAAGTAAGACTTTTTTTTATCTCCGATGGGTTAGTTTTGTATTTGACCGGAACGAGGACTTTTTATCGAGACTTCGTTCTGAAGTCTCCTAGAAAAAGGGTTACTTTTTTATTTGACCAAAATTTCGAAACATTTGACTATTGACGAGACTTCACAGTGAAGTCTGAAACCTTCAGACACTTGGGAGACTTCAAAATGAAGTTTTGAATTAAAGAAAATTATTTTGGTCAAATGCAGAAGTAACCTTTTTCTCTGAAGACTTCACGATGATGATTGTGAGGGTGTCTATGCTTCTTCAAAACTAAACCCTACTTTTTTGGGGAGACTTCATTTTGAAGTCTCAAATTCCCGTAAACTTCACAATGAAGTCTCCAGGAAAAAGTCAAAGATGTGCTCAGTTGCAAAACTAAACCCTACTTTTAAGGAAACTTCACGATGAAGTTTCATTATTAACGAGACTTCATCGTGAACTCTCCTGGAAAAGTCAAAGCTATGGTCAATTGCAAAACTAGACCTCTATTTGAGACTTTACGGCTAAATCTCCGCTAGGACACTCATGAGACTTCATCTTGAAGTCTGGTGTGAGACTACTCCGTGAAGTCTCAAATGCTAGTAAAAAATGAAAATTTAGCTTATTACAAATTATTTATTTTTATTTTCCTATCCTAACATCTGTGTTACTTACGGTTTTTGATATTGTATAAGTTTTATTTGTTTTTTGCATAATAATTTTAAACTCATTTTTCTTAAGTTATTAGGTATTTAGCTTATATTCTTCAGACTTCACAACGAAGTCTGGTTAAAGACTTTGTTTTGAAGTCTCGTGTACTATCTTTTTAAAAAATGCATTCGTAGCTTATTTATTTTGTATTTTCAAGATTTTTATATTTTTACATGTGTATTAGTTATTGTTATTGTTTATGTATGAGTTTCACAACTCAATGTGTTATATTTATTACGAGACTTCACGGTAAAGTCTCACTTGTAAACTCAAATGCTAATGTGTGGTTTATTCTTTTTTTTCTTTTGTTCAGATAATGGTTCAAGTACATGTTGTTTATGAAGATGGGTGATGAGAGATTGGGAGTGGCATTTTCAGGTGGATAATCCCAAAGGAGGGAGAATGTTCTTCTTGAGCGATGATTGTAAACACAGTGAACTCATTGAGATAGCACAAGACAACTATAAGATGAATAAGAACATCGAGTTGGTCAAGTTAAATTATTCGTTACCAGATTCAATGTTGCAACTAATGAATATGAATTCCTCTACCCCACCTATGCGTGTCACAAATGATAGACAAGTACGGTTTTTGATTGAGTTACGCAAAATCCATGTTGTACGCCTTTATGTCCTGAGTTGCTTTGGATGGCTAGTGGGAATAACGAAAGGGTTGATGATGTGGACATGGGGTTGGAAGATGATTGTGAGGGTGTCTATGCTGTTTTTTTGTAGTTTGGAAATTTCATTGCTTATGTATCTTGTATTTGATATTCTTGAAAAGAAATGAAGCTACTTTATTAATCTCAATAGAACAAACCATTACCTAAATATGTGCATTGGGAGCAAAATTATATGAATTCAAAACCATTTACACAATTATATAGTAGCATACTCTTCACATAAAAATCTTATTTGTAGTCTTAGTTGTTAACTTCCTCTTTATTCAAAAGGAAATGGGACAATCTGCTGATCAAAATGAAAAAAAAATGAATAGTAGCTAAAACACACATGACTGAGATAACAAGCTTCTAATTTTTCATCATCTTCATTAGCTAAAGCTTGTCCTTTTTTGAACTAAGCTTGAAAAAGTAAAAGATATATCTAACATAAGCTAACCTTTTACGTATGCAACTGAAGTTTTTTAAGTTTTTTATCATATAACAAAACGAAATGTATGAAATAGAGGAAAACAACCTTCTTCATATGCTTTCCACCTCCTGATTTATCCGGCGTCAACATAACCTCATCCTTTTCGGCACATGTAATCGGAAAACAAAAAAAATCAGTGATTCAGACGAGTGAGAAAAGAAGCATAGAGGTAGACACACATAGGGAGAGGTAGATACCATGTTCAGTCAACATCTCAACGTTTCCATAAGGGATTGAAAGAGGCGACGGTAGAGCTCGTAATGCTTGAGCTGGGGGAGGAGGAGAAGGAGAAAGTTTTCGGCTAGGTTTTTTTTGCACCAAAATTAGGATTAGAAAGAGAAAATTTAGAATATATATAGGGGTCTTAATCTTCGAATAGGTTAGAAAATGAATTTGGTTAAATTTCGGTTAAATTTTCCTGCTCTCGGATGTTGGAATTCATACCGGTTTATAAAACAATTTTATAAATCAACCTATGAATAACTAGCCAAGATCTCATGCAAATACTTAAATAAATCTAGATATAGTATTTCGAATATACCTGGATGTTTTGCAGCGGAATAAACACAAGGTGATTCGAGATTATCTTAGCACTCCAAACGTAGTGCCTCTACCGGTATCCACACGCACACAAACTGGATCGATACGGGATGCTAGTGATGTTGAGATCAGATCTCAAAAATCAACGAACAATTCGTCTCTATATGGGTGTATGCAAGCGACGAGAGTTATATTGTATGATTAAGCAATCATCGTTATATATATATAACAAATGATTTTAACCTAAACACGTTTTAGATTAAAAGTGGGCTGAGCCCATTTGCATAATTATGAATGAATCATAATTCATTCATAAACCTCACGTGCATTTATACGTATACACATATCATATATGTGTATTTATGTTTATTTTATATATCTAATATATAAATAATTCTCTAAACCCAATTCTATATATTTAATCAAGTTTGCTTAGGTGTGTGACCCTGTAGGATCATATAATATTAGTAATGAATTCTCAATCCATAGATTATAAGCGGTTTCTAGCAAAACATTATAACCACTTAATATTATATGATTGTCGAACCTCGACGTTACGACTTAACCAAGAGTAGGTACAATTGATTTCAGGACATTCTCAACAATCTCCCACTTGTACTGGAATCATCTATTCCCATAATCCCTTTGTCACTATATCTCGATCTTAGCATAAGGCAAGAAAAGGTGTCATCCTTATTAGGCTTGATCACGTTTATCGAACTCCGATTTATACTGATTAAACAAACGACTGACATTCACCTCGTTTGAGCACGGCCATGCATTCTCAGTATCAAATCTTCGATATGCCCTGAGATATTTATCTCCCGTTATATAGGAGGGACAAATTCCATCTTGTTCCATCCCTGTTCCTTACAAAATTCATAGCACACCCAATCAATGTTTTTATAGTCACCTGTTACGGCTGACGTTTGACAAGGTCAAAGTGAACTAATCCATAAGTAAGAAATCATGACGAACTCAGGTTAAAGGACTACACTCTATAGTCGTGATGAGAAACTCATATGACACTCATATAACAATCTTGTTGAGTTCTCATGGTGGGTCAGTCCAACCCTGTGTTCCCCAACACATGTCTATGCGATTGGCTTTAATACAACATATTAAATGACTCCACGAAACTTAGTCATCAGCCACCTCACATACTAGTCATCTTCAGTTATTAACGTCCCATTTTAATAACCTTGACTAGGGACCACAATAATTTATGTCATCTTTTACTTATAGGGTTTCATGATCAAGTCACGTACTTGATGACCTATAGAATGAAATAAATTATTTTGGGACTTTATTTGTTATCCAATAACCAAATAAATCTGAAACACATTTCATAAATTTGAAAACATAACCAAATGTATGTATACATGAACATCATAAAAGAAAAAAAAACCTCCCACTAGAATTAAGATCACATCTTAAGAAACTTAATGCCTATAGCAGCAGTATGACTCTCATGCTTAGGCCGTGGAAGAGGCTTAGTCAATGGGTCAGCAACATTTGCATCCGTCGAGACTCTGCTAATCTTCACATCTCCTCTATCAACAATCTCACGAATGAGATGATATCTCCTCATAATATGTTTGGATTTCTGGTGGGATCTAGGTTCTTTTGCCTGTGCGATAGCTCCATTGTTGTCACAATAGAGATCCACTGGGCCAGAAACACTAGGAACCACACCTAGTTCAATAATGAACTTCCGAATCCAAACAGCTTCCTTTGCCTCTTCTGAAGCAGCAATGTACTCAGCTTCGGTTGTAGAGTCTGCTACGGTACTCTGCTTGGAATTCTTCCAACTTACAGCTCCTCCATTAAGACAAAAGATAAAACCAGATTGTGATCGGTAATCATCTTTGTCTGTCTGGAAACTCGCATCGGTGTAACCACTCACAACAAGCTCATCATTTCCTCCATAGACCAAGAACTTATCCTTAGTATTTCTCAAATATTTAAGGATGTTCTTGACTGCTGTCCAGTGACTCTCACCTGGATCAGATTGGTATCTACTCGTCATGCTCAAAGCACATGCAACATCTGGACGAGTACAGAGCATGGTATACATGATAGATCCTATAGCAGAAGCATATGGGATTCTACTCATCCGCTCTCGCTCATCATGTGTCAAAGGACACTGATTCTTGCTGAGAGTTATGCCATGAGACATTGGTAGAAAACCTTTCTTGGAATCATGCATTTGGAATCTGTGTAAGACCTTATCTATATAAGTGTCTTGACACAATCCAATAATCTTGTTTAATCTATCTCTATAGATTCTTATTCCAAGAATATACGCGCCTTCTCCCATGTCTTTCATTGAAAAGCAACTTCCTAGCCAAGTCTTTACAGAATTAAGCATAGGAATGTCATTTCCAATAAGAAGTATGTCATCCACATACAATACTAAGAAAACAACTGCACTCCCACTAGTCTTCTTGTAAACGCAAGGTTCTTCTTCGTTTCTAATGAAATCAAACTCTTTGATTGCCTCATTAAAACAAAGATTCCAACTCCGAGATGCTTGCTTCAAACCATAAATGGAACGTTGAAGCTTGCATACCTTCTTAGCACTCCCATTAAGGAAAGCTGTTTTCACATCCATCTGCCATATCTCATAATCATAATGAGCGGCAATTGCTAGGAGAATCCGAATGGACTTAAGCATTGCGACTGGGGAATATGTTTCATCATAGTCTATACCATGAATTTGTTTGTAACCTTTAGCCACCAATCTAGCTTTGTATATCTGTATATTACCATCCATGTCTGTTTTCTTCTTGAAAACCCATTTACACTCAATGGTTTTGACACCATCAGGTAAATCAACCAAAGTCCATACTTTGTTTACTGACATGGATTCCATTTCGGATTTTGCGGCTTCTAGCCACTTTCGGAGTCAGGGCCCATCATTGCTTCCTCAAAGGACGTAGGTTCATCACTCTCTATTATCAATAGCTCATGATGATCAGTCACCAAAAATCCATATCTAACAGTTTCATGACGAGTCCTTTCGGGCCTACGTACCTCAGGTTCCACAGGTGTATATTTTATGACTCTTCGTAAATCTAATCAATCCTCTTCATGAGAAGCCGAAACAATCTCCTGTGTTTCTCGAATTTCTCCGAGTTGTACTTTACTCCCACTGTTTTTCTTGGAAAGAAATTCTCTTTCTAGAAAAGCACTATTACGAGCAACAAAAACTTTGTTCTCAGTAGGGTTGTAAAAGTAATAACCTTTGGTTTCTTTGGGATAACCAACGAAGAAGCATTTATCAGATTTGGGTCCGAGCTTATCGGTAAACATACGTTTAACATAAGCATCACAACCCCAAATTTTCAGAAAAGACAAATTTGGAACTTTTCCAGTCCACATCTCATATGGTGTCTTTTCAACTGATTTTGATGGACATCTGTTTAGCGTAAACGCAGAAGTTTCTAGAGCGTATCCCCAAAAGGATAATGGAAGATCTACATGACTCATCATTGATCGAACCATATCTAATAAAGTTCGATTTCTCCTTTCGGAAACACCATTCAACTATGGCGTTCCTGGAGGAGTGAGTTGTGAAACAATTCCACACTCTTTCAGATGGTCATCGAAAGTTTGACTCAAATATTCACCACCTCGATCTGATCGAAGTGCTTTGATTGTCTTGCCAAGCTGGTTTTGTACTTCATTCTGAAATTCTTTGAACTTTTCAAAGGATTCATATTTATGTTTCATTAGATAAACATAACCATATCTACTGAAGTCATCAGTAAATGTGATGAAGTACTGGTAGTTTCCTCTAGCATTTGTGCTCATCGGTCCACATACATCCGTATATGTAAGTTCCAATAAGTCCTTAGCTCTTTCACTGTGTCCAGTAAAAGGAGCCTTAGTCATTTTTCCCAACAAACAAGACTCACATTTCTCATATGATTCATAATCAAATGAGCTCAAAAGTCCATCACTATGAAGCTTTTGAATGCGTTTCTCATTTATGTGGCCCAAACGACAATGCCAAAGAAAAGTTTGATTCGTGTCATTTGACTTGAATCTCTTAGTACTAATGTTATAGATTGGCACACTTTGGTTTAGAACATAAAGTCCATTCTCTAATGGACCGCTACCATAAAATATATCATTGTAATCAAATGAACAACACTTATTCTTAATTGAAAACTGATATCCTTCCAAATCCAAACAAGGAATAGAAATAATATTTCTGCTTATAGCAGGTACATAGTAGCAATTCTTAAGTTCTAAAACCATGCCAGAAGGTAACGACAAATGAAATGTTCCTACGGCTAATGCAGCAACTCTTGCTCCATTTCCCACACGCAAGTCCACTTGTCCTTTCTCCAAAGTCCTACTGTTGCTTAGGCTCTGCATATTTGTACAAATATGAGCACCACAACCGGTATCCAATACCCAAGAAGTAGAACCAGAAGTAGTAACATTTACTTCTATAACATAAATACCTGAAGATGAAGTCTCGAAAGTCTTCTTCTTCTTCTTTTTCAGATCTTCCAGGAATTTATTGCAGTTTCTTTTCCAATGCCCATAACCATTACAATAATGGCACTTATCATCTTTAGAAGGACCAGGTTTAACCTTAGGAGCATGGTTAGACTCGCTTGGATTCACAATCGAGCTTGTCTTGCCATCACCTTTGTTCTTACCATGTTTCTTAAACTTTTTACCTTTTTGTACCATAAGGACATTTGGGGTGTCCTTCTTGATGTTAGGTTCAGCAGTTTTGAGCATCCCATGCAACTCAGTCAAAGTCTTTGTCAAGTTGTTCATGTTGTAGTTCATAACAAACTGATCATAGCTTGACGGCAATGACTACAGGATGAGATCAGTAGCCAACTCTTGGCTGATAGGACAATCCAGTTTTGCCAAGTTATCAATATAACCCATCATCTTTATGACATGCGGGCTAACTGGATCATCTTTCGGTAGCCTGCACTCAATGAGAGACTTAACCGTTTGGTATCTCTCAGTTCGTGCTTGCTCCTGAAACATTCCTTTCAGGCTAGTGATCATGTCAATTGGCGAATCCACGTTCTCATATTGCTTTTGCAAGTCTGAGTTCATGGTAGCCAACATAAGACAACACACATCGACCTTATCATTGACATGCTTGTCATAAGAATTTCTCTCTGCATGCTGAGCATTGGTCTTAGGTTTTTCAGGAAGAACCTTTTCAAGGACACAGTCCTTTTTCTTCTGTCTGAGAACAATTCTCAAGTTTCGATACCATTCGAGGAAATTCGATCCATTAAGTTTATCCTTCTCAAGGACAGATCTCAATGAAAATGAGTTGTGGGGAGCTGACATTGCTGGAGATAAAAAATAGTAAATGTTAATATGATGTTCGGGAATAAGAGAAATCTCAACATTTAAGAAAACTCACATTATATTCAAATAACAATTTCCTCAAATTGAATATAATGATCCAAGATCCATATTTCACTAGAATTCGAGTGATCTTTGGCTCAACCCCCGAATTGTCTAGTTATTTAGGTAAACAACACCTTGCTAATTATATCAAATATAACTCTTGGTTGTTAGATGACATCTTATGTCTTATCCAACATATGCCTCTAAGCCCAAAACCGTTTTGATAGCTTAGTCAAGTAAACCAATCTTGTTTCACATGGTAACCATTACCTTCTACCTCACTTATGTAATTGTGGACACCTTGCTTTGGCAAGCCCATCACACAATGAAATAAGCCTTGATAGTTGTTAAGATTGGAGAGACATCAAAATACTTGATATTAATTGAGGAACTAATTTTAATCCAATTTTAATTTTTTTATTTAAATTTTATATCTAATATAAATATTCAAATATATAGAGTACATATCTTATATGTAGTTTAATTCGATTATAAACAATTAATTTTAATCTAATTAAAATTATTAATTATTCATATATAAAACTCGTTTGATCGAGTCAATCTAATTGACCGAGCAATCAAAACAATTTTGATTAGAGTAACATATTCCAATATGGAATCCGATATTGGACATTCCATATTAAATTAAGATTTGTGTGAATAAGAATATTCACTAGACAACTACTTCGTTGGCTGTTAACAAAACTAGGTCACGTGTGTAAACTATCCTTATCAACACACAGCCATAAGAGACGCATACACGCAATACATCTCAATACTTTGCACAACATAATCAAATTATTTAATTGCAAATAGGTTATCATGTCAAAGCGTAAACTTAATTCACAGTTTCTAATAATTGAATCAAATCAAATTATCGCAAAGACATGTGTTAGGTTATGACGATTACATGAACATGTTTAAGAAACAATTTCTAATAACATCGAATATAACATGTTCAATTTCAGAATAAACAAGTTATTTATCTATATCTAATATAGACGAGACTAGATTCAAAATCGTTGTTATACAAGTAGGCTCTGATACCACTGTTGGAATTCATACCGGTTTATAAAACAATTTTATAAATCAACCTATGAATAACTAGCCAAGATCTCATGCAAATACTTAAATAAATCTAGATATAGTATTTCGAATATACCTGGATGTTTTGCAGCGGAATAAAACAATGTGATTCGAGATTATCTTAGCACTCCAAATGTAGTGCCTCTACCGGTATCCACACGCACACAAACTGGATCGATACGGGATGCTAGTGATGTTGAGATCAGATCTCAAAAATCAACGAACAATTCGTCTCTATATGGGTGTATGCAAGCGACGAGAGTTATATTGTATGATTAAGCAATCATCGTTATATATATATAACAAATGATTTTAACCTAAACACGTTTTAGATTAAAAGTGGGCTGAGCCCATTTGCATAATTATGAATGAATCATAATTCATTCATAAACCTCACGTGCATTTATACGTATACACATATCATATATGTGTATTTATGTTTATTTTATATATCTAATATATAAATAATTCTCTAAACCCAATTCTATATATTTAATCAAGTTTGTTTAGGTGTGTGACCCTGTAGGATCATATAATATTAGTAATGAATTCTCAATCCATAGATTATAAGCGGTTTCTAGCAAAACATTATAACCACTTAATATTATATGATTGTCGAACCTCGACGTTACGACTTAACCAAGAGTAGGTACAATTGATTTCAGGACATTCCCAACATCGGAGACTTCATACTTAAATCCTCCCTAAACCCTAAACTCTTAAATCAACTATTTTTCTTCATTTTTTGTTAGCAATCTCTAATAAATACTTATATATGACATCAAATTAGTTTAATATATTCAAAATCTAACAATTATATGCAGATTTAACATTTTATAGCAAAATAATATCAACTATAAGTCTAACCCTAAAGATATATACATGTATTCCAACCAATTATCTTTCAAATCCTAAACCTATAATGTCTTTCCAAAGATGATTTACATAACATGGTTTAGTTTTATGAAATTTTAATTTATAAAGTTCGTATTTGACTAATATTAATTTCAGAATAAAAAATTACGTTAAAATTATTTTTATTATTTACCTAATTTTAATATAAGATTTAATTACTACATGAGACATCACACGCGAAGGTTTAAACGGTAATTGCGATTTCTAGTTTTTTGTTTGCAAATAAGGAGATAAACGTAATTTTCCAATCCTTTTGATCTATTTTTGTATTTCTTTCAATTTAGGGTCTACTTTTGCATTCAAACTTGATTTGAGGTCTAGTTTTAGCAATCTATACTATTGAAACATAATACAACTTAAGAAACTAACCTTGTGTTTACACATTATATCACATAATGTGCCACTATATTTATTTGACATTCTAACTTTTCATTAATGTAGTGTCAAATCAATTTCTAAGTAATTTACTTATAATATCGTACAATATCTTTCTTTATTTTAAATTTAAATGCATATTTCCTTTTTACTATAAAAAATCTAATAAAAATCTTTTTAATCGATTTCATTTCTAAAAATAGTTAACTAATTCGAATTTATTATTAAAAGCTAAATTATTTATATTTAGATATATAAATCAAAACAAATGAAAATATTTTGATACATATATATATTCCATAAACATAATTAAATTATTAAAGCAAATGATAAATAAAATCTAATGACTCAATACATCAATAATTTTTGTAAACTATAAAATCAATTTAAATAATTATATAAATAAGACAACACAAATTCATGTATTTTAGTATAAATTAACTTTTAAAAATTGTTTATAAATAAAAAAATCACTATAAACTAAAATTTAATTTTTCAAAATAGTTTTTTTAAATAGAATAGTAAAATTAGATTGATATATTTTACTTTGACAAAATAATAAAATTAGTCAATATTTTATATTGTTCAAATGTATGATATGTCATATAGCGATTGATTTTATTTTTATTTTTATGATTGCACTTTTTGGCGGATTGCTTTATCAAAACTGCATAATATTTAAACCATTATAAGAGCGAGTTGAAAAATGAATTAGCGAATTTCGATTATAAAAGTTTTTAAAACGAAACTTTCACAAGTTTAAAATATGGAAATATATTATTAACTTGATAAAAATATTAATATTAATCAATATTTATATTATTCAGTATATGATAGCTCAAATTATAGTTGATGTTTTTACGATAACATTATTTATACCACTACAAGACGTGTTAACAAATAGATTAGCCAGTTTCGATTATAAAATATTAAAAAAAACTTTGCTTATTGGAAAACATGTTACAAATATGAATTAACAAATATCAATTATATAACATAAAATATAGTTAAACCAATGCAAAAATATAAACGGATTGTTTTGTTTCTACTTTCGTAAATATTTAATTATTAAAATATTAAAACACATATTAAATTTCACATTAAAACAAATGTTGTTCTATAAAATTATTTTAGATAAATGTAATAAATATTAAATTTATATTTACATAAATTTTACAACGGTTGTTTTCTTAAATAAATATTATACAATTATTTTCAAAACCATGATCTTACGCTAGAATGTGGGTTAGATTTATAATGCGAAATCCTGATTTTAATCTCTTTATCTCTACGATATAGCTCCTCCCAAATAGTACACAACTCATTTAAAAAAACCCAAACTATTAACTCATGCTTTATAGCGCGGGTTAAACAATTATAAACAAAATTAGATTGAATAATTAAAAAACTAAATTATTAACAAAAAATAATTAAAATTTTAAATTTTGTGAAAGAAAATATATATGTGCTTTCGAAGCGCGTATCAAAATCTAGTTCAATATTATTTTTATTTACTATTTTGGGAATATATTAGAAGTGGAAATTTAGCATTAAACGGCATAATATATACATATAACACTAGGATATTTGGTATCTTTCACAACAATAAAGAAAGGAGTTGGCTACATTTTTTGTTAAAGTAAAAATGTTAAATCTACAAAAGATGAACAGTGTATTAAAAAACTTCAGTTGGAAATAATGAACCCAATTTTGTTGGCTGGTTGGTCCATCTTGTATCCTTTAAAAACATATCAGTTTTCTCACTAGATATTTTTTCTAGACTCAAAAGGAATTTCAGTATTTTTAGAAGGTATGTGAGTATTCTCATTTATCAAAATAATTAATCCCGATGAAATTCTTTTTTAACTTCGACCGACACGTTAAAATCACTTAATGTGACAAATTAACTGAAAAATATGGGTGTTTGTTTCAAAAGAAAACTTAAATTTATTAAGTGTTCTTTACTGCACCAAAAAAGAAAAGAAGAAAACTATGATTTCAAAAAAAAATTTGTTAGTATTATTTTGATGTATGATGTATGTGATTGTAGGCAAATGCATGTATGACAATATGTGGATAGTATTATTTGCAATGACAAAAATAAGAATGAAATTAGATGCGAAAAAAGGTTAACAATAGAATTATCCTCGGCATTATACTAAGAAGATAAGGCGTACCCTTCTCATAGTATTCTAAACCTAATAAATTATACAAGATAAGATGACAAAGGTATATATTCGGATTCGTATTACGTTCGTTATAAAAATGTTTAGGAAATTAAAGAATGATGATCAACTGATTCTTTTTGTCTTGTGGCAATGATTCACATGTCTTTGTAATCAAGAACATTCGAAGAAAGACACATGATCCGTTATTTATTTCCTCCTAAATTGACGAATATTTGTGAGGATATCAATATTCCCGTAATCTCACTTACGATATCATTCTCATAATCTCTGTAATTAGTATTTACTGCACTTTCCATTCATCGTTACTCAAATCCTTGTACTTTAGGGAAGTAGGTTATTCACTTGTCACATATATATGTTGTACATTACGAGAGGAGCAATACCGAAAATTCTTTTATATCTTTTTGTGCCGTCTTTAATGTAACATGATATCAGAGCATGAATAAATTTTCTTTCGAAAGTTTCTATCTAAATACGAACCCAGAAATCGAAAGAAACTCGAAAAAGAAACCGAACCATGATGAGCCCTCTGACCACCGAACGAACCGAACTCAGAAGAATGATTTCTCCATTCGACTTGACCGCGGCTGACTCAATACCTCTTCTTTGAGGCAACAACTACGACGAATGGGCATGTGCTTTCAAAATGGCACTGTGCTCACGAAAGAAGTTTGGATTCCTAGATGGATCCATCCCGAAACCACCGGCTGAATCCGGATGCAGAAGATTGGGAGCCGATTAATGCCCTTCTTGTCTCATGGATAAAGATGTCAATCGACTCTACCCTCTTGTCAAATACCTCTCACCGAGATAATGCCAAAAACCTGTGGGATCACATCAAGAAGCGATTTTCAATCACTAGTGGACCAATGAGTTGCAAATTGCAAATACCATGGAATTTCTATCGAAGAATATTTTGGAAAGCTAACAAAGATTTGGGACAGTGTATCGAGCTATCGCCCTCTCTGCGTTTTCTCGTGTGGAAAGTGTGAATGCAACCTTGGTGTGTTGCAGAAGAAAGATCGAGAAGATGACCAAGTGCAACAATTCCTATACAGCCTTGATGAGCACTTGTTTCACACTGTGAGATCGAACTTGATGACAAGAGTGTTGTTACCATCAATTGAAGAAGTGTATATCATCGTGTATCAAGAAGAAGATCTGCAGCAAATCATTCGTCTTCCATAAGACAAAAATGAAATCTTGGCGTTTGCGGTTCAAACAAAGACTCACTTCAAGCCTGAAGATAGATACCCGCGACAACAATACGATTTGCAAACACTGCAATCGTAGTGGACATCTTGTTGAGCAGTTTTGTGTAGTCATAGGCTATACCGATTGGTGGGGAGAACGACCACGATCTAGAGTCACACAAGGCAGAGGACACGGTACCAAAAGTGGTCGTGGCTATGTTTTTGCAAATGCTGTTGTACGGGCTCGTCTCTGGAACATGTGAATCATATGGTTACCAAAAACGATCGTGATGCTGTGAGTGGCTTGAGCGATGAACAGTGGCGCATAGTTCTTCAACTCCTCAATGATGGGCGTTCTGTTTCGACAAAAATGCTATCTGGTACGTTCTCTAAACCCTCTTGGATACTCGATAGGGTGCTTCGCACCAATGACAGAAAGTTAGAGTGTTTGTCGGAGCTTCGTGATGTGGAACCAATACTGGTTATTTTGGCTGATGGGACACAAAGAAAATCGGTTAAAGAAGGCACATTTTATCTAGGCTCACATCTGGTTCTGCGATCGTTTTTCTACGTCGAAGAAATGCAGTCAGATTTGATATATATTGGTCAGTTAATGGATGAAAACCGATGTATAATGCAACTTGATGATAACTTCATTGTGATCTAGGACCGCAGTACGAGGACACTAACAAGAGTGGGTAAAAGGGAGAATGGAACCTTCTATTTTCAATGAATGGAGACAGTGGTAGCGGTTCAAACCAGTAGTGAAAATCTTTTTATCTCTGTCCCAATTTATGGGGCATCCATCCAACAAAGTAGTGGGCTTACTTCCTAGTGTTGTTGTTTCTCATATTTCCAATAAAGATTACGATACATGTTTTCGTGCAAAGCAGTCAAGAGATTCTTTCCGATAAGAAATAATAAGAGTTCCAAAGTTTTTGAATTGATTCACTGCGATGCTTGTGGTCCATACTGTACGCCTTCGTTTTCTGGGGCACAATTTTTCTTAACAATCGTCGACGATTATTCTCCTAGTGTTTGGATTCTTATGATGACAAAGCCGGAAACACAAACACACTTGATGAATTTTGTGTCAATGCTTGAAAGACAGTTTCAAATCTCGTAAAAACAATAAGAAGTGACAACGGTTCAGAGTTTATGTGTCTCACAAAAGAGTTCAAAGAGAAGGGTATACATCACGAAACATCTTGTGTGGGATACCAAATCAGAACGGGCGTGTTGAAAGGAAACACCGCCATATCTTGAATGTGGCTAGAGCACTGCGTTTTCAAGTCAAATTAACGATAGAGTTTTGGGGAGAATGAATTCTAACGGCGGGATACTCTTCAATTAGGAGGAAAGACACCATATAAGTTTCTTCATGAATCTGAGCCGAGCTACCAGCATCTCAGAGTATTCGGATCATTGTGTTATGCACATAATCAACATCAAGAGGGACATAAATTTGCATCAAAGTCAAGACGATGCATTTTCGTGGGATATCCTTACGGGTAAAAAGACTGAAGACTATACGATTTGGAGAAAAGAGAATTCTTTGTTTCTCGTGATGTAACATTCTGTGAAACAAAGTTTCCTTACTCGGAAAATTCGGTGGATGCTGAACAACAAGAACCACAGATGACCACTGGTGAAGGGATTCATCTACACAATTTAAGTCTTACGTACTTGGATAGCTCATTACCAACCACTGTTGGGCCTCATATCTCTGAGTAGAATACAACTCAACAACACCAAGAAACTTCAATAGCTTAAGGCGTTGACAGAAACACACCGACACTACCAATCTGCCATGAAACAACTCCGGTCTCAACCACCGCCGAAGCATCAACTTCGACACAAGAAATCCGGTGTTGACGGACTCTTCTTTACCAGCACTACCAGCAGAACCTGAAATCTCTGCGCCTCCGCCACCGGAAACTCTGGGCCGCAGGCAGAGAAAGAAAACATCATCAATGATTTTAAAAAACTATGTCACCAATGTGGTCACCTCGAAGCCACATATCGCTGCATCTGCGTATCCCATAGCGGATTACATGAGCAATGATCGATTCTCTGTGACTCATAAAGATTTTCAAGCAGCTATACTGTAACACCCCTGATTTGATCTATAAGATTAAGAACCAAACGTACCACAATTGACATCCGAGAATGATCTGATTCAAGCAATGGGCAAGACCATACTATGGTCTAACCTCCAAAGGTGCCTTAGTTTTCAACCTAAGTCTAAGGCTTTTCAACCCGTATGAAGGTTTTCGAGTTGTGTTAGCTTAGACGAAGCTAATATCAGAGGAAACCCAGTCAGAATATAAAATATATCATTATTTATATATAAGTTTTCAAAATATACATTAGAGCACTTAAATGTTCCTTGATTCCGGGCCTAAGTGCCCTAATATATCATACATGAAACCGGAAAACATTATTTTACAAAGACAAAAAACCTACACTTGTAGGCCTAACGTTCCTCGCTTCCCGCTAACGTTTCCCCACTACTAGTTTCCTCAAAATAGAGTGAGGGATGAGCGCTATTCGCTCAGTGAGTTATAGCTATCCTAGCATATAATTTATTTTCCCCAAAACCCAAAATAACACACATCATACAACAATCAATCGTAGCATAGCATTAAAAAAGCTAAAACAATAATAACTAAATATTAACACTCCGTCCTAGGTCTCCCACATTCCATCCTTCCTTCCTTTCGTGAACATCTATGTCATAGCCACACATGCACATGAGCATAGAAATTCACCATCCGAGACCCGTCTAACCACGGCCACATCTCGGAGGGGTCCCAACTATCCCGTCAGATAATACTCGGCCCTAGGCTGCAATCCCGTCTCTCCGGAGTCTTCTCACCTAGACTGTCCATCGCTAGAGTGAGGCGTCCAAAGGAAAGATCGAACCGTCATATTCAACCCTGCCCATCTTAATTCTCAAACACGAGGTCCCATCTCAAGCATGAACTTACTTGCCAAAATTCAGTGCAAGATAAAGAAAACCTCAAACGGAAACAACATAAACTTAACAATAAATAAGCATGCAACCCATCATGCAAATACTATTAAGCTTCAACATAAATCACATATTTAAACATAGATCACGAAATCTACCATGGCATTCGTAGCAAGCAATCACACATCACCATAACTCACAGTGATTTCGATTGACGGTTTTCTAGACTCAGCTTTTCCCGCTTATCAGATACTTTCCTCTTTTCCATCCTACTTTCCTTTCTTTCTTTTTCTTACTCTTTCTTTTTATAGTGTTTACTATGGATCTAAGTGTGGTGGATAAGTAAAATGAGGCCAGGGGTCATGGTATTTATAGTGGTTGGGTTACTTAACTCGAAAGAAAGCTTGACCAATGGGAAGAAGGCAAGTTTCTTTGCGTACAATGATGGGGCCTGAATCCAATCAGAACGTGGCACACATTTCAAAGCCTGGCCGGTGGTGATCTGGTCCAATGGGGGTGGAACACTTCTCCTCCAGCTTTGGAAATTTCGGCCAATCAGGTGATGACAAAAAACCGATCAGATTTTGGTCCATTGGGAGTGTGGCATTTCTCCTCCAGCTTTAGTAAACTCAGACAATCAGAAGACGACATTCAGTTCAATGTCAGTACGACAAAGTTCTGGTCCAATAAGATCAGACCATTTCTCCACCAACTTAGTCTTTGTGTGGGAAAAATCAACAAACAAAAATCAGTCATTTTTTTCCTTGGATAAGGCTGAATGCTTGTGGCCAATGTGAGTAAGGCACACAGTCATAAAATGAGCTGGTACTCTTCCCAAGATGTATAGATTTACGTGGCTGATCTGCTGAAGCATTATTCCGCATATGAATTCATACCGATTCTCGTTGCTTAGTCGTACGGACCGTTTTAAGGCCGTTGTCGTCAATCTTCGTTTCTTCTCGGGCCAAATAGATTTTCTTGTGACCAAATACCATTGTACAGTTCATATTGAGTCTTGAATTAGTTCAGGGTCATTCCAGGTTGTTTCGGGATTTTTAACTTCCTTGGTCGTCCGTATCGGTCTTCTCGGAGTTGCTTTTGAGCTATCTTCTGATTCACTCATCCATTAATAATTTTTATCTTGACCCAACTCTTATTATTTATTCTAGGGAAGTTTGAAATTATTCTTCCCGCGTTTCCTCTTTGTTTAACATTTCGGTCGTACTCAACTCCCGACAGAGTCATTACATATACTCTCCACCACATAACCGAAATCCTTTAAAGAAACAAGCATACACGAGGTCTGGAACTATGCAATGTGCAGTGAAATTGGAGCAATGGATAAAAATTAAACTTGGACTGTGACAGATTTACCTCCAGGGAAGAAGGCAATCAGTTGTATATGGGTTTACAAGCTCAAATATAAATCGGATGGCACACTAGAAAGACATAAAGCTAGGCTTGTGGCTTTGGGAAATCGACAGATAGAAGGATTTGACTACAGAGAAACATTTGCTCTTGTTGCAAAGATGATACAACAAATTATTCCTAAATGTGTCAGCGGGTCGCGGTTATGAGGTACATCAAATGGATGGCCATAACACGTTTCTTCATGGTGATTTAGATGAAGAAGTCTACATGACATTACCTCCTGGATTCAAATCGGCTAAAAGGAATCAGGTATGTCGATTTCAAAAATCGATATACGGCTTGAAACAGTCCCCGAGGTGTTGGTTTGTAATATTATGCCTCACACTTGAAGCTTTTGGGTTCAAGAAATCTGCCTCCGCCTTCTTGTTGTTCATGTTTGAATCCAAAGGTTCGGTATTGCAGGTACTAGTTTATGTTGACGACCTCATAATCGCAGGAAACTCTAGCAAAGCAATTACTATGTTCAAGGAATATCTCTCAGCTTGTTTCTACATGAAAGATTTAGGCATTCTGAAATATTTCCTAGGCATCGAGGTTGCTAGAAATTCAAGTGGTTTCTATTTGTGTCAGTGTAAATACGCTTTGGATATTGTTGCTGAAACAAGGATGCTAGGATCACAATCTATCACATTTCCAATGCCTCAGAATCATCGACTTACTGTCTCTGAATCATCACTTCTTGAAATCCAGAACAATACTGACGGCTCATTGGGAGACTCATTTATCTTAAGGTGACAAGGACCGATCTCTCATATGCGGTTCATACACTTGCATTACATATGCAGGCTCCTCTCATTGATCACATGAATGCAGCGATCAGGGTCGTACGTTATTTGAAAAACAGCCCAAGCCAGGGTATTTTGCTCAAGGCTGACATAGATCTAAAGTTATATAGGTGGTGTGATTTCGACTGGGCAAGCTGTCTGATCACTTGTCGTTCAGTAACGGGTTACTTCGTGCAACTTGGTACTTCTCCAATTGCAGGGAAGACAGAGAAACAAGCAACAATGAGTAGATCTTCCGCAGAGGCGGAGTATCGTGCCATGTATTTTCTCACAGCTTAACTGCGCTGGCTGAAACGCATACTAGCGGATTTGGGAGCTCCTCATTCAGATCCGATGATGATGTTGTGTGACAGTAAATCAGCTATATATATATTTCCACAAACCCGCTTTCCTCGAACACACCAAATACATTGAGGTCGACTGTCATTTCATGCGTGAAGACATTGTCTCCGGTAACATAGTAGCTTCTCATGTCTCAACAAAGGTAAAACTAGCTAATATTTTTACCAAGGTATTGGGGAAGAAAGAATTCGACTATTTCCTTAACAAGTTAAGCATTACCAAAATACATGCTCCAATTTGAGTGGAAGTTTGAGGATATCAATCCTCTTGTAATCTCATCACTTACGATATCATTCACTTAATCTCTGTAATTAATATTTACTGCAATTTCCATTCATCTACTCAAATCCTTGTAATTTAGGGAAATAGATTATTCACTTGTCACACACACACACACACACACACATATATATATGTGTTGTATATTACGAGAGTTGAGCAATAAAGAAAATTCTTTCATATCTTCATGTGCCATTTTTACCGTAACAATATTTCTTTCATAATACTAGTTTGTTAACTAAATATAATATTCGAAGCTATGCCCAAGAAAAAAAACAAGGTAATACATTTAAAAACATGCACATGAGCATAGAAATTCACCATCCGAGACCGTATAACCACGGACACATCTCGGAAGGGTCCGTTTAACCACAGCTATCCTAACTATCCCTTCAGATAATACTTGGCCCTAGGCTGCAATCCCGTCTCTCTGGACTCTTCTCACCTAGACGGTCCATCGCTATAGTGAGGCGTCCAAAGGAAAGATTGAACCGTCATATTCAACCCTACCCATCTTAATCCTCAAACACGAGGTACCATCTCAAGCATGAACTTACTTGCCAAAATTATGTGCAAGATAAGGAAAACCTCAAACGGAAACAACATAAAATTAACAATAAATAAGCATGCAACCCATCATGTAAATACTATTAAGCTTCAACATAAATCACATATTTAAACATATATCACGAAATTGTTGGGAATGTGCTGAAATCTACCGTACTATCTCTAGAAAGTATGATAAGTGTCGAGATCAGACATAAGTCATAAATACTGGGTGATCATGATGACTTGCTAGAGCCCGCTCATGATCTATAAGTTTAGGACTTATTACCAGTATTGTATGATCCCTAAGGGTCACACACCATAGCTAACGGGAAAGTTAAATGGAATTAATACGGTAAGATGCAAGGCATTTACTGTATTTGTACAGAGAATTGGGCCAGACAAAAGACAGTCTTTTGTCTGATTTGGGCCTTGGGCCCAAAAGCCTAATGAGCCATTAGTTTAATTACTTGGGCCCATATAAAGGAAGGAGGAGGCGCAGGAAGCCCTAATGCTTTTTGGTCTGCGATTTTTGCCTCTCTTTTCTTCTCTCTCTCTGTTGATTCCAGCTTGGTCTAGCAGCCTGATCCAGTAGCTTGTAAGCGTGTGGATACCTAGGAGGAGCCGGTAATCATCAGCTCTTGCAGATCTCGATATTCCATTGATTAATCCGCTGCAATCATAAGGTAATGATCCTGATCTGTTTATGATTCAACTGAAAATCACCTAGATCCTAGTTAATTATGTGCTAGGTTGTAACCTGAGAATTACACCATGAATGCACATAATCCTACAGAAATCTACCATGGCATTTCTAGCAAGCCATCACACATCACCATAACTCACAGTGCTTTCGGCTGACGGTTTTCTAGACTCGACTTTTTCCGCTTATCAGATACTTTCCTCTTTTCCGTCCTACTTTCCCTTCTTTCTTTTTCTTACTCTTTCTTTTTATAGTGTTTACTATGGATCTAAGTGTGGTGGATAAGTAAAATGAGGCCAGGGGTCATGGTATTTATAGTGGTTAGGTTACTTAAGTCGAAGGAAAGCTCGGCCAATGGGAAGAAGGCATTTTTCTTTGCTTACAATGATGGGGCCTACATCCAATCAGAACGTGGCACACATTTCAAAGCCTGGCCGGTGGTGATCTGGTTCAATGGGGGTGGCACACTTCTCCTCCAGATTTGGAAATTTCGGCCAATCAGGTGATGACATAAAACCGATCAGATTTTGGTCCAGTGGGAGTGTGGCATTTCTCCTCCACCTTTGCTAAACTCAGCCAATCATAAGAGGACATTCAGTTCAATGTCAGGACGACAGTGTTCTGGTCCAATAAGATCAGGCCATTTCTCCACCAACTTAGTCTTTGTGTGGGAAAAATCAACAAACAAAAATCAGTCATTTTTTTCCTTGGATAAGGCTGAATGCTTGTGGCCAATGGGAGTGAGGCACACAGACAGAAAATGAGTTGGTCCTCTTTCCAAGATGCATAGATTTACGTGGCTGATCTGCTGAAGCATTATTCCGTATATGAATTCATACCGATTCTCGTTGCTTAGTCGTACGGACCGTTTTAAGGCCGTTGTCGTGAATCTTCATTTCTTGTCAGGCCAACTAGATTTTCTTGTGACCAAATACCATTGTACAATTCATATTGAGTCTTGAATTAGTCCAGGGTCGTTCCAGGTGTTTCAGGATTTTTAACTTCCTCGGTCGTCCGTATCGGTCTTCTCAGAGGTGCTTGTGAGCTGTCTTCTGATTCACTCATCCGTTAATGATTTTTATCTTGACCCAAACTCTTATTATTTCTTCTAGGGAAGTTTGAAATTGTTCTTCCCGCGTTTCCTCGTCGTTTGACATTTCGGTCGTACTCATCTCCCAACAGAGTCATTACATATACACTCCACCACATAACCGAAATCCTTCAAAGAAACAAGCATACACGAGGTCTGGAACAATGCAATGTGCACTGAAATTGGAGCAATGGATAAAAATAAAACTTAGACTGTGACAGATTTACCTCCAGGGAAGAAGGAAATCAGTTGTATGTGGGTTTGCAAGCTAAAATATAAATCGGATGGCACACTAGAAAGACATAAAGCTAGGCTCGTGGCTTTGGGAAATCAACAGATAGAAGGAGTTGACTACAGAGAAACATTTGCCCTTGTTGCAAAGGTGATACAACAAATTATTCCTAAATGTGTCAGCGGGTCGCGGTTATGAGGTACATCAAATGGATGTCCATAACGCGTTTCTTCATGGAGATTTAGATGAAGAAGTCTACATGACATTACCTCCTGGATTAAAATCGGCTAAAAAGAATCAGGTATGTCGACTTCAAAAATCGATATACGGCTTGAAACAGTCCCCGAGGTGTTGGTTTGTAAAATTATGCCTCACACTTGAAGCTTTTGGGTTCAAGAAATCCGCCTCCGCCTTCTTGTTGTTCATGTTTGAATGCAAAGGTTCGGTATTGCGGGTACTAGTTTATGTTGACGACCTCATAATCGCAGGGAACTCTAGCGAAGCAATTACTATGTTCAAGGAATATCACTCAGCTTGTTTCTACATGAAAGATTTAGGCAATCCGAAATATTTCCTAGGCATCGAGGTTGCTAGAAATTCAAGTGGTTTCAATTTGTGTCAGTGTAAATACGCTTTGGATATTGTTGCTGAAAGAAGGATGCTAGGATCGCAATCTATCACATTTCCAATGCCTCAGAATCATCGACTTACTGTCTCTGAATCATCACTTCTTGAAATCCAGAATAGTACCGACGGCTCATTGGGAGACTCATTTATCTTAAGGTGACAAGGACCGATCTCTCATATGCGGTTCATACACTTGCATTACATATGCAAGCTCCTCTCATTGATCACATGAATGCAGCGATCAGGGTCGTACGTTATTTGAAAAACAGCCCAAGCCAGGGTATTTTGCTCTAGGCTGACATAGATCTAAGGTTATATGGGTGGTGTGATTTCGACTGGGCAAGCTGTCTGATCACTTGTCGCTCAGTAACGGGTTACTTCGCGCAACTTGGTACTTCTCCAATTGCATGGAAGACGGAGAAACAAGCAACAATAAGTAGATCTTCCGTAGAGGCGGAGTATCGTGCCATGTATTTTCTCGCAGCTTAACTACGCTGGCTGAAACGCATACTAGCGGATTTGGGAGCTCCTCATTCAGATCCGATGATGATGTTGTGTGACAGTAAATCAGCTATGTATATTTCCACAAACCCGATTTTCCATGAACACACCAAATACATTGAGGTCGACTGTCATTCCGTGCGTGAAGACATTGTCTCCGGTAACATAGTAGCTTCTCATGTCTCAACAAAGGTAAAACTAGCTGATATTTTTACCAAGGTGTTGGGGAAGAAAGAGTTCGACTATTTCCTTAACAAGTTAAGCATTACCAAACTACATGCTCCAATTTGAGGATATCAATCCTCCTGTAATCTCAGCACTTACGATATCATTCTCTTAATCTCAGTAATTAATATTCACTGCACTTTCCATTCATCTACTCAAATCCTTGTAATTTAGGGAAATAGATTATTCACTTGTCACACACACACACATATATATGTTGTACATTACGGGAGTTGAGCAATACAGAAAATCCTTTCATATCTTCATGTGCCATTTTTACCGTAACAATATTTCTTTCATAATACTAATTTGTTAACTAAATATAATATTTGAAGCTATGGCCAAGAAAAAAACAAGGTAATACATTAGAAAACATGCACATGAGCATAGAAATTCACCATCCAAGACTGTCTAACCACGGCCACATCTCGGAAGGGTCCGTTTAACCACAGCAATCCTAACTATCCTTTCAGATAATACTCGGCCCTAGGCTCTCTGGACTCTTCTCACCTAGACGGTCCATCGCTAGAGTGAGGCGTCCAAAGGAAAGATCGAACTGTCATATTCAACCCTACCCATCTTAATCCTCAAACAAGAGGTACCATCTCAAGCATGAACTTACTTGCCAAAATTCAGTGCAAGATAAGGAAAACCTCAAACGGAAACAACATAAACTTAAAAATAAATAAGCATGCAACCCATCATGCAAATACTATTAAGCTTCAACATAAATCACATATTTAAACATAGATCATGAAATCTACCATGGCATTCCTAGCAAGCAATCACACATCACCATAACTCACAGTGCTTTCGGCTGACGGTTTTCTAGACTCGGCCTTTCCCGCTTATCAGATACTTTCCTCTTTTTCGTCCTACTTTCCCTTCTTTCTTTTTCTTACTCTTTCTTTTTATAGTGTTTACTATGGATCTAAGTGTGGTGGATAAGTAAAATGAGGCCAGGGGTCATGGTATTTATAGTGGTTGGGTTACTTAAGTCGAAGGAAAGCTCGGCCAATGGGAAGAAGGCATGTTTCTTTGCTTACAATGATGGGGCCTGCATCCAATCAGAACGTGGCACACATTTCAAAGCCCGTCTCTCTGGACTCTTCTCACCTAGACGGTCCATCGCTAGAGTGAGGCGTCCAAAGGAAAGATCTAACTGTCATATTCAACCCTACCCATCTTAATCCTCAAACACGAGGTACCATCTCAAGCATGAACTTACTTGCCAAAATTCAGTGCAAGATAAGGAAAACCTCAAACGGAAACAACATAAACTTAAAAATAAATAAGCATGCAACCCATCATGCAAATACTATTAAGCTTCAACATAAATCACATATTTAAACATAGATCATGAAATCTACCATGGCATTCCTAGCAAGTAATCACACATCACCATAACTCACAGTGCTTTCGGCTGACGGTTTTCTAGACTCGGCCTTTCCCGCTTATCAGATACTTTCCTCTTTTCCGTCCTACTTTCCCTTCTTTCTTTTTCTTACTCTTTCTTTTTATAGTGTTTACTATGGATCTAAGTGTGGTGGATAAGTAAAATGAGGCCAGGGGTCATGGTATTTATAGTGGTTGGGTTACTTAAGTCGAAGGAAAGCTCGGCCAATGGGAAGAAGGCATGTTTCTTTGCTTACAATGATGGAGCATGCATCCAATCAGAACGTGGCACACATTTCAAAGCCTGGGCGGTGGTGATCTGGTCCAATGGGGGTGGAACACTTCTCCTCCAGCTTTGGAAATTTCGGCCAATCAGGTGATGACAAAAAACCGATCAGATTTTGGTCCATTGGGAGTGTGGCATTTCTCCTCCAGCTTTGGTAAACTCAGACAATCATAAGAGGACTTTCAGTTCAATGTCACGACGACAGAGTTCTGGTCCAATAAGATCAGACAATTTCTCCACCAACTTAGTCTTTGTGTGGGAAAAATCAACAAACAAAAATCAGTCATTTTTTTCCTTGGATAAGGCTGAATGCTTGTGGCCAATGGGAGTGAGGCACACAGTCATAAAATGAGCTGGTCCTCTTCCCAAGATGCATAGATTTACGTGGCTGATCTGCCGAAGCATTATTCCGCATATGGATTCATACCGATTCTCGTAGCTTAGTCGTACAAACCGTTTTAAGGTCGTTGTCGTCAATCTTCGTTTCTTCTCGGGCCAACTAGATTTTCTTGTGACCAAATAACATTGTAAAGTTCATTTTGAGTCTTGAATTAGTTCAGGGTCGTTCCAGGTAGTTTCGGGATTTTTAACTTCCTCGGTTGTCCGTATCGGTCTTCTCGGAGGTGCTTGTGAGCTGTCTTCTGATTCACTCATCCGTTAATAATTTTTATCTTGACCCAAAATATTATTATTTATTCTAGGGAAGTTTGAAATTATTCTTCCCGCGTTTCCTCGTCGTTTGACATTTCGGTCGTACTCATATCCCGACAGAGTCATTACATATACTCTCCACCACATAACCGTAATCCTTCAAAGTAACAAGCATACACGAGGTCTGGAACAATGCAATGTACAGTGAAATTGGAGTAATGGATAAAAATAGAACTTGGACTGTGACAGATTTACCTCCAGGGAAGAAGGCAATCAGTGTTGGGATTATGTCCTGAAATCATATTGTACTTACTCTAAAGATAGTTGTATTGTCGAGATCGGACAATTCATGTGATACTGGATAGTCATAATGTTTTGCTAGAAACCGCTTATGACAAATGAGTTGTAACTCATTTCTAGTATCGTGTGAACCTACAGGGTCACACACCTAAGCAAGCTGGATACACTTTGTGTAGGATTGATCATTGGCAAATGATCCGATCAATGTGTATTAGATACACATTGAATTGAGTTTAGAAGAGGTGTGTCGATCAATGCAATGAGTGTGTCGATCGAAGCAGGTTTTTGAATGAGTGTGTCGATCGATACAGTATGTGTATCGATCGATGCACATTGGGCCTCGAGACTGAAGTTTCGAGTTAATGACCCAAACGAGTCGGGTTTGACCCGCAGGTCGTTTTAGGTCATCCCAGGTCAATATATAATGTCTTATATGATCGACCTGAGCCCTAGCCGGTCTGTGTCGCTTCTCAGAGAGAAAGTAGAGACACAGAAACTCATAATCCATAGGAGATCCGATTCCCGGTACTAGCATCCCGGCGGATTCCAGCTTGTGTGCGTGTGGACTACGATAGAGGCGCATCGATTGAGGCGCTCTAGATCTCGTTTACCTGCTCCAATTTCCGCTGCCAATCTCCAGGTAATCACGAGGTCAGTTCTTAGATTCAATCACCTAGACCCTGGATCCTAGGGATTCCAACAGTGGTATCAGAGCCTTAGGGTTTAATCTATTGAATCTGTAGCCTGAAATTCGATTAAAATGGTATTTGATTGAATTGGTGCTAGCTAGGTTTCGTTTTGATAATTGTAATCTCGGATTTAATTATATCGAAAACGAAGAACTGTGTTTTCGCACTGTGTCGATCAACACAAGTTTGTATCGGTCGACACACCGCGAAAACGGCAAAACTGTTTTAGGGTTTTCGCACAGCATCGGTCGATGCACTGGGTGTGTCGGTCGATGCAGCGCGAAACTGCAAAAGAATTGTGTGTTTCGCATAGCGTCGATCGACACAAGTTTGTGTCGGTCGATGCACCGCGAATTCGCCTATTAAAACATTGGGTTTCGATTTAGAAATCGTACTGTGTCGATCGACACACTGGGTGCATCGATCAACACAGGCTTTTCGAAAGGATAGATCGGTTCAATTGGATTGAACCGGTTATCTCGCATGGTTATGTCGGTTTAATTCGATTAAAAATCCCCTGATACCCTACTGTATCGATCGACACAGATTTAGTGTCGGTCGACACAGGCCTTGCGATGGGTTAATCGGTTCAATTGGATTGAACTGGTTATCATGCTTGGTTAAGGTAGATCAGATCGGTTTAAATTGGATGAATTGATTCAATTGGATTGAATTGGTTATCTCAATTGGTATAAACCGATTTGATTGGTTAAGATCAGTTTGATTGGATAAGTCGGTTCAATTGGATTGGACCGGTTATCGTGATTAGTTAAAACTGGTTGAATCGGTTCAGTTGGATAGACCGGTTGAATTGGATTTGACCGGTATCTCAATTGGTCTAAAACCGGTTCATTTGGTCATTTACCGGCTCAATTGGATTGACCGATTATCTTGTTGGTTAAAAGTAATCGCTTGGTTTTGAACCAAATGATTAAGAAACTGAACCAAATGACCTAGCCCACTTTAATTAGAACAAGCAAAACTTAATTAAAATTAGAAGTAAAACATGTTCTAAACCTATCTGGTACACATTGGATGTGTATTAGATCAAAGTTTAGTTTTCAAAATGGTCAACTGTCAAGACTCATTTCGTTGTTGTGATAGTCTTGCCAAGAGCTTGGTGTCCACAATTACATGAGTAAGGCAGGTAGTAATGTTGATGGTCCTGCAGTGCTTGACATCAACAATTACGTGACCTAAGAGATTGAATTACTAACTTTTGAGTTCCATTTCCTCAACTAAATATCAAGTGACCTTGATGTCTTGCCCAAATCTCGTCTATTGTCAAGACTTGTTTCGTTTGTTGGATAGCCTTGGAGTCCTTGGTATCCACTACTACATGAGTAAGACAGGTGATCATTGATAGACTTGCAGTGCGACTGTCAATGATCACAAGACTGAAGAGATTGGTTTACTTGACTGGGCTATCAGAAGTTCTGGGCCCAGAGACATCAGAGTAGATAGGACATGGATTGTCTTATCTGCGACCAAGAGTTGTACTGGGTACAATTAGCAATGATTTGCTTACCTAGATGACTAAACTCTGGGTGATGACGAGTCGTCCACTCAGATTTTAGTGATGTATGGATCTTGGATTATTATATTCATAGAGGGAACATTGATTGAATATAATGCGAGTTTTCTTATTAGATAAGATTCCTCATTTCCTGAAATCATAACTAAAATTTTCTTTTATTAAAATTTCAGCCTATGTCTAAAACTACTTTCTCGCTACGATCCATCCTTGAGAAGGACAAGTTAAATGGATCAAATTTTCTGGATTGGTATCGCAATTTGAGATTAATCCTCAAGCAGGAGAGTAAGGACTATGTCCTTGAGAAAGCTCTTCCAGAAAGGCTTGGGACCAATCGCTCGAATGCAGTATATGATGCTTGGAATAAGCATTACATTGATGTGGTAGATGTGCGTGGTCTGATGTTGGCTACCATGGTATCGGACTTAAAGAGTCAATACGAGAACATGTAGTCACCAATAGAGATGATCACCAACCTAAAACTGAAGTTTCAGGATCAGGCACGAGTTGAGAGATTCCAGATGGTGAAGTCTCTCACTGGGTGCAAGCTACCAGAGGATGCTCCAGTGAGTCCTCATGTCATTAAAATGATGGGTTACATTGATAACCTGGGGAAACTGGATTGTCCTGTCAGCTTAGAGTTGGCCACTGACATCATTCTGCAGTCACTGCCGTCTAGTTATGATAAGTTTATCAAAAGCTATATCAAGAATAACTTGACGAAGACGTTGACTGAGCTGCATGGCATGCTCAAAACAGCAGAGCAAGACATCATAAAGGGTAAAAGATTTGAGAAATCTTGTGTTGACAAGGGTAGAGGCAGGGCCGTCCAGATTTGGAATCAGGATAAGCCTGTGTCATCTTATAAGCCCAAGTCCGGCCCATCTGGTGTTAGAAAGTGCTTCTACTGTGGTGAGTCAGGGCATTGGAAGAGAGATTGCATTAAATTCTTGGAAGATTCACAAGAGATGAAGGAGATGTATGGTACTTCTTCTTCAGGTATTGTGTTATTACTTCAAGTTCTACATATTTATTGGATACTAGTTGTGGTACTGATATTTTGGAAATATGCAGGGCCTAAGCAACAGTAGAACGTTGAGGAAATGACAAGTGGAACTGTGTGTATGGTATGGAGCAATGGTTGCTACATAAGCCGTAGAGATTCTCCACTTGTAGGAGCCTTTCAAGCTTGGTTTTTGAATTAAGTAATTGCTACTATGTACCTGCTTCATGCAGAGATGTCTTTCATTTTCTTGTAAAGAATTTGGATGTTTTTCATTCTGATAAAAGACAGTTGTTGCTCTTTTGATCTTAATGAAATATTATATGGTAGCACCCCTTTTTGATAAATGGGTTTTATGTCTTAAACCAATATACTCTTGAATATAACATAAATACATAACGGTTTAAGTCTGATGACTTGAAATCTTCAGTACTTCATTACCTTATTGATGGCTTCAGTAAGTATAGCTGTGTTCATTTGATGAGACACAAGTATGAATCCTTTGAGGAGTTCCAAAAAATGAAGTATAGAACCGATTTGACAGAAGTATTGAGATCCTCGATTAGATCGCGGAGGAAAATACTTGAGTCAAGAATTGGGTGATCATCTAAGTGAGTGTGAAGACATATCACAACTCTTTTCTCCTGGAAAACCTAAATGGTGTTTCTGAGAGAACGAATCGGACCTTATTAGATATGCTCCGATTAATGATGAGTCACAGGAATCTTCCATTATAATTTTAAAATACGCTCTAAAATGAATATGTTTACGCCAAATAGTTTTAATATCAGAATCAGTTGAAAGACACCACATTGGATGTGGACTGGGTGATTTCCAAGTATGTTTTTCTGATTAATTAGGATTGCAAGGTTTGCGTAAGACAGTTGTCGACAAACAAACTTGAACCCAAATCTGATAAGGGCTGCTTCGCCGGTTGTCCTAAGGAAACCGAGGCTTAGTACTTTTGAAACCAATCCGAGAACAAGGCTTTGTTGTTCGGAATTCTGTTTTTCCAAGAAAACAGTGGGAGTAAAAGTACAGATCGAAGAAATTCGAGAAACACAGGAGGCTGTTCAACCTATTGAGGGAGAGCAGCGGTTGGATCTACAGTGGGCTGTAGGATCTGTACATGTGGACCCTGAAATTCGCTGATCCTGATGGATCCGTCACTAAACCGAGGGTGATTCCTCATGACCGATTGTTGTGATCTGTTGATCATTGAAAAGTGACGAGCTTGCGAAATTCAAGAAGCGATGGTGAGCCCCAACTCCGAAAATTAACTAGAGATGTATGTTAGCTTTCCCGATCCATTTCAGGATTGAAGCAAACATCTTGGAGTTGGAATCTATGTTCTGTTAAAACAGTCAAATGTTTTGATTTGATCAGGAACGTATAGAAACCGTGCGTTTACAAGTAAACTAGTGGGAGCGTAGTTGCAATTCTCACACCGTATGTTTATAACATACTTAATCTCATAAACGACGTTCCGACGCTAAAAGTCTTGTCAAGATTGGGGTCGGAAGTCAAATTTAACAATGGACATGGGAGAAGCTGCAAAAGTTCTTGGAATAAGGATCCATTGAAATGGATCAGAAGAGCTAATTGGATCGTGTCAGAATCCTTATGATTATAAGGTACTGGACAATTCCAATATGCATGATTCCAAGAATGGCTTCACACCAAAGGTCTTATGGCAATGACTTTAGCAAGATGAAGTGTCTTGGACACTGGCTGAGCTAATATCTATGAGTGTGATTCCTTATGCTTTAGCAAAAGAATCCATCAACAATTCCATATTTTGCGCTCGTCTAGATGCAGCTTGCGCATAGAGCATGACGAGAAGATACCAATTTGTTCCAGTAAGAGTATCTGGACAGTTGTAAGGAATATCCCCAAGTGTTTGAGAAACACTAAGGATAGTTTCTTGTTCAACTGAGAAAAATGACGAATCTGTTATGAGTAGTTAGACAGACAAAGATGATTCCCGGTTCCCACCTGGTTATGTCTCTTTGTCTGTGTAGCGGCGCTATCTGTTGGAAAGGTCTCCAAGCAGTGGACCGTAGAATAGTGCTTATTAAAGAATAGCGGTGTGTTTTGTTGGAATGGTTCCAAGCAAGAACACCGCAGCATCTCTCACAACCTGAGCATGAGTTTCATGCTGTTGCTGTAGGTACTAGATATCTGAAGACGTGGTCTAGATTCTAGTGGGAGTTATGTTAGTTATGATGTTCAGATAGACATGATGTAGTCATGTTTATGAAAACTGACATCATCATTATTTGATTATTGGATAATTAAATAATGGTCCCAAGTATTTTATGTTCATTTTATAGGTCATCAAGTTGAGAACTTGATCATGAAACCCTATAAGTAAAAGATGACATAAATTAAGATGTCCCTAGTCAAGGTTGTCAAAGTGGGACACTGACAACCGCGAGAGACAAGCTTGTGAGGTGACTATTGACTAAGTTTTATGGAGTCAATGATATGAGTATCACAGTCAGTCACATAGATATATGTTGGTGAACATATGATCGGACATGACCCACTAATGAGAACTCTACAGGATAGTTATATCTGTGTCATGAGAGTTTCTCATTACGACTATAGAGTATAGTCCTTAGACCTGAGTTCATCATGCTTTCTAGCATATGAATTGGTGCGTTTTGACCTTGTCAAACGTCGTTCCGTAACTGGCGGCTATAAAGGCATTGCTTAGGCGTATCATGAAGTATGTGTAGAAACAGGGATGGAACAAGAAGGGATTTGTCCCTCCTATATAACAGGAGATAAACATCTCAGGGCCCATCGAAGATTTGATACTGAGAAAATGCATGGCCGTGCTCAAACGAGGTGATTGTCAGTCGTTTGTTTTATCAGTATAGATCAGGAGTTCGATGAACATGATGTTGGCTATAATAATGATGACACAATTTCTTGCCTTATGCCATATCGAGATATAGTGATAAATGGATTATAGGAATAAATGATTCCAGTACAAGTGGGAGATTGTTGGGATTATGTCCTGAAATCATATTGTACTTACTCTAAAGATAGTTGTATTGTCGAGATCGGACAATTCATGTGATACTGGATAGTCATAATGTTTTGCTAGAAACCGCTTATGAAAAATGAGTTGTAACTCATTTCTAGTATCGTGTGAACCTACAAGGTCACACACCTAAGCAAGCTGGATACACTTTGTGTAGGATTGATCATTGGCAAATGATCCGATCAATGTGTATTAGATACACATTGAATTGAGTTTAGAAGAGGTGTGTCAATCGATGCAATGAGTGTGTGGATCGACGCAGGTTTTCGAATGAGTGTGTCGATCGATACAGTATGTGTATCGATCGATACAGTATGTGTATCGATCGATACAGTATGTGTATCGATCGATACAGTATGTGTATCGATCGATGCACATTGGGCCTCGAGACTGAATTTTGAGTTAATGACCCAAACGAGTCGGGTTTGACCCGCAGGTCGTTTTAGGTCATCCCAGGTCGATATATAATGTCTTATATGATCGACCTGAGCCCTAGCCGGTTTTTGTCTCTTCTCAGAGAGAAAGTAGAGACACAGAAACACATAATCCACAGGATATCCGATTCCCGGTACTATCATCCCGGCGGATTCTAGCTTGTGTGCGTGTGGACTACGATAGAGGAGCAGTGATTGAGGCGCTCTAGATCTCGTTTACCTGCTCCAATTTCCGCTGCCAATCTCCAGGTAATCACGAGGTCAGTTCTTAGATTCAATCACCTAGACCCTGGATCCTAGGGATTCCAACAATCAGTTGTATGTGGGTTTACAAGCTCAAATATAAATCGGATGACACACTAGAAAGACATAAAGCTAGGCTCGTGGTTTTGGTCTATCGACAGATAGAAGGAGTTGACTACAGAGAAACATTTGATCTTGTTGCAAAGATGATACAACAAATTATTCCTAAATGTGTCAGCGGGTCGCGGTTATGAGGTACATCAAATGGATGGCCATAACGCGTTTCTTCATGGAGATTTAGATGAAGAAGTCTACATGACATTACCTCCTGGATTCAAATCGGCTAAAAGGAATCAAGTATGTCGACTTAAAAAATCGATATACGGCTTGAAACAGTCCCCGAGGTGTTGGTTTGTAAAATTATGCCTCACACTTGAAGCTTTTGGGTTCAAGAAATCCGCCTCCGCCTTCTTGTTGTTCATGTTTGAATCCAAAGGTTCGGTATTGCGGGTACTAGTTTATGTTGACGACCTCATAATCGCAGGGAACTCTAGCGAAGCAATTACTATGTTCAAGGAATATCTCTCAGCTTGTTTCTACATGAAAGATTTAGGCGTTCTGCAATATTTCCTAGGCATCGAGGTTGCTATAAACTCAAATGATTTCTATTTGTCTCAATGTAATTACGCTTTGGATATTGTTGTTGGGAATGTCCTGAAATCTATTTGTACTTACTCTGAGAGAAAGTCGTGTTGTCGAGATGAGACAATCATATGACACTAGGTAGTCATAACGCTTTGCTAGAAGCCACTTATGATCAATGAGTTGAGAACTCATTGCTAGTGTTATATGATCCTACAGGGTCACACACCTAAGCAAACTGGACATTGCATGAGAGGATGATCATTAATGTAATGATCGGGTGAATGCATATTTGATATGCATTCAATATCGACATTTCTGGGCGATGTCGATCGACACACTAAGAGTGTCGGTCGACATAAATTGGCCGTGTCGATCGACACATAGAGTGTGTCGGTCGACACGACTCGCGGATTGACAGATTAAATTGGTTTAATTATTAGTTAATCCCGGGGCGGTTAAAGTCGACATATATAAGATATATGGTCGACCTAAACTCGGACCTAACCTAATTCACAGCCACCAGAAACAGAAAACAAACCTCTCTGGAGATTCGATCTCATAAGGCACTAGCATCCCTTCCTGTTCAGTTCGTGTGCGTGTGGATACCAGTAGAGGCGCAGCATCTGAGGCGCTCTAGATCTTGATTACTTGCAAATAACTTCCGCTGCTAATCACCAGGTAATCACTAGATCTGATAGATTCAATTACATGAACCTGTAGATCCTAGGCTCGGAATTCAGACTAGGGTTGCTAATCCTGATTAGAACTGCTAGAAATTCCTTCAGTGGTATCAGAGCTTTAGGGTTCCATTGAATCTGTGGCATGTTGATTAGATTAGTTGAATCTGGATCTCTGTATAGTTGATACAAGCATGCTGAAATTCGTTTTTGATTAAAATCTAGTTTTAGGGTTTTAACTTGAAAAACGATTAGGGATTATCACCCTGTGTCGATCGACACCAAGCGGGTATCGGTCGACACAGAAGGATAACCCGAATAAAACTTTTCGCCTAGTGTCGATCGACACAAGAGTTGTATCGGTCGACACAAACCTCGCGAGATTGATGAACCGGTTTAATTGGATTGGACCGGTTATCGAGCTTGGTTAAATGGTTTGAATTGCGATTGGTTTGATTAGGTTGGTATCGACCGATGCTAGTGTAGCATCGATCGACACCGACTGGTATTCGAAACCGGATCAATTGGATTGATCGGTTATCGCGGATTGCTTTTGGTTATTCTGTATCGATCGACACTATAGTAGTGTCGGTCGACATCAGATTCGATGATTGGGTTTTGGAACCTGCAATCACAGAACCAAAGCATGATAAATCAATTAATTATAAGAACTAAAAGATAATAAAACTGAACGTTTTAATGATTCCGTTCCTCAATCAAATATCAAGTGATACTTGATGTCTTTCCAATCTTGTCGACTGTCAAGACTCGTTTCATTGAGTGATAGGCTTGCAGTGCAAGGTGTCCACAATTACATGAGTAAGGCATGAAGTAATCGTGTTGATGGGCTTGCAGTGCAAGGCGTCAACAATTACATGACTGAAAAGATTGGTTTACTTGACTGGGCCATCAAAATCGTTTTGGGCTCAGAGACATCAGGTGGATTTGACATAAGATGTCAGTCCACAACCAAGAGTTATATTGGATATAACTAGCAAGGTTGTTGCTTACCTAAATAGCTAAAGTTGAGTGATAGCCAGTGGCTCACTTGAATTTAGTAAAATATGGGTCTTGGATCATTATATTCATCTGAGGAAGCATTGATTGAATATAGTGCGAGTTTTCTTAAAAGTTAAGATTTCTCATTTCTTGAACATCATAACTAAACCTTTTTCTTTTCTATGTTCTCAGCTATGACTACTACTCATAATAATTCTTTCTCCCTGCGATCCGTCCTTGAGAAGGACAAGTTAAATGGATCGAATTTTCTCGAATGGTATCGGAACTTGAGAATTGTTCTCAAGCAGGAGAAGCGGGACTATGTCCTTGAAAATGTTCTCCCTGAAAAACCGAGATCCAATGCTGCACATGCAGAAAGGAGTGCTTGGGACAAGCATTCCAATGATGTGGTCGATGTGAATTGTCTCATGTTGGCTACCATGAACTCGGACTTGCAGAAGCAATACGAGAACGTGGAGTCGCCAGTGGAGATGATTACTAGCCTGAAAAGCATGTTTCAGGAGCAAGCACGAACTGAGAGATACCAGACGGTTAAATCTCTCATTGAATGCAAGCTACCAAAGGACAGTCCGGTCAGTCCTCATGTCATTAAGATGATGGGTTATATTGATAACCTGGGGAGACTGGATTGTCCCATTAGCCAAGAGTTGGCTACTGACATCATTCTGCAGTCACTGCCGTCAAGTTATGATCAGTTTGTTATGAACTATAACATGAACAACTTGACGAAGACGTTGACTGAACTGCATGGCATGCTCAAGACAGCTGAGCCTAATATCAGGAAGGGCACTCCTAATGTACTTATGGTACAAGGGGGTAAGAAGTTTAAGAAACTAGGCAAAGGCAAGGGAAAGGGCAAGGCAGTCCCGGTTGAGAACCAGGACACGCCTGCGCCAGCCCCGAAGCCCAAGCCGGGCCCATCTGAGACTGATAAGTGCCATTACTGTAAAGAGCCTGGGCATTGGAAGAGAAATTGCAACAAATTCTTGGAAGAGAAGAAGAAGAAGAATAAGACTTTCGAGACTTCATCTTCAGGTATTTATGTTATAGAAGTAAATGTTACCACTTCTGGTTATACTTCTTGGGTATTGGATACCGGCTGTGGTGCTCATATTTGTACAAATATGCAGGGCCTAAGCAACAGTAGGACGTTGGAAAAGGGACAAGTGGACCTGCGTGTGGGGAATGGAGCAAGAGTTGCTGCATTAGCCGTATGAACATTTAACTTGTCTTTACCTTCTGGTTTGGTTTTAGAACTTCATAATTGCTACTATGTACCTGCTATAAGCAGAAATATTATTTCTATTCCTGTTTTGGATTTGGAAGGATATCAGTTTTCAATAAAGAATAAATGTTGTTCTTTTGATTACAATGATATGTATTATGGTAGCAGCCCATTAGAGAATGGGCTTTATGTTCTAAACCAAAGCACAGAAATCTATAACATTAACACCAAGAGATTCAAATCAAATGACACGAATCAGACTTTTCTATGGCATTGTCGTTTGGGCCACATAAACGAGAAACGGATTCAAAAGCTCCATAGTGATGGGCTTTTGGGCTCATTTGATTATGAATCATGTGAGAAATGTGAATCTTGTTTACTAGGCAAAATGACTAAGGCCCCTTTCAACAAATCAAACGAAAGGGCCAGTGACCTGTTGGGCCTTATACATACAGATGTATGCGGCCCAATGAGCACAAGTGCCAGAGGAAATTTTCGATACTTCATTACCTTCACTGATGATTTCAGCAGGTATGGCTATGTCTATTTAATGAGACACAAGTCGGAATCCTTTGAAAAGTTCAAAGAGTTCCAAAATGAAGTACATAATCAACTTGGCAAAAGTATTAAGGCTCTTCGATCAGATCGTGGAGGAGAATACTTAAGCCAAGAATTCAGTGATCATTTGAGAGATTGTGGAATTGTTTCACAACTCACTCCTCCTGGAACACCACAATGGAATGGCGTGTCTGAGAGGAGGAATCGGACTTTATTAGATATGGTTCGATCAATGATGAGTCTCTCAACTCTTCCATTATCCTTTTGGGGATACGCTCTAGAAACGTCTGCGTTTACACTAAATAGGGTTCCGTCAAAATCAGTTGCAAAGACACCACATGAGATGTGGACTGGAAATGTTCCGAATGTGTCTTTCCTGAAGATTTGGGGTTGTGAAGCTTATGTTAAGAGATTAATTACAGATAAGCTCGAGCCCAAATCTGATAAATGCTACTTCGTTGGTTATCCTAAGGAAACCAAGGCATACTACTTTTACAACCAATCCGAGAACAAAGTGTTTGTTGCTCGGAACTGCGTTTTTCTTGAGAGAGAGTTTCTTTCCAAGAGAAACAGTGGGAGTAAAGTACAACTCGAAGAAGTTCGAGAACCGCAGGAAAATGCTCAACCCGTAGAGGAAGAGCAACAGTTGGATCTACAAAGAGTTGTAGAGACGGCGCCTGTGGAGCCTGAAATTCGCCGATCCGAAAGGATCCGTCACGAACCCGAGAGATATGGATTTCTCGTAACCAATTGTCATGATTTGTTAATCATTGACAGTGACGAACCAGCGAATTTCGAAGAAGCAATGATGAGCCCTGACTCCGCAAAGTGGCTGAAAGCCGCTGAATCCGAAATGGGATCCATGACACAGAACCAAGTATGGACTTTGGTTGATTTACCCGATGGTGCAAGACCCATTGAGTGTAAATGGATTTTCAAGAAGAAAATTGATGTGGATGGAAATATTCAGATATATAAAGCAAGGCTAGTGGCAAAAGGTTTCAAACAAATTCATGGTATTGACTATGAAGAAACCTATTCACCCGTCGCCATGCTTAAATCCATTCGGATTCTCCTAGCAACAGCTGCTCATTATGATTATGAGATCTGGCAAATGGACGTGAAAACAGCTTTCCTTAATGGGATTCTGGAAGAGGATGTGTACATGACACAACCCGAAGGTTTCATCGATCCAAATGCAGCTAGGAAAGTATGCAAACTTCATCGATCCATTTATGGATTGAAGCAAGCATCTCGGAGTTGGAATCTTCGTTTTGATGAAGCAGTCAAAAAGTTTGATTTCATCAGAAGCGAAGAAGAACCATGTGTTTACAAGAAGACTAGTGGGAGCGCAGTTGCATTTCTCGTGTTGTATGTAGATGACATACTTCTTCTCGGAAATGACGTTCCGTTGTTACAGTCTGTTAAGACTTGGCTCGGAAGTTGTTTTTCAATGAAAGACATGGGAGAAGCCGCGTATAATCTTGGAATAAGAATCTATAGAGATAGATCAAACAAGTTGATTGGACTGTGTCAAGACACTTATATCGATAAGGTCTTACACAGGTTCAGAATGCAAGATTCCAAGAAGGGCTTCATACCAATGTCTTATGGCATAAGTCTCAGCAAGAAGCAGTGTCCTGAGACACCTGCTGAGCGAGATCGCATGAGTCGGATTCCCTATGCCTCGGCGTTGGGATCCAACATGTATGCCATGCTCTGTACTCGTCCAAATGTTGCTTGTGCTTTAAGCATGACGAGTAGATACCAATCGGATCCAGGTGAAAGTCACTGGACAGCAGTCAAGAATATTCTAAAGTATTTGAGAAATACTAAGGATAAATTCTTGGTGTATGGAGGAAGTGATGAGCTGGTAGTAAGTGGTTACACAGACGCAAGTTTTCAGACAGACCAAGATGATTTCCGATCGCAATCTGGTTACATCTTCTGCCTGAATGGCGGTGCAGTAAGCTGGAAGAGTTCCAAGCAGGACACTGTAGCAGATTCCACAACTGAAGCTGAGTACCTCGCTGCTTCTGAAGCGGCAAAGGAGGCTGTTTGGATCAAGAAGGTCATCACTGAACTTGGTGTGATTCCTAGCATTTCTGAGCCAGTGGCTTTGTATTGTGACAACAATGGAGCCATTGCGCAAGCAAAGGAACCTAGATCACACCAGAAATCCAAACACATAGAAAGGCGATATCACCTTATCCGTGATATTGTGAATAGAGGAGATGTGAAGATCAGCAGAGTCCCGACGGATGAGAATGTTGCTGATCCACTGACCAAGCCTCTCCCAAGGCCTAAGCATGAGTTTCATACAACTGCTGTAGGCATTAGATATCTTAAGATATGATCTTGATTTCAGTGGGAGTTGTATTTGTTTTAGTTATGACATGATGTTCACAAAGACATAATAGTTATGTTATTTTAATGAAATTGTTTCAGCATTATTTAATTGTGTTAATTAAATATATATATATATATATATATATATATATATATATATATATATATATATATTGTCCCAAATTAATTTATGACATTTTATAGGCCATCAAGTATGTGACTTGATCATGAAACCCTATAAGCAATAAATGACATAAATTAGAATGGTCCCTGGTCGAGGTTGTTAACGTGGGACATTAACAACCACGTGAGACTAGTATGTGAGGTGACTGATGACCATGTTTCATGGAGTCATTAATAAGTGTATTAAAGTCAATCACATAGATATGTGTTACAGAACACATGATCGGACTTGACCCGTTAATGAGAACTCTACAAGATGTTATATGAGTGTCATAAGAGTTTCTCATTACGACTAAAGAGAGTAGTCCTTAGACCTGAGTTCATCATGTCCTCTCTTATATGGATTGGTTCGTCTTGACTTTGTCAAACGTCAGCCGTAACTGGTGATCATAAAGACACTGATTAGGCGTATCATGAAATATAAAAGAGACATGGATGGAACAAGATGGGATTTGTACCTCCTATATAACAGGAGTTAAATATCTCTGGGCCTATCGAAGATTTGATACTGGAAATGCATGGCCGCGCTCAAACGAACTGATTGTCAGTTGTTTGTTTTTCATCAGTATAAATCGGGATTCGATAAACGTGATCTAGCTTAATAAGGATGACACAGTTCTTGCCTTATGCTAGATTGAGATATGGATACAAAGGGATTTAAAAGGAATAGACGATTCCAGTACAAGTGAGAGATTGTTGGGAATGTCCTGAAATCTATTTGTACTTACTCTGAGAGAAAGTCGTGTTGTCGAGATGAGACAATCATATGACACTAGGTAGTCATAACGCTTTGCTAGAAGCCACTTATGATCAATGAGTTGAGAACTCATTGCTAGTGTTATATGATCCTACAGGGTCACACACCTAAGCAAACTGGACATTGCATGAGAGGATGATCATTAATGTAATGATCGGGTGAATGCATATTTTATATGCATTCAATATCGACATTTCTGGGCGATGTCGATCGACACACTAAGAGTGTCGGTCGACATAAATTGGCCGTGTCGATCGACACATAGAGTGTGTCGGTCGACACGACTCGCGGATTGACAGATTAAATTGGTTTAATTATTAGTTAATCCCGGGGCGGTTTAAGTCGACATATATAAGATATATGGTCGACCTAAACTCGGACCTAACCTAATTCACAGCCACCAGAAACAGAAAACAAACCTCTCTGGAGATTCGATCTCATAAGGCACTAGCATCCCTTCCTGTTCAGTTCGTGTGCGTGTGGATACCAGTAGAGGCGCAGCATCTGAGGCGCTCTAGATCTTGATTACTTGCAAATAACTTCCGCTGCTAATCACCAGGTAATCACTAGATCTGACAGATTCAATTACATGAACCTGTAGATCCTAGGCTCGGAATTCAGACTAGGGTTGCTAATCCTGATTAGAACTGCTAGAAATTCCTTCAATTGTTGCTGAAAGAAGGATGCTAGGATCGCAATCTATCACATTTCCAATCCCTCAGAATCATCGACTTACTGTCTCTGAATCATCACTTCTTGAAATCCAGAACAATACCGACGACTCATTGGGAGACTCATTAATCTTAAGGTGACAAGGAACGATCTCTCATATGCGGTTCATAAACTTGCATTACATATGCAGGCTCCTCTCATTGATCACATGAATGCAGCGATCAGGGTCGTACGTTATTTGAAAAACAGCCCAAGCCAGGGTATTTTGCTCAAGGCTGACATAGATCTAAAGTTATATGGGTGGTGTGATTTCGACTGGGCAAGCTGTCTGATCACTTGTCGCTCAGTAACGGGTTACTTCGCGCAACTTGGTACTTATCCAATTGCATGGAAGACGGAGAAACAAGTAACAATGAGTAGATCTTCCGCAGAGGCGGAGTATCGTGCCATGTATTTTCTCACAGCTTGACTACGCTGGCTGAAACGCATACTAGCGGATTTAAGAGCTCCTCATTCAGATCTGATGATGATGTTGTGTGACAGTAAATCAGCTATATATATTTCCACAAACCTGCTTTCCACGAACACACTCAATACATTGAGGTCGACTGTCATTTCGTGCGTGAAGACATTGTCTCCGGTAACATAGTAGCTTCTCATGTCTTAACAAAGGTAAAACTAGCTAATATTTTTACCAAGGTGTTGGGGAAGAAATAATTTGACAATTTACTTAACAAGTTAAGCATTACCAAACTATATGCTCCAATTTGAGGATATCAATCCTCCTGTAATCTCAGCACTTACGATATCATTCTCTTAATCTCAGTAATTAATATTCACTGCACTTTCCATTCATCTACTCAAATCCTTTTAATTTAGGGAAATAGATTATTCACTTGTCACACACACACACATATATATATATATGTTGTACACTACGGGAGTTGAGCAATACAGAAAATCCTTTCATATCTTCATGTGCCATTTTTACCGTAACAATATTTCTTTCATAATACTAATTTGTTAACTAAATATAATATTTGAAGCTATGGCCAAGAAAAAAACAAGGTAATACATTTAAAAACATGCACATGATCATAAAAATTTACCATCCGAGACCGTCTAACCACAGCCACATCTCGGAAGGGTCCGTTTAACCATAGCTATCCTAACTATCCCTTTGGATAATACTCAGCCCTATGCTGCAATCCCGTCTCTCTGGAGTCTTCTCACCTAGATGGTCCATTGCTAGAGTGAGGCGTCCAAAGGAAAGATCGAACCATCATATTCAACCCTACCCATCTTGATCCTCAAACACGAGGTACCATCTCAAGCATGAACTTACTTGCAAAAATTCAGTGCAAGATAAGGAAAATCTCAAACGGAAACAACATAAATTTAACAATAAATAAGCACGCAACCCATCATGCAAATACTATTAAGCTTCAACATAAACCACATATTTAAACATAGATCAAGAAATCTACCATGAAATTCTTAGCAAGCAATCACACATCACCATTACTCACAGTGCTTTCGGCTGACGGTTTTTAGACTCGGTTTTTCCCGCTTATCAGATACTTTCCTCTTTTTCGTCCTACTTTCCCTTCTTTCTTTTTTTACTCTTTCTTTTTATAGTGTTTACTATGGATCTAAGTGTGGTGGATAAGTAAAATGAGGCCAGGGGTCATGGTAATTATAGTGGTTGGGTTACTTAAGTCGAAGGAAAGCTCGGCCAATGGGAAGAATACATGTCTCTTTGCTTACAATGATGGGGCCTGCATCCAATCAGAACGTGTCACACATTTCAAAGCCTGGCCAGTGGTGATCTGGTCTAATGGGGTTGGAACACTTCTCCTCCAGCTTTGGTAATTTCGGCCAATCAAGTGATGACATAAAACCGATCAGATTTTGGTCCAATGGGAGTGTGGCATTTCTCCTCCACCTTTGCTAAACTCAGCCAATCATAAGAGGACATTCAGTTCAATGTCAGGCAGACAGAGTTCTGGTCCAATAAGATAATGCCATTTCTCCACCAACTTAGTCTTTGTGTGGGAAAAATCAACAAACAAAAATCAGTCATTTTTTCCTTGGATAAGGCTGAATGCTTGTGGCATTACATATACTATCCACCACATAACCGAAATCCTTCAAAGAAACAAGCATACACGAGGTCTGGAACAATGCAATGTGCAGTGAAATTGGAGCAATGGATAAAAATAAAATTTGGACTGTGACAGATTTACCTTCAGGGAAGAAGGCAATCAGTTGTATGTGGGTTTGCAAGCTCAAATATAAATCGGATGGCACACTAGAAAGACATAAAGCTAGGCTCGTGGATTTGGGAAATCAACAGATAGAAGGAGTTGACTACAGAGAAACATTTGCTCTTGTTGCAAAGATGATACAACAAATTATTCCTAAATGTGTCAGCGGGTCGCGGTTCTGAGGTACATCAAATGGATGTCCATAACGCGTTTCTTCATGGATATTTAGATGAAGAAGTCTACATGACATTACCTATTGGATTCAAATCGGCTAAAAATAATCAGGTATGTCGACTTCAAAAATCGATATACGGCTTGAAATATTCCCTGAGGTATTGGTTTGTAAAATTATGCCTCACACTTGAAGCTTTTGGGTTCAAGAAATCCGCCTCCGCCTTCTTGTTTTTCAGTTTGAATCCAAAGGTTCGGTATTGCGGGTACTAGTTTATGTTGACGACCTCATAATCGCAGGGAACTCTAGCGAAGAAATTACTATGTTCAAGGAATATCTCTCAGCTTGTTTCTACATGAAAGATTTAGGCGTTCCGAAATATTTCCTAGGCATCGAAGTTGCTAGAAATTCAAGTGGTTTCAATTTGTGTCAGTGTAAATACGCTTTGGATATTGTTGCTGAAAGAAGAATGCTAGGATCACAATCTATCACATTTCCAATGCCTCAGAATCATCGACTTACTGTCTCTGAATCATCACTTCTTGAAATCCAGAACAGTACCAACGGCTCATTGGGAGACTCATTTATCTGAAGGTAACAAGAACCGATCTCTCATATGCGGTTCATACACTTGCATTACATATGCAGGCTCCTCTCATTGATCACATGAATGCAGCGATCAGGGTCGTACGTTATTTGAAAAACAGCCCAAGCCAGGGTATTTTGCTCAAGGCTGACATAGATCTAAAGTTATATGGGTGGTGTGATTTCGACTGGGCAAGCTGTCTGATCACTTGTCGTTCAGTAACGGGTTACTTCGTGCAACTTGGTACTTCTCCAATTGCAGGGAAGACAGAGAAACAAGCAACAATGAGTAGATCTTCCGCAGAGGCGGAGTATCGTGCCATGTATTTTCTCACAGCTTAACTGCGCTGGCTGAAACGCATACTAGCGGATTTGGGAGCTCCTCATTCAGATCCGATGATGATGTTGTGTGACAGTAAATCAGCTATATATATTTCCACAAACCCGCTTTCCTCGAACACACCAAATACATTGAGGTCGACTGTCATTTCATGCGTGAAGACATTGTCTCCGGTAACATAGTAGCTTCTCATGTCTCAACAAAGGTAAAACTAGCTAATATTTTTACCAAGGTGTTGGGGAAGAAAGAATTTGACAATTTACTTAACAAGTTAAGCATTACCAAACTATATGCTCCAATTTGAGGATATCAATCCTCCTGTAATCTCAGCACTTACGATATCATTCTCTTAATCTCAGTAATAAATATTCACTGCACTTTCCATTCATCTACTCAAATCCTTGTAATTTAGGGAAATAGATTATTCACTTGTCACACACACACACACATATATATATATATATATATATATATGTTGTACACTACGGGAGTTGAGCAATACAGAAAATCCTTTCATATCTTCATGTGCCATTTTTACCGTAACAATATTTCTTTCATATTACTAATTTCTTAACTAAATATAATATTCGAAGCTATGGCCAAGAAAAAAACAAGGTAATACATTTGAAAACATGCACATGAGCATAGAAATTTACCATCCGAGACCGTCTAACCACGGCCACATCTCGGAAGGGTCCGTTTAACCACAGCTATCCTAACTATCCCTTCGGATAATACTCGACCCTAGGCTGCAATCCCGTCTCTCTGGAGTCTTCTCACCTAGACGATCCATCGCTAGAGTGAGGCGTCCAAAGGAAAGATCGAACCGTCATATTAAACCCTATCCATCTTAATCCTCAAACACGAGGTACCATCTCAAGCATGAACTTACTTGCCAAAATTCAATGCAAGATAAGGAAAACCTCAAACGGAAACAACATAAACTTAACAATAAATAAGCATGCAACCCATCATGCAAATACTATTAAGCTTCAACATAAATCACATATTTAAACATAGATCACGAAATCTACCATGGCATTCCTAGCAAGCAATCACACATCACCATAACTCACAGTGCTTTCGGCTGACGGTTTTCTAGACTCGGCTTTTCCCGCTTACCAGATACTTTCCTCTTTTCCGTCCTACTTTCCCTTCTTTCTTTTTTTTACTCTTTCTTTTTATAGTGTTTACTATGGATCTAAGTGTGGTGGATAAGTAAAATGAGGCCAGGGGTCATGGTATTTATTGTGGTTGGGTTACTTAAGTCGAAGGAAAGCTCGGCCAATGGGAAAAAGGCATGTTTCTTTGCTTACAATGATGGGGCCTGC